>BSBM01000589.1:9783333-10466666 GCA_027924585.1 Larix kaempferi | reverse complement strand
TAAATGGACAGATTGAGCAAAGTGTGGTTTGAGGGGGTGGTGCACACCCTTGTCCTTAAGGTTTTGAAAGGATTTGGGGTTGAGAGCTCACCCCCGAGAAAAAAAATTTGGTTCATTTTTTGTCTGTGTTTCATTTACGACCATTGAAATAAGGCGTGAAGTTGGTGATTGGAAGAAGTGAACCATGTTATGCATGAGCTAGTTTGAAGCCGTCTGGAATGTTTCAGAAAGTTTAGATCTAAAACATGAGATCTACAGTTGAAGCAATTGAACTCATGGATGGTCATATCAGTCGTGGTCGATAGAGCGATAGCAGATGTTCTATGTTGATTGGATAAATCAAACAGTTGGATTCAGCCTATCAAATTGATGAAGGTGATTTACCAATTGATGGGAACATGGATCAACCGGTGGTAGAGAGATCAATAGATGGTTGATGGGAATGTGGATTGACCAGTGTTCAATGACTAAATGGATGGTCAAATAAAAGTGATTGACCAAGTAATTCTTGGGACCAACTGGTCGACTAGTTCGTCTAAGGATATGGTCCAACGATTGACGAGGTTGATTGAGTATTGCAATTCGACTGGGATTCTTCAATAAATTTGAGGTCAATATTGATTAAGGAGTCTCAAAAGTTTTATTGGATGGAGAAGCTCAAGTCAACTAACCATTCATGGTAAAATCGATTGGGTAGTCGACTGGTTGATTGTTTAACTACACAACAATTGTTTTTTGGGTTCAGAGGGATGCCTCTATCGTTGAGGGTTAGACTCTGTGAAACTTATTTTGATTCCTAATGCAGATGCATAAATGATTGAGGAGGATGTGTTATTAGCAACTAAAGAGATAATTGGAGTAGCACGAAGATAGTTCGACTGGAGAAAACAATGAAGTATTCTTTTGACTGATTGAATGGAGTAGACAACAAAGTATGTTGTTGAATTTGCAAAGAGATCGATTGGAGTGGATGGTGAAGTTTGTTGTTGATTGCACAAAGAGATCGGCTAGAGAATATGGTGAAGTATGTTGTTGATTGTGTGAAAGGATTGATTGGAGAAGATGGTGAAGTTTGATGTCGACTGTGTAGAGAGATTGATTGGAGAAGATGGTGAAGTATGTTGTTGACTATGCAAAAGGATCGATTGGAGCAGATGGCGAGGTCTATTTACGATTGTGTAGAGAGATATGCTAGAGAATTTGGAAAATTCTATAGTTGATTGAGCAATAGAATTCAAGTACTTGGTTCAAGAGTTCTTGGTTATTATTGTATGAGCAGGTAGATGCTCAAGGAAATTTAGTGTAAAGTAATGTTTCATTAATGGAGTTGTAATCACTGTAAATGAGAATACGACTATAATACAAATAGAGGCATGCGTACCCCTATTAAATCACTGGTAAAGTCATGTTTTAGACCTAGGTGATAGGAGGGAATCTAGATTCACGAAGGATAACTTGAGGGGGGAAGGTGTCATTCCAAAGTAAAGTTTAAATGGGTGAATGTTGGGTTAATATTGACTTGGTCATAGAGAAAATTAACCTACTTTGGTTATTGTTGTAATAAACTCGTGATATTGGGAGGTCTACCTATGGGATTGGGAGGTTTTCCCATGGTATTCACCTGATTGAAGCCTGCAAAGCATATTTGTTTATATTTTCTTAGGTGGATTGTTTTAAATTGATCCATTTTTTTGAAATTAAGTGAATTATTTTAAAATGGGTCAAAATTATGGAAAATCACAATTTAGAGCCAAAGTTCTCAACATTAAATATATTCCTAATATGCAATTAAAAAAATTTAGTTCATAATTATAATTTTTGGTGGGATTTTCATCATTATGTGGACTAATATTTAATCCTATGGTTATGATTATCAAATCCAAAAAGATCACTTATGTTAATTTCATGTATGTCAATGACAACTTGGAGGAAGTGACTTCATACAAGTATTTAGGAATTGATCTCCATCAAAAGCTCAATTGGAACTATAGCATCTAGAAAAGGATAAATGGACGGTAGAAAACTTATTATGAACTTGAAGATAATTGTAAAGATAGACCTTTGGCTTCAGGATAAGAATAAACTCCTCTTGGATCTTCCCTCACTCCTGTTATCTTATATATTGTGTGGAGTTTGGGGCTACAACATCTCTAGAGATCATGGCGTTAGACTATGCCTATGCACCTACTGAGAGCATGGCTAAGATTAGGGCTTCCTAAGATTGCTTTAAAAATAGTGATAATATTAAAAAATTTATTACATCAAAATTTAAGGAGAAGTTGCGATAAGAAAAAATTAAAATGGTTGAAGTTGAAAATCTTTCTCTTAAATGTCATGAGAAATTTCAAAATGTTTATTACAAAATTGGCATTCTTAACCTTTAAATCATCACAATTATGTTAATCTAAGAATGCTTCTCTTAAAATATTTGGACCACATAAATTAAATTTAAAAAAAACAAGATAATTCCTTTCCAACAAACCAAAGGTATCCAAACACCATCTTCATTATCTTAATTGTTTTATATATATATATTAAATTTTAAAATTATTTTATAAGAAAAAATATAAATAAATAATTAAAAACATTAAATTTAATTATATATATTTGAATATAATACAATAAAAATAAACCAAATTTCAACAATATCCAAATATATATATATAGATATCAAATTTCAACACTATCCCATCAAATAATTGAACCGGTGAACTATCGTTTAACAACTGTATTTGCTTATTTGGAACATTGCACATGATAAAATTCATGGTGATAGTTGTTTAGGGAACATCGAATGGTTTATTTATTTGTAACATAAACCGACTGCTATCATTTAACAACTCTATG
Organism: Larix kaempferi; assembly: GCA_027924585.1. Classification (NCBI taxonomy): domain Eukaryota; kingdom Viridiplantae; phylum Streptophyta; class Pinopsida; order Pinales; family Pinaceae; genus Larix; species Larix kaempferi. The sequence continues at coordinate 10,463,819 of BSBM01000589.1, read as the reverse complement.
TTGTTTTGGGCCCATGCACAAGCTTTGAGAAAATTCATGGTGGAGCATCGAATAGTTTATTTGAATGTAGTGTAAACAAGTTGCTTATAATTTAAGCACACTAACTATTTATCGGCTTGGGTCCTCGCATAACAACAATTGAACATTTGGTGTGAACTCTAAAGAATATAGGATCCTAGACAAGCTTCCAGGGTTATATCAACATTAATATTCGGTGAAATATATATATATATATATATTTGGTGTATAAAATCTTTTTGTTTATGTGATAAAGGATCCTTTCTAACGATGTAATTACTAAAGTCTATAGAGATGTACATATCCTACCCCCTCCAAATTTGAACCTATGTCCTCTTAATAGGAAACACGTGTTCTTAACCATTAAGACCTCTCTCTCTCTCTCTCTCTCTCTATATATATATATATATGATTTCAATTAGAAATGTTTAGTGGAATGCTAGTATTGTTGCAATGTATGGATGGTGATATGGTGTTTTCGACAATTTTGAATGCAAATTTTGTCTCTCTTTTCTTCTTTAACTTATTTTTCAATAACTTTTGTCATTTGGATATAAGAATAATGATGATTTCATTATTGTTATATTTTAAGGATTTGTTTCCATGTTTGTCTGTGTTAGTTTCATTTATAAAAATACATGAAACATTATTACTTTCCTATCAATCAATGTCCTTCAAGTTTCAAGGAATCTGAATAAGGATTCTTAATTGAATACATATTTTACAGGTTTAACATTCAAATTATCATGATATGGTTATAAACCACGATATAACCCACAACACTCTTCCAATCATATTATTCCAACATCTAAGTTATCTCTACACACTATTTCATTTGCATATGGCTATCATCTCTTAGGTTCGTCTTGCCTCCTTTATGCTCCCATTCACCCTATTCTTATAACTCGTGTGGAACTTCCCAAATGTCCTAAATATACATGCTTGGTCAAGTTTCCTCTCCAATATGTTGTTTTATAAGTGTCCACACTTTTGACAGGGATAATAAGTGTCACGTCTCAGTTTAGAAGCACCTCTTTCTAAGTCCTCAATTTACATGGATATTGGATCGATTCTTGTTGAAGAGAATTCAATGCATTAAAATGCATTAACATTTTTAGGATAATAAGTGTCATGTTTAACTTTAGAAGCACCTCTTTCCAAGTCCTCAATTTACATGGATTGACTCATGTTGAAGAGAATGCATTAATGTTTTTACAAGTTTCATCACAAATGTAACATCAACAAGTATTTAGATTATTTAGATTACATTAAGTTGTTGGTTGTGGAGTCTGATCTCCAGATTCAGAGATATTATTATTCAGCCGTGTTTGTACCCCATCTTTATATGATATGTAAAAAGGACTGTACACTCACCCCAACGGGGGGGGGGGGGTGTGGGGGTAATAACCCCTAGTTGGGGGGTCTAGGGGAAGCTCCCTCGAGAAAGGGGGTTCAGGGGCAAAGCCCCGGAAGGAAATATTTGGGGTTGTTTTACGGGCCCATGGTTTTGGGTAACCCGTGGTATTTTCCCATTGTATCTCCCTTATAAAAGAAAGACATTGTAATACGGCTAGGGTGGATGTATTAGGTTTTATGCATTGTAAATATCTCTAAGATCAACAAGAGAGACTGTGAGATAGTGAAGAGGAAGGGCAGCGATCGTGCTGTAGGTTGTCCCTTCACTTTACTAGACGAAATGATAATAAGGACTGGAAACTTCAGTGTGGACATAGCCAAAATTGGGGTGAACCAGAATATCTCTGTGTCTCTCTTGTAATGTGTGTGTGATTATATTTGCATTTCTATTTATTGTTATTGCTCTGCGATCCTGTTTTTCTAACAACTAATATCAAAGCCAAAGGTCTATTTGGCAGATAAACCCGCAGGAAGCTAGGGTTTCTGGTTCAAGTGGGAGCAATGGTAGAAGAAAGAAAGTTTAAGGTCGAGAAGTTTAATGGCCAAAACTTTCAGTTATGGAAGAAGCAAATGGAGGACTATCTGTACTAGAAGGATCTATTTCTGGCATTGGGAGGAAGAGCAAAGCAACCGGCGGCCATGAAGGACGAAGAATGGGAGGTTCTTGACAGAAAGGCTCTAGGAACAATGCGACTGAGCCTGGCTTCATCAATGGATTTCAATATCTCAAAAGAAACAACAACGAAGGGTTTGATGAGCGCACTGGGTAAGCTGTATGAAAAACCATCGGCCTCCAACAAAGTATTTCTAATGAAGCATTTATTTAATATGAAGATGTCTAAAGGTGGATCTGTTACTGATCATTTAAATGAGTTTAATACGGTTACAAATCAACTAAGTTCTATAAGTGTGAACTTTGATGATGAGGTTAGGGCTCTTCTAATCTTGTGTTCATTGCCAAAAAGATGGAATAGCTTGGTCATGGTTGTAAGTAACTCCGTCTCTGGTTCAAACACCTTGAAATTTGATGATGTTATTGGTGTTATTCTTAGCGAGGAAATGCGAAGAAAAATCACAGGTGAGACATCAGGTAATGCGTTGACCATGGAAACCAGGGGAAGACAAAAGGAGAGAGGAAAGAGCCAAGGTAATCATGGGAAGTCTAAAACAGGCAGATCCAAGTCCAAGCTGGGAAAGATAGAGTGCTGGAACTGTGGAAAGAAATGACATCTGAAGAAAGACTGCAGATCTCTAAAGAAGAAAGGAGATGCACATAAGGAAACTAACCAGGAAGCAAATGTAGTAGGTGATGTGTTACAAGATTCTTTGATTCTTGCATTAGATAATACTAGTGATTATTGGGTAGTAGATTCAGGGGCTTCATGTCATGATACACCCCATAGAAAATATTTTCATGATTATGTTCCAGGCGATTTTGGACATGTTTTATTGGGTGATGATGAGCCATGTAAAATTGTTGGAATGGGTAAGGTATGGATAAAAGTTAAGAATGGAACTGATTGGTTGTTGAAAGATGTAAGGAATATTCCTTCTATGAAAAGAAATATGATCTCAACAGGGTAGTTGGGAGATGGAGGCTGTCTATCTACATTTGGAGAAAAGTGGTGGAAGATCACTAAAGGATCAATGGTGATAGCAAAAGGAGACAGGGTAGGTACATTGTATTTATGTCCTAATAATACTAACCATTCTATCTCTTTAGCTTCCACAGGAATAGATACAACATTGTGGCATCATACGCTTGGCCCCATGAGTGAGAAGGGGATGCAGATTCTCCACTCAAGAAAGTTGTTGCTAGATTTGAAGCAGGTAAGTTTGGAATTCTGTGAGAACTGTGTTTATGGAAAACAAAAGAGAGTCATATTTCTCACGGTTGGGAAACAAAAGAAGAATGAAAAGTTAGAGCTTGTGCATACAGATGTATGGGGACCAGCTCAGGTACAATCTCTTGGTGGCTCTCATTATTATGTTACATTTATTGATGATGAAACTAGGAAAACTTGGGTTTATTGCATTAGACATAAATTTGATGTGTTTTCTACTTTTAAGTGTTAAGTTTAAACTAATTTGACTAGCAAGATCATTGAAAGAAACATAATCACAAGATAAACAAAGATTTTACCCTGGGAAACCCTCATGGGGTAGAAAACCCAACAAATCTTTCCTCAATAAGATGATCAACCAAAATACAAGATGTGCTCCAAGACTTGACCTCCTTCTCTACCTCCTATGCAGACCTCTCAAACACAAGTGCGCTACTTTCTGAGCTGAGCAAGTGTGAGATAAGTGAGGAGCAATCTCCTCTACTTATACTAGTTCCCAACTGCCTAATTCCCTTATGGGGCCAACCTCTCCTAGTGAATTCTAATAACCCCTAATTAATTAACTCAGGGCCGACCCCCACATGGTGGGTCTAATAACCCTGGTTACCACAATCCATCAGAGGAATAAACATCTCCAGATACATAATAGAATTACATCGGAGGGATGAAACATCTCCGAAATAATAAAGTACAAATATAATCTTCTTAGAAGTTACAATATTCAACACTCCCCCTTAATGAGAAGGATATTATAACAACATCTGCAAGAGCAAGGACTCATCGACTACATCATACATGATACATCAATAAATCATTAGAATCTTTCTTCAATACATCATCACCAGTAACTCAACCAATTACTGGAACATCAACATCATTGTCATCGTCATCGCACGATCATCAACATCGTCATCACACGATCATCAACATCGTCATCACAGCATACTCTGCAATACACACAATCATATTACAAGATGATCAATCTCGCTCTCTTTAGGACATAGGTCCATGGATGATACAATCCAGATCAAGTTCCAGGATGATCAATCCTTATCACTTTAAGACAAGTCTCATGTCTAGGGATGATGCAATCCCATCACGTACATTTTGAACCAAGAGTCTAGGGACGATACAGTCCTATCATCAATTCTCAGAGACAAATGTCTATGGATCAATTCTGGGACCAAATTCTAGGGAAGATACAATCCCCTACCTGTTCATTCAGGACTTCATTCTCGGAGACCCAATCTACGGCTCAATTCTGGGACCGAATTCCAAGGAAGATACAATCCCCTACTTGTTCATTCAGGACTTCATTCTCGGAGACCCATTCTACAGCTCAATTCTGGGACCGAAGTCTGGGGAAGATACAATCCCCTACCTGCTCATTCAGGACTTCATTCTCGGAGACCTAGTCTACGACTCAATTCTGGGACTAAAGTCCGGGGAAGATACAATCCCCACCCTGTTCATTCAAGACTTCATTCTCGGAGGCATCTTGTCTACGGATCAATTCTGGGACCGAAATTTGGGGAAGATACAATCCCCACCCTGTTCATTCAGGACTTCATTCTCGGAGACATCTATCTACGGATCAATTCTGGGACCGAAGTCCGGGGAAGATACAATCCCAACTTGTCCACTCAGGACTTCATTTTCGGAGACATCTGTCTATGGATCCTTTTAGAACATATGTTCAAGGATGATGCAATCCCCACAGTATCCTCATCAACACAAGTATCATTAGTACATCATCAGTACAAGTACATATATCATCAATACGAGTGTCCTCATCAATACAAGTATCCTCATCAATACATGTATACATATCATCAATATAAGTATCCTCATCAATCAATACAAGTATCCTCATCAATACATGTATACATATCATCAATACAAGTATCCTCATCAATCAATACAAGTAACCTCATCAATACATGTATACACATCATCAATACAAGTATCCTCATCAATCAATACAAGTATCCTCATCAATACATGTATACATATCATCAATACAAGTATCCTCATCAAACAATACAAGTATCCTCATCAATACATGTATACACATCATCAATACAAGTATCCTCATCAATATAAGTGCATATATCATAAGTATTCTAAGTATAAGTATCCTAAATATAAGTAATCTAAGCATACATATAAATATCTAGGTATAATAAACAGGTATCGTCATCATCGACCTTGCTATCGATGAGGGCAACCTCATCATCAGTGACTATATCACTCCCCCTTTCGAGGAGGGTTCTTTTGAACTACACCAAGCTTGTCTCAGAAATACTCAAATTTCACTCGAAACAGAGGTTTGGTCAATATATCAGCAATTTGTTCCTTAGTGCTCACATACTCAAGCTTAACAGCTCCTCTTTGCACCATATCTCATATATAAAAATATCGGATCTCTATGTGTTTTGACTTATCGTGGAATACTGGATTTTCTGTCATCTTAATACAACTTTGATTGTCACACATGATCACAGTGGGATTCATTTCTAAGTCAAACTCTCTAGACAATAGTTTCCGAAGCCACACTGCTTCACAACTAGCAGAGCAGACAGCTATATATTCTGCTTCAGCAGTACTGAGAGCCACACTAGATTGTTTCTTGCTAAACTATGAGATCATGGCAGATCCAAGACCATAACATCCACCTAATGTACTCTTTCTGTCTGAAACACTTCCTGCCCAATCAGAATCTGAGTAACCATGTAATCTGAGTTCATGACTTCCAAGATAATATAGACCAAAATCTAATGTACCCTTTAGATACCTCATTACATGCTTTGCAGCTATTAAGTGAACCTTTCTAGGTTCTACTAGATACTGACTCAGGGTATTTACAACAAAGCATATATCTGGTCTGGTATTTGTTAAATACATCAATGACCCAATGATTTGTCTATATAGAGTTATATCCACTAATTCTGATGAGTCATTAACTAATAACTTTAAGTTGGAGTCCATGGGAGTGGCCATGGCTTTACACTCCAACATATCGAATATTTTTAGAATCCCCACAGCATACTTACCTTGATTTAGAAAGATTCCTTTCGGTTCTTGCCATACTTCTAGACATAATAAGTAGTGCATTAATCTGAGATCTTTCATCTCGAATTCTGAATAAAGCTTCTTCTTGCATTCGATAATTTGATTCTCATTTCCTGTTAGAAATAGATCATCTACATACAACAGTAATATAATAGGTTCATCATCCATAACTTTGAGGTAAAGATTAGGATTAGCTTTACTCTTGGTAAAGCCCATGCTTGTTAAGACACTGTCAATCCTTCCGTATCAAGATCTAGGAGCTTGCTTCAATCCATACAAAGCCTTTTTCAGCTTGCATACATGTGTTCTTCCATCTTTAACCTCAAATCCTTGTGGTTGTTCTATGTACACTTCTTCTTCAATCACACCATTTAGGAAGGTTGTCTTAACATCCATCTGGTGTAATTTCCACTTCATCATAGATGCAAGTGCCATGATAGTTCTAATTGAAGTGTACCTAGCAACTAGTGCAAATGTTTCTTCATAGTCAATTCCCTCTTTCTGAGAGAATCCTCTGGCTACAAATCTTGCCTTATATTTTTCAATGCTACCATCTGCAGCATGTTTTATCTTGAATATCCATTCGGAAGAAACCACGCTTGTATCTTTTGGTTTGGGAACTATATCCCAAACATCATGTTTCATTATTGACTGGTATTCTTTTGTCATTGCTTCTACCCACTCTTTCTTCTGAGCTGCCTCTTCATAGCTAGTAGGTTGTTGATCCACAAGATCACACATCAAGGCCACATAGTTGGATACTAGCTTTGGTTTCTTTCTTTCTCTAGTGGAGCCTTCAGGAGCTCCATATTTTTCAGCTCCTTGAATAATGTCTCTAGCCCATGCTGGCCTTCTTTTTCTAGATAAATTTGTAATGGGGGGTTCTTGTGGTTCTAGCATGTCATGGTCCTCTGGTGCATCATCTTTAGGGATGGGTATAGCTTCTGTGATTCTAGGAGGTGTATCTTCTTCATAGATTTCTTCAAGTTGGCACTTCCTAGATTTCTTGAGAGCTGCTTCTTCATCAAATGTTACATCTCTACTTATTTCCATATGATGAAAACCAGGTATGTAAATTCTGAAAGCTTTGGATGATTCACAATATCCAACAAATATCCCCTTCTTACCAGAGGGATCCAACTTGGTTCTCTTTTCTTTTGGAATGTGAATGCACACTGGACATCCAAATATTTTGAGATGGCTTACCTCAGGCTTCTTTCCTGTGAATACTTTTTCTGGAGTCTTGAATTCAAGAGCACTATGGGATAGTCTATTTTGTACATAGACTGTTGTTTTAGCTACTTCAGCCCATAGATACACGGGTAGATCTTGGTCATGCATCATAGTTTTTACAGCTTCCATGATGGTTCTATTCTTTCTTTCAGCAACCCCATTTTGTTGGGGATTGTAGGGAGTGGTTAGTTCCCTCTTGATTCCAGCTTCCTTACAAAAGTCTTCAAAGTCCTTTGAAGTATATTCTCTGCCATTATTTGTTATGAGAATCTTGATTTTCTTTTCTGAGTGATTTTCTATTAAGGCCTTGAACTCTTTGAATTTCCCAAAGACTTCATTCTTTCCTTTTAGAAAGTATATCCAAGTCTTCCTTGAATAATCATCAATGAATGTGAGATAGTATTCAAACCCACTTAGGGATGTGGTGGGAATTGGTCCACATACATCTGAATGTATTAACTCCAGAATGTTCTTAGTCTTTGTTTCACTATTTGGAAAATGGTTCTTGACATTCTTCTCTTTTTTACATCCTTTGCATGAGCCATTATGATCAATCTTCAAGTCTGGTAGTCCTATAACTACCTTGCTTACATAGGGTAGGGATTTGTAGTTAATGTGAGCTAGTCTTCCATGCCATAGCTCACTAGGGCCAGAGGTTTCATGAGCAAGGGCAACTTCTGGATGTCCCTTGAGCTTGTAGAGATCTCCTTCCTCTTCACCAATGACAATTGCATCTTCAATTGATTTTCCTTTGGGCCACATTTTATAAGGCTTGAGGGGCACAAATTCACACTAGAGTTCACTAGTTCAATTTGAGGGACATTCTATAAAGGCCTTATTCAAATCCATGTCTAATCAATAAGTGATAAGCAGAAAGAAACCCCCCAAAGCTCCTATTGGATGTCTAACCAATTAGGATGATGTTGAGAAAGAATTTTTTGGCCATTATAATATAATTTTCCAGGCTCAAGGAATATTTGAGGAACATAGGGTGTCCATGAATACAATTTTAAAGGTTTCCCCATCTACTTTCATTGGAATCATCAATGTTTATGTGGTTGTAGGAGTTGAATTCTGATGATCTAACAAGGACAATAATGGAGATTGTAGAGAATAATGCATGGCTATAGATTCCATGTTTATTTAAAATGTCCTTGAGAGAGCATGCTATAGATTAGGATGTCTTGGTTTTGGCCCCTATTTTATAAAAAAATGTGGAGACTCACTTTTCCAATGTTACAACCTTTCTTTGTATTGACAATCTTACATGCTATAACCTACTCTTTATTCTATGGTAGTATAATATTTGGGATACCTTCTTCATGATAGAGTGGATTAGGGTGTCATCGAGGCTAATTCCTTTTTGGAAATTGAGGGTGTCCAAATTTTCATGGACACTTTCTTGATGATTCCATCCTTACCCTATTAGAAGAAAAGGAAACCTTGGATAACATGTGGAATTTCCTTCATATTTTATGTAATGCATGAGTTTAGGTCTAAATTGCAAATGGTTAGAATGTAAACATGTTTAGAATGTAGTGTTTTAGGAAGAGATGGGATGTTATCCATGATTGGATAATAAGTTAATGATTGGATTGAATTTATCTAAGTCAATTTTGCAAGGGTCCCTGTCTAGAGAAAATCAACGACATGAATGTTTCCTCATAATATTTCTCTAGGATACTACGAATGCAGAAAAAGTAATTTACATAATCAATTGAATCCTTTGTTGCATGCCTAAGCACTTCAAATGAGTGGGAATCATTGTTACCCATACTTAGGCTTATTAATACATGTGATCCAAGAGGGTCATCAAATTTATTGAAAGGAAAGAAGCATAGAATATTTTGCTTAAGAATTTTACTACCTAGGGGGTCCTCGAGAAGAAAAGGTAGTATCAACTTAAATCTTCAAACCTTGCTTGTTAACCAATATTGGTAATAATTAAAGGGACTTTGTTACTAAGAGTATTTGGAGGCATAGGATGCCATTAAGCATAATCTAATAGTGAAGTGTGAATCTTTGAATTATGGATATTCCTTCAATAAAGATTGTTTTTAGTGGCCATCTGTTGTGCTTTTGAAAGAAAACCCTAGAAAAATCATCCTAGTTCTTAGCCAAGTGATTCAAAAGATGGATTAAAACATCTCAGGAATTGTATGACTCTAAAAATAGACCCTCATATACCCAAGTTACCCCTCCTTCACCCAAATTACCTCTAATTAACACTAATTAACATCTAATTTAATGTAATACCTCCTAATTGAGCCCAATGGCACAAAATATCCCAATTAACACAATCGACCATAAGTAAACCATAATTTACCTAAATGAATCCGAATTTAATTACATTATCCTTAATTAATTGACCGTAGTTCACCTCGATTAACCCATCATTGGCCATAGTTGACCCAATTACCCATAATTGACTTGAATTACTCTTAATTGGCTTTAATAAACCCAAGTTACCCTAGTCCACCCAATTACCCTTAAGCGACACAGATGACCCCTAATTGGCCCTAATATACCCAAGGTACCCCTAATTCACCCCAATTACTCATAATCAATGCATGTTGCCCCTAATTGGCCCTCATATACCCAAGTTACCCCTATTCACCCTAATTACTTGTAACTAACCCCAATTAGCATCTAATTTAATGTAATACTACATAGTTGCCCCCAATGGCACAAAGTATCCCAATTTAACCACAATCGACCATAAGTAAACCAAAAATTACCAAAATTCTCCTAATTAAATCACATTATCCTTAATCAACCATAGTTCAACTCGATGTAACAATCATTGGCCACAGTTGACCCAATTACCCATAATTGACCTAAATTACTCGTAATTGGTCCTAATAAACCTAAGTTACCTATAATTCATCCCAATTACCTTGGTCCACCCAATTACCCATAAGTGACACAAACGAACCCTAATTGGTCGTAATATACCGAAGGCACCCCTAATTCACCCCAATTACTCATAATCGACACAATTGCTAATAATTGACCCAATTACTCATAATTGACACAATTGCTAATAATTGACCCAATTACTGATAATCAACACAAATTACACGCAATTCGCCCTCATATACCCAAGTTACCCTAATTCACCCCAATTTCCTATAACTAACCCCAATGAGCATTTAATTTAATGTAATGCTACCTCATTAACCCAAATGGGGTAAAATATCCCAATTACCATAGTCGACCATAAGTAAACCTTAAGTTACCTAAATTACCCACAATTGAATTATATTATCCTTAATTAATCGACCATAATTCACCTCGATTAACCTGTCATTGACCACAATTGACCCAATTACCCATAATTGACTTGAATTACTCTTAATTGGCCCTAATAAACCCAAGTTACCCACAATTCGACCCAATTACCCATAAGTGACACAAATGATCCCTAACTGGCCCTGAATATACCCAATGATCCAAGTGGATCTCCCAAAATGACCAAATTTTAAAGTCTTCAAATGTTGAACAAAAGATTATAGTTGCATAGGGCTCGCCGAGAGCTTTCCAATGATGCTTGTTTCAACAAAAATAGACTCCGGTGCAAAGGTTATTGCATTCTAAATTTTCGGTAAAAAACTGTAAAAATGGAAAAAGGGGGTGCCACGTGGCATGATCGTACAACTGACTTGGAAAAGATGATGTCATTCTGACATCATCATGGTGATGTGGTATCATGAGAGGATGACATGTGTCACCCAAAAATGGACGAAACGACACCTAATGAAACCAAACCGGAAGTGCCACATGGCATATGCTAAGGTGGCATGATGATATGACAAACATTGAGGTGATAATCGGTGATTGGGCATGACATGGACCAATGGGTAGCTAACATGTGGCAACCATGTGGACCAAGGGCAAGTTGCCACGTGGTAGCCATGAAATGTTCATGAAGGCCAAAGATTCGGAAACTTTGTTCCAATGGATAATTATTATATATATATATGATTTGTTATACATGTGTACATAATGGGGAGGTTTGTGCAATTTGAACCCACAACATCCCTTTTAATACTCCAAATCCTTAGCCAATAGGCCATACGAATTACTTGAAATAGTAATTTGAAATAAATTCATTTAACTTAAATCCAATAAATATGGATCATGGTTGGGCTTCCCATGGCCTATAAAACCAAGCATGAATTTATTGATCTGAGATAGAGTTGACAGAGTTTGTAGGTCGAGCTTTGCATAGATTTTGACACAATTCCAAGAACGCATATCAAGGTGGTATTATATGTTTATCTAGGTGGTTTCACATGGTTTGCACGCATCTCGAGACACTGCACACATCCTGATCTAGGTCTGCATGCATCCCGATACAATTTTCAGAGTGCACGGAATTTGAGGTCGTACAAACTGTACGGATCATACGCAGTCTTGGAGGCTATGCCAGAGGGGTGATCACAATGTCCAACTCAGAACCGTATCAAGTTTATACTCAAAAGAATCGATTATTTGCAAAGAGTCCAAATCCAGCTTCAATTTTTGCAAAAAAGTGCTCACATAACCCTTCAACTACACTGAAGGATAGCCATGTTTACACTTCAAAGAATCATAATTTCCTTTTGAAGATGCTGCTAAAGTATGTTTCTGCTCCATAACAAAGAACACTAAGGTGATATTTGGGGTGATTCCTAGCTTTTCTTTGTAAATTAATAAAGCATTTTTGAAGACTAATAAACCGGTCTCATTGGAAAGGGCCCGAACACATAGTCCATATTGGATGAACTCTGTTATCAGCTGTTGTTCCATATTATGGTTTGCATCTTCAATCATTTGCATTCTTTATGGTTATGTGCTCTTTGAAAGTGTCATTTTAAATCCTTTTTAAAGTCTTTCTTCAAAAGTTAACTGTTCAAGCATTCACATAAATCTTGGTTAATAAAGATCCTACAATTTCACAACTGTAACAAGCCTCACACAAACTCTCAAGAAGTTGCAAAGAAGAAGAGAAGAATGCACTCAATAATCACTCATGAACACAGAAAATGGAGAATAGCGGTATCATACATCAGCTGTGAGCTGACACTGTGTGAATAATGAATACAATACAATAATTGTGATAGAGAATTCGAATTAACCAAGGAGGTCATTCGAATCATGCTCAAAGTCTAGCTTGGATAACATTGGAGACATCATCTAGTCAGTAGTATCAGTCATAGATGGTAATAGTCATTCAAGTGAGTCTAACTAAGTCTAACAGAACCATCTAGGCATGAATTAGGGGATGGAGACTCCAAGGAGGGCGCATGAGGTTGTCAGAAGGTCAAGTGGCACTCCAGAACTAGCTAACTAGGAGCTACAGGCAGTTAGCATGAGCAATCAGTGGAAGAACTTCTCAATCAATGTTCTAACTGACTGTCAAACAACTGGTAGGTGAGATGAGGTGTGCTAATTGAATGATAATTGGTGGTAGGTGAGAAAAGGTGCACATGTCATGCAAAAGAGTCAAATAGGGTGCCTCATGTAGGTAGGAGGGTTAATGGGGTATTAAGACAAGCTCTAGGTGCTGGGAGGACCACTAAGATGATGACTGGATGCATGCAGAGGAATGCATGATGATTGGATGCATGCAAAATGCATGCAGACATGCAAATCTGAAAAATGATGGTGAGAATATTCCAACAAACTTGGTGTACGAGGTAGTGTTTTTGCACATTGAAAAATTCCACTGGTGGATACTTTTGCATTGACAAATTAGTTGAGGAATTTCTCTCCTCTAATATTTTATATCTTATTTATGGATTTCTTTAGATTTAAACCACCTACAAATGATACAAGCAAAACACATGTTTCAACATAGACAATATATACACCGCAAGTTAAACACATGTGATCAACAACTTCTTCAAAAAAAAAATTGCATATAAATCGTTATTTACCTCATGTATTTTCCAAGATCATATATAACTTGTTTTATGTTGTCAAATCCGTGAGGGAGAGATAGAGGTAGAACAATTTATAACAAAAAAAGGATCATATTTGATTGAAAATAGATTATAATAATTACTACCAAAATAATTACCTTAATGAATGTATGCCAGTCATGAGTTTTTACCCCACCAAATTTACCTTTCTTTGTTAAGATATTCTTTACGTTTGAAGAAAATCCCATCGAAAATCTAATTTTCCGAATGACCTCTTTTACAACATTTATTTCCTGCTCTGTAAATAACGATGGAATACTATTTTGTTCTAGTCCATTGCTATCTGAATTAATCAAATTTTGCATTGCGTGATTGGATTCTTGAATGTCACTACAAATTTTGAAAAAAAAATTCGTCACTCCTTCCATCTAAGATTCTCCACAACATTTATGTTACGTTCTTCTTGATATGCATTGTATCAAACAAATGATATATTTGCAGGTGCTCATTGTAGGGAAACCTACTAAATTATTTGGGGTATCTTTTCATTCCTCGTGGAAGCTGACCACTTCCTTGACGACCATATTTATGATACATAAATGAAATTACAATAGTAATTGTTAGATATGGTAAATATGATACTTCAACACGAGTCAAAATTTTAAAACATTACATATGATACATAGACAAATTTTGCTTACATTGACAATTTCTATTATATTCCAACTTCCATAGGTGATGTGTCATTATTCGTGGTTTTATTGCATTCTCTTCTTTCTCATTAAAAAGATGTTTATCGCTAGTTCGATACCTATGGTTCTTAGGGAGGAAGTACCTATATTCATCAAACACCTCATTTCCTAAGCTTCTTGAATGACAAGATTTCATCCTAGGACCACAAACTAGACATGCAAATTTACCCTTTGTTTGAAGACCTACAACATATGGATTAATTCTAGTATTAATTATATAACATGAATTATTTAAAAACATGCATGATATTAACATAAAATTCTATACTATTGAAGTGTAGTAGTGTGTTACATACCACAAAAATGTGTTATACCTGGGGCATCATGAATTGTCCATGTAAGAATTCCATGGAATTGAAATCTTCTTTTACCTATTCGTCTAAAGATGCCATACATTGTGATTCAATCTCATAACTTTAGTAGCTCATCAACAATAAGCTCAATATATACATTCATATCTTTCACTTGGTACTTGCCTAATAGGTATTGGTTGAAAGTACACATAATTACTACCTTATATATATATATATATATGAACAAGATGAATGAAATGCTACGTTCAAACAGAAATATCATTATAAACAAATACCTGGAACAATTATTGCCAACATTCTGTGCTCCCTCTTTGTTGACATCCAAAAAGGAAGGTTATTGTTTAAAAAAAAATAGGCCACATTGAGTAAGTAGGCCCAAGCTCACCAAATGGATTGACACCATCAGCTGCCAATTAAAGCCTAACATTAAGATGTTCTTCTTTAAAAATAAACCATCTTTCTTCAATGTTCCTAAATACAGAACCATCTGTAGGCATTTGAAGAACACCATCTTCACTTATGTTTCGTGCATGGTAATCCATAAACCATGCTATGCTTGGGCACCTAAACAACCACTTCAAACATGGAATTATGGGAATATAATGAAGAACCTTGCGAGGCACCTTACTTGTTACTTGATAAGTTCGATATCTACTGATTTGACACTGTGGGAATTTTGTTTCCGATGCATATTGTCCATAATATATAATATGATTATTGGGACATGCGTCAATAGATTGATAATCCATTCCAATATCTTTCATGATGGAATATAATTCTTGGTATTTGTGAGGCAACTTATTTTGCGATGGTAAGAAAAATTCACCTATCAATCTATGACAATATAAAAAGTAACTAGTTAATGTAAATAATAGTAATTAATATAGATATTGCATCTTTAATTTACACATCAATTGACACTAAAAATAGATAAAAATAAGTCGACATTTATGTATATGTGACAAATTATATTACGTACTTTAAGATCTGTGTGAGACACGTGTTTGAAAAACCATTCGATACCTTCAAGTTCACCAACAACATTACACCAGATATAATTTTTTTTTGTGCCTTCATGAAGGGGTTTTGTGGCACTCTTAAGAACATGT
This sequence comes from Larix kaempferi, assembly GCA_027924585.1. Taxonomy (NCBI): domain Eukaryota; kingdom Viridiplantae; phylum Streptophyta; class Pinopsida; order Pinales; family Pinaceae; genus Larix; species Larix kaempferi. The sequence goes on along the minus strand of BSBM01000589.1, from coordinate 10,448,155 downwards.
ACATCATAAACATATTCATCATTGTTTCCCTCACCCTTCAAGTTGTCCTCATCCAAGTTGTCCACCTCATCCATGGGAGCATTAAAGAAGTCTTGGACCAATCTACTTTTCCCATCATCCTCTACTGTATTATTAGTGTCATCTTCTTCCATAGGATTAACATGATATTTAGTATCCATGCCATCTTCCTTAGCTTGTGAAATATTATTTCGAGAAATACTTTCCATACTAAGATGTGTCACATACCTAGGAGGACTTATCTTTACAAATAATACAAGCAATTAAACAAAATTAGAGTATATAACAAATATTAAAATGAAAGATTTTTTTATAAAAACAATCAATATATACAAATACCTATAATGAATAACTTACGATTGGATGATATTCATACCCCCCTTCAATGTTCCCATACACCCTACAATGTCTTTCAACTGTTGTTAATAAAAGTCTTTTTCCATTAAAGCCCCCGCATTCATGGCAAGAGAAATAATATTTCCCATCACCCAGAGTCACCATTCGCCTCTTTAACTTATCAAGCACTATTGATTCTTCTAGAGTTGGCATTGTAATTACCTATCACAACAAAATCCATTGAATCATTATAAGTACAATATAAAAATATATTCATAAGGTAAAAATGCAATCAAATGTTGACCCCATATGTACTAGTGAATTAAGCCATTGTCGTCATAGATTTATTAAATTAAGATTTATAAGGGTAGTTAACAATTACACAAGAAATCAAAACCATACAATTTTACCACATTAGCTTCAAAGTTTCATGATAAGCAACTAGCATAATCAAATAACAAAAGAGAACTAGGCCAAGAAAATTTGTATTGGTCATTAAAAATCACAAACAGTTTCCATTCATTAAGTACTATGATTAGATCATTAGAATAGCCTAGATTTTCTTCTAAAAATATAACATTCCAATAGAGAACTAATCTCAATTATAGCTATGGATGGGATATGGACTATGATATATTAATATATTGGATACATTCTGCCAAAATTACTTTACAAATATATAGATTGCTCTTAATATAAAATTGATCAATACAATGTGGCAATATTCTCCTTATACCATGGTTCAATTCTACTAAAAGTATGTGTTGTATTTATGACTAGCCCAAGACAACATGAAGTTGAGAAGTTGTGGTACAATGTGACTTGCATCCAAAAGAGAGAAGCTACCGTACTATTTTACATATTAAATATTTAACCATTATTTAGAAATAATTCACTGGATATGATATCTTGCTATTGTTGTAGACACAAATTTAAAAATGAGTTTTATTGATACAATCCTTACACTTGGAACAAAAATATTGAGATCAATAGAATAAATTGCAACATGTTTATAATTTAAACCTAGTAGAACCCTTCTAAGGGTTATGATTAACCTTGGGAGGGGTGTTTTATTTGGTAATATTGATTCTAAATATTGGACTAAAGGGTTACATTGCTTATGTTGTGTATAGGGTCTTTATTTACATCAAAGGTCTAATGGAAAATAAATGATAACTTTATTATAATGATATAAACTAAAACTATGTCTAAGAAAACATAAATGGAAATAGAATGTTTATTGAGTATAAAAAAAATGAAAAAGCTTATAAACGAGTTTCCCTATGAAAACAAAATTACGTATATTTCAAAATTATCCATTATGACTTTTTAAAGCATAAAGCTAGATATGATATTAAAATTTCTTAACACAACTTTATATTACAATGAGAACTAGGAGTAAATAATGTGAGTTAGTATAAATCATTTGAAATGCGACCCTAAAGTACTCCTTACATTCTAATAGACAATAAAATCCTATAGAGAGGCCAATACTCTTAAAAAACAAGGAAGTGTGAACACTTTTGAAAAATAGTAGCTATACTCGAGTAATTGTTAAGATCCTAGGGGGCGGCCTTCACTAACACCTCGGGGTTTTGGTGTAACGGTTCGTATCATTTGGTATCAAAGCCTCCACCCATGTTCAAGTCACAGAGCGGGTGGCAACGTCGGCATTGCAATGTTTTTCCGGGGCTTGTACGATTCAAAGGGGACACCACCGTATGGGCGCACATCTAGCCCAGAGTCTGGACTGCAGAGCATGGTGGGATGTTAAGATCCTAGTGGGAAGCCTTCACTAACACCTCAGGGTTTTGGTGTAACAGTTCGTATCATTTGGTATCAGAGCCTCCACCCAGGTTCAATTCACAGAGCGGGTGGCAACGTCGGCATTGCAGTGTTCATCCAGGGCTCGTACGACTCAAAGGGGACACCACTGTATGGGCGCACATCCAACCTAGAGTCTAGATTGTGGAGTGTGGTGGGATGTTAAGATCCTAGTGGGTGGCCTTCACTAACACCTCGGGGTTTTGGTGTAACGGTTCGTATCATTTGGTATCAGAGCCTCCACCCAGGTTCAAGTCACAGAGCGGGTGGCAATGTCGGCATTGCAGTGTTCGTCCGGGGCTCATACGACTCAAAGAGGACACCACCATACGACCGCACATCTAGCCCAGAGTCTGGACTGAGGAGCATGGTGGGATGTTAAGATCCTAGTGGGTGGCCTTCACTAACACCTTGGGGTTTTGGTGTAACAGTTCGTATCATTGATGTGAAGAACCTACAACAATTAATTAATGAAAATACACGAGATGGCATAAATATCAGAACTCATAATCACTTTTATTGATCGTAGGCCACTTGGAGGGGGAAACCTCATTTGAGCAAGCTCAATACAAATAACTTCACCATACCTTCATTGGTCTCAACACAAACTTATATACTAAGTCTAGGCGCCAATACCATGGTTCAATACCATGTGTCAATACAAACCATGGGCCAATACAAACTATGGATCAACAATTACTACGGGACAACTTACAAAGCATATGCGTCCAACAACAATAAGACAAACTATGGATCAACAAATACTATGGGACGACTTACAAAGCATATGCATCCAACAACAATATACTAACAAAGTAAATAAAAGGGGTGACATGGGTTCCTAACATCCCCTCTCCCTTAGAAAAAGCTTTGTCCTCAAAGCTTTAGATGTGGAAATTGATGAAAGATCTGAAGGAGTGGTTCCCCTGTAGCATCCTTAGCTTGCATTCTGGGACACTAATGCCTTTTGAGTTGCAGGGAGGGTTGCTTGGAAGGCTGTAGACGAAGAAGAACCATATCAGTTGCATGAAAAGTGTGCTCAGAATGGTGCTAATTGACTTGTTGTTTCAGTCGAATTCTTGCCATGTGAAGATTGTCCTGCAGAATGAGAAGAATCTGATCGAGGTGTCGAAGAACCGAGTCAATTTCCTAAACTGGGGAGCTACTAAAGGTGTATGGAAAAAGAATTGGCAGTGCATGTCCATGGATTGTTTCATATGGTGTCCTTTTAGATGTGGTATTGTACCACTGGAGCGCTTCTAGGAAATCCATAAAAATAGTTGTCCAAATCTCTGTAGGGATGGGAAAGGGTTCAAGCAATCCCAAAAGGAGTGTCGTTTCACCCTTGTTGACCTGGAAAGTATCACAATTAGCCACCATCTATTGAATTGTCATGTTTAGTCCTAGCCAAAAGAAGTTACATTGTTCCTGGTCATACATTTTTAGGAACCCAGAGTGCCCTGCTAATGAAGAAGCATGGAGTTCATAGAAGAGATAGTCCTGTTGAACAGATTGCAACCAATTTCGAACAAGCAGAGAAATAGCTGTAAGAGAAATTGGGTCATCAAATGTGCGAGAAGGAGCATATGCCACCATATTGTCCTGACCCTTCTTTTAAGTGATCGCATAGGCGTAACCCAGGAGTTGGATAACCCATTGCAGGTCTGCTAGGGAGGAGACCCATTGTTCCAGGAAATTTTCCAAACTCTGGAGATCAGTCTTGATGCAGAAATAATTCCCTAATAGGTATGGCTGCCACTTATGTACTGCATGCAAAATAGCCATCATTTCCTACTGAGATGTAGATGTGGCTAAATTCTTACCAGAACGGTCTCTTGAAGGTGACAAGCCCACTGGTTCAGCAAGGACACCTACATATCTATCCAAGGAAGTAGGGGAGAACGTTGATGGGTGCATCTGAATGGAATGGAGTTGAGTGATGACACCATGTGAATTCTTCTTAAGGATCTTTTCCAGGCGATGTGAACTGATGATGCGGAGAGACCCTTGTTGTAATCCCTTAAATTTGTGTTATTTCCCATTGACTGAAAACTGCATCCAAAGTTCAGCAAAATCCCATAAGATGGGGCCAAGTGTGCATAACCATTGAACACCCAAAACCACATCACATCCTCCTAGGGACAAGGCAAACATGTCAGAGCACAGGTTATAATCTTCCAGAGAGATACGCACATTGTGACACTTCCCCTTGCAAAGTAAGGTGCCCCCATTGGAAACCATGACTTCAAATTTGGAGCAAGGATGGACAAAACAATCAGCATGTTTAGCGATCCGAGGCTCAATGAAGTTATGAGTGCTACCAGAATCAATGAGTATTGTAAGAGGAAGCTTCTTGAAGTAGCCCCTGACCGCATTGTTTGGGGGGTCGTGACACCAGATAAAGCATGGAGAGATATCTCTGGTTGTTCATCCTAAGATGGGGGGTCAATAGGAGGCTCCTGAGTGTCGACCTGATTATCCATTGTATCTAGAGCTTCTTCACCAATTTTAGAGGCAGGTGGAGAATCCATATCCAAGAGATAGAGCTTTTGTTGAACACATCTATGTCCCCAAGTGAATTTCTCATCGCAATTATAACAAAGCCCTTTTTCTCTGCGTGCTTGCATCTCTGTTTCAGACAAATGCTTGATAGGAGTTGGTTGAGGAGCTAGCGGGATGGATGGTCGTTGACAACCCATATTTCTGAAGGGAATAAAAGTGGGTTTGGAGCACTGTTGGGCTGCATTCTTGTCTTCTGCCAACTTAGCCAACCCTAGGAATTCCATCATTGTGTTGGGACAGAACATTTTAACCTTTCACCGGATTTCATCCTTAAGACCACTGATAAAACAACTCCTATAGAATTCATCAGACAATCCTTCTGTGTGATTGGCTAGTTTCTTAAATTATGTCTGATACTCTCTCACAGTGCCACTTTGATGAAGTTTAGTGACTGCTCCGGTGAAGTCATCAAAATCACTAGGACCAAATCGTTGCAAAAGGAGTTGGCAAAAATCTGTCCATTTTGGCTCGTCATGAGGCTTGATGTACTAACGGTACCATTGAAGGGCTTCCTATTCCAAATGAAAGGATGCAAGTGGAACTTTTTGGACATCAAAATTATTATGCAGACTGAAATACTATTCTGCACGATAGATCCATCTAGTCAGATCAGTACCATTCAAGCAAGGAAATTCAAGCTTCGGACCATGGAAATTGTTGGAAGAAGAGAACCCATTGGTTGCAGAAGATTCTTGTTGTCGGTTATTGTTCATGGCTGAATGATGAAGATGGAGGCTGATAAATTTTTCATCCAGATCTTGGAGTTTGGTTTGGATGGCTGCAAGTGCTTCCTCCATGGTTTTTTCTCTTGCAGGGGTGACAACCATAACCAGGAGTTTTTTTTTTGGGGGGGGGGGAATGGATAGAAAAACACAAACAAAAGCTTATTTAGTAAAGGGAAATTTGGATTTAGGAAAAACTCAGATGGGTAATTGGGGTTTGACTAGGTTTTGGTCACTTTCTGATGGACAGGGAAGCAAAAAATGGGGATTTCAAAAGCAGGGTGAAAGAATGAGAAAATTGGTCAAAGAGGGACAAAGAAGCAAAAATAGGGAATGAACACGGTGGCAAATTTTGGAGGCGAGTGGGTGAAAATTGAAGAAGTTATGGCAAACCCTAAAAATAGACAAATGTGAGATTTCTTGCTTTGGGAAGTAGAATTTGGGATAGGGTCCTGAGGAATGAAATATGCAGAATGGGATTGCAGGGGTGTCCGGGAAGTTTCAAGGGAAACAGAGTTCAAACAAGGGAGATATGGCAAAAAAATGAAATTTTATACGGATCTGTTATGGCGTAGAAGGGAGTGGAAACAGATGGATCTGCAACGACGTAGAAGTTATCAGCAGCAAATGGATCTGAAACAACATTGAATGGATCGAAAACTATTGGATCTAAAACGGCTTTCAGAATAGATTTGAAACGGTTGGATCTAGAACGACTTTCAGAATTGATCTGAAACGGCTAGATCTGAAGCGGCGCGGAAGTGATCAGCAACAGTTCAGCTGAAAATAGATATGGACCCCAGGTATGTGCGGCTTCCTAACAGTTTAGGGGTTTCAGTCGGCCACCAATGTTGTCTAACGGCTTGCGTATTGGGGCAGTACCCCTCACTCCACGGCTCAGGTAAAACTGATAACCGCTTTGCCACAAACAAAATCTCTTGGTTTACCTCACAAGTGGGAACTAGTCAATCAGGTAGGGGTCATTGCCCTTTTCACTGGTAGGTCCTCTCAATGGGCCAGCTACTTTGGGATTCCTGTGGTACTCCTCACAATGAGTTTTAGTGATTATGCCCAAGTACTTCCCACAATTAAGCAGATAGGGATTATTCCCAGATCCGAAGCTGCAATAGATGCGAAAAAAAAAATTGGCAGAAATTTCACCCAACGAGCCCAAGAAAGTGCTCTGATACTAGATGTGAAGAACTTGCAACAATTAATTAATGAAAATACATGAGATAGCAGAAATATCAGAACTCAAAATCACTTTTATTGATCATAGGCCACTTTGAGGGGGAAACCTCCTTTGAGCAAGCTCAATACAAATAACTTCACTGTACCTTCATTGGTCTTAACACAAACTTATATACTAAGTCTAGGCGCCAATACCATGGGTCAATACCATGTGTCATTCTAATAGACAATAAAATCCTATAGAGAGGCCAATACTCTTAAAAAACAAGGAAGTGTGAACACTTTTGAAAAATAGTAGCTATACTCAAGTAATTGTTAAGATCCTAGGGGGCGGCCTTCACTAACACCTCGGGGTTTTGGTGTAACGGTTCGTATCATTTGGTATCAGAGCCTCCACCCAGGTTCAAGTCATAGAGCGGGTGGAAACGTCGGCATTGCAATGTTTTTCCGGGGCTCGTACGACTCGAAGGGGACACCACCGTACGGGCGCACATCCAGCCCAGAGTCAGGACTGCAGAGCATGATGGGATGTTAAGATCCTAGTGGGAAGCCTTCACTAACACCTCGGGGTTTTGGTGTAATAGTTCGTATCATTTGGTATCAGAGCCTCCACCCAGGTTCAATTCACAGAGCGGGTGGCAACGTCGGCATTGCAGTGTTCATCTGGGGCTCGTACAACTCAAAGGGGACACCATCGTACGGGTGCACATCCAACCTAGAGTCTAGATTGCGGAGCGTGGTGGGATGTTAAGATCCTAGTGGGTGTCCTTCACTAACACCTCGGGGTTTTGGTGTAACGGTTCGTATCATTTGGTATCAGAGCCTCCACCCAGGTTCAAGTCACAGAGCGGGTGGCAACGTCGGCATTGCAGTGTTCGTCTGGGGCTCATACGACTCAAAGAGGACACCACCATACGGCTGCACATCCAGCCCAGAGTCTGGACTGCGGAGCATGGTGGGATGTTAAGATCCTAGTGGGCGACCTTCACTAACACCTTAGGGTTTTGGTGTAACGGTTCGTATCATTGATGTGAAGAACCTACAACAATTAATTAATGAAAATACACGAGATAGCATAAATATCAGAACTCATAATCACTTTTATTGATCGCAGGCCACTTGGAGGGGGAAACCTCCTTTGAGAAAGCTCTATACAAATAATTTCAACATACCTTCATTGGTCTCAACACAAACTTATATACTAAGTCTAGGTGCCAATACCATGTGTCAATACAAACCATGGGCCAATACAAACTATGGATCAACAATTACTACGGGACAACTTACAAAGCATATGCATCCAACAACAATAAGACAAACTATGGATCAACAAATACTATGGGACGACTTACAAAGCATATGCATCCAACAACAATATACTAACAAAGTAAATAGAAGGGGTGACATGGGTTCCTAACATCCCCTCTCCCTTAGAAAAAGCTTTGTCCTCAAAGCTTTAGATGTGGAAATTGATGAAAGATCTGAAGGAGTGGTTCCCCTGTAGCATCCTTAGCTTGCATTCTGGGACACTAACACCTTTTGAGTTGTAGGGAGGGTTGCTTGGAAGGCTGTAGACGAAGAAGAACCATATCAGTTGCGTGAAAAGTGCGCTCAGAATGGTGCTGATCGACTTGTTGTTTCAGTCGAATTCTTGCCATGTGAAGATTGTCCTACAGAATGAGAAGAATCTGATCGAGGTGTCGAAGAACCGAGTCAATTTCCTGAACTGGGGAGCTACTAAGGGTGTATGGAAGAAGAACTGGCAGTGCATGTCCATGGATTGCTTCATATGGTGTCCTTTTAGATGTGGTATTGCACCACTGGAGCGCTTCTAGGAAATCCATAGAAATAGTTGTCCAAATCTCTGTAGGGATGGGAAAGGGTTCAAGCAATCCCGAAAGGAGTGTCGTTTCACCCTTGTTGACCTGGAAAGTATCACAGTCAGCCACCATCTATTGAATTGCCATGTTCAGTCCTTGCCAAAAGAAGTTACATTGTTCCTGGTCATACATTTTTAGGAACCCAGAGTGCCCTGCTGATGAAGAAGCATGGAGTTCATAGAAGAGATAGTCCTGTTGAACAGATTGCAACCAATTTCGAACAAGCAGAGAAATAGCTGTAAGAGAAATTGGGTCATCAAATGTGCGAGAAGGAGCATATGCCACCATATTGTCCTGACCCTTCTTGTAAGTGATCGCATAGGCGTAACCCAGGAGTTGGATAACCCACTGCAGGTGTGCTGGGGAGGAGACCCATTGTTCCAGGAAATTTTCCAAACTCTGGAGATCAGTCTTGATGCAGAAATAATTCCCTAATAGGTATGGCTCCCACTTATGTATTGCATGCAAAATAACCATCATTTCCTACTGAGCTGTAGATGTGGCTAAATTCTTACAGGAACGGTCTCTTGAAGGTGACAATCCCACTGGTTCAGCAAGGACACCTACATATCTATCCAAGGAAGTAGGGGAGAACGTTGATGGGTGCATCTGAATGGAATGGAGTTGAGCGATGACACCATGTGAATTCTTCTTAAGGATCTTTTCCAGGCAATGTGAACTGATGATGCGAAGAGACCCTTGTTGTAATACCTTAAATTTGTATTGTTTCCCATTGACTGAAAACTGCATCCAAAGTTCAGCAAAATCCCATAAGATGGGGCCAAGTGTGCGTAACCATTGAACACCCAAAACCACATCACATCCTCTTAGGGACAAGGCAAACATGTCAGAGTGCAGGTTATAATCTTCCAGACAGATACGCACATTGTGACACTTCCCCTTGCAAAGTAAGGTTCCCCCATTGGAAACCATGACTTCAAATTTGGAGCAAGGATGGACAAAACAATCAGCATGTTTGGCGATCCAAGGGTCAATGAAGTTATTAGTGCTACCAGACTCAATGAGTATTGTAAGAGGAAGCTTCTTGAAGTAACCCCTGACCGCATTGTTTGGGGGGTCGTGACGCCAGATAAAGCATGGAGAGATATCTCTGGTTGTTCATCCTGAGATGGGGGGTCAATAGGAGGCTCCTGAGTGTCAACCTGATTATCCATTGTATCTAGAGCTTCTTCACCAATCTTAGAGGCAGGTGGAGAATCCATATCCAAGAGATAGAGCTTTTGTTGAACACACCTATGTCCCCAAGTGAATTTCTCATCGCAATTATAACAAAGCCCTTTTTCTCTATGTGCTTGCATCTCTGTTTCAGAAAAATGCTTGATAGGAGTTGGTTGAGGAGCTAGCGGGATGGGTGGTCATTGAGAACCCATATTTCTGAAGGGAATAAAAGTGGGTTTGGAGCGCTGTTGGGCTGCAATCTTGTCTTCTGCCAACTTAGCCAACCCTAGGAATTCCATCATTGTGTTGGGACAAAACATTTTAACCTTTGACCGGATTTCATCCTTAAGACCACTGATAAAACAACTCCTGCAGAATTCATCAGACAATCCTTCTATGTGATTGGCTAGTTTCTCAAATTATGTCTGATACTCTCTCATAGTGCCACTTTGACGAAGTTTGGTGAGTGCTCCGGTGAAGTCATCAAAATCACTAGGACCAAATCGTTGCAAAAGGAGTTGGCAAAAATATGTCCATTTTGGCTCATCATGAGCCTTGATGTACTAACGGTACCATTGAAGGGCTTCCTGTTCCAAATGAAAGGATGCAAGTGGAACTTTTTGGACATCAAAATTATTATGCAGACTGAAATACTATTCTGCACGATAGATCCATCTAGTCGGATCAATACCATTGAAGCAAGGAAATTCAAGCTTCGGACCATGGAAATTGTTGGAAGAAGAGAACCCATTGGTTGCAGAAGATTCTTGTTGTTGGTTATTGTTCATGGCTGAATGCTGAAGATGGAGGTTGATAAATTTTTCATCCAGATCTTGGAGTTTGGTTTGGATGGCCGCAAGTGCTTCCTCCATGGTTTTTTCTCCTGCAGGGGTGACAACCATAACCAGGAGTTTTTTTTTTTTTTGGGGGGGGGGGAATGGATAGAAAAACACAAACAAAAGCTTATTTACTAAAGGGAAATTTGGATTTGGGAAAAACTCAGATGGGTAATTGGGGTTTGACTAGGTTTTGGTCACTTTCTGATGGACAGGGAAGCAAAAAATGGGGATTTCAAAAGCAGGGTGAAAGAATGAGAAAATTGGTCAAAGAGGGACAAAGAAGCAAAAATAGGGAATGAACACGGTGGAAAAATTTGGAGGTGAGTGGGTGAAAATTGAAGAAGTTATGGCAAACCCTAAAAATAGACAAATGTGAGATTTCTTGCTTTGGGAAGTAGAATTTGGGATAGGGTCCTCAGGAATGAAATATGCATAATGGAATTGCAGGGGTGTCCGGGAAGTTTCAAGGGAAACATAGTTCAAACAAGGGAGATATGGCAAAAAAATGGAATTTTATACAGATCTGTTATGGCGTAGAAGGGAGTGGAAACAGATGGATCTGCAACGACGTAGAAGTGATCAGCAACAAATGGATTTGAAATGACATTGAATGGATCGAAAACTGTTGGATCTAAAACGGATTTCAGAATAGATCTGAAATGGTTGGATCTGGAACGACTTTCAGAATTGATCTGAAACGGCTAGATCTGAAGCGGCACGGAAGTGATCAGCAACAGTTCAGCTGAAAATAGATATGGACCCCAGGTATGTGCGGCTTCCTAACAGTTTAGGGGTTTCAGTCGGCCACCAATGTTGTCTGACGGCTTGCGTATTGGGGCAGTACCCCTCACTCCATGGCTCAGGTAAAACTGATAACCACTTTGCCACAAACAAAATCTCTTGGTTTACCTCACAGGTGGGAACTAGTCAATCAGGTAGGGGTCGTTGCCCTTTTCACTGGCAGGTCCTCTCAATGGGCCAGCTACTTTGGGGTTCCTGTGGTACTCCTCACAATGAGTTTTAGGGATTATGCCCAAGTACTTCCCAAAATTAAGCGGATAGGGATTATTCCCAAATCCGAAGCTGCAACAGATGTGAAAAAAAAATTTGGCAGAAATTTCACCCAACAAGCCCAAGAAAGTGCTCTGATACTAGATGTGAAGAACTTGCAACAATTAATTAATGAAAATACATGAGATAGTAGAAATATCAGAACTCAGAATCACTTTTATTGATTGCATGCCACTTTGAGGGGGAAACCTCCTTTGAGCAAGCTCAATACAAATAACTTCATTGTAGCTTCATTGGTCTTAACACAAACTTATATACTAAGTCTAGGCGCCAATACCATGTGTCAATACAAACCACGGGCCAATACAAACTATGGATCAACAATTACTACGGGACGACTTACAAAGCCTATGCGTCCAACAACAATAAGACAAACTATGGATCAACAAATACTACGGGACGACTTACAAAGCATATGCGTCCAACAACAATATACTAACAAAGTAAATAGAAGGGGTGACATGGGTTCCTAACAGTAATTCATAAGGGGTTTACTCACTAAACTCATGATATAGTATGCCCATTTAAAATATGTATTTATACTAAAGTGATTTAGCAATTCAATTTATTATCCCATGAATGGTCTTGCTATGCCATAAGTATAGGACTATAAAATATTAAAGGAGACAGAAAAATTAAAAATACTAACCTTCAAATTTTAAAATATGTTGTATGTAGATCAAGAATTGGTTGTCTTAAACAATTAGCTGCTAGAAAAGTTTCCTATTTCGTGCATCAAACAATGACAGGAAAAAGTGTCGCAACTATAACAATTTTGTCGAAACTTGTCCTGAACAAACTAATTATAAATTCATTATCATCGGACTTCAGATGAAAGTGAAACATGGTAAAAGTTGACCAAAAGAAAAATTCAACGACTGTTGCTATCTCCCAAATAGCTATATACCCTTCCACACATGTAAAATAGTTCATCGTAAGTTCAACTAAAGATTCAACTAAAGATTATCGTAAGACCGACTGCCAATGAACTTTGTCATACTTACAATGAATGTTGGGGCACCAAGAAAAAACAAGCTATTTTTTTCATGATTTTGAAGTATTTTTCAATGATAAAAAAGATTTTATCCCAATCATCGTAATATTTCATTGAATTTTGATCCCATATGTAGTAGTAATTATGTATAAAAACCATAAAATTATTGAACTAAATCTAATTGTCAATAAAATATTTATTCATTATTTTTTTTCAACTCAAATGGATATATTGGCATTTATAAGAAGTTGAAAAAATTAGCAGCAAAATTTACAATAGTCCAATAATTGGCTTTATAGGTTCTTGAGTAGTATTCAACCCATATATATATGTCCAAATTCTTAAAACTACTTGCATAAGGTTATCAACTACTACATTACCATAGATTTTTACATATTGGCCTAATAATAACTGGCAAAAAATAGTGCATTCGGATGACTAAAGAAAGAGAGAACTAAGTGGTATTGTGACCGCTGTCCATGACCCTATCTTCATCATTGTCTCCTATGTGCTCCTTTGAGATAGAAATGTTGACAACTACATGAACAGTTTGTTGGACAAAAGTATCTTTATTGCCCTTACTTCCAACTAGTTGGTCAGTAATTTTGGAATAGTTTGTAATAAAAAACTCCTCATGATGATCTAGGGTATCCATGATTGTATCCGCATGTGCTCCATAGACCCTGATTTTTCCTTCAATGTCATCCTCGCGATGATCTAACCCGAACAATTGTCCTTCATGAATTCTCATATTTCCCGCAACATCATCCAAACGTTGGCCCAAACCATTTGTGTGAGCATTTTTCTAACTAATTGCTTCCAATAATCCTTTCAGCTACAAGTTCATCCAACAAAGATTCGCTTGGATGTCTCTAATGTCGTCTCTGGCATCCCGAATTTCTTTCGACAACTCTTGGAATTTTTTAGTCCAATCTGACTCGGCCTTCATTTTTAATGAAGGAAGGGAGAAACCCAACAAGAGACCCGAGTCTCACACATACAACAAAGGGTCACCAAATATCTCGAGTTCTCCACTTCTAGTGTAGGCAATTCAAAGGACCCAAGTCCCATGGTTTCTAAAGCTTCACCACAAAACCTGAACTCCACACTTTCCATAACAGGATAATCTCCATGCTACCAATCCTATGAGCATTAATTTCCAGCTAGCCATCATCGACATGCCCAGTTCCCGTAGCCAGAGCTTACTACTGGTAATCTGTCCTCCAGACACCCACTAGTAATAATAACAAAGATCCACTCCCTTAGGGTGAAGGGAATGTCAACTTCATCCTCTACTGAACTCAAAATCATCATCTCCAAATCACAAACAATGTTAGACTTCCACCACGCTAGACAACGTTTAATCCCATTTGCATTAACAAAACTTGGGTAGGGAGATTCATAATGTGAGGAGCCTATAAGCATCCTCATGAGTGCAGTTCCCATAGCATCCTCCGTACAAGGTGGCAAGTGGTGCATTAAACCATGCCTTTGTATTTTGAATTGACGGTTACTAGCATTAATTGTAGATGGAAGATTGTTGTTTGAATGAACCATACAAACATTATATAACAACCTTAGGGGAGCCAACATGGTTATAGTTGGCACCCTTTTTCTTTTATGCCCCCTTGTGATAGAAGAGTAGCCTCATTTGTTATCTTGATCCACATGTAGAAGCTGAGCATTCGAGATTCAAAGGAGAATCCCATTGATGCGCTTTTGAAGCATTCCCACAAATTTATCCATGAGATCCTTTCTTTGTCTGGCTTGGGAGATGATCACGAGGGAATATCCTATTACAACAATTGATTGGATTCCAAGAGAGACAACTTGATCAAGTGCCAAATAAGAAGCATAACACTCTACTTGATTGTTGGTAGCTTTCCTTAGGCCACATGCAAACGTTAGTATTGTAGTCCCTCTGAAATCAAAAAGGATCCCCGCACCTACCTCTCTAACAAAAGATTTCTATTCATTATTGATAATGAAAGTCAATGTCATTTATAAATAAATTTACCTCTGTATATTTAGGTATAAATTCATAAATTTAAGTTTATTTCATTTATGATAGTGAATGTCAATGCCATTTATAAAATAATTTAATTAATAAATTATTGGACTAAATCCAATAGTCGTCAAAAAAGAACTTTATTCATTCAGCATAATGAATGTCCGTGCCATTTATAAATGAATTTAAAATAATTTAATTTAATAGGATGGAGAAGTACATATCTATCTTAACATAAAATGATGACATACAAAATCTTTGGGGCATCCATGAACCAAACTAACAATTTACAACAAGTCAATGTACTCATTATTATATTTCTAAGAGATTCTTCAAATAATTTAAAAGAAAATTTCCAATTACACACTAATATGTGATATAATCCACGTACATGCCTTCATTTAAAGATTAATTTGTAATAAAAATATTTCGAGATGTTTTTATTTCCAAGCTGTCACCTGTATATGTTCTCAACTACTTCGTACGATTCTTCATAAAATAAGTTAAATGTATTCCCAAGTCTTTCTTATAGCTCTCGGGGTCTCCATAAAATTAGTTTAAAATATAAATATATGTTTCAACATATCTGGCCGATGTTAATGGAAAGCAAAAGCACGAAAATGGTTTTTTTTTAAAGTCAAACAAAATTATTGTTTAATAATAGTTTTTTTCATATGGTTTTCTATTGAAGGATAGCTTGGACGCATTTAGTTTTAGTTTAAAACTAATTTCTTGGAAAGACGTAGAGTTATAAGACAGACTGTAGAATATATTTAACTTATTTTAATGAGTCATACGAATTGGTTTTGAACTTCTTTACTATATATGTTACTGGCCATGGAAGTGACCTCAAATGAAGTCAAAGCTGTACACCTTAGAAAAGGGATATGTTTTTATATATTGTATTACAAATATAATTAAAATGTTTTTATCGTGAATAAAGATATTTTTCATTTTATGAATATTTAAAAAAAAAAAAAATATTATTAAATCTTTCATAATTATGACGAGTTAAAAATTATAAAAATATATTTATAATAAATATTTTTAAATTATTATAATCAAATATCATTAATTTTATTATTTTGTTGTTCTTCTCAACCTCTCTCAATGTCACCTTTTAAATGGAGCTTAGCATCACTCTTTTTAATACACTTCTTACTTCTACAACTTCAACTTATTTGTGAAAAGCTTGGTGTCTATGTGAATTGGTTCGTGGGTGTGTCATAAATGTAACTAACTTATGGTGAATGTAACTTACATTAGCTTTTGTAACTTATTTGTGAAAAGCTTGGTGTCTATGTGAAAGGTTAATGTAACTCACTTATGGTAAATGTATGGTGAATGTAACTTACATGTATATTTTGTGGTTTTGAAAAGTTTGGTGTCTATGTGAAGGGTAATGTAACTCACTTATAGTAAATGTATGGTGAATGTAATTTACATGTATGTTATGTAGTTTTGTAATGTAGTTTATATATATATATATGGGCAGAAAAAATATAGAGAGAATGATCAAAAATTATTTTCATTTTATAATATGATTTAATAATGTTTATTTTATAATTTATAAGTTTTAAAAACAAATAATAAAAATTAATAGTGGGGTTAAAATCACAAAAAATTGATTTGTATGAGTTATTTAACTAATATGCACACCTTAGTTAAGGTTTGATGATCGACATATTGTTTATATTTTATTCATTACTAAAAACAATAAAGTATTGTAAGTTTAAATATATCAAGTGTGGTGATGTGATATTTCATATTTTTACTATAATATATAGATATATATATATATCATTTGAGGAATATCACAATCCAAAATAATCCTTACAGAACATCGTAATGCCGCATAACCCTTAATGAATGTCATAGTGTGACCTAATTATTCAAGAATATAAGAATGTAACATAAATTACATAATATCAACTAATATGGTTAACCATAGTGAATCAAAGTCCACTGCATTCAACCATATTCTTATGTGGTCAACAATAAATAACCATATTCAACTACATTTAATCAAATTCAAACATAATAAACCACACTCAACTCAATTAACTTAAAGTCAACCATAATCAATCTATAATTAAAACAAAAAATTTAAAATTTCAGCATAACTTTAAAAAATCATTACAATTCTTGCTATTTTTTATTGATAAAATTTGAATAAATGAATCAAATTTTATTTTTGATTGATAAAATTTGAATAAATGATTCAAATTTTAACTATGTTTTGGCCTTGATTTAGAAAAATAAAAACCATACCATGATGCAAGTGTGGCACGATAAGAGGCGAGGTGGGTGACCAAATGTTAGATTGAGTTTGCATGTGATGATGCATGATGTAATGTGTCTTGGTCCCAGTGAAAGTGAAAAAGGAGGTTTACGAGCTGTTTTTTAATTTTATAAAAGTTAGGGAGCTTGATCTAAGTATATAGTTCAATCAAAGCTTAATCCTTGATTGACATATAAATGTCAATCGATGTTTAAACTTAACACCATCCAAAAACTCACTCAGGTTCTATTGGCACCCTAAAAACCTCTCTATTGAGATATTTATTAAGAGTTTTATCAAGGTTTTAATAAATCAATCGAGTCCTTGATAAGTACCACAATTGAGGGTATGAAAACATCATTTTCACATGCTAAATTCTCAAGAAGTTTGACTGGGTTAGATATCTTTGGTTACCTATTTTCATAAAAGCGTTTCCAACTTAATAATTGGTATTCCTTTTATGTGCTTGCTTATTTATTAGTCATAGGTAAATAACATATAGAAAAAATGCATGGTATGGATCTATGTGAAGCATTAACCTAAGAAGCACATGGAAGATAGAAGAAGAAGTAATCGACTCAATGCATTGTACGCATTTTGTATGAAGTTGTATTTAATGACAACATAAAAGGGAATATGGTCACTAGACTTATTTAGGCATGTGTGCGTGGTCTATTGATTCACCAATGTAAATTCTAGATGTAGACTTATGTGATAGCACGGCATACCTCGTATTCTCAGATACTAGTAAAAAAATTTGTGTTGGTGTTTTATGTGACCATGGTATTGGGTAATCCATAGTATTAGCATGTGATAAGACCTATTTAAAGGATTGAGTAACTCTATTGTAAGATGCCTATGCATAAGAGGATCCAAAAATAATAAAAAATCACATTTGCACATACGAATGTCTACCCAAGTCAACTAAATTCATCCTTCTCATATTTGACAAAAATCATTATTATTATGTCATAATAATAATTTAAAATTGGGTCTAGATAGGGTTGATAGAAAGAATTGTTATTCTTCCTACTTAATCTATGTATTTATAGCTTTTGGGCTCCACAATATCATGGACCACATTTTAGTTTTTCCATAGGCATGCAGTTTTAAATGGTGTCTTTGATTTGAATCTTAAGGGATAAGATCCAAAAAGTTTGAATGTTAAGGAAAGAGGAGATTAAACATGAAAATATACCATAAAATTTATAAAAGGAATTTGACGAAAATACATAAATGAAATACACTATAAAAATTCAAGAGAGAGTTGGACCAGAAGAATTTTATTCGTATAAATCATTGCATGCAATGGGGCTAATTTTAGGACCTCTTTTTCTCATTCTCAACTCTCTTTCTACTGTCTTTTTATAAAATGCCTTGTTGATAAAGTTAACTTTAACTAACATAAACACCATAAATTACATGTCTATCATATTTTTTTTTACATTTAATAAAAATATAGATTTATAACTTTTACATCCTAACTTACACTATAAGCCCACCTATGATGCAAAACAATCGTGGTCCACATTATCACAAAGAAAAATAAAACTATGTTATATTTATCGTACAAAAGGTTAAGTTGGTAAAGAGAAGATTGATCTTGGTCCGTAATTGCAATGTGTAGGGTGCTTTGCATGACCAATAAATTATATGGAAAAAATTACAATATGATTTAATAAATCTAAAAATTATACATAATGAAATTAATTTTAAAACATAATAAAATTAACTTTAATTCAATTATATTCCATAAATTACATGTGCATCATATTTTATTTTAAATTCAATAAAATTATAACTTTTACATCCAAACTTAATCTAGAGATCATCTATAATTCTGATCGATATTACACCATATGAAAAATCATATTAATAATTGTTTTGTGTTAATAACAAAACCATGCATAAGCGACCAAATAACACGCATTTTTTTATTCTATAACCGTCGATGTTGAAGTCATTCGTAACAAAATAAACCATTTCTATTTATGACCCAATGAAGCATTTCCATAAAATAGGGGTTTTGCTATAAATATCATACGTGGGCATTTCCATTAGGCAAAACAAAACAAAACATTTTGGGATAAAATGATTGTAATTTAAATGTATAGTTTAAAAGTTTTAAGATTTCAAAAAGACAAGAAAATCAGATAAAAATTTAAAAAAATCCTGGTTACAACTTTTATAGTCTGAAATTTTGGCTGTCACTTAAATGCATAGTATAAAAGATTTTAAAAAATTCTGGTTATAACTTCCATATTCTGAAATTTTGATTACTCCAAGGATTTTTTATGGTGTTGAATTTATTTCTATCACCGAAATCAAGGGTTTTTGATGGTGTTAAATTAATTTTTCTATCATCAAAATCGCCATTAAAACATAATTAAATTCAGATTTTGCAAAATAAAAAACCCTGAATTCCAAAATTCAGATGAAACCAGATACTAAATGGTCATCAAAATTGCCATTAAAACATAATTAAATTCAGATTTTGCAAAATAAAAAGCCTTGAATTCCAAAATTCAGATGAAACCAAATACCAAATGATCAAATTTTTAAACAACTCCTCACTTAAATTTTAGTTGTCTTAAAATGTATAAACGATAAATTTACTATTGGTTGTCTTAAAATGTATAAACAATAAATTTACTAGGTGAAAATGTTGATTACTTCTATTTGATTGTACTTTATTGCTTATTTATTTTTAACATCTTTTCTCTTCAATTTATTTCCTCAAAACAATATTTAAATAAATTGTGCTGTATTTTGTCAAAAAAGAAAAGACAAAGTTAGTCGCATTTGGAGTTGGGTATTATAATTTAATTTATGAAATAAAAAAAGTCACACAACAAATAATTGATTTAGAAACGGAATAACGAAGATGAATCAATAATGATGGAATTTTCCATGTGTTGAAGCTATGGAAGGTTCGCGCGGCCATAAGAACCTAAATTTGAAGGCAACATTCCATCAATCCGCCCTATCGGATGGCGTCAGTTCATCATATAGCTCATGGCCAGTTGTATGAATTTAATGGTCAAGATTGTTTACTTATTTCTTTATTTGGAAAATATGTTGTTTACTGGTTCCATTCCCTCTGCCCTGGAATCCAAGTTTCCGTTATTGCAGGGCTTGACAGAAGACAATGAACGGGTTGAACCGCGTGTTACTTTTTGTGTTGACATTTTCCTCTATAAATGTAATGTCAGGCTGTTAGCATTTAGTTCGTTGAATCATAGATATCAGAAACATATTTGAGTTGGAAAGATACATATACATCTTTTGCTGAAGATTTTTCCGGTCTTGTTTCGGTGAAGTTTTCTGCAAGAGGATTGTTCCAACTGCGTACTTTGCAGCAATCTGCTGGGCTCGTCTACTTGTTGCTTGTTATGGTATGGTACCATTTAAGGAAAATTAAAAAATAATTGCATAGAATAACAATCCTTATAATTAGATTGATAAAACGGGAAGAAAATTAAATTATGATATGAGATTCTATAACAGTGTAAATCTAATTCTCATGAATTAGGATTTCATGTCCCGTTTGTGTTTTTGTTTTTATGCTCCAGGCGCTAGATCTGTCAGAGGATCAACTCAGTAACGTTAAGTATGAAGAGGTGAATACAACAACGCTCTGATGATAATAAATGGCGAAGTTATGTTTCCAGGATTACTGATTATACCTAAAGTAAATCCTGTAATTGCAGGAGTTCATTCTCAGTTTAAGAGGACTGAAACTATTTACGTGCAGATGGCTGCCAATAGATAGGGAACCGAAAGCACTTTTATGTCTCTGCCATGGTGAGCATTAAACGTCAATTTGTACAAAAATAATTTAATGATTTCATAGATTAGAGAATTTGTAACTTTTTTACTTTCTTCGCCTAATTGCAGGCTACGCCATGGAGTGCAGCATTTTCATGGAAGGTACGGATCCGTCTGTCTATCAAGTTACAGTTTCAACAAAACAGTACATTCAAAATGAATATGAGGAGCATTGTGAACATAATTAATTTATCCCCAAAACTAATAACCCACATACTCGTATGATTCTCAGACACTGGAATCAGACTTGCAAAGGCCGGGTATGCAGTATTTGGGATAGATTATGAAGGTCATGGGAAATCCGGTGGAATACGTGGTTACATACAAAGCTTCCAAGACTCTGCAGCTTTTTTCAAGGCCGTAGCTGGTATTTATTCATTAGTATAATTACAGCATCATTTCCTATAGTTGGTTCAGAGTATATTGAAGTTACGTATACATTTAACAATACAATTATTATGGACTATAAAAATTACAGAGCGCATTGAATATAGGAACAAATCGAGGTTCCTCTATGGTGAGTCCATGGGAGGAGCAGTGGCAATTCTCATACATAGAAAGCAACCTAACTACTGGAATGGCGCTGTGCTTGTCGCCCCTATGTGTAAGGTAACATAATTCATGTCAGGTATGTAGGTCAAGCTTTAATATATTGTATATTTTCGTTTAAGACTGACATGCATATAACTACGTGCAGATTGCAGAAGAGCTAAAGCCTCATCCTGTGGTTATCAGCATATTAAGGAAGTTAACTAATGTCCAACACCTCTTTGACTTCATCGCTTGTATAACCACATCCGGATAGCAAATTGAGTGTTTCTTCGTGAGCTTCATCTTGAGATGGTAACTTATCACTTTGACATGAAGTGGGAATTGAAACATCCCCTAATGAGCACCTACGTTTTGCTTCTTGATTACTTCCATGGGGTGCTTGTTCAACAACTATTGTGGAAATTGAAGGTCCCTCTTGTCGTGGATTAATAGGATGAACCATGGTATCCTCTACAATTGGATTTGGATTAGTTTCCAAAGAAAGCCTCCGATTCATCATGTATATTCTTTTCTTTTCTTTCTCTTCTTCAATGACTTCTTGAGATCTCTTCTTCCTTGTTGATTTGTTTACTCGGTTACGTGCATTCCCCATCACCACAATGATCAATTCAATATAGTTTGTTTTTGTTGCTCCTCAATTACAAGCTCTTCAATAATAAGCAAATGGAAGTTCTTCCTTGTTGGTCTTGAAGCTTGATATCTTACCTTGTGTGCTCCTCAAATATAGGCAAAATGAATCTTTCAAAGGCCTTATCTTTGGTGTTCTTCAATTGGAGATTCTTCAAGCTTGCTAATTATTTTCTTCAAATATGGCCATATAACCCAACACCACAGTGAGCAACCATGAAAGATGTCCTCAATGCTGCACCTGCATAAAAAAAAATGATGGAGTTGGTGTAGAATGTGAAAATTTTCAGACGCGGGCTCGTGCTGTTCGAAAAATCGCGGGATTGTTGCTTTCGTTCGGACAGAGTGAAGTTGCTCTCGGACAGCAACAGTCCATTATTTCTGGAGTTCCAAAACGCGTACGCGTTATATAAATATAAAACGCGTGCGCGATATGTAGTGAAAAAACGCGAACGCGATATAGTCAAGCACAATAAATAGGTTAGGTGCACGGCTAGGGCAACAAACAAAATCAAAGAAAACTAATAATTTATATGATTGCATACAAAACAAATGTTTTGTATGGTTTAATACCCCCTAGCTCTCTCCCAATAATCCCTAGATACCCCCTATCTCTTTCTAAATATCTGTCCCTCATTCTCCCTACATGTTTCTTTCTCTCCCTTCAGCCATGTCTCTACCACCCCACTCTCCATCTCTCCACCTTCTCTTTATCTTCGTCATTATCCCTCCCTATAGCACTCTCTCCCTTCTTCTCCCTTAATCACTAACCCTCTACGCCTTTATCCCTCCCCCCTGCCCTCTCTGTCTTACCTTGTTCGTAGAGCCCCTCCCCCATAAAGGCCTTTAGACCCTCTTCTAAATATTAATCCCTAAGTGCATAAGTGCACAAGATGATGAGGAGGAGGAGGGTGATGACAATGAAGATGATCATGATGTAGATGAAGATGATAAAGATGATGAGGAGGAGGAGGGTGATGACAATGAAGATGATCATGATGCAGATGAAGATGATAAAGATGATAATGTTGATGAAGATGATGGTGATGATGATGAAGATGTTGATGATGATGGTGATGAAGATGTTGATGATGATGGTGATGATGATGGTGATGAAGATGATGGTGACATGATGGAGATGTTGATCTGATGAGGAAGATGATGATGATGATGGTGATGATGGTGATGATGATGAAGATGTTGATGAGGACGATGATGGAGATGAAGATGATGATGATGAAGAAGATGATGATGATGGAGATGTTGTGTTGATGGGGAACCTAGAGATGACAATGATGATGAAGATGGTGATGGTGATGGTGATGGTGATGACGATGAAGATTTTGATGATGATGCTGATGGCGATGATGATGAAGATGTTGACGATGATGGTGATGGTGATGTTGAGATGATGATCATGATGATGTTCAGAAGATCATGATGGTGATGATGGTGATGATGATGGAGAAAATGACAATGATGGATATGTTGATGAGGAACCTGCAGATGCCAATGATGATGATGATGGAGATGTTGATGAGGAACCTACAGATGCCAATGATGATGGTGATGACGATGAAGATGTTGATGATGATGGTGCTGGTAATGATGATGATGATGATGATGACGAAGATGATGGTGACATGATGGAGATGTTGATCTGATGAGGAAGATGATGATGATGATGATGGTCATGATGATGAAGATGTTGATGACGATGATGATGGTGATGAAGATGATGATGATGAAGAAGATGATGATGATGGAGATGTGTTGATGGGGAACCTAGAGATGACAATGATGATGAAGATGGTGACGGTGATGACGATGAAGATTTTGATGATGATGTTGATGGCGATGATGATGAGGATGTTGACGATGATGGTGATGGTGATGTTTAGATGATGATCATGATGATGTTCAGAAGATCATGATGGTGATGATGGTGATGATGATGGAGAAAATGACGATGATGGATATGTTGATGAGGAACCTGCAGATGCCAATGATGACGATGATGGAGATGTTGATGAGGAACCTACAGATGCCAATGATGATGGTGATGACGATGAAGATGTTGATGATGATGGTGTTGGTAATGATGATGATGATGATGATGATGATTATGAAGATGAAGATGATGGTGACATGATGGAGATGTTGATCTGATGAGGAAGATGATGATGATGATGATGGTGATGATGATGAAGATGTTGATGACGATGATGATGGTGATGAAGATGATGATGCTGAAGAAGATGACGATGATGATGGTGATGAAGATGATGATGATGAAGAAGATGACGATGATGGAGATGTGTTGATGGGGAACCTAGAGATGACAATGATGATGAAGATGGTGATGGTGATGACGATGAAGATTTTGATGATGATGCTGATGCTGATGATGATGATGATGATGATGATGATGATGATGAAGATGTTGACGATGATGGTGATGGTGATGTTCAGATGGTGATGATGATGATGATGGAGATGTTGATGAGGAAGGGGGAGATGACAATGATGATGAAGATGTTTATGGTCATGAAGATGATGATGATGGTGATGGTGATGATGATGGAGATGATGGAGATGATGGAGATGGCGATGAAGATGATGATGATGATGATGATGGTGAAGATGATGAAGAAGAAGATGATGATGGAGATGTTGACCTGATGACGATGAAGATGATGATTATGGTGATGATGATGAAGATGTTGATGCTGATGATGATGGTGATGAAGATGATGATGATGGAGAAGATGATAATGATGGAGATGTTGATGAGGAACCTACAAATGCCAATGATGATGATGATGATGATGGTGATGACAATGAATATGTTGATGATGATGGTGATGGTAATGATGATGAAGATGATGATGATGATGGTGATGGTGATGGTGATGTTTAGATGATGATGTTCAGAAGATGATGGTGACATGATGGATATGTTGATCTGATTCAAGGAAGATAATGATGATGATGATGATGGTGATGATGATGAAGATGTTGATGATGATGATGATGGTGATGAAGATGATGATGATGAAGAAGATGATGATGATGGAGATGTTGATGTTGATGGGGAACTTAGAGATGACAATGATGATGAATATGGTGATGGTGATGGTGATGGTGATGACGATGAAGATTTTGATGATGATGGTGATGGTGATGATGATGAAGATGTTGATGATGATGGTGATGGTGATGTTTAGATGATGATCATGATGATGATAATGATGATGGAGATGTTGATTTGATGAGGAATATGATGATGATGATGATGATGGTGATGATGATGAAGATGTTGATGATGACGATGATGGTCATGAAGATGATGATGATGAAGAATATGATGCTGATGGAGAATATGATGCTCACAACTCCCTCTAGTCTCTCTCTCCCCAACCATCAATCTCTCTCTCTCTCTCTCTCTCTCTCTCTGTCTCTCTCTCTCTCTCAAACACACACACATACACACACATTATGTCACTTTCCATTCTCAAACCCATACCCCCTCCATCCATATCTATCTCCAACTTTCTCCCTCCATCCCTCACCCTACCTTCTCTCCCTCCCTCTCTCATCGCCTGTCTCTCACCTTCTATCCCTCCCTCATCTTTCCCTCAACCTATCCCAATATCTCCATCACTCCCTCTCTCTCCATCGCCACCACTCTCTGCATGTCTCCCACCAACACTTTCTGTCCCTCCCTTCCTATCTCTTATTTCGTTCTATCCCCATCTATCTCTCACTCCCTCCAAATCCATTCCTCCCCATTGTCCCTCTCCCTCCCTCGCTCTATGTCTCTCCCCCCCTTGTATTCTTTATTTCTCTCTCACATCCCCCTTGCTTCCATCCATTCCCCCTTGTCACTCAAGTCTCACTTTCAACTTCTAACCCTATACCTCTTCAGAACCTATTCTACTCCTAATAGTGCTCTCAAGCTCCACTTCCCTTCACCCCCTGTAGCCCATCATGTTCTCATTCCCTTCATCTCTCCCCACTCAAGCTTCCAACATCCTTCTAAGCCCTTGACCCTTTCCCACCCCTATTAAATATTAACCATAGATTCCCTTGACCCTTCCCCACCCCTATTAAATATTAACCATAGATTCCCTTGACCCTTCCCCACCCCTTCTCAAATATTAAACAAAATTTCCCTTGACTTCTACACCCCCTCTTTCTCAAGTATTAAACATGTATTTTATGATTTGAATAACGCGAGCGCGTTTTGTAACTATATAACGCGTACGTGTTATGTAGTTATATAACGCGTACGCGTTAATTATTGATATAACGCGCACGCGTTATTTAGTTATATAATGCGTACGCGTTATTTAAATCTAAAAGCGCGGCAATATTTTTGAATTTAAACAGGCCAAGTCACATGCTCACATGTCAACAATAATCCTATGTGTATGCTTTGGAGTTTGCTTCGGTAATTCCAAACCTGTGCTATGTTAATGAAAAACCAAAGCTAATTGGGTATTTCTTCCAGTTTCTGGAGAAGCCTGTGCTTAGCCACTCGTTACAATATGCTACACAGAGTCATTTTTGACGAAATCTTAGACACAAATAGCATTTTTTCTGCAGATTCCAATATGTAACTTTTATTTTGAAATATTAATTTTTCCTATTTTCTTTCAATTTCTTTTCTGTCCTACCTCCTTAACTCGTGAAACACATTGTTAGTGTTTCTTCCATAACTTTTTCAATTCTCAATCATTTCAAAAAAAAATTGTATGGTGCACAAGAGGACACTAACCTCCACGTTCTATGAAAAACCCATTTCAAGAATTTTGCATTAAGACCTTCAAAGGCTCTACCCACAAAAGATGTACTATTTTTGAGGTTTGATCACTTAGACAATTATAAAAAAATTATAAAATTACTAATTTAATTTTCGAAAAATAATGGCGCACAAGTGCTATGTGTTCTCTACATGCATGCCGATTTTTGTAGCTTGATTCCATCATTTAGGCCCTCAAAGGCTCTACCCACAAAAACATATACCTTATCATTTGCCTGAAAAATAAAAAGTGTCTGTTAGGAAAACTGAAACTTGACATAGCTATGCAAATTTTCAATACATAAAAGTTATATATTCAGAAACGTGATTCAATTTCCTACATTTCATCTTTTTTACTCAATGCAAGATATTTTCCGTAAGTAAATCAAAAAATCCAAGTAAGTTGAGGGATGCCTGCTTTTTCAGTTTTCTATTGCATCTAACGTGCCAAAAGTGACCCTCATTAGCTTGCACTGACCCGATCCAAAAATAAAAAATCACATTTACACATACTAATGTCTACCCAATTCAACTAAATTCATCCTTCTCATATTTGACAAAAATCATTATTATTATGTCATGATAATAATTTAAAATTGGGTCTAGATAGGGTTGATAGAAAGAATTGTTATTCTTCCTACTTAATCTATGTCTTTATAGATTTTGGGCTCCACAATATCATGGACCACATTTTAGCTTTTCCATAGGCATGCAGCTTTAAATGTTGTCTTTGATTTGAATCTTAAGGAATAAGATCCAAAAAGTTTGAATCTTAAGGGAAGAGGAGATTAAACATGAAAATATACCATAAAATTTATAAAAGGAATTTGACGAAAACACATAAATGAAATACATTATAAAAATTCAAGAGAGAGTTGGACTAGAAGGATTTTATTCATATAAATCATTGCACGCAATGGGACCAATTTTAGAACCTCTTTTTCTCATCCTCGACTTTCTTTCTATTGTCTTTTTATAAGGTACCTTGTTGATAAAGTTAACTTTGACTAACATAAACACCATAAATTACATATCCATCGTATTCTCTTTTACATTTAATATAAATTACATATCCATCGTATTCTCTTTTACATTTAATATAAATTACATATCCATCTTATTCTCTTTTACCTTTAATAAAAATATAGATTTATAACTTTTACATCCTAACTTACACTATAAGCCACCTATGATGCAAAACAATCGTGGTCCACATCATCACAAAGAAAAATAAAACTATGTTATATTTATCGTACAAAAGGTTAAGTTGGTAAAGAGAAGATTGCTCTTGGTCCGTAATTGCAATGGGTAGGGTGCTTTGCATGACCAATAAATTATATGGAAAAAATTACAATATGATTTAATAAATCTAAAAATTATAGATAATAAAATTAATTTTAAAACATAATAAAATTAACTTTAATTCAATTATGTTCCATAAATTACATGTGCATCATATTTTATTTTAAATTTAATAAAATTATAACTTGTACATCCAAACTTAATCTGGAGATCATCTATAATTCTGATCGATATTACACCATATGAAAAATCATATTAATAATTGTTTTGTGTTAATAACAAAACCATGCATAATCGACCAAATAACACGCATTTTTTGTATTCTATAACCGTCGATGTTGAAGTCATTCGTAACAAAATAAACCATTTCTATTTATGACCCAATGAAGCATTTCCATAAAATAGGGGTTTTGCTAGAAATATCATACGTAGGCATTTCCATTAGGCAAAACAAAACAAAACATTTTGGGATAAAATGTTTGTAATTTAAATGTATATTTTAAAAGTTTTAAGATTTCAAAAGACAAGAAAATCAGACAAATTTTTTTAAAAATCTTGGTTACAATTTTTATAGTCTGAAATTTTGGCTGTTACTTAAATGCATAGTTTTAAAGATTTAAAAAAATTCTGGTTATAATTTTCATACTCTGAAATTTTGATTACTCCAAGGGTTTTTGATGGTGTTGAATTTATTTTTATCACCGAAATCAAGGGTTTTTGATGGTGTTAAATTCATTTTTCTATCATCAAAATTGCCATTAAAACATAATTAAATTCAGATTTTGCAAAATAAAAAACGCTGAATTCCAAAATTCAGATGAAACCAGATACTAAATGGTCATCAAAATTGCCATTAAAACATAATTAAATTCAAATTTTACAAAATAAAAAATCGTGAATTCCAAAATTAAAATGAAACCAGATACCAAATGATCAAATTTTTAAACGACTCCTCACTTAAATTTTAGTTGTCTTAAAATGTATAAACGATAAATTTACTATTGGTTGTCTTAAAATGTATAAACAATAAATTTACTAGGTGAAAATGTTCATTACTTCTATTTGATTGTACTTTATTGCTTATTTATTTTTAACATCTTTTCTCTTCAATTTATTTCCTCAAAACAATATTTAAATAAATTGTGCTGTATTTTGTCAAAAAGAAAGAGACAAAGTTAGTCGCATTTGGAGTTGGGTATTATAATTTAATTTATGAAATAAAAAAAGTCACACAACAAATAATTGATTTAGAAACGGAATAACGAAGATGAATCAATAATGATGGAATTTTCCATGTGCTGAAGCTATGGAAGGTTCGCACGGCCATAAGAACCTAAATTTGAAGGCAACATTCCATCAATCCGCCCTATCGGATGGCGTCAGCTCATCATATAGCTCATGGCCAGTTGTATGAATTTAATGGTCAAGATTGTTTACTTATTTCTTTATTTGGAAAATATGTTGTTTACTGGTTCCATTCCCTCTGCCCTGGAATCCAAGTTCCCGTTATTGCAGGGCTTGACAGAAGACAATGAACGGGTTGAACCGCGTGTTACTTTTTGTGTTGACATTTTCCTCTATAAATGTAATGTCAGGCTGTTAGCATTTAGTTCGTTGAATCATAGATATCAGAAACATATTTGAGTTGGAAAGATACATATACATCTTTTGCTGAAGATTTTTCCGGTCTTGTTTCGGTGAAGTTTTCTGCAAGAGGATTGTTCCAACTGCGTACTTTGCAGCAATCTGCTGGGCTCGTCTACTTGTTGCTTGTTATGGTATGGTACCATTTAAGGAAAATTAAAAAATAATTGCATAGAATAACAATCCTTATAACTAGATTGATAAAACGGGAAGAAAATTAAATTATGATATGAGATTCTATAACAGTGTAAATCTAATTCTCATGAATTAGGATTTCATGTCCCGTTTGTGTTTTTGTTTTTATGCTCCAGGCGCTAGATCTGTCAGAGGATCAACTCAGTAACGTTAAGTATGAAGAGGTGAATACAACAACGCTCTGATGATAATAAATGGCGAAGTTATGTTTCCAGGATTTAACCGATTATACCTAAAGTAAATCCTGTAATTGCAGGAGTTCATTCTCAGTTTAAGAGGAGTGAAACTATTTACGTGCAGATGGCTGCCAACAGATAGGGAACCGAAAGCACTTTTATGTCTCTGCCATGGTGAGCATTAAACGTCAATTTGTACAAAAATAATTTAATGATTTCATAGATTTGAGAATTTGTAATTTTTTTACTTTCTTCGCCTAATTGCAGGCTACGCCATGGAGTGCAGCATTTTCATGGAAGGTACGGATCCGTCTGTCTATCAAGTTACAGTTTCAACAAAACAGTACATTCAAAATGAATATGAGGAGCATTGTGAACATAATTAATTTATCCCCAAAACTAATAACCCACATACTCCTATGATTCTGAGACACTGGAATCAGACTTGCAAAGGCCGGGTATGCAGTATTTGGGATAGATTATGAAGGTCATGGGAAATCCGGTGGAATACGTGGTTACATACAAAGCTTCCAAGACATTGTAAACGACTCTGCAGCTTTTTTCAAGGCCGTAGCTGGTATTTATTCAGTAGCATCATTTCCTATAGTTGGTTCAGAGTATATTGAAGTTACGTATACATTTAACAATACAATTATTATGGACTATAAAAATTACAGAGCGCGTTGAATATAGGAACAAATCGAGGTTCCTCTATGGTGAGTCCATGGGAGGAGCAGTGGCAATTCTCATACATAGAAAGCAACCTAACTACTGGAATGGCGCTGTGCTTGTCGCCCCTATGTGTAAGGTAACATAATTCATGTCAGGAATGTAGGTCAAGCTTTAATATATTGTATATTTTCGTTTAAACTGGCATGCATATAACTACGTGCAGATTGCAGAAGAGCTAAAGCCTCATCCTGTGGTTATCAGCATATTAAGGAAGCTAACTAATGTAATCCCTACATGGAAGGTTGTACCCACTAAGGATATTATAGAGGTGGGCTTTAAGGAACCCGAAACGAGAGAGAAGGTAACGAATGAATTGTAATTTTTGATGCCATAATTACATTCCTAATATTATGCCTCATTCTAGTGGTTTTTTGCTTGTCACCAAAACACAGATTCGAACAAATCCATATGTTTATTTAGATAGGCCTCGTCTAAGGACTGGTTTCGAGTTACTGATGGCAAGTATGGACATAGAGAAACGGTTGAACCAGGTACCCTTTTCTAACATTGAAAAAATCCAACCATATCGATGCTATTATCCGAACAGTTTGCAAGTATTTATGATATATAAGATATGTTGTTGTATGGCAGGTGAGCTTGCCCTTCCTGATTCTTCATGGGGAAGACGATAGAGTGACAGACCCATCTGTGAGCGAGTTACTATACGCTTCTGCCGAAAGTTGTGATAAGACGCTAAAACTGTACCCGAAGATGTGGCATGGTTTGACCTACGGAGAACCTCGTGAGCACACGGAAGTGGTATTCTCAGACATAATTGCGTGGTTGGGAAAGAGAAATACACAGGTGCAAGACTGCTTCCAAAACAAGCGCGAGAAAATTGTTACTAATACAGAATCTGCAAAAACCAAACAAAATTTGCCAATAGGCCTGGAATTTGACTTTGTGTACAACGGTTTTACCGTATCAAAACATATTTGAAAGGGTTTCAAAATTTTGGCACTTAAAAAATCTTAAGAATAATATTGATCCGTTGATGTCAGTGTAGATGAGGATACAACCAACCCACAAAGTTCCTTCTACATTGCATCCACAGTTTGCATAGAACATTTAAGACAAAGTTCCTTCTAGATTGCATCCACAGTCTTCTAAGACAAAGTTCCTTCGAGATTGCATCCACAGTCTTCTAAGATAAAGTTCTTTGGAGATTACATCCTGCATAGAACATTCAAGAACTTGATGTAAAGTTGTAAATTCTATATATAAATATAGTGTAAACTTTATAAATATAAATGTCGTAATTGAAAATGGCATGGCAGTGGTTTGTCTGACTTTGGATAGTTTGGTTGCAAATTACAATCTGCCTTTGTGTATTATTTTGTGCTTCAGTCATGGTATGAGAGATTAATTGATGCGGGCTGTCTGTATGTGTTTGCAAATGTTGAACTGTTTGCCTGTTTGATGCTGGGGATATGTTCTGTAATTGTTAGTCAACAAAAATTATACTATGAAAAAATTGTTGTGCGCATTGGTTTGACGTTGGGCAAAATCATGCAAAAGTAAGATGTGTTGCTGTGAGGTAATTGCGTGTTGTGTGCTATGTGGATTTATCTCTGCATTTGCAAACGTTGGGCTGTCTATCTATCTAATGCTTACTGCCTGGAAGAGACTTTGCTGAGATCACTCAGTTCTGATTGTTGTTACTTCCATCCAAATGAAGACGCATTGCAGTGAATGATGTTCTGTTGAAGGGTCAATTGATCAAGAATGGGAAGCGTTTTTCTTTGTCTGCGTGGAAGAGACCATTTTCTGTTCAGTGTATCGTCTCTCAATTGGTTATGCAGGATTGAAGACTTGGAGCGATAAAAACAATGGCCCATTGGAATCTATAAGGAGCTTTTCTGGAGCAAACGCAGTTTTGCTCAAGTCTTATAACCCTAATCAGAGAGCTAAGTTCTCGCATTAATGTTTCGTGAGAAATGGAAAATCTTTCCGGCTTAGAGCGATTCCGTGAAGTTATTGTGGTGGTGTTTGATACGAAATTGAAAAACAGATTGCATAGTGAAACAAGAGCCAAAAGATGCTTAACGTTTTTGAACAGGCTCAATCATTTCTAAGCGCAAAAGTTAGTTGGTTCTCCAACGACTCAGAAATTCGAAAAAGAGAGGAACCAGGGCGGTGGAAGTGCTTAAGTTGAAAAGCATGATTAAGGTAAAGAAAGTGGGATCATATATATAATATAGTATTATTAGCATAGGGGGATTTACTAAGAGCAGAGAGGGACCAAATTTTTAGGAGTATAAACTTTTTTTTTAGAGTGCAACTATTTATGAAAATTCTTAATTTATATAATTCGTGTAGTTATATATATATGTCATTGTAAATGTTTTAAATAGGCCATGTGCTATTTTTTATAATAGAAATATATAAGAAAAGTGTGAAAATATAACAAATAGTAATGAAGATTGATTAGAAAGTTTGAAGAATTAACAAATAAATTAGTAGCAAATGATGATATGATGGAAAAACTTAAAGATGAAGCCAATGACAAAACAAATTGTTCATGCACAAACAATGAGAAATAGCGTAGAAGAAACAAAGTTAAATTACAATGAAAAGAAAATTGGTCTATTTGAAACACATACTAAAAGTATTGGTTCCAAGCTACTTCAAAAGATGGGATATAAAGGAAAATGACTGAAAATTTGAGCAAGAGAGTTTAAAAGCTGCTCACTTTGAGAGTAGACTTAAATCTATGGGAATTACATTCTCTTCAAAATCAAAGATGATAATGTTGAGAATGGCTTCAATGAGGATGTTTCTACAAATTATTCTTTTAATAATGGTCATGCTCAAGGACAAAAGCATGTGCAAAAATATGGTGTATTTTATAAGTCAAAATACAAGATATAAAAAATATCTACAAGAGAGAAGAGAGATAAGGACATATGTATGGCATGAAATTCAATGGAATTTAAAGAAAAATGTTTTTCATAAACACTATGGATGGATAGATGTTCTACATTTAAAAATGTGGAGTGCACAATTAAGAAAAAGACATTATTGAATTCGTTCAATTGTGTAAATTATTGTTCTATGTGATCAACATTATGGATGGATAGATGTTCCACATTTAAAAATGTGGAGTGCACAATTAAGAAAAAACATTATTGAATCCGTTCAATTGTATAAATTATTGTTCTATATGGTAAACATTAAGAAGGTGTTAAGAATAACGTTGACATATTAATGTCACTATAAATGAGTAACAAACCAAATGAAAAAGTATTCTAGATGTACCAACAAAGTTGCTTCTAGATTGCATCGATTGTCTCCATAGACCATTCAAGAACATGATGTAAATTGTATATTTAATACAGATTTCATGAATGCCAATGACACAAGAGTGGCCTAACATGACCTATTTGACTTTAAATGATTTGGTTATAAATCACAATTTGCCTTATGTATTATTATGTGCTTAGTAAAAAAATCAAAATACCCAATCCATCATTCAAATTTACATATAACACGTCAAAATATCTAAAAATATCTAATAACCTTGTAGATATGACTTAAAAAGTGTCTTATATTTATGACATGCTCTCAACAAATTGTAGCCTATCAAACAATATATGTACTTCAATCTTAATGTAGATATATAATATAATAGTTATACATTTTATAATGGAGGTATTATATATTGATGGGTTAGAGATATAGGGTTTTTCATAAAAATGAGTCATTTTTCTTTTAAATTGAATTTAAATTTATAAAAATAATACATTTTTTTATGTTTATTGGTTGTAGCTTGGGTGGTTGGGAGGAAAGATTGTTTCTCTCCCTACCTAGGTTCAATTCTTTATAATGAAATGACGGACTATTAAAATTAAATGAGTGAATTATAGATGACATAATGTAATATGGATCACGAATATTGGATGGATGGTGGCTAAATAAGTAAATATCTATACTCATAATAACTTTACAACATATGTAATCAAGCGTATCGTTAACAATCTACGTCTTAGGGTCATTGTTATTATACTTAATTGGAAAAAATATTAAAATTTTAGGAAAATGTTGTAGGGTGAGTGTTATATATAATTTTCATTATGTTGGCATGTGGGATGTACATCCAACTTTCAATACACAAATTAGGGTTTGTAACTTGTATCGAATATTGTATTCCCTTAATTTTAAATAGGATTTTTGTTGTGTAATAAGATTTGTATTATTAAATTTTTAAAGGAAATCGAGAACTTAGTTTCTAATGGGGATTAGGTACAACAAGAAATAACTAGAGGATTATACTATGCTAATAAAATTCAACTTGTAGTTTTTTTAAACATGAGAAAATGATTATTTATGGGGACTCTTTTATGATCATTGAAATCATGAAAAGAAACAATTCTCCAAAGATGATAAGCTTACCAGAATTAAGAAATAACTTTATAAATTCGAGGAAATTCAATTATTTCACGTGTCCTCAAGAACCTCAACAAAGATATCGATCTGTATGCTAATCTTGCCTCTGTGTTGGTAGAAGGTTTTTTAAAGCATTATGGCATGGTGCAATTTAGATTTTGGGTTGCAAATTCAAGTGCTTACACTCATGGTGATTTTCGTTGGCCTCTCTAGCATTTACAGGTAAGATTTCATTAGTTTCTCCAACAAATTGCTCTATTTGTGTTCAACATCGTACTTTGGGTTTGGATTTGGGAGGATTGGTGTCCATCAGATCTTGATGACAAGTCTTCTAGGCTTCCTGTTTATTATTAGCCCACTCTCTGGTTGGAACCATTGA
This sequence comes from Larix kaempferi, assembly GCA_027924585.1. Lineage (NCBI taxonomy): Eukaryota > Viridiplantae > Streptophyta > Pinopsida > Pinales > Pinaceae > Larix > Larix kaempferi. The sequence continues at coordinate 10,412,625 of BSBM01000589.1, read as the reverse complement.
ATAATTTTGGTCTATTGATCCTCTCTTTAGTTATTTGGGTGAAATTTTAGTTCTTTGGTTCCATGACTCTGTTTCATTTAGTGGTTTCAGTTTCAAGCCTAAGTTTTATACTTGTTCTTTGGTTCAAATTATCCCTATTTATTGTCATGTGCTATGTTTTGGCATTTCCATTTTGAAAAAAGGATTCCACTATCCTCAACCTAGGGGCTTATTTCCTTTGTGGTCTTTAGTATTATATAGAATTGGCCTCTCCCCTGATGGATCTAGCCCAACCTATAGTATGGGTTTGATGTTTTTGTGGTTGAACGAATATTTGAGTGGTTTTTTATGGGATTTTAGCCATTAGTTCATGATTGTTGAAATCATGAATGGTCATGGTCATCACTCCCCCTATAATATAAACATTCAAGAAATGCGTAGGGTTCTTCGACACCATGAGGATTTCACAAATGGGAAAAAAATTTGTTTATTTTATGTCACTTCTAAAGTGCATGAATTGGAGAACGAAAGGGTTTCTTATAATGCAATTATAATGGATAATCTAGTTCAACAAAAGAGGAAAATTTAGGTATTTAATGAAGAATGCTATATGCTTAGATCCATGGTCATAAACCTCTCCAAGGGTTCTCTCCTTATAGGCTCTAAAATTAATGTTTATGTTAGGATTGTTCCTGATGGAGTTCAATGAAGTTGAAACAATGAACCAATTGATGGTGTACATGGACTTGGAGAGGTAGGAATCTCATCCCTCCAACCAAGCTCAAGTTTATTCTATGGGAAATCATGTGTTTTTCTCGGTTTATAGAACTCAATGTTTTGTAAATTTGATTTATATTTAGGAGTCTTTTACAAAGATTATATTCTAGATGAACCCTTTAATCAATTTTGTAAGCAATGCTATAAAAATTTATAGCTTAGATCATATTTTTAGAATAGTTCAAATGTTTTTTGAACTAAGATCAACTCTCCTTTTGTCTTATCTCATTGTCCAAGGAAACTACAACTTCTTTTAATACAAAATTTTTCTGTTTTTGTTATAAAAATATATTTTTATTGTTTAATATGCATCAACTACTTAATGAAACATGAGAGATGTATTCAATCAAGATTGATAAGTTATTATTATGAGCACTATGCCAACACATGGTACAATAAATCTATCATATGAATCAAGTGTTTCCCTATTAAGATAGGGTTTTAAGTTACGCTTTTGTGCATAAGAGGAGAGGGCATTGGTCCTCTTGTGGCATTTCCTATAAATATTTTTATTTCTAGCATGATTCTAAGATATACTCTACATTTGTATAATTATTTATTTTTGGTTTGATTTCAAAGGTAAGAGAGAAAATATTAGAAAGTTTTCCAAGCTTCGAGTTTTGTATAACATAATTTTGAGTATTTTTTTGCTTCTACCTTTTTGCATATGTATATAACTAACATACATAGATCCATTTTAAACTCGAATTTATCAAACACTCAAAGGGATCAAATTTATCTAGGTGTTTTTTTTTTTATCTTTAAATTATTTACACACCACACCTCAAGAAATTTGATCACTCTCGGTGTTTTATAGATCTTCGTTTAATATGGATCTATCCTGGTCTTAAATTTTGTAGGTTTTGTGTAAAAAATAAAATTGAATCAACATATGCTCTTAAATATATCTTTTGTTGTTGTAAAATACATTATATTACATTACTTGACAACATCTCCTCCATAATGGGTTGTAAAACATCTTACTACTTTTGATAAAATTATTTTGACTTTATGTACGAAACTACCTTTTACTCTTAAATAATAAAAGATTTTTTTTTCTCTTATCCCAAAAAAAATTTAGCCATCTCTTGTAAGGAGGGATGTCTCTTCTTTATGCAAGGTTATATGTTGATAATTATAGATTCATAAGTGTTATGACTACTCATCAACTAATTGTAGATTGGAAATATAAGTTAATGATTGTAAGTTCACGTTTTCAATCGCTTTAATAAAAGCTTGAGAAGGTTATGACTACTTAGAAACGAATTTGAGATGTTACGTTGTCCCATTACTTGTTCATCTCTTTCAATCTCCAACTTCTTGTATATGGATACTAGTTTTCATTTCGGGACATTTTAGTTGGTGAACAAGGTAACACACTAAGGATTGGTTTCCTATTATCAATGAGTCGTGGATTTTGGCTTCTTACCATGAATGTGCTTTGGATTTTAAATTTTATTTGTTGAACTCGGTCAATCTCTAGCTTCTTGTATATGGATTCCAGCTTGAATTTTATGACATTTTAGTTGGTGAACAAGATAACACACCAAGGACTGGTTTCCTACTATCTATTGGCATAAATCCATCTTAAACTCATGTCTGTCAAGTACTGAGAGGGATCTAATTTCTTAAGGTGTAAATTTTTTTTTAATCTTAAATTTTTTACATGTCTAGGAAAATTTTACACCTCAAGAAATTTGATGCCTCTTGGTGCTTGATAGATTTGAGTGTAAGATGGATCTATGTTGATTTTTATTTTTATTTTATAATCCAACACATAATTTTTTGAATAACTTTTTATTTGGTTTTAAATTTTTATTTTATGAGCGGATATGGATAATTTTTAATTACCTTTTATTTGGTTTTATTTTTTTATTTTATGAGCCGACATAAATGTTTCTAATTACTTTTTCGATTTTTTGTAACATAACATTACGTTACGTTACGTGACATCTCCCTCATACTGAGTTGCAGAGCAACTCACTACTCTGGGTGCAACAAGATATGGATTTTAGGTTCTTACCATGAATATACTAAAACTTTTACATTTTAATGTGGATTTTAGCTTCCTACCATGAATAGGATATGCATGGATTTTACATTTTAATAAATCTGCATATGACCAAAATAAATGAGATTCTATAAATTTGAATCAAGACATAAATAGAAGAGCACTGAAAACAATTTACTCTGATCAAATTTTTATTTAATATGCATGATTGTTATAATGTTATTTAACACTCTCAACTATGAAGACCAAAAGTGGACATTAAACTCCTTTCTACATCAAAATTGACCTATAAATACTGAAAATTGTGCTTTACTAGGACATGGATGCTACTTTCCTTCATGAGAGGGGTGATCGGTTGCAGGGTTTGTCCCTAAAGGGGTGACCAAGTAGACATGTTCGCTACTTTTGATCCTACAGGTGTGACCAAGGCTTACAGTGAAGATAAACATGCACTGAAAAGTGTGCAAATAGTTAAATAGAACCTCAATTATGTATAGAAAGGACTTGTGAAGCATGCAATGGATGCATTTCATGATCATCACCTAGTTTAGGCCTAATAAAGGGATATAAAAGAGATTCTTTTGGTGAAAATCCAGGAGGTTGGATTGGTGGAAGATTGTAATATCTGTATCCAGATATTCTCATGTTGTGATCGTGTCTGAATCACAATAAGAAAATAATTTCATTTGGATATATTAAATAATATTGAATATATATTGATGAGAGATTATGTGACATTACAATTTGATGGACCATTTAAATATGGTCTTATGTGCATTTTCAATGGAAATGTACGTCTCTATCTATTCAATTAATTACATATCAATTTTATTTAATATTTTATTTAATATTTTATTTAATTAATTTTATTTAATTATTTAATTATTTGTTTATTGATATGCTTATATATTATTTTATTTGTTACATGACCTTCCTCTTCATAATGCTTTGTCCTCAAATCATTAGTGATGAAAACCATATGTGGTTTCATAAAACTATGTGCAACGTTTTTTTTAACTCTTTCTTTTTTTTCTTTATCTCGTGGATAATTCTTTTTTCCCACTTCTTTGTAATATTTTTTTTCTTACATCTTGTTCTCTTTTTCTTATTTGCAATGGAAATAATTACTTCTTTTTCTCTTTTTTAATTTCCCTTTTGGTATTCTTGGATTCGGTAAGCCAAAAGCCTACTTTTGGACAAGGTCCTAGATTTTTGGGAAACCCAAAAAATGATGGCAAAAAGCCAATGTGGATCAAAGATCCTTAATTAGAGAAACTATGAGAATGGTTTGTGGCCAAAGGCTGGAATCAAGCCCAAGAAGGGTCTTTGATACCAATGTAATATCCATATCCGAATATTCTCATGTTGTGATCGTGTCCAAATCACAATAAGACTAGTCAAGTGAATAGTCAACCAATAGAAAATAATTCTATTTGGATATAATAAATAATATTGAATATATATTGATGAGAGATTATTACATTACAATTTGATGGACCATTGAAATATGGTCTTATGTGCCTTTTCAATGGAAAGGTAAGTCTGTATCCATTCAATTAATTACATATCAATTTTATTTAATATTTGTTTAATTTTTTTTAAACTATAACGGTTGAGAGGCTTTTCATTAAAATAAAACAGAGGTTACATAGCTGGACAAGGATGAAAATTCCCAAAGAAAAACAATACCTTTCACCCCTTGTTCATCCTTCTCGAGTTTATAGCTTTTCTTAAACTGGCCTAATCTATTGAAGTTATAGCTTCTTACATATTTCCCGTGTAAGAAAACACAAAAACAAAACATTGCAGAGAGCTATTCTAAAACTACTATGGAGATGCAACAGCCATGTGTTCATAAAAATTCCGGATGCTATGTAAACAGGTTCCCAAAAAACTGACATAAAAAATATCTAACAACAAAAAAAGAGAGTCTTAGACCAAGAGCAACCAACTTAGGGGTTGAGTTCCTCATAGTTCTCCACGCTGCGCTCCTTAGCAGAGATGAATCCAAAATGTAGGCTTGAGTTCACCATTGCGTTTCCAAACTTCTCCAGCTTCCCACCAATATTCTTGTTGGTGTTGTTCATGGATTCCATGTGAGACTTCATGTGAGGGTTCGACAGTATTGCAGTTGTTAGAGCATGTCCTTAAGATTTCTATTGTGTGTCTTGACTTCGGTATGTGTTGCTTCTACAAGAGTATATAGCCTGGAAAGGGCTCTCTTAATCTCCAGATTTTCATTTCTTGCTAGTCTAACCTGGTGTTCCAAATATGGAACATGAATTTGTAGATCTATGTTTGAACTGGAGCCCCTTTGCTGCCCTAATTCATGAACCCCATCATCCAGCAGAACCTCTGGTTGATCTTCATCTCTGGATTCGATGCGACCTAAGTGCTGCTTGTAGGTAACCTGGACATTTTAATAAATAGGATGGCCCTAGCTGCAATCCCTTTTGGAGCGTCTTCCATGCTGACTATAGCGAGGGAATGAAGAACCAGAAACCATCACAATGTGCTCCATCTCAGATTGCAAATTCTCCTTCCCGGTATGCCTAAGACTGTCAATAGGAAAGAAAATGCCTTAATGCTTCTCAATTTCTCCTGTATGAGATGCATGTAAATAACAATGAAAATGAAAAGGGTTGTGCTTCTTCTCGAGGTTTTGTACGAAGCGTGATGCCAAAGCCTCCTCTTGGCTTCATGCATGCTGCCCATTTGGCATGGCGTGAGTCGAGGCTCATTAATGTAGAGGTGACATGAAATCCGGCGGAGATTTGAAATAGTTAAGTGGGCGATTGGAGCCACTAACCTAAATAAATGGAGATAGGAAAGGAAATTGTATGTTCCAGCCATCATTTGAACAAAAGAGCTAATGAATGTCGCATTCCAAGGTTCCATGGCTCAAGCCAACACCTTTGTTTGCCAACCCATCCGCCTGTTGGTTGTGAGCTCTCAGGACATGAAAGAACTTGATCTTCTTGAATTCCTTGGTGAGATAGAGGAGAAGGTGCTGCATTTTAGTGGCAGGCTTCTTATAATTTCTGACCAAGATTCTAGCTTCCCTTATGACTATTGATGAGTCTCTGATTGCAACCATATCCTCAATTTTCATTTATCTGGCGAGTTCTAGCCCTTTGATTAGGGTGAGCCATTCGGATTTATTGTTGGTCGCTTTTCCAATGCTCCAGGAGTAATATCTCTTCTTGTTTCCCTTGGGGTCAAGAATAACCCCCCTGCACCTACCATCCCTAATTTAATATTTGTTTATTTAATTTTCTTTTATTATTTAATTATTTGTTTATTGATATGTTTATATATTATTTTATTTGTTACAAAGATCATATGATATTAGGATGAAGAAGAGACAACAAAAATATTCCATTTTTTGGAGTTTTTGTGATTTAGGATAAGGGAAAAGGAGTGAACTCATGTGTTGGAGGAGAACAATACCACAAGGAACACCGCAAGGATTATAAATACTTAGTTCTTTGTATTTAATATAAATCGATTTGCTTCCTCCCCAAAGATATATATGAGATGGTTTTTGTTGAAGTAATGGTTTGCTCAATTTATTTATGCGGTGTGATCCATTATCTATCATTAGAATGAGGAATATTGGTGTTTTTTTTATGTGCAGGTGTGTTTTTGAAGCTTAGGAGCAATGAACCAGATTCCAAGGATCTTTGCTTGAGGAGTACATCGAACAAACTTCGCATAAAAGGTGCATTATTTGTTTTTGTGATTATGCATGATAATGTTAAGGAAAATTTGTTATACTTTATTTATATCTTTGTTGGTGAACCTAACCCACTAACCGGGGATAACACGCTTTGATTTCTATCACTACGACATTTCCCTCACAAAAGAATTGGTGACTCTGACAAGGAGGAATTTATTAGAATTTTTTTTTTAGATTGGGTGTCTTTGCTTAATTAATCAATGTCTAGAAGCCTTATCTTTATCGGTCTAGCCTCTACGCTCAGTTTGGGAAAGTTTGAGGAAAATCTATGCAGTCCTACTTAAAACTTGAAGCAAAATTTTCAATATTTCAATGTTTTCCCATGCCTTTTTGTTTAACAAGAGAGATTAAACACACTTATTATCCCCAAAGTGGCCACCAATCCTAGTTGATCTCCCTTTCTGGGCCAATAGGAGCGACCAGGGGTGCAAAAGGTCATCTTTTGCGATCATTTTCTTCTTTGTTTTTCTTCTTCTTAGTTGAGCTGCATGTAGACTTAGCACTTAGAAGTAGTTAGAAACACTTTTTAAATGATTGCATGTTAAAATCCTTGAAATATTAGGTTATGTCAAATAATTTCTCAAAATTCCTTGTTTTTTGTCACATGCATGAATTATCTCTTTGAGTAGAATAGACCGCATGCCATTAAATTGAAGAATGTTGTTTGAAAAATTTATGGTTGTTTACATGCATCACAGTTCAATAGGAATAAGCAATATTTTTTTCCCTATCTCAAATTGGTTTTAAGTTAATTCCAAAGAAAATAAAACATATGTAGTGATTGCATGGTGTTTTTTCTTTCCGACTTCTAAATATTTCTTGATTGCATTTTGGAAATATTGTTATACAAATTTTCTCATTTTACAGAACTTTTTTAATTGAACCTCGTATTACCCCTCTTTGCGATTGCTTTGCATTAAAATGAAGCTTATAAGATTGCAGGAATTAGATGTTTTAGACAGGATTTCTTTAGCAATTACAAACATGATTATGTGCAATGAAGTTTTGCATGATTTGTTGCTTTTTTGTGTGGAAGGAACAATGATCCAGGTGGATATCGGTGGCGGCCCACCTCTTCCAACTAGCTCAAAACAGTCTTCTGGCAATTTTGGTAAATTACTATTTTTAGCAGTTTTTCGGGTCCTAAACTTCTGGAGCCATTTTGAGGCCCTAAACGACATTTTTTGGCAATTTGGGGGACCAAATGGTTTCCAATGGCATACATTTGGCACTAGTCGAAAGTTGTAAATCTCGGATTGACCTTTCCAATGGGCTACCGAGCACCCCAAACGGAGATCGTATGCAAAAGTTATGACCCCGGGAAGTTGACTGTTGAACTAGCCACCTTGGGGCCGCAAACTTTATGACGGTTCATCTTCTAGGGTTAGTTTTTTGGATGTTTGGGATTCTTTCCCTCATGATTATGATAAATAGTCCCTTTGGGCCTCTCTTTGTATTGATCTTGGAACGAATGAGCATAGCGGCCACATCTCTTCTCAGAGATAGCTACCACCATTCTAGCTATTGTATTTTACAGTCTGTTCTATTTCCGCTATTTAATAGAATATGTGTTTACTGTATCACTGTGTTATTTGCAATATATCTCTGTATATGATTCTGTATATTCTATCTTTTGTTTCGTTCCCACATAAATCCGGATCAAACAAATAACCTCTCTTCTCTCCTATAGATTAGAGATCATTCATTGGAAGAAACGAATTGGATTACTATTGGCATATTACATTGTTTGATTCATCACATTGATTAAAAAAAAATCATAACCTAGAGTTTCACACCATACCTTTTGAGATCAAACAACAAACCCTAAAACGAGCGCTTAGTTAAAATAAACTAAACTTTTGTTCAATAGAAAACACACATTAGAATAGGTTTAGGGCCTTAGTTCAGGATTGGAGAGTCAACATCTACAAGAGCATAAATTTTGAAACTAGGAACTTGATTAAAGAGAGAAAATCCATTAGTAGCAAAGAGTTAGGAAATCACATCTAACACATGTGCCAAGCACTACGGTTAAACTAAGTAAGTGAAGTTAATATCCCTTCTTCTCTTGATTGGTGGGATTAAGATATGTATATAGTTTTTGGTTAAGTGGCAAGTCCTTGGGGTATCGCCATTTTTCTAAAGCTTTGGTTCGAAGACATATGTCTTGCATTCCCTACCCATACGCCTAATATTTATCTACTATTGTTCCTCCTGGGTGCCAATTGTGAAGTGGTAACCTTTTGTGCATTTTCCTAGGGAATCACATGGGTGAATGAAAATAAGAAATACTTGCGGTACTTCAAACAAATGTCTAATATCCATTTTATCTGCTTTTGAGGTTATTTGTCGAAGGTAGGTACTTGCACCTCTGATGATTATTGCGTGAATATTATCGTAATTGTTCCATTATCACCTTCGTTTAGTGGTTATTGAGACTTCATATCTCTTAGTATCTATTGTTTTTGAACGCCACTTAACTCAAATTTTCACAGCAAAGATTTAACCACTGTACTTTAATTTTTGGAAAACTAGTTTTCTTGTTGAAATCTTTAGGACATTTTGTAGTCGTGTGCTTATTATGATACATTGGGTCTAGATAGCCAAAATTTTGGTTGTTTAATTTTATTTAATTTATTGTTAAAATAAGAACTTACAACACTTCAAAGTGGTTGACCCACCAACCTATTGTTCAAGGAAACAAAGAGGTGAATCAATGGAACTTGTAGGCCCTTCCACTTTGTGGAGATGCTTACAATCACTAGAAGCAATTCATAGTGACACATAAGATGACACATTCACAACTCTTAATAGCCCTATTCGAGAAATTACTTATCAATCTAAATCAGAGCTCATTATGAATCAGAGCAAACATTGTCACAAAATGATTCAATCTCAAGTTCAATTAATCCAATTGATACCTCACTCCACCTGAAATTGAGAATATTGTGAACCTAACATGTTTTAACATTAATATCCCTTTAACAGATTGCAAAAGCGCAATTGCACTTACCGTCGACAAGTCACCTGTTGATTTGTCTTTGTTCTTTGTTGATTTGCAATGCACACAATACATCATGTTATATCCTAACACCTCTTCATAATCCCAAGGATCGACAACTACAATTCCTTAAATAGCTACTTGGGGCACCCATACCTACACCATGACTAGTGTGCATCAAAATCCAGGTACCCATCCTTATAGAATGCCATTTATAAGCATGCCAATCCCATCAGCCAATATTCATGTTACTAGTAAGGCCATGACAAGCACTTTAGTTCCTACCAATAACTTCTCGGGCTATGATCTCATAAGGGTGTCATTATGATCTCATAAGGGTGTCATTCTTATCTTCAAGTATGCCTACTAGTGGGTATGCTTTACCAAATATGGATTTTCCCTATGGTTGGTATGGTCCATCTCACACAACCTACATGGCATGAGGTTATCAAAATCATCAAAGCCATCCAAACTATTAGGCATGTCCTATTTTTGGGGGAAACCTTTCATCATGGGATGTTAATGTTCACAGCGAAAAATCTACACCTTGGAATAACAATGCCGCATGAAATTATCCTCTGCCATAGGGAGGTAACACCCTAGGGGTTCATACTCCACTACAAACCAACATTGTGCATGGGGGAAACTAGTACTATGTCGAGGGGCGCTACCATCAACACCTCTCCACAATGGAGTGTTTTTTTCTCGAAAGAAATCAACCTTCTTGGGGCCTCCTCCTATGAGAGGTAATTCTCCTTAGAATTTCAATCAATTCTAGGGATTGAACCCTAATTCATTGGGTTACCAAGCTCCACCAATACACAACATGATCGTGAGAGATCTGATAAAATCACCATTTTTTTCCACATTAAACCTATTGGATTTATCTTGGCTAACTAACAATCCCATTCTATGCGTGAATGGGTGGCCCTCAATTCTAGCAAAAAATCCCATCAAACATACTCAAATTTGATGGATGACCAAGGGATGATCCATCTACATAGGTGACGAGTTTTCATCTATGGTGTTCCTCTAATTCCTTGGCTGATGATAGTATTTGCTTGCGATTATTTCGGCGAACCCTCACGGGTAGTGCTGCTAAATGGTACATTGAAATTCCTCACATCACTATTATGTATTTTTCTTTATTAGCCATGGTTTTTCTAACACATTTTAAATTACCTATTGGATATGAGATAAGAACGTAAATTTTGACTTCGATATCTCTAATCATATTCATGAGTGGCTTATAAAAGTAGTTATCCCTGATGAATTCTTAGTAGATTGGTTCGTGAAATCCTTGTTTCCTAGTCTTGCCAAAGACATAACTATGTTAGGAGCCCTTATTGAAGAAAATATCATTTAGAGTGATAAGAAAATGGATTTTATATATTCAGAATTTGGCACTCTCTATGACTCGATCCCTCATGTTGGACGTCCTGTGAAAGACCCAACTGGTCCACCACTTGAACCTCATGCTGACGGTGTGATTGGTTCCATTAATACACTTGATCAAATTACCTAGAAGATAGGACAAATGTCTATTCAGAAATTGAAACCCACAACTAGACAACCATCACAACAAACTACAACTCCTACTTTGACTTCAGTCATCCTCGTAGGCCAAGTCAGAGACCCTAAAGGAAAGAAGAAGAAATGTAAGAAGAATCCAGCTGTCACTCTTGGGAAGGAGCTTCTTCCAATCTGAATCCTCCCACTAGGGGCACTCAAGAAGTGTAAGAACATGTTTTTTACCCGAATATGTAATGATGCAATTATGTAAATATTGATTAAATGGATAAAATCCAGACGTTAATGGTCTAGTGTGGCCATTGTTGGGATAATATTGACTTAGTAATAGAGCAAGCTAACCAAATTTGGTTATTTCTATAATAGACTCATGCTATTGATAGGTCTTCCCATGGGATTGGGAGGTCTTCCCATGGTATTAATATGATTGAAGAATATAAGAGGTTGTTCAAAATCCATTGTAAGATTCTATGAGAACATGTACGAAAAATGACGGCCGAGGATTCCCATGGAGATTAGGCTACACTCGAGCATCTCTTGGTTGGATTTGTCCAAGGGGCATAATGAATATATCTTATGTTGGTTTTGCTCGCAAATGTTTTCTAGGATAAATAATGGTGTCCACGAGGTGTATGCTGTTATGATTTTCTTTACTATTTATGTTTATACTGTGTTAATAATGTTTGTTGTGCCCATGAAATATCAACATGGTATCTAAGCTCAGTAGACTCTAACTCTTTAACGAGAGCGATCTGATCAAGATCTGGTTTCCTGGATCTACATGCTAGAGTGACAGAGTTGTTGGTAAGCTAGATAGCAGTTGAAGAAAGGTTTTCAGTCGCCTTGATTTACATGGTGGAGTGTGAATCAGTGTGGGAAGATCCATTGGTGTGATTGGTTGGCTTGATAAGCAACAAAAATTCTAGGTCTAAGGTATGTTGAAGAAACATGGATTGTGGGTATATAGATATGTTTGTCACCTTGGAAGATTGGAGCATGTTGTTTCTGGGTACTCTTAGGATAGTGTTAGATAAATGAATAAATGGATAGATTGAGCAGAGTGTGGTTTGAGGGGATGGTGCACACCCTCGGCCTGAAGGTTTTGCAAGGATTTGGGGGTGAGAGCTCAACCTCGAAAAAAAAATTTGGTTTTTTTTTGTCTGTGTTTCATTTACGACCATTGAAAAAATGGCGTGAAGTTGGTGATTGGAAGAAGTGAACCATGTTATGCATGATCCAGTTTGAAGCCGTGTGGAATGTTTCAGAAGGTTTAGATCTAAAGCATGAGATCTGCAGTTGAAGCAATTGAACTCACAGATGGTCATATCAGTCATGGCCGATGGAGCGATAGCAGATGTGCTATGTTGATTGGGTAAATCAAACAGTTGGATTCGACCTATCAAATTGATGAAGGTGATTTACCAATTGACGGGAACATGGGTCGACCGGTGGTAGAGATCTCAATAGATGGTTGATGGGAATGTGGATCGACCAATGTTCAATGACTAAAGGGATGGTCGAAGAAAAGTGATCAACCGAGTAATTTATGGGACTAACCGGTCAGCTAGTCCGTCTAAGTATATGGTCGAATGATTGACAAGGTCAACTGAGTATTGCAATTTGACTGGGATGCTTCAAGAAATTTGAGTTCAATATCAATTGAAGAGTCTCAAAAGGTCGATTGGACGGATAAGCTCAATTCGACTAAGCATTCATGGTTAAATCAACTGGGTAGTCGACTGGTTGATTATTTAACTACACAATAATTTTTTTTGGCTTCAAAGGGATGCCCCTATCATTGAGGTTTAGACTCTGTGAAACCTATTTTGATTCCTAATGCAGATGCATACATGATTGAGGAGGATGTGTTAGTAGAAAATAAAGAGATAATTGGAATAGCACGAAGACAGTTCGACTGGAGCAAACAATGAAGTCTATTTTTGACTAATCGAATGGAGTAGACAACAAAGTATGTTGTTGACTGTGCAAAGAGATCGATTGGAGTGGATGGTGAATTTTGTTGTTGACTGTACAAAGAGATCGGCTAGAGAAGATTGTGAATTATGCTGTTGATTGTGTGAAATGATCAATTGGAGCACATGGTGAAGCTTGATGCCGACTGTGCATAGAGATTGATTGGAGAAGATGGTGAAGTATGTTGTTGACTGTGCAAAAGGATCAATTGTAGAAGATGGCGAGGTCTATTGTCGATTGTGCAGAGAGATAGGCTAGAGAAGATGGTAAATTCTATAGTTGATTGAGCAATAGAATTCAAGTACTTGGTTCAAAAGTTCTTGATTATTATTGTATGAGCAGGTAGATGCTCAGGTAAATTTAGTGTAAAGTAATGTTTCATTAATGGATTTGTAATCACTGTAAATGAGAATACGACAGTAAGACCAATGGAGGCATGTGTACCCCTAGTAACTCACTGGTAAAGTCGAGTTGTAGACCTAGGTGATAGAAGGGAATGCAGATTCACAACGGATAGAACTTGAGGGGAGAAGGTGTCATTCCTAATTCAAGTTTAAAGGGGTGAATGTTGGGTTAATATTGACTTGGTCATAGAGAAAATTAACCTACTTTGGTTAGTGTTGTAATAAAATCATGATATTGGGAGGTCTACCTATGGGATTGGGAGATTTTCCCATGGTATTCATCTGATTGAAGCCTGTAAAGCATATTTGTTTATATTTTCTAAGGTGGATTGTTTTAAATTGGTCCATTTTTTTGAAATTAAGTGAATTGTTTTAAAATGGGTCAAAATTATGGAAAATCACAGTTTAGAGTCAAAGTTCTCAACATTAAATATATCCCTAATATCTAATTAAAAAACTTTAATTCACAACTATAATTTTTCGGGGGCTTTTCATCATTATGTGGACTAATATTTAATCCTATGGTTATGATTATCAAATCCAAAAACATCACTTATGTTAATTTCATGTATGTCAACGACAACTTGGAGGAAGTGACTTCATACAAGTATTTAGGAATTGATCTCCATCAAAAGCTTAATTGGAACTATAACATCTAGAAAAGGATAAATGGACAATAGAAAACTTATTATGAACTTGAAATTAATTGTAAATATAGACCTTTGGCTTCAGGATAAGATTAAACTCCTCTTGGGTCTTCCCTCACTCCTGTTATCTTATATATTGTGTGGAGTTTAGGGCTACAACATCTCTAGAGAGCATGGCGTTAGAATATGCCTATGCACCTACTGAGAGCATGGCTAAGATTAGGGCTTCCTAAGATTGCTTTAAAAATAGTGATAATATTAAAAAATTTATTACATCAAAATTTAAGGAGAAGTTGCGATAAGAAAAAATTAAAATGGCTGAAGTTAAAAATCTTTCCCTTAAAATGTTGTAAGCAATTTCAAAATGTTTATTACAAAATTGGCATTCTTAACCTTTAACTCATCACAATTATGCTATTCTAAGAATGCTTCTCTTAAAATATTTCAACCACATAAATTAAATTAAAAAAAAACAAGATAATTCATTTCCAACAAATCAAAGCTATCCCAACACCATCTTCATCATCTTAATTATTTTATATATATATATATATATATATATATATATTAAATTTTAAAATTATTTTTATAAAAAAAATATAAATAAATAATTAAAAACATTAAATTTAATTATATATATTTGAATATAATACAATAAAAATAAACCAAATTTCAACAATATCATATATATCATATATATGTATATATATATATCAAATTTCAACACTATCCCATCAAATAATTGAACTATCGTGAACCCGTGAACTATCGTTTAACAACTCTATTTGTTTACTTGGAACATTGCACATGAGAAAATTCATACTGATAGTTGTTTAGGGAACATCGAATGGTTTATTTATTTGTAACATAAACCAGCTGCTATCATTTAACAACTCTATGTTGTTTTGGGCCCATGCAGAAGATCTGAGAAAATTCATGGTGGAGCATCGAATAGTTTATTTGATTGTAGTGTAAACAAGTTGCTTATAATTTAAGCACACTCACTATTTATCGGCTTGGGCCTTCGCATAAACACTTAGAATAGCAATTGAACATTCGGTGCGAACCGTCAAGAATATAGGATCGTAGAGCAGCTTCTAGGGTTATATCAACATTAATATTATTCTGTGAAAATTATATATATATATATATAATTTTCACAGAATAATATTAATATCTAGCTTAATTATGAACTTATATATATATATATATATATAAAAGTTCATAATTAAGATAGATATTAATTTGGTGTATAAATTATTTTTATTTGTGACAAAAGATCCTTTCTAAGGATGTAATTACTAAATTCTATAGAGATGTACATATCCTACCCCCTCCAAATTTGAACTTATGTTCTTTAATAAAAAACACATGTTCTTAACCATTAAGACCTCTCTCTCTCTCTCTCTCTCTCTCTCTCTATATATATATATATATATTCACGTGATTTCAATTAGAAATGTTTAGTAGAATGTTAGTATTGTTGCACTGTATAGATGGTGATATGGTGTTTTCGACAATTTTGAATGCAATTTTTGTCTCTCTTTTCTTCTTTAACTTTTTTTCCAATAAATGTTAGCATTTGGATGTAAGAATAATAATGATTTCATTATTGTTATATTTTAATGATTTGTTTCCATGTTTTTTTGTGTTAATTTCATTTATAAAATTACATACAAAATTATTACTTTCTTACCAATCAATGTCATTCAAGTTTCAAGGAATCTTACTAGGATTCTTAATTGAATGCATATTTCACATGTTTAACACTCAAATGATCATAATATAATTATAAACCACGATATAACCCACAACACTCTTCCAAAAATCTTATTCCAACATCTAAATTATCCCCACACACTATTTCATCTGCATATGGCTATCATCTCTTAGGTTCGTCTTTGCCTCCTTTATGCTCCCATTCACCCTATTCTTATAAGTCGTGTGGAACTTCCCAAATATCGTAAAGGTCAAGTTTCCTCTCCAATATGTTGTTTTATAAGTGTCCACACTTTTGACATGGATAATAAGTGTCATGTCTTAGTTTAGAAACACCTCTTTCTAAGTCCTCAATTTACATGGATATTGGATTGACTCTTGTTGAAGGGAATGCATTAACATTTTTAGGATAATAAGTGTCATGTTTCACTTTAGAAGCACCTCTTTCTAAATCCTCAATTTACATGGATTCACTCATGTTAAAGAGAATGCATTAATGTTTTTATAAGTTTCATCATAAATGCAACATCAACAGGTATTTAGATTACATTAAGTAATAAAACAAATATCTATCATTTAACAAATGATAAAAAAATATTCCTAATACAATAATTATACATGACCTCAAAGTGTCATAACAAGTGCCCAAGGCACAAGGCACAAAGGGTAAGGGACCATATTATTTTCATTTAAGTCCATTGGTTGAAAGCTCAGCATTCCTAAATACAAACAAGTGCGATGGTCACTACAGGTTACATGTCACTCTCATAAGAACTTTTGACTTAGAATCCCTTGCATGAGCATGCATTTTCCACTTAATATTATTTTCATAATTAGGTGATTCCCATCGTGTGGTACCCAACCATAATTGACTATATAAATGTAAACCACATATACCAACCAACAATTAAATAGCTTATCTTACATGCATAGTAGTCAACTATGTCCATGCAATAGCTGGTTAGCGTAGGACTGTTGTTTTCATTGAATATGGATAAATGGAAGGCATTGCAACTTCAAAGTTTTAGTTGCACACCATCCCAACAATAAGTCACGTAGTGTGGTATGATCATGACATGATTTGTTTTTTGGGAATTCAATGCACATAGGGAAACAACCCCATGATGACGGTCACATGTTTTTATGAGAATAGGTATTTCTCTCTATTAACTATGGCCTATTTTCTCTAAGTCATGAATGAATTAAAGACGAAATATTATGTAATCAAATTTTTTTTGGCGATATCAAAGTACTATATGATTTTGGCATGTCATGTTAAGCCCTCAATAAACTCATAAGAAATTATGAGTTTTTATTTTTTCAACTGCTCTTCCTCATTGTTTCGTGGCTTTTTGGGCTAGTGATTGTTTTTCGTCTATTTAAACTACTCATTTTCTTCTTTGCTTTTAATTAGCTCATGATAAAGTGTGGGATGCGAGTTGCAATTATTCGTAGCTTTAGTTAGAAACAATTACTTGCAATATGTGTGATGTATGTTTATTTAGAAGGTTTTTCCAAGTACTATCATCTACAGCGGGTCCCACCTTACTCGAGAGATTTCACCATAAGCTCTATCAAAGTCTTTCAAAGGTTCTTGTCAAAATTATCTGGACTTGACTGATGGCTCAAATAGCCAAATCACTGACTCTTCAAATACTACCATTTGCTTCTAATCGCCCAATGACTAAAACATATTGGTGCCCCAATGACTTAGTAAATTGTGGCATTAACCACCAAGACTTGAGATCATTTTCTAATGTTTTTAAGGGTCCAATTTAAAAAACTCATGACCATTGAATTCAAATTTGTTAGGTCCGTAAACCCAGAGAGATCTTAGTTTACAACAAAGAAACAATTAACAATAAGAAAGGACACAATATTTACGCGGTAAAACCTTTTTAGGGAAACATTTATGGGAACAGACAAATGAAACTATTATTGTTCAATCAAGGATATTTACAAAACAACCCAAGAGCATGCTTACAACCCTGACTCAATATCTGCCTCTATGGGCTACATATTTAAACCTTTCCTCTCACAATTACATGGAATTGAGTTATTAATTGTTGTATCTTTTTTGTGCAAATTTGTTTCAAGAAATTTAACAATAAATGAACTATTAGAACTGCCATATTAATTTATGTGAACCACCTTATCCTATTATGGAATAATTGGTTGTCACAACTCCAATAATCTTCACCTTGAAAACAATTTACCCGATATCTTGCCCTAGTTCGTTCATCACCTTTCATGCAAGCCAAGAGAATCCAAACACTACCACATCTTCTCTAACAACATTGGTTTCGTGAACATGTTTGCATGATTTGCTTAGGTACGGACTTTCTGAGGGATCACTCCACCTCCATTAATAACCTGTCTTACAAAATGATTCTTTATAACAATATGCCTTATCCCATTTTCATAAGTTGGATTGTTAGTCAAATGCAAAACACTTTGACTACCACTGAACACATTTACCTTGTCTGATACTTTTCCAAACTTACCCAATAGACCCTTTCATTCATGTGAACTTATAACCTGAGATAGATCTCCTTATGTCCAAATATCCTGCAAAGTTTGAATCAACAAAATCATAGACTAAATCACTGCAACCATTGTAGGTGATACAATAATCAATTAACACATATTTCATTAAATTTGGAATTATACAAGGGATTTAGAATTTAGAACTTCAACAAGATTGAGTTTTCAAAAAATGAAAAACCAAAAAATTACTTAATTCACTCATTTCAATCTTTATATTCACCATTTTTTTATAATATTATCAATATAAGCTATATAAAATCAAATTTATATAAAGTTGAAGCATATCTTCCTAATATTAAACTTAGATTCCTTACATTATTTTATTATTATAATTTTTTAATTTGTATTAATATTTGAGTTGATCAAGGTTTACCTCATCTCATGAACAATAGATGTTGCAAGAAATTTCTTACCTATTAAGTTATCTAATGGCATTATTTGTATGTTGAAATTATTAACCATTTTATTTATAATTTGATAAAGCATATATTGTGCATGTGTTGAATTACCATATTAGTAAGAGATTGTCTCCATTTTAGAGTGACCTACAAAGTTATTTAATGATATAGCAGTCTATGTGTTTCTTACTGTAACAAATTTATGTATTGGCATAGTAACTTATTAATTCCCAATCTTGATAATGGGTGGCTAGAACACGGGGATTTTTTCTCAACTTCAAGAAACAACAAGAACTGGAAATGCCTAGGAATTGGCTGAAACCTCTAATACCATGAAAAATTATTAGCTCATATAGTCACTGTAATATTGAACATGTGGATGAGGACACTACCCCTAATCATATTTAGAATATTGACTAGAAAAACAATTAGTAACATATACAAAAGCAACAACATGGAAAACTAGGTCATACTCTATTTTATTTTCTTCCCTTTATATGTATTGTCGAGTACGAATCTAGAATTTAGAACTTCAACAAGATTGAGTTTTCAAAAAATGAAAAACCTAAAAATTACTTAATTCACTCATTTCAATCTATATATTCACCATTTTTTTTACAATATTATCATTATAAGCTATATAAAATCAAATTTATATTAAGTTGAAGCATATCTTCCTATGCTTAAACTTAGATTCTTTACATTATTTTATTATTATAATTTGTAATTTGTATTAATATTTCTTACCTATTAATTTATCTAATGTCATTATTTGTATGTTGAAAGTATTAACCATTTTATTTATAATTTGATAAAGCATATATTGTGCATGTGTTGAATTACCATATTAGTAAGAGATTGTCGCCATTTTAAAGTGACCTAGAAAGCTATTTAATGACATAACAGTCAATGTGTTTGTTACTATAACAAATTTATGTATTGGCATAATAACTTAGTAATTCTCAATCTTGATAATAGGTGGCTAGAACATGGGGGGTTTTGCTCAACTTCAAGAGACAACGAGAACTGGAAATGTCTAGGAATTAGGTGAAACCTCTAATACCATGAAGACGTATTAGCTCCTATAGTCATTGTAATATTGTACTTGTGGATGATGACACTACCCCTAATCATCTTTAGAATATTGACTAGAAAAATAATCAATAACATATCTACGAGCAAGAACATGGAAAATTAGGTCATACTCTATTTTATTTTCTTCCCTTTATATGTATTGTCTATTGTATGCCTTAGGACATTTTTGTCAAGTATATAGCACAATAGGTACTTAGGCACTTCACTTTTTCCCTTCATTTTATGGGATTATTATGAGCCCACAAGTTTCTACATGTTTTGGACATTGTTAACTATCAATTATTACTTTGGATTATGTTGATTGGTTAAGCCTAGATTCCTTTTTATAATATAAATATAATCATCTAACATTTAAAGAAATATTCATTATTCAATACTATATATTATGATATGTGGTTGGCACTATTTTAGAGCCAACAAGAGAAAATATTGTATTGGATAAAGTCTAAGTATACCAATTAAGGTAAAAAAAAATTATTAATTAGAATATAAATTTTATAGTACAATTGGTTTTTTTTCAAATACATGAAGAAAGAGGGAAAACCCATTCTAGTTATTGCAAGTGTCCAGTATTTATTTTTGAAATGTTTGAACATATTACATTGAAAAAACATTAACTAGCTACTCCCATAGTAAAGTTCTTATAGACAAAGTCTCTAATATGTTGTATGTCCAGTATTTATTTTTGAAATGTTTGAACATATTACATTAAAAAACATTATTTAGCTATTCCCATAATAAAGTTTTTATAGACAGTCTATAATATGTTGCTTGTAAGTGCTTTACTGGACTCCATTAACCAAGTTTGATGGATCAAGAAGTGTGGTACATTTGAAATCAATGAATTAGAATAGAAACATTGAAGTACATTTTTGTTTCTTACAAATACAAAAGTGAAAACCCACTAAACTTATTAAAAGTGCATTTAACAATCAATTTTTTTTATAAGTATCTGTGTGTCATTTAACAATCAAAATCAAATTATTATGAATTTTTATTGGTAGTGCATTTAACAATCAAAATATTTTATAAGTATTTGTGTGTCATTTAACAATCAAAATCAAATTATTATGAACTTTTATTGGTAATTTTTATTGGAAACATTTTACAGATGTCAAAAGAAAATATTTTATAAGTCTAGGCGTGTTTTTTAATGATCAAAATAAATAATTTTGTTATGAATTGGAATAGAAACAAAGTAGTACAGTTTAATTTATTTTATTATAATATATATTCATGAAGTGTTTGAATGTATTATATTGAAAAGAATACGAATTAGCTAACCCAACATTATCGTTTTAATAGATCGTATCTAGAAGATGATGCTTTTAAATGTATTATTGAACTTGATTATCCAAGTTTGATGGAGTGAGAAGTTATGTCGATCTAGACAAAGCATTGGAATTTGTAATTTCCATGTTAGATATTGTTTGGTGTTTGAGCGTATTACATTGAAAACAATGCTAATTAACTCCAATATAGTTTTAATATGCCAAATTAACTCCAATATAGTTTTAATAGGCCAAAACTAGAAGATATTGATTTTAAGTGCATTATTGGACTTGATTATCCAAGTTATGGGAGAAGCTATGTTAATATAAACAAATCATTGAAAGTTTAATATTTCATGGTGTCATGTAATTTGCATGAAGTATAGTCACATGAATACATTGCAATTTAAACAAAATTTTCATATTTGTACCAAATAATATAAAACTCCTCAAATAAATTTGAAGAGAATATTCAATATACAAGAAAAATTGAAAAATGTTTCTTCATGTATTAATTGGTCCTCCAAAGAACAAAATTACATCCATGAATCATCTCCACCTAATCTCATGTTATTCGTTCAAGTAGGTCAAGGACAGCTTGTACACCATGTTTATTTATCTTGGCCTTCTTGCAATGTTCTTTCTTAGCCATCCATGCCCAAACTATGGTATCAATTGGAATAGATCCAAGCTCTATGTCATCAGGATTTGGTACCCAATATTCTTCTAATACTTTTCCATTGTATTTCCCTGAACCGGGATTCCACCAATCAACTTTAACATGAAGAGTATCACTTTCATCATCTTGAAATATATTTGAGGTGGCTTTTGCCATCCAAATCATCTCCCCTTCATCCTCGTTTCCTGATCTAACTAGCAACATCTTTCCTTTCTAAACATCATTAATAGGGTTGAATGTTGTCTTTGGCTTATTGCACTTGGGTCCAACATACACGGGTTCACCTGTCATAGTATCAAAATCCCCATCCATAATATTTGAGATTGCATGAAGCGCATTACGACCAACATCTGGAGTTTGCCTTGTCTTGGGCTAGAAATCCTCAGAAGATGAATCACTTGCATCCACTATTGTATGATCACTGTAATCTTCATATAAAGTATCAAGAACTCTTTCCCAATACTCTACCTTATTTTTCCATTCTGGTGTAACAATTGGCAAATCCTCACCACCCATTGTGTCTTTCCACATTTTTATGTATGATGCTATTCCTTCTTTTAGTTCTTTTAAATAGATTTCATTCTCTTTGGGATGTAAGAAAGATGGCTTCCCTATGGGCAATTTAGATCGACCTTCATCGTCTGTATTCCATAACTCAACTGGTTCTGACCACTCAACATCTCTTATGGATTCTTTATACCTTAATACCGGAACATCATTGAGTACAAGAAATTGGAAGTACTGAACATTAAGATGTCCAACTAGTGCATTTTTTCCTTCCTTGATGTATCCATTAAGGAAGCTTTTGAAGTCATACACCTTATCAATCAGTTTAGGTGGAAACACTCTTTTTTCTTCAATTTTGCGATATGTATCCATCATCTCAGGTAGAGAATATATATCTTTAGTTTTCAAGCTGGAAGACATTCTCCCATAGGTCCTGTCTATGTCTTCATGGGTGTGTCCCACGAGAAAGAAACCAACCTCAATAGTGATGAAGACACCAAGTGCAGTGAGAAGTGATAGAAACATGAAAAGATAACGATTTTTATTATCACTTGCTGCATTATCCAATTGTAACAATAAATGTGGAGGAAGAGGTTTAAAATCAATATCTTGATTTTCTAATCTTCCATGAGATAAAAATTCATCCTTGTACACTCTACATTTTGAGTAAATAGAGGTGTCAAGTAATGCATTTGAAAGTGGGTTTCTTGAACTTCCACTCTCATAAAGAAGATCACCATACATATCAAGATGTGGGTCTTCAAGGTCCCTTAAGCACTTAGCAAGTGATGTAATGGTAAATTGTGATCCCATATGTACAAATGGTAGGGAGAAATGACCAAAACCTCCTGTCTTATGCCCATGTGTTAGCATACCTGTCAATGACAAACCCAAGTTTATTCCTACAATAGATTTTGATTTGACGCTTAGCCTTGGAATTGAAGTCTTTGTTTTATCCATTTTATCATGGATAATACTCAAATACTCCTTTGGAAACCTCTCTGACATGATTCTGTGGGCATAGTAGCAATGTCTTCCGCACATAACGATCTTGTTATGTTTGTTCAATCTAGCGCGTGCCGTTTCTTCCAACTCTTTTGTAGTTGCTGACTTCATTTGTGCTTTCAACACAATACATTCACCACATTTATTGAAGTTGGTGTTCTTTGAGAATGCCACGTCTCGAAAATGAGTGTTCCAAATCTTGCTCATTGTTGGTTGTGATATTAATGGACAATTGAGCTTTTCCAAACCCACATTGATCTCTTTTAGCAAAGAGCTTTGTGTGTAAGTCGAAGGCAACAATCTTAAAGGATAAGAAGTTCCATCTGCTTCGACTTGACGTGTTTGGTTTGGCGAAAAATCTGAATTGTCCATTACAATTTTATGCAGTATTTCTATAGCCGCCACAGTATGTGCACGTGCTTTACATGTATTGGTGTTACCATGAATGGATTCCATATGTCCTTGTTCAAAATTATGTTGGTAGCTATAGAAGGTGCTTTGAGGAATCTTATGTATCTTGTACCATGCTTTCTTACAAATAACATTACCATCAAATCTCATGTCCTTTACTTTTCTAATAATAGGAGGTAGGCCATGGCCATGGCTCTTTGACATGATAGTGTTTGAAACAAGTGAATTCAATACAAATTCCCTGATACCATTTTTGTCTTTGCATTCCATATCCCTTCTAGCATTTGCAATGGCATTCCTATCCACATGTTGAAGACAATCTTGTTTACAACATTCATCTGCAGCCAAAAGTCGGACTTCTTTCTCTTTATCTATCTTGGTTTGACGTTTTGCAACTTTTTCTCTTGTCATAGCTCGTTTAATCTTTTTATATGGCCTCGATGCATTAAGAACATTGACATATTGATCTTTTTGATTATAAAGATCCCCATCCCATTGGTATAAAGGACTTATATCCTCTATAACATCCCATATCAGCATTTCCATGGGTGGCTCTCTGTACTTTGTTTTGACCCTTAACATCTCACCTATGTTGTCCACCAATTTATGTATTGGCCATCTAACCAATCCATGTATAGACTTATCCCCAATCTTGCATCTTTCACAATACCCATGTATCTCTTCCACAAAAATACCAAAGTTATCTTCACCTAGTGTTTCACCCACAACCATGTCATCCTCATGGACATTAACTATCATTCCTTTAGCAATGTACATAATTGTTCCTATGCATCCATGTGTAAGAGAAACCCTTGTACATGTGAATGCAGCCCTATCTTGTGGAATATTTATGGGTTGATCTTCACAATGAGGTTTCAAATCTATTTCTGGCCAAATCTCATAAGATTCTATTGCACCCCCTAGTGTTTCCTCAAATCCAGTTGGATGTGGTAAAGGAGCATCATTTTTTAACACCTTGTCAATTCTAACCACTATGCATCCTTTCTTTACAATCTTTCCATGAACCTTATTCCCAAGATCTGTATTGAATATGGAGCCCTCACCCACCTTCACTCCATGTTGTAAAAGATCTACTTTGTCTCCAATAGAAAATGTTGAACAAACATTTGCACCTGTACACCAAACATAACAAACTTAGTATTTTCTCAAAAAAACATTCAATAAGGCTATGAATAATTCTTAACACATGTTTTGGTATTTGATTTACCTATGGTGTGCCTCAAATCTGTAGTCCTCCATGGATGTGTGTCCCATTCATCAACATATTCCACAATCAAATGTGGTTGAGTGACATCAATTATCAAAACCATAACATAACCTGCAACAACCCTTCCTCCACCATAATAAGTTCCAACTTCTGTAGATTCAACCTTTCCTAGCCCAATAACTTGACCATTAACCAGGAGGTCAACATAGTCCCCTTTTGTGAAAATTATACTTTCCATTGTCGCTCCTACAAATTCTGTAACACACAATTGAATTATAATTTGTAGTTAAGGTTAAACCATGTAAAGTGTGCTCTTATATTTTAGGCAAAACACAATCTACAAAAAAATAATGTACTTGTAATAGCTAAAAAGGGTATGGCATCATTTTGTTGTGCAAATTAAACATTGTTCCCCACCATTTAGTCCCCACCACCAAAAGGGACTTTACATATAAATTATGATGGAGCTACAAAGCGTAATCCAAACAAGATTGGTTATCAATGTATATAATCTTAATACAAACACAAAACTATTCTTAGAAAAACTTGTAAAAATGTCTAAAAATTTTCCATACTTAAGAACTTGTAATAGTATTGAAGGTAGTTATTAAGTAGGTTGGAATCCAGCCATGATCGATCATGCAAGTTTGTATAATCATGGAACTTGTAATAGTATTGAAGGTAGTTATTAAGTAGGTTGGAATCCAACCATGATTGATCATGCAAGTTTGTATAATCATGGCTCACTGAGATTTATTTTTTGTATCAATTGTTCAAAGTAAATTCAAATAACCTTGATTGGAGTCATCCCTATTTTAAGTACTCCCGAAAATAGTTATTTGGTGTCATCTAAACCTATATTGTAGATTAGTGAAGAATAACATCTATATGGAACTAGAGTAATACAAAATCCCAAGCAATGCTACTTGATGCCACTATTAGTATACTAATACATAGTAGAAGTTTTTTGAATTATAAGCGACTCCTAGCTTAGCGACTACTAATACATAGCGACTACTAGCTTTCCTTCTAGCATAAGCATTTCCTTCTAGCATAAGCACACATGCTTATGCTAGAAGAAAAGCTAGCACTCATTAGCTTTCCAGAAGAAAAACCCTGGGCATGGTGATTGGTGGTTGCTAGGTTATACCTTGGTCTTGTGCCATGTACTCTATTTTGAAATAAGCACATGGCACAAAATCAAGGAAAGCTAGTGACTCCTAGCTTTCGTTCTAGCCTAAGCATTTCCTTATAGCATAAGCACACATATTTATGCTAGAATGAAAGCTAGTAGTCGCTAGCTTTCTAATAGATAAACCCTGGGCATGGTGATTGGTGGTTGCTAGCTTATACCTTGAGCTTATGCCATGTGCTCTATTTTGAAAGAAACACATGGCACCAGGGATCAAATTTGAAGGGTGGGGTCCCATTTCACTTTGAAGGGCTATGAGATATTCAACCCTTCAATGCTGCCATGTCAAAATAAGTTATTCTTTTTATTTGAAAATGTAATATTACATCAAAATTTTAATGTTTACTGACGTAGTAAAGTCAAGAGGTTTTATTTTGCAGTGGATATAACAGCACTGAACATTATATATGTCATATAACACAACCATATTTCTCCCCGATCTAGCGGCTAGTCTCTAGGTCACTATGCCACCTTTTCCATCTTAGCAGTTTCCCAAATTGAGCAAAGAGAACTTGTAATGCCTCTCAAGGGCATTAAAATTTTTAAACTAATTAAGTATCTATTTTATTTATTTAGTTTTGAAATGTATAAGAGTGTCAATACAAGCTCAATATACATCATGTAACCATAGCAGCATATGAACAACACATAAGCATTTTACAATAGCATCTAACAAATTTACAACATTCTATAAACAATTTGAAATCACAAGAAAAGTACCTCGATATAAGGATGTGACGAAGTCCAAACTGAAGCAAGCTTCCTTCTTCATCTCGAGTTGCTTCTATCTTCATTTCCCAAAGTGGAACCACAGTTTACCTCCCAGCCAACTAGGGGCCTAGCCAGCTCCCTAGCCCCAGGAAGCCATCTAAATGGTCCCATCCAAATGGCTCCTAGCCCTTCGTGCCTGAAACCCACATAGAACAGAACAGTGATGCACTAGTAGGCTATGCATCAAATCTTCCAAGAGTTCTCAAACTCTTCCAACTCTTCAAAACTTCTCATACCCCAAAATACCCAAAATTCTCCATCCTAGAATACTCTCACCAAAACAATCTTCAAGAGAAAAGAACCTCCCTCCTTCCACTCTCAAGTCTCATATTTATATCAAAAATCCTCATCATCCTCCTCATCCATCAATAAATTCCCATAAATAATAATCATCAATCAATAAATTTATTTTCTCCAAAAAATAGAAATTTGATTTAAATAATTAAAATATTAATAAAGATGGATGCAAAGTCTCACTTGTCATGCTTCCATCTTAATGCAACTATGACAACCATTTTCTAAAAAATTGTGCAAATCCTATATATCCATTTATTTATATTATCCTTTCATTCATAAGTCAAATAAGATATTTTCATATACTATATTATACTATGACATATTTTATATTATACGCATATAATTATATATGTTATTTAATGATCCAATTAATTTATATAAATCTAAATCATATTAAACAAGTCAAAAAACTCATACTTTCAACACACAAGTAATGCTTTCATCAATTCGTAACCAAGTTACTAATAGATAATATAATCATATTAATTTATTCATTGATTGACCAATCATAGTAATGTAATCACGAATTGACATATGCATGGCCAGTGCACACGTCTTAAGCGTGCGTACTAAAAATCACATTTAATGCTCCTAATAAATCATTATTACATCCTCACAAACAACATATAGAAGAACAATTAAACACTGCATCATTCGTCATTCATAATCATTCATATAGAAACAATAAGACAAAATTAGATAAACATAATGGTGAAATCAAACATATAATCATGATGGTTAATAACAATCAAGAACACCATCCAATCCATCATTGGTACCATCCATCACATTAGCAATCCAGCCCCCAAATCACCACTACTTCCATCTCCTGACCTCACCATCCCGTCCTCTGCTGCAATATACTATGGCGTCGACTGCACGACCTAACCATATATAGAACCCGTAAGCAGAAGTGTCGATCGACTACATCGACCAAGCTTCCCCAGCAGGCATCCGCTAGTCGTCATCACACGTCTAGGGGAGTGCGCTACACAAACCTCCCACGACTCCAGGTTTCGGGGGATAAACGGTGGGAAATTCCTCCACCCCCCCTAATAGTACTAGGGTCAACACCCTACATCAACCATACTATGCCATCACTGTTCTAAGGGGTCCCGTCATTGAAAAACCACTTTGGGAAGGTCACAATTCCTGTCAAAACTCACACTCACCCACAAGTCATACAAATATTGGAATTCACAATTAAATAGCATGAAATTTGATATAACATCATTATACTCATGATGTTTAATACATCTCGTGCCCCTTGGCAATATAGGAATCTGCCTATCTCATAGCCAATTAACATGTGGTATAGTTCATCATTAACATGAAACATATATATAGCCATACCCAACTCTTTCAAGTGCCAATCCATATCACTAATACGACATTTACAAATAATCATGTAAGTTATTTTTGCAAACAACTAAATTAGCATTCTACATATGGATATTCTATATTCAATTTTGCATGTTCAAATGAAATAACATATTCATTGTCATTAATAAATTAAAACAATATTTTGAATTACCATACATGCCTCAAGGGAGTCCACATGTCCACATAACAATCATCTTGATCAATCTATCTTAGTAAAACAGATAATAAGCAAATGCATTGCTAAGATAATTCACATTAGAGTTTTTAATTAAAGACTATCAAAATATGGGGCGTTACAGAACTATCCGACTGTAGGCAACTTTTGTTCTCAATAGCTAATTATGGACCTTGTATGCTTCTTCTTTATAGCCCCGTGATAGCCCCCCCCAAGATCTCGTTATACATCCTAAATCTATGGTATGATGGAGTAGAGGATGGGTTGTGAAGCATAAGTAAAATGTAGGTTGACCAAGTAGAGAGGGGATGCATAGATGGTTGAAGTTCTTGTTATATGGTTTAAGTTCATGTTTTTTCTAGACCAACCGATAAGGTCAACAAAATCAAATGGTAAAGTAGCACTGTCATTCTAAAAATCAAGATTACAAAAACATTTTTGTCCCAATTCATATAGTTGAACGCGGATTGTAAGTGTAGTAGCATCGGTGGTCTTCATATTAATAAATACCAAGAATCTTAAACTGTGTACTAGAGGAAGGTGTTAATTCGATGACTGAGCAATTGGGGAAAATAGCTCATGTAATACAGTGTTAGATACAAAGTATGGATTCTTGATCTGACTCATTAACTAGATGCATGGAGGTTGGCAGAGTGGGAACTTCCCCAAATCCTCGGGTTTTTTGGAAAAGTTGGGGGGCGCATTGCGCACACCTATTTCCCGTAGGGATGCAACCGTGTCCAGTGGTAGCTGAACGGGGAAGCAATCGGTTTCAGAGTGAAAACAATGGTCTTCCTTGTCCCCTCCATTTCACAAAAGTTAAAGGGTAGCTAAATTCTCAAGAGCTTCGATCGGGCAACAATGGAAAATAGGGAAAGGCAAGGAGCACATGGAATCATATATATGCGTATACACAGGACATATGAAGAAATAAGCAATTGTTGTTGTTGCTACAATTGGGAATTGATAAATGTCGTTCTAAATAGCCTCTGACGGAGATTTGTGACAAACCCACTCTCGGGTCCAGGCTTCAAATTTGAAGCCTTCAAGGCCCATTTGAAGTAACAAAATTTCATTCAAATAATAATATTGTGTTTGAACTTTGAAGTTACAGAATTTTAATCAAATAACAAAATTTTTAAATAATTGATGGGATCATGAAGGGATAAAATGATGTACATACCTGTAAATTCATAGGATGTCAGCAATCTAGTCATCCTTGAAGTTGAGTTCCTCAAAGAAAACGAATTTCTTTAAATATGTTTATGGCAGGCTGGCATTGCCAGCTTCACTCCGCAAACTCTCCTAGAGGACTGGAGGAGATAGGGTAGGTGGAACTTGGAAGTAGATCAACCACAATGGAGTATGGGTATAAGAAAAAGATTTTTTGTATTCCTGTAATATTATATATTGATGGTCGGAGCCATGGAAGCATGGAGTTTGAGCATTGACTTGATACAACAAAGAAAACACAAGGTGGGACTCGGGAGCTACAGGATTGACTTGATACAACAAAGAAAAAACAAGGTGTGAGGCTGGGAGCCGTAGACAGTAGGATTAAATTGATACATCAAAGAAAACACAAGGCTATAGGTAGGGGCGATGGGCGAGAGCAACAACCTGCAACATTACAAGAAGTTTCTGGATTGTGGATTTTGTCTAAAATGCCAAATTCGGGGCACATTAACATAATATATTATACATTGAATACTCAATTAACTCACGAAGTCAGCATTCTCGAATTGGTATGTGATAACTGGTAACGTGGTAATTCCGCTGCCAACAACATGTATGAGCCACCAACCAGGTTTAATAAATTTGTTGATGCCCTTAAATGTGTTAAACACGTAAGTGCTTGCTACAAACACGAGAACTTGGAAGCGTTCAAGCCATGGACTGCTCAGTGTAATCCCATCCATGTAAGTTAGTCAATGATATTATTAGAGGCCCAATGGTCCATGATCCATGGATGATCAAACACATGGATATTGGAGAGTAACCGAGTCCCACTCCCAAGTCACCTTGTTAGTAGCCACATTCCCAATTTCCCACTGAAAACTGTTGATGGGTGAAATTTGAAGCTACCCTTCTGTTGCAATTTTAAACAGTAGTGGTTAATTTAATTATTGAAGGGCTTACCATGAAATTAATTTTTTTTTGCATGGTAAAATTTGAAGTGGCCTTTTATGACGTGTAAAATGGCTTCTGAAGGGCCCTGAAGGCTTCAAATTTGAAGCTCTCATGGCACAAGATCAAAAAAAGATAGCAACTGCTAGCTTTCTTTCTAACATAAGCATTTCCTTCTAGCATAAGCACACATGCTTATGCTAGAAGGAAAGTTATCAATCGCTAGCTTTCCAATAGAAAAACCCTAGCCATGGTGATTGGTGGTTGCTAACTTATACCGTAATCTTGTGCCATGTCCTCTATTTTGAAATAAGCACATGGCACAAGATCAAGGAAAGCTAGCGACTGCTCGCTTTCCTTCTAACATAAGCATTTCCTTCTAGCATAAGCACACATGCTTATGCTAGAAGGAAAGCTAGTAGTCGCTAGCTTTCCAATAGAAAAACCTTGGGCATGGTGATTGTTGGTTGCTAGCTTATACCTAGAGCTTGTGTCATGTACTCTATTTTGAAATCAGCACGTGGCACAGGATCAAGGAAAGCTAGCGACTGCTATCTTTCCTTCTAGAATAAGCATTTCCTTCTAGCATAAACACACATGCTTATGTTATTGGAAAGCTAGAAATCACTAGCTTTCCAATAAAAAACCCTGGGCATGGTGATTGGTGGTTGATAGGTTATACGTTGATCTTGTGCCATGTGCTCTATTTTGAAAGAAGAACACGGAACAAGATCAAGGAAAGCTAGCATAAGCATTTCCTTCTAGCATAACCACACACTCTTATGCTAGAAGGAAAATTATCAGTCGCCAGCTTTCCAATAGAAAAACCCTAGCCATGGTGATTGGTGGTTGCTAGCTTATACCTTGAGCTTGTGCCATGTGCTCTATTTTTAAAGAAGCACATGGCACAAGATAAAGGAAAGCTAGCGACTGCTAGCTTTCTTTCTAGCATAAGCATTTCCTTCTAGCATAAGCATAAGCATAAGCACACATGTGCTTATGCTAGAAGAAAAGATAACAATTGCTAGCTTTCTAATAGAAAAACTTTAGCCATGAAGGAAAACTAGCAGTCGTTAGCTTTCCAATTGATAACACTGTCCATGGTGATTGGTGGTTGCTAGCTTATACCTTCAGCTTGCGCCATGTGCTCTATTTTGAAATAAACACATGGCACAAGATCAAGGAAAGCTAGCGACTGCTAGCTTTCCTCCTAGCATAAGCATTTCCTTCTAGGATAATAACACATACTTATGCTAGAAGGAAAGCTAGCAGCCGCTAGATTTCCAATAGAAAAATCCTGTCCATGGTGATTGGTGGTTGCTAGATTATACTTTGAGCTTGTGTCATGTGCTCTATTTTGAAATAAGAACATGGCAACAGATCAAAGAAAGCTGGCGACTGCTAGCTTTCCTTGTAGCATAAGAATTTCCTTCTATCATAAACACACATGCTTATGCAAGAAGGAAAGCTAACAGTCGCTAGCTTTCCAATACAAAAACCCTGTCCATGGTGATTGGTGGTTGTTAGCTTATACCTTGAGCTTGTGCCATGTACTCTATTTTTAACGAATGCTACCTTTCCTTCTAGTAAATGCATTTCCTTTTAGCATGACACACATGCTTATGTTAGAAAGAAAGCTAGCAGTCGCTAGCTTTCCAATAGAAAAACCCTGGGCATGGTGATTGGTGGTTGCTAGCTTATACTTTGAACTTGTATCATGTACTGTATTTTCAAATAAGCACATGGCACAAGATCAAGGAAAGCTAGCGACTGCTAGCTTTCCTTCTAGGATAATAACACATACTTATGCTAGAAATAAAGCTAGCAGTCGCTAGCTTTCCAATAGAAAAATCTTGTCCATGGTGATTGGTGGTTGCTAGCTTATACCTTGAGCTTGTGCCATGTGCTCTATTTTGAAATAAACACATGACAAAAGATCAAGGAAAGCCAGCGACTGCTAGCTTTACTTGTAGCATAAGAATTTTTCTTCTAGCGACTGCACACATGCTTATGCTACAAGGAAAGCTAGCAGTCGCTAGCTTTCCAATAGAAAAATAATAAGAATCTCTTTAAGTTCACATTTCCTAAAGATTCATAATAGCCTATCCCATAGAGACCATCATTTAACTTGTTAGATGAATAAATTTTGGACATGTCAACATGAGAGAATAAGTGTTTATAAATGACAAGCTTTAAAAACTCAGCATCTTCTTCCACATTCACCTCCTAATAAAACTTCCCATTACATAGAATAAGCACACATGCTTATGTTATTGGAATGCTAGCAATCCAATAAAAAACCCCTGGGCATGGTGATTGGTGGTTGAGAGGTTATACGTTGATCTTGTGCCATGTGCTCTATTTTGAAAGAACACGGAACAGGATCAAAAAAAGCTAGCATAAGCATTTCCTTCTGGCATAACCACACATTCTTATGCTAGAAAGAAAGTTATCAGTCGCTAGCTTTCCAATAGAAAAACCCTAGCCATGGTGATTGGTGGTTGCTAGCTTATACATTGAGCTTGTGCCATGTGCTCTATTTTGAAAGAAGCACATGGCACAAGATAAAGGAAAGATAGCAACTGCTAGCTTTCTTTCTAGCATAAGCATTTCCTTCTAGCATAAGCACACATGTGCTTATGATAGAAGGAAAGATAACAATTGCTAGCTTTCTAATAGAAAAACTCTAGCCATGAAGGAAAGCTAGTAGTCGTTAGCTTTCCAATTGATAACATTGTCTGTGGTGATTGGTGGTTGCTAGCTTATACCTTCAGCTTGCGCCATGTGCTTTATTTTGAAATAAACACATGGAACAAGATCAAGGAAAGCTAGCGACTGCTAGCTTTCCTCCTAGCATAAGCATTTCCTTCTAAGATAATAACACATACTTATGCTAGAAGGAAAGCTAGCAGTCGCTAGCTTTCCAATAGAAAAATCCTGTCCATGGTGATTGGTGGTTGCTAGATTATACTTTGAGCTTGTGCCATTTTCTCTATTTTGAAATAAGAACATGGCAACAGATCAAAGAAAGCTAGCGACTGCTAGCTTTCCTTGTAGCATAAGAATTTCCTTTCATCATAAACACACATGCTTATGCAAGAAGGAAAGCTAACAGTCGCTAGCTTTCCAATACAAAAACCCTGTCCATGGTGATTGGTGGTTGTTAGTTTATACCTTGAGCTTGTGCCATGTACTCTATTTTTAACGAATGCTACCTTTCCTTCTAGCAAATGCATTTCCTTTTAGCATGACACACATGCTTATGTTAAAAGGAAAGCTAGCTTTCCAATAGAAAAACCTTGGGCTTGGTGATTGGTGGTTGCTAGCTTATACTTTGAACTTGTATCATGTACTCTATTTTCAAATAAGCACATGGCACAAGATCAAGGAAAGCTAGCGACTGCTAGCTTTCCTTCTAGCATAAGCATTTCCTTCTAGGATAATAACACATACTTATGCTAGAAAGAAACCTAGCAGTCGCTAGCTTTCCAATAGAAAAATCTTGTCCATGGTGATTGGTGGTTGCTAGCTTATACCTTGATCTTGTGACATGTGCTCTATTTTGAAATAAACACATGTCAAAAGATCAAGGAAAGCCAGCGACTGCTAGCTTTACTTGTAGCATAAGAATTTTTCTTCTAGTGACTGCACACATGCTTATGCTACAAGGAAAGCTAGCAGTCGCTAGCTTTCCAATAGAAAAATAATAAGAATCTCTTTAAGTTCACATTTCCTAAAGATTCATAATAGCCTATCCCATAGAGACCATCATTTAACTTGTTAGATGAATAACTTTTGGACATGTCAACATGAGAGAATAAGTGTTTATAAATTACAAGCTTTAAAAACTCAGCGTCTTGTTCCACATTCACCTCATAATAAAACTTCCCATTACATAGTGTTAGCACTTAGATTTTATTCCGGTTGTAAAAGAATAACACCTAAGGTAACCTATTTCAAACCAAGCTTTAGGTAGAAAACTCAGCCATTTTTCCACCAGAGAAGGCTCTCTCACAATACATATACAAGGACTGAAAAATATAAAAGTTCTCTCAAATTTTCTCAAAAGGATTTTCTGGTTGAAAAGGAAAACAAGAAACGTTGGGCATGGAGTCAAAGTTTCAAGTATACAATATACCAGTAAGAGATTTATACCAAACAGATTTCCACAAAGGCAAGATAGCAATCATATTACAGTCAATTTGATTTTTTCAGGTGGTATAGAAAGAAATAATGACATTCCATCAACAACAGGCATCTAACTTAGGATGAATCCATTGTCAACTTTGGAGAAAATAATGAATATTTAAATGATATAAAACGAGGCATAACCAGTATGAATCTCAAATTATTTCAGACATTCATTTAAATATAGAAGAAAAACATAATGGAAGATATAACAAAGGAAGTGAACATGCACATATAAAGATAAAGAAAAAATGGACTGTAAAGCTGGTCAACACATGAATCTCTGGTCTCAAAAGATGGGTATTTTCACTGTACTGCTTTTATTTATCAAAAAATAGATCTCCAAACATACACTGTCTCTCAAAAAATTTCCAACCCCTTCAACAATGACTCTCATTGTTCTTATACAAAATTTGGAAGAAGCTTGACATAACTGCTTCTTTTAACTAATAACTGAAAATATTTTAACTTAAAAGATAACTGTCTTTGAGCAATAGATAACTGTCTCCAAATAATATTACAAATTTAAAATAAAAGTATCATTTTTGCCACTTGGAAAAATTTTTGAATATCATCTTTTTGCCACTTGGCGAGAGTTTTGAAAGCCTCTATGAATGGACAAAATATCTTGTCCTTCCATATTTTTCCACATAAGTCCACTGGTCGGCCGCGGGTAAGTCATAGTTAGTCATTTCCTTCACCAAGACTTGCATTTCAACATGACCTGCATAAGAAACAGGAAGAAGGTTTCCACAGGTTGAGATTAGCACATTTAAAATTTCAAACTCCTCTGATATTTTCTCCATTAAAATTTTCCCTGTAAGCATATGATCCAGCTGCTGGAACTTTCTGTGATCCATCCTTATATCAAACATCAATCTCTTATAATCATTCGGAGGAATTAATTCATTTTTTTCATTCCAAAAAGCAGGGAACCCTTTGTTTACTAATTTTTCAAATTGCTTTTTGAACTTTACTACTTCTTCCCGTATTTCTCCAGCTTTAGCTTCAACATTCTCAACATGCGAGTATTTCCCCAGGATCCTTCTGGCCCATGTGATGACTGAAATTCTGTTCGTTATATTCATGGCTATCAGGTCTGCTTCAGTTAGATTGTTTAAAAATGTTATTGCTTTCTGGGCTACGTCTTTTGGCTTTTTATTTAAGCTTTCCCTGACGGCTCTGCAACTTTCGAAGGCATCTTTGACCACCTTTTCTTTGACTCTTATGTAATCCAGATATGGTCTTAGTTTCTCAACTTCTTTTATAATTTGGTCCCACACCAGGTGTTTACAACCTTGCATAGCAGCTTGCCCTATCACATGAGCTGCTAATCCTTTATTATTATTACTTAATTCCTGATTCTTTGCTTGCAAGGTTTTTATTTCTTTATTTTTTATTTCATTCTCTTCTGTCAGCTTCTGTATTTCAACCTTCAATTCTTTGATTTCATTTTCCCTTAAGTTTACCTGGGACATAGCCTGTAAAATATCATCTACTCCTGTTTTATCTTCCTGTGTGTCTCTTTGTACTTGTTGCTGACCACTTCCTGCTAATCTTTTTCTCACTTCTGCCATTTGTTCTTCTAAAATGATTTTCTCTTTTTCCCACCAATCTTTTTCATCAGAAAGCTTTAACATTTTAGCAGTAACATCATTGACTTCATTAGATAATTCTTCTTTTTCTTTTTTCAATATTGTCAATTATGCTCCTTGGATGAGTACAGTGTCTGGAATTTTTAATTTTCGTCTCAACATCTGGATCGTATCGTCTTTCTCTTTGAGCAGTTTGATTGCTGCATCTCCTTCTTTATTTATCAAATCTACTTGCAATTTTTTAATCTATTGTTGTCGAGACTTATTCTCTGCCTTCTCCTGTCTCAATTGATTATTCAATTTATCCACTGAACTTTTCAACTTGTCTGCTCTTAATATGGCTCCCAAATAGTCTGAATATATGACTTCTCCAGTTTGTCTATGCAATAAAATTTTATCCGGGGCATTTATTTTAGACAAATCTATATTCATTTCTGAAATCTTATTTTTTGTAACAACTGAAAATTTCAAGGAATTTTCACTGATATTTCTGCTAGTAAATAAGCTTACCTCAGTATTAGATATACTTCTAACCTTCGGAAACAATTGACTGGTTTGTTTTGCGGACTCCTATTTATTTCGACTATGCTCATCAAACACATGCATGATATTCTGGGGTCGATTTACATCACCCTCTACAGGGGTTTCTTCAATGTTGTACTCTTTAACTGTAACCTCTGGTATTTCTTTTTCAGCTGTTTTAGCCTCTTCTGAAATTGTTGTTAACTCTTGTGGTTCATTCATTTTCAATCTTTTTCCTCTTTCTATTTCTTCATCTTCAATGATCATTATGTCCTGTATGGGTCTTTTAGATCCAACCAATGCACTATCTATTTCGCTTTCTGTCCCTGTTGTTGTGTCAATCAATGCCATTTCTTTATCGGATGCATCCGGAATGATTTCTTCTTTATATTCTAGTCAATTGGCTCTGTCCGACATTCCTTCAACAATCTGATGGTTCAGGGCCTTGATACGATGCTCAGTTCTTCGTTTTGATATGATGTTTAACGGGTCATACTCCATAGCCGTATCTGACTCAAAATTCATATCCTTCAACATCTTCTCTATATACAATACAGCGTTCTTATTCTTTATTGTGAACGGACCAAATGTGAATGCGTATTTAATGTCTGTAGCTTGTCTGTGAACCAAAAAATTGTTATCTTCCACAATCAACTTTTGTCTTAAGAATTCCAAGGCAAAAACCCTTAAAGTAAGAAAAGCTGGTAACACATAGGGTTTATGTTTGAACCCATATAATCTGATCACTGTACTGTCTTTCGACAAAAACCAATCTCCTGTTGCGTATTATGTACTCAATTGCATGGATGCCTGCATTTCCGGTAGTACTCTAGGCAGATGTTTTCCAAAAATCATTCTATAAATCTCTGAAAGCATGTAATTGATGTAATTGAACATGTTATTTTCTAGTAAAGTCGTGAAAATGATTTCTGGGAACTGCAACTCGTCTTGACTAGCTGTCATAATCATTTTCATCAAAAAGGCCTGAAACCTGAAATGTCTGAGAGTGGAAAAATTGACCATCTGGTCATGAATCTTTTCTGTTAAAAATGCTTCAAAATTAAGTCGAGGGATTTGATTTTCACCAATCCCTGACTGGACTGTACTCATTTTGTACAATAAACTCAATTGAAACTCGGTTACATACAAATACGTATCCAAACCTAGAACTACGGCCAATAATGTCAAAACTAACTGGGTATTTTCATTAAAAAGATTGATATCTATAGGGTATGGGACCTCCGAAATGCTGGTCTCTGGCTTGAGACACGATGACAAAAACATTTCCCTATCATTTTGAGAAACATGATGATAATTTTCAATAATGGAGACTTCAGAGAAAACCTCAGGGTCAAGGGTTTGGGAACAATCTACTTCTAGGGCTTTAATTAACTCTGCTAGCTTTATTTCGCAAATGACTCGGGTTTTTTGGCTGTTTAGAACGACTTTCTCTTCCCGGGAGTAATTTTCGACACACCATGATATGAATTCTGGGAAAGAAGGGATTCGGTCGGGGAAAAAGGTTATCAAAGACAACTGGTGAACTCTGTGGGGGTCTGTCCCTTCCTTTAACAATTCAGACAACCTAATTTTTATATCAGATATTGGAAACCTAATTAGGGTATCGTAGACGTCTTCGTCTCTATCCTCTAGAGCTTCTTTTGATTTAAAAACGTATATATCGTGCACAGTGTAGTGCTCTGGTTTTTACAGCAGAGCACTGAGTAAAATTTCAGAGTTTATTTTCTAAGTATTAAACTTTATCAGGTGTATGGGAGTAAATTTCTAACAATTACTATGCGTCTAAATGATATTTAGTGTTCTATTGTTCTTTTATCAACCTTACATGCGTAATTTAAAATAAACAAAACATATCAATATTTCCCTTTTCTACAATCAAGTTCCAGCATAAGAATATGTTTCACAACTCAGTAAATCAGTAAATAGCAAGTTATGCATGTTTATAGTAAGTTTTAGCATAATAGTCAAATAACGGAAATTACCTGATGCTGATGCTAACCGTAAGTTGTAGCAGGTTGTATAACCTCTTAGGCAGCCAAACTGAAGTGTCCACCCTACCAACCAGCTATTATCTTGCTGGCCCTTGGAAATCAAAGAATTTCCAAGCCCCCGAGCCCACAATCTGATAATCCCGAAAGCAATCCTCTCTTTTGTTCTCCCAACTTTCTGTTCTCCAAACTTTCTGTTCTCCAAACTCTCCGTTTTCCCCCACTTCTTTTCTTCGCCCCCCTATATACATGTCCATCCTCGAGAAGACCTTGGGCTTACTCCACCGCCCCAAACTCCCCCTCTCGAGCCCCTCAAACCTTTACTCCTTTCCCTAGTTCATTCATCCACGTCTCATTATAAAAATGTATAATTAATTACTCTTATGGAAAATTCATTTGGTTTTGGATTGATGGTCGTAATTATTTATTACGGTGGGAATTATCACCCAAAGGTTATCCATTCGGGACAAGCTTTATTAAATACAAGTCTATTCGCCATCCTTGGTATTTAATGTTATTAATGTAATTAATAAAATATTATATAATTAGTTGCCCCTTTTGAACTTGCACATGATGTGTCTTAATGGTCCACCTTATCCGTCGAGACCACTTATCTTGAGGTTTAAATTCCAAGATTAACATTGAATAATTAAATAACCATTTTCCATCACATCACGTTCATTCCAAAAATGATTATCCTATTATGGCTAACTTTTGAAATGGAAATAATCACACAATATTAATTTATAAATCAATATTTTAAATCTTACTTATGTTGCAATTGTTACGATAGGGATATAAATGTTGCCGGAATATTATTAATTAAGTAATAATAATAATTAGATCACCATTTATTAATTAATAATAATAATTAAATCACCATTTAACAATAATAAAAGGTGAATTAATC
Organism: Larix kaempferi; assembly: GCA_027924585.1. Lineage (NCBI taxonomy): Eukaryota > Viridiplantae > Streptophyta > Pinopsida > Pinales > Pinaceae > Larix > Larix kaempferi. Next base: position 10,372,534 of record BSBM01000589.1, on the reverse strand, counting down.
ATAGTATTCTTAATTATTTGTTTATCACATGAGTACCCTATCATCAACATAGCATCCTTGTTCTTATAAACAAAGCACTTGTGAGGGCTTAAACAATTTTACTAATTAATTAGACACTATCATTACCCTATTCACAACAGTTCTCCTATGACAATGTTAACTGACGACACTTGTCTTAGTTTATTATTACAATGTTTTCATATAATTACTAATTCACTTATTTACACATTGACAACCTAACCATTCATTACCTAAGTTGATTGATGTATCCTTAACTGAGTTATCTATGACATTTATACTACTATTCAAGCATGACAAGTATGTTATACACCAGTAATATTGTACACGTACAAGGTGTGCATGCATGGCCAGTGTATGCACATGTCGGATATGTACTATAAACAAACCCCATTCCGCCTATGCATACTTGCTAACTAATAATAGTATCTACCCCCATGCAGAAGAGCAAGCATAATATATAGTATAATTACTTTAACATCCTCAGTTATTTAACAGTTAACCCTTTACGATTTAACATCATTGTCTTTATGTTTACATTAGTTTAATCAATCAAGTACAAGGAAGGGTACCTACTACCACTAACTCGGAATCAAGGAATACTAAACCCTCTGTTGATGTATATGTAACTTCGGAATGTATTTCATCTGTGTATTATATATATATTTATTGTACCCTTATAAGAGATGTGTTATTCCTCTATAAGGAAGTGTCGTCATGTGGATTGACAAGTGTCGCAAGTGGGTGTACTTGCCGATGGGTTATTAGACCACCTTATGGGGTCGGCCCTAATTAATATATAATATAATGTGGATGTACTCAAGTAGACAAGTCAGCCCCAGTAGGTCACTGGGAAAAAAGGTGAGTATAAATAGAGATAGGAGATCTCTATTTTACTCACTCGGAAAAGTATCTATCTCTCTCTCTAAAAAGTGGCGCACTAGTGAGGAGGAGGAGGATCATCTGCTAGGAGACTATCTCTGTATTATTTGGTTGTATTTTGGTTGAGCCATTGCTCTCTCTATCTCTGAGGAAGTTGTGGGGTTTTTCACCTTAGGGTTTTCCCCACGGAAACTCTGTGTCTCTTATCTCTATGCTTTTGATTCTTGTGATGCTTGTGATGCTTGTCATATTATGATTGTCATGCATTGATATACTGTAGATGTTATTCTCTCAGCAAAGATCCTATAGTATTGTGATTTAATACTAAAAATTTAACATGGTATCAGAGCTTAACTGAGAAGAAGACATTTTGCAGTGACGGAAGCTTGTATTCCTTGTTTATTGGGTTTCTCTCCACAGATTTTTGAAATTCAGTATAGTAGATTGGATCTACTCATCAAGGCGCATCTTTCTGTCCAATCATATTTCAGTTCCGAGCATTTTCAGTTTTGGCCCTAAAAATTAGGGTTTCCACAAAAATAGGAATTTCTGGAAACTGAAGGTACAGCTGGAAGCTCCTTGCAAAAATCGAAGGTTTGAGATTTGGATCGAGATTTTTGGCTGGGTAGATCTCCGGGAAACTCAAACCCTAATTCAGGGCTCTCCCTAGTGAACCCGGGAGGACAAAAAGGAAATTCTGAAGGGCAAGACTTTGCTGATCTCAAATTCTGAATGTACTAGGCTGATCAGCTCTCCAAGGCGCATCTTTCTATCCTTTCGTAATTTTGAAATTCACATTTTGAATTTTTAGGGTTTCTCTGACAAACCCTAATCCGGGACCAGATCCAGTTTTCAGCACTTCAAGTGGTAAGTTCTAAATCTCTTCTATTTCCATTTGAAGTACTCTTAAAGATGTCTCTTCACACCAAGCTTGAGGATAAGCTTGAAGGGGCTGATAACTTCCGAGCCTGGAAGTATAGGATTGGGCTAATCCTGGAAGAGAATGAGTTGGACTCATATGTGAAAGAAGACATCCCTATCCCAGAGGATGAAGAGACCAAGGTATTGCACAAGAAGAACTTGGTCAAGGCAAAGAGAATCATTGCTGATTCTATCAAAGACCATCTTATACCCCATGTGTCTTCTCTCAAGACACCCAAAGAGATGTTTGAATATTTGACCAAGCTATTTGAAGGAAAGAACATAAATCGAAAGATGACCCTGCGGAACCAATTGAAAGCAGTGAAGTTTCAGAATGGAGAAACCATTCAATCTTACTTTTCAAGGGTCTCTCAGATCAAGGAACAATTAGAAGCAGTAGATGAAATGGTGGAGAATGGTGAGGTGGTGATGACTACTCTAAATGGCCTACCCAGGTCATGGGATTCCTTTATTCAAGGAATTTGTGCAAGGAAGAAGTTGATCTCCTTCAGTAGACTTCGGGAAGAATGCTCTCAAGAAGAAGCTAGACTTATAGCTCGTGAGGAAAAGATGGGAGGAGAAGATCAAGCTCTTGCAGCTCACACCAAAAGAAGCAAAATCAAGAAGGATCCCTCTCGCCTCAATAGGTCCCATCAAAAGAAGAAAAGGAAAGACCTAAGATGTTTCACATGCAATGAGAAGGGTCACTTTGCTTCAGATTGTCCTAAGAACAAAAGGGATAATAACAGAAATCCTAGTAAGAAGAAGAAGGGCAGCAAAAGAAGGTTTCATGCTCATGCTGTTGAAGATGATGAACCCCCAAAGAAGAAGGCTAAGGCAGAAAGTAGTAGTGATGATGATTCATCAAGTGAAGAAGAGTATATTCTGATCTCTGCACTCACTGGTACCATCTCCCATGGTTGTAATGATTGGTTGATTGATAGTGGGGCTTCCAAACACATGACTGGGTTCAAGGAATCTTTTGTGAACCTTTCTGAACATGAATCACCCCATAAGGTGAAACTTGGGGATGATTATCAATACCCAATCAAAGGAAGTGGTGAAGCCTCTTACAACCTAGATTCTGGAAAATCTCTGAAGATGAAGGAAGTCCTCTATGTACCTGGGCTCAAGAAAAACTTACTCTCCATCTTTGCTTTAGATGCAAAAGGTATGAGGGTTGCATTTGTTGATGGCCAAGTTCTAATGTGGCCAAAGGGAAAGACTATTGATGATGCAGTAGTGATTGGAGAGCAAGAGGGAGGCTTGTATAAATTAAAGGGTCAACCTGAACATGCCATGGTACATGAATCCATGGAGCCCAGTGAACTTTGGCATAGGAGACTTGCTCACATGCACTATAGAGCACTTCCAATTGCAAGCAAGGTTGTAGAAGGTCTTCCTGAAATCAAGACCAAACATGAAGGTGTTTGCAAAGGATGTGCAAAAGGTAAGAACATTAAGAAGGTTTTCCCAAGCAGTGAAAGCAAGGCAAAAGACATCCTGGAAATCATCCACTCAGATGTATGTGGCCCCATGTCATCCAGTTCCCTAAGTGGGTATGTTTACTATGTATCATTTATTGATGACTTCTCCAGGAAGACTTGGGTATACTTCTTGAAGGGCAAAGATGAGGTGTTTGATAAATTCAAGGAATTCAAAACCTTGATGGAGAATCAAACTGACAAGAAAATCAAGACATTCAGATCTGACAATGGTGGAGAATTCACCTCAAATGACTTCAAGAAGCTTTGCAGTGATTCCGGGATTAAGAGGGAGTTGACTGCTCCTTATAATCCTCAACAGAATGGAGTTGCAGAAAGGAAGAACAAAACTATCATGGAAGAAGCAAGGGCAATGTTGCATGACCAGGATCTTCCTATGCATCTATGGGCAGAAGCAGCTAGAACAGCTGTATATGTGCAGAATAGAACACCCCACAATATTTTGGACAACAAGACACCAGAAGAAGTCTTTTCTGGTAAGAAACCTGAAGTTAGCCACCTCAGAATATTTGGTTGTCCAGTATACACTCATGTCCCAAAGGAGAAGAGGACTAAACTAGATCCTTCAGGAAAGAAGGGCATCTTTGTGGGTTATAGTGAAAGCTCGAAGGCTTACAGAATATATTTTCCAGGGTTCAAGAAGATTGATGTCAGCAGGGATGTAACATTTGATGAGAATTCAGCATTCATCAAATCAAGAAAGACACCTACCGAAGTTTATGAAGAACCTAAGGAAACAAGATTTCAGGACACTACCATGACTGAAGCAGTTCCAGAAACTGCTCGTGAGTTTGAAGATCCACAAGAACCTGTAGATCCACCCCGTGAGGATAACTCTCACAAGAGGAAACCTGTATGGGCTAGAGAGCTCATTCATGATGCAGAAAGATTTGGCATTCCAGAAGAAGAACACAGAGCAAAGAAGAGAACCAGATCACACACCAGTTATGTTGCTTTACTCTGTGACATCATGAACAAAGAGCCTTCCAGTTACGAAGAGGCAGCAGAAAAGAAAGAATGGAAGGATGCTATGGTTGAGGAATACCAATCAATTATGAAGAATGATGTTTGGGATGTTGTCCCAAGACCTAAAGGGAAGTCTCTTGTGACTTCCAAATGGATCTACAAAATCAAGCATGCTGTAGATGGCAGTGTGGAAAAATATAAAGCAAGATTCGTAGCTCGTGGTTTCTCTCAGAAGGAAGGAATAGACTATGAAGAAACCTTTGCACCTGTAGCCAGATATACTTCCATTAGAACAGTACTTGCCCTGGCTGCAGCAATGAAATGGAAGATACACCAGATGGATGTCAAGACTGCTTTCCTGAACGGTGTAGTAGAAGAGGAAGTATATGTGGAACAGCCACTCGGCTTTGAAATACATGACAGGGAATCTTATGTATGCAGATTAAAGAAAGCCTTGTATGGCTTGAAGCAAGCTCCCAGAACCTGGTATGGTAGGATGGACAGTTTCCTATCTAGTTTGGGCTTTACCAAGAGTAAAGCGGATTCCAACCTTTACTACAAGGTTGAGGAAGGGAATCCTGTGATTCTACTACTATATGTGGATGACCTATTTGTGACAGGAGATGACAGAATGATTGCAGATACCAAGAGGAAGCTTGCAGCTGAATTCGATATCCTGAAGGGATTTGGGATGATGGATTGCAAAGCCATGGCCACACCTATGGCATCGAATCTGAAGCTTCTTTGTGATGCTTCATCTGAGCCAGTTGATGTTTCTATGTATCGTCAGATTATTGGGTCCTTGATGTACCTGACGAACACGAGACCAGATATTTGCTTTGCTGTGAACACATTGAGCCAGTTCCTGACGGATCCAAGGAGTGTTCACCTGGTTGCTGTAAAGCATGTTCTGAGGTACCTGAAGGGTACAGTGGATTATGGGCTCAGATTTGAGGCGAATCAAAAGTTTAACCTGCAGGGTTATGTTGATTCAGATTGGGCTGGCAGTGCTGCAGATAGGAAGAGCACATCTGGGTGTTGCTTCAGTATGGGATCAGGTGTGGTCTCTTGGTTTAGCAGGAAGCAGTCCTGCGTAGCACTGAGTACAGCTGAGGCAGAGTATGTTGCAGCCTGTTCAGCTAGTTGTGAGGCAGTATGGCTACGGAAGCTACTATCTGAGTTATTTGATCTCCCCTTGGAAGCTACTGGTATCTTCTGTGATAACCAGAGTTGTGTGAAGCTGTCCGAGAACCCAGTGTTTCATGACAGGTCGAAACGCATAGAGATTAAATACCACTATATCAGGGATATGGTGCAGAGAGGAGCTGTGAAGCTCCTGTATGTTGCGACGGACGAGCAGATTGCAGATGTGCTGACGAAGCCACTAGCCAGGGTGAAGTTCGAGTACTTCAGAGAGAGGCTTGGCGTTATTCAGATCGAAGACACTTCGAGGAAGAAGTGATGGACACATCTGCTGAAGCCATTCCAAGCATGTTGGAAGGAGGATCCTTCACATGGCTGTGGATGTAAGCGCTGGATGATGAACATCAGGATGATGTTCTAGTTGATGCTGGATATGATCAGTTGGATCATTTTATGTATGTATGTGCGCATCATGTTGGATGCTGGATATGATCAGTTGGATCATTTTATGTATGTATGTACACATCATGTTGGATGCTGGATATGATTAGTTGGATCATTTTATGTATGTATGTACGCATCATGTTGGATGATGGATATGATCAGTTGGATCATTTTATGTATGTATGTACGCATCATGTTGGATGCTGGATATGATCAGTTGGATCATGTGTATGTATTTTATATGCATCATGTTGGATGCTTGGACCATGTATCTGTATATGTATCAGGTGGATACATTGTATGATCAGGTGGATCATGTATGGTGATATATATCATATGTTTTGTATTTGTATCAGGTGGATACATTGATGATCAGGAGGATCATGTATGATGATATGTATCAGGTAGATACTTGGCATGCAACAGGATGTTGCATTGATGATCAGGAGGATCATGTATGATGATATGTATCAGGTAGATACTTGGTATGCATCAGGATGTTGCATTGATGATCAGGAGGATCATGTATGATGATATGTATCAGGTAGATACTTGGTATGCAGCAGGATGTTGCATTGATGATCAGGAGGATCATGTATGATGATATGTATCAGGTAGATACTTGGTATGCAGCAGGATGTTGCATTGATGATCAGGATGATCATAGATGACGAGCTTCAGGATGTTGCTCCAGATGACATGCAGCAGGATGTTGCAGTGATGATCAGGATGATCATAGATGACGAGCTTCAGGATGTTGCTCCAGATGACATGCAGCAGGATGTTGCAGTGATGATCAAGATGATCATAGATGACGAGCTTCCGGATGTTGCTCCAGATGACATGCAGCAGGACGTTGCAGTGATGATGATCAGGATGATCATGGATACATCAGGATGATGTATGGTGAGTATCAGGTTGATACTCTGTGGCCGTGGATCAGGTTGTGCAGATGAGCATGTAATTCGTTGCCCTGGGAGATTTGCAGATGGTCTTGCGAGGTTTTGCCTATGGCATGTAATTCGTTGCCCTGGGACATCTGGCAAATGCTCTTTCGAGGTTTTGCTCTGGGAGGACATGTAATTCGTTGCCCTGGGAGATCTGCAGATAGTCTTGCGAGGTTTTGCCTATGGCATGTAATTCGTTGCCCTGGGATATCTGGCAGATGCTCTTGCGAGGTTTTGTCCTATGGCATGTAATTCGTTTCCCTGGGAGATCCGATAGGTTGGGCTGTGTGCCCGTAATCAGTCCTGGGATGCTCTTGCGAGGTTTTGCCATGACCACATGTAATTCGTTGCCCTGGGAGATCCTATAGGTAGAGCTGTGTGCTCGTAACAGCCTGGGATGCTCTTGCGAGGTTTTTTGGTGAGGTCACATGTAATTCGTTGCCCTGGGAGATCCTATAGGTAGAGCTGTGTGCTCGTAACAGCCTGGGATGCTCTTGCGAGGTTTTGTGACGCACGTAAAAGTCCTGAGGATTCCACAGTATGGCCAGTGATGACGAAGACCTGCAGGTGGTGGGCCTACATCCAGTATGAAAAAGGACTGGCTCTGTAGAACTTCCTATGACGAGTAGAGACAGAGATTGGATGAGATAGCAGCAGTAGTGACGATGATGATGACGATGCATCGATGACGATGATCCAGAGAAGAAGACTTGTCTAGCAGATCTGTGTCGAGAAATACCTTCCTAGTTAAGAGGGAGTGTTGATGTATATGTAACTTCGGAATGTATTTCATCTGTGTATTATATATATATTTATTGTACCCTTATAAGAGATGTGTTATTCCTCTATAAGGAAGTGTCGTCATGTGGATTGACAAGTGTCGCAAGTGGGTGTACTTGCCGATGGGTTATTAGACCACCTTATGGGGTCGACCCTAATTAATATATAATATAATGTGGATGTACTCAAGTAGACAAGCCGGCCCCAGTAGGTCACTGGGAAAAAAGGTGAGTATAAATAGAGATAGGAGATCTCTATTTTACTCACTCGGAAAAGTATCTATCTCTCTCTCTAAAAAGTGGCGCACTAGTGAGGAGGAGGAGGATCATCTGCTAGGAGACTATCTCTGTATTATTTGGTTGTATTTTGGTTGAGCCATTGCTCTCTCTATCTCTGAGGAAGTTGTGGGGTTTTTCACCTTAGGGTTTTCCCCACGGAAACTCTGTGTCTCTTGTCTCTATGCTTTTGATTCTTGTGATGCTTGTGATGCTTGTCATATTATGATTGTCATGCATTGATATACTGTAGATGTTATTCTCTCAGCAAAGATCCTATAGTATTGTGATTTAATACTAAAAATTTAACACCCTCAACAGTGCTAACTAACACATCCTCCCGTCATAACCTACGTCCAGCATCCTCCCTATCCTTCCTCTGCTAGTACAACAGTGGATGTCGGACTCACCGATCTGACCACATAGAACTTGACAGCGATAGCGTCAGCTGAACAGCGGACCTATCCTCCCCTAGCAGGCATCCGACCATCGTCATCACAACAACATGGGGAGCGTGTCTCAGCACGGCCCTCCCACGACCTCGGGTCTCATGGAAACATAGGGTGGGAAACACATCCATCCCTCTCAACATACTGGGCCTACGCCCTTATCAACTCATACTTTGCTGCTATCGGGATTATCAGTTTGTGTTATCGTATCCTCATTTTGGCTGCTAAGGTTTGCTGTATGAACATGTTTTTCCTTTCCAATATATATCAGATCAAGTAACTGGCTATCCCATAGCCCTTGTGTCCTGTAGGTTAGTGTTTTGCAAAATACAATTTATAGAAAGCATTTTCCATTGATCGCCAATTGATCCATGTTATCATTTTATTTCATGTAACCTTTTAGCTCATCATAGATGCGTATGACATATAACATTTCAACAATTCATATAAGAAGATGGTATCCACGTACCAAATCATATATTTCACATTTCATTAATGAAAACATATAAACATATACTGCAATCGTAAAATAAGGAAATCATATGATAATCATGACATCATAATCGCATAACATAGTAACATCATAATCATGGTGAAATCATAAAACAGAGTAACATCATATAACGAGGTCCAATATAGTTTACTCAGTCGAGCTGAGTTCAACAGAATATATAAGAAATAAAGTATGGTGTATCTAACTAATAAATATGCCGAATCAAAATATGGGCGTTACATACACCCACCCTTCGGGAAACTTCGTCCCGAAGTTATGGTCAAAATAGTGAGGGAAAATCTCGACGCATGGTCTCTGCATCCTCCCAGGTAGCAGACCCTGGGCTTTACTTGTCCCATTGGACCTTAACTTGGTCCACATGGCGACTACGGAGTTGTCGAACCCTACGATCAAGTATACGTAATGGTTCGATCCTGAAGGTTCCCTCGTCCGAGACCTGCAATCCCTTCCAATGAATTTTGTGAGTCTCATCAGCTATGTAATGTCGTAATACAGAAACATGAAATACATTATGAGTTTTATGCAAGTGGGGTGGCAGCGCAAGACGATAAGCAACTGGTCCGATTTTCTCAAGAATCTCAAATGGACCTATAAAGCGAGGTGACAGCTTGGTACCCTTCCCAAACCGAATGGTACTTTTATTTGGTCTGATGCGAATGAATACACGATCCCCTACTTCGTAAGTTCTATCTGATCTGTGTGCATCAGCGTAACTCTTTTGCCTATCCTGTGCTTCCTTCAGCCGCTGCCTAATCTGTAACACTTGCTCCTCCATTTCCTGAATCAATTCAGGCCCAATTAAAACTCGATCCTCTAACCTGTCCCAACTGAGTGGTGTCCTGCACGGCCTCCCATACAATGCCTGATATGGCGGCATACCAATGGAGCTGTGATGACTATTGTTGTATGCAAACTCCACTAAAGGAAGATATTTCTCCCATTGTGTCTGTTGATCCATAACATACATCCTAAGCATGTCCTCCATCACTTGATTCACCCTCTCAGTCTGTCCATCTGTCTCGGGGTGATAAGCTGAGCTTAAGTTCAACTGTGTCCCTAATGCTGACTGCATGCTTGTCCAAAATCTGGAGGTGAACTTAGGGTCTCTATCAGAGATTATCTTTTTAGGAACTCCATGAAGACGTACAATCTCATTTATGAATACCCTTGCCACATCTGTCACATCATAGGTGTCTCTGACTGGGATGAAGTGAGCACTTTTGGTCAGTTTGTCGACTACCACCAAAATAGCATTATGTCTTAGAGATGTGAGTGGTAATCCTACAACGAAGTCCATGGAAATGACTTCCCATTTAGTCACAGGAATATCATGCGGTTGTAGGAGACCGGCCGGGTGACGATGATCTGCCTTAACTTGTTGACACTCAAGGCACTTCGAAACAAAATCCACTACATCCATCTTCATACCTGGCCAAAAGAAGAGTTGCTTCATGTCAGCATACATCTTCTTCACCCCTGGGTGCGCACAGTAATGTGATCTATGGGCCTCTCTAAGGATTGTTTTCCTGATATCACCTTCCTTAGGAACATACATCCTTCCCTGATACCGCAACAATCCATCTTCCTCAAGATGGTACCCATCATACTTCAATTCCTGTTTCTTTCCATTCTGAATAGCTGAGGTTACTTTTAGATACCAACTATCGCCCAATAGTTGTCCTAGTACCCTTTCCCTCAAGTCAACCTTCAAGGGAATTAAGGAGAAAAGTCTCGGCCTTCGGCTTAGAGCGTCTGCCACCACATTCTCCTTTCCTTTGATGTAAGAGATACCAAAGTCATACTCACTCATGAACTCACTCCATCTCCTTTGCCTAGCATTCAAATCCCTTTGGGTAAAGATGTATTGCAAGCTCTGATGGTCTGTTTTAAGGGTGAAGCTTCTACCAACTAGGTAGTGCCTCCATAATTTTAGTGCCAACATTACTGCTGCCAATTCTAGATCATGCGTGGCATACTGTTCCTCATGAGGTTTCAACTTTTGAGATGCATAAGCTATTACCCCACCTTCCTGCATCAACACCGCTCCTAGTCCTTGCTTCGAGGCATCGGTGCATACCATGAAATCTTTATCCATGTCAGGTACCCGTAAGATCGGTGCACTAGTCAACAATCTTTTTAACTCTGTAAAAGCGGCATCGCATTCATCGGTCCATTCATACCGGATTCCCTTGCATTTCAAGGTGGTAATAGGTTTCGCAATTTTAGAAAATCCTTCCACAAACCTCCGGTAATAGCCTGCTAACCCCATGAAACTGCGCACCTCATGAGCATTCCTTGGAATTGGCCAATCTTTAATGGCCTTTACCTTTTCTGGGTCTACAGAGATCCCTTCACCTGAGATGATGTGCCCCAAGTAGTGAATCTCTTTTTGGAAGAAGGAACACTTTGACAATTTACCATAAAGTTTATGTTCCCTTAAGCATGTCAAGACTAACTGCAAGTGTTCCTCGTGCTCCTTCTCATTCTTAGAATAGATGAGAATATCATCTAAGAAGACCTGAACAAAGCGGTCCAAGTATTTTCGGAAGACACCATTCATGAGGCTCATGAATACAGCTGGAGCATTGGTCAAACCAAATGGTACCACTACAAACTCGTAATGCCCAAATCGAGTTTGAAAGGCAGTCTTAGGAATGTCGCCTTCCTTGATCCTCAACTGGTGATACCCTGATCGTAAATCAATCTTTGAGAAGACTGACGCACCTTTCATTTGATCAAAGAGGTCATCAATTCTTGGTATGGGATACCTGTTCTTCACTGTGGCCTTGTTCAAATCTCTGTAATCTATGCATAGTCGCAGAGATCCATCCTTCTTCTTAACGAAGATCACTGGTGCTCCCCACGGTGAGATGCTAGGTCTAATTAGTCCTAAATCTAGCAATTCTTTTAACTGGATCTGTAACTCACGGAGCTCTGGAGTTGTCATTCTATAAGGAGTTTTTGAGATAGGTTCTTCACCAGGTTTTAGTTCGATTGTGAAATCGAGCTCTCTTTCTGGAGGTAGTCCTGGTAATTCCTTCGGAAAGACATCCTTGAACTTGGAAAGCACTGGGTAAGAATTCAAGGAAGGTCCTTTACTATCGCTCACAGCCTCCACTACGAACAATTGGCATCCTTGTCTTAGGCACCGCTTAGCTTTCACCATAGAGATGAAACGGAGGGATACCTTCCTCTTCAAGCCTTGGATTTGAATTGTCCTTCCCTCGTCATCGAGGCACAACACCATCTTCGCATAGCAGTCTAAGAAAGCTCTATGGCCTTCTAACCAATCCATGCCAATAATGAGGTCATAAGTCCCCAAATTGGTGACATAAGCATCCAACTTAGTGGTGCAAACTCCTAAGTCAACCTCACAACCTCTCACTTTAAGACCTACTGGTTGCTTTGCTCCTGAAGCCATTTCAACCAGTTTGAAATCATCGTGCTCGTAGGCTGCCAACCCACATTTATCTAATGCAAATGGTGAAATAAAACTATCAGTTGCTCCTGGATCAAACAAAATTTAAAGTTTGACATTGTTTACATTACCAGTGGATTCTACTACGGTAGACTGATGTTCTGCCTGGTGGTTATGCACCGCTGCATGAATCCGATGACTGTTACCTGAACTATCCATGGGTGATTTTCCTTCCCTGTGCCTACTGCTTGACTGACCCTTGGGACAGTCTCGCTGGAAATGAGGACCTCCGCATCCCCAACAAGAGAGATTGGGAGGGGCTTGCATGTTGCTCGAAGGAATCCTCTGAGATGAGTTCCTTCCCCTGGTTCCTCTAAAACCCCTTGCTCCTCTATAGGAACTTCCCTGTGTACGTCCCTGGATTTGGTGGGTTGCGGACGATGCCTGCGAGATTGAGTTCACTGAAGTATTACCCCTCGGTGTGAACCGGTTACCATAAGGAGGAGGTCTAGATTGTCCTCCCCTGAAGTAAGGACGTGATGCCTTCCCTGAAACATACTGATTGGTTCCTGTCAACTTACTGCCCCTTTTTCCATCTGACATATCAGCTGCATAACGAGCATACTCAACTGCCATGGCAACTGAAGTTGGCTTCCACATCCGCACCGCAGCTCTAATCTTGTAGTTAAGTCCATACACAAAACGCTCTACCTGACAATCATCTGCATCTAGGTAAGGAACATATTTTACCAGTTCCATAAACCGAGATTCATACTCCTCCACTGTCTTGTCTCCCTATACTAAGGCATGGAGTGCACCTGCCTGTTCTTCCTTGTAATAATTTGGCAAATACTTCATGTGGAACCTCTCCTCGAACAGTTCCCAAGAAGTTGTAAGAGGAGTAAGGTGCAACTGCTTCTCGAGGTCTGACCACCAATTCAAAGCATCACCTTTAAGCTGAAAGACGACCATCCTAGCCTTGGAACTAGATGTGTACTCATTCAATGCGAAGCATCTCTTCATGCCTTCCAGCCATGCCTCCGCATGCTTACCGGGTCGTCCTCCTGAAAACTCTGGAACTTTTATCTTTTGTAACTCCCTCGATATGTCCTGAAGCGGTTCCAGTCTTGGGCCATGTGCCCTTTCAGAGTTCTCTCGACTCACTTGAGTGGTTTCCACCTCGGCGGCCCTTTCCGACTGCCTGTTCATCGTGGTCATAATAGCCTCCAATTACCTCATTATGATCTGCATTTCTGGTGTTGAGGTTGGTTGTGGCGGTGTTGGCGGTGGCAGAGGTGGTGGTGATGGTGGTCGACCTTGACCCCGACCTCGACCTATGCGTGTTGTCACCATGATAGTTCCTGAGTTATTAAAATAAAATCATATCCTTAGTTGTTCAATCAAATATACGTGGAACTAAAATGTAGGTATTCAATAACTTGCATCATGAGATAACAAATTGTCAAGATTAGCGCAGTAAAATCTATAGTCGTTTTTATTTAAACAATCCTGTCAGGGTGTTCAGCTCATCGTGCTGGTCTTAATGGTGTCTTGTTTTTTAGATTTCGGGTCTCTTTCATCCCTTCGACTAGGAGTTGAAATCTCGGCAAATTTTTTTTAATATCTCTATTTTAGTTAACTTTAAATGTTACCCTTTAATCTAAACAACTTAATTAACATTAATTGTTTAAACCTTAACCAATCACAGTTAAGTTTAATACTAAAAATTTAAAATTTCTATAAAACATATTTTTAACAACGTATGTTATAACAGAAAAGAAAAATTAATTCTTATAATACATATTTTCTAACAAAGTATGAATAAATTAAATTTTTATAAGACATATATTCTATGAGAGTATATAACAAAAAATTTAAATTTTAATACAACATCTATTATAACAGAAAAGTAAAATTAATCTTTATAATACATATATTCTAATCAAAATATGAATAAATTTAAATTTTATAAAACATATATTCTAGGAGAATATATAAAATAATTTAAATTTTAATATAACATATTTTATGACAGGAAAGTAAAATTAATTTTTATTTTACGTATATTCTAACAAAATATGAATAAATTAAATTTTCGTACAACATATATTCTATCATAATATATAACAATAAATTTAAACTAGCCCTACACCTTCCTATGTCTAAAGGTTTGAACGCCACGCGGCCTCTCACCGCCATGCAAAGAGCGAGTCCGCATGAAGGACACGCAGTCTCTCCAAGCAACCCACCGCCATGTGAAAGTGGGGAAACCCTAAATAGAGTCAATCCCCAAGGCGCGGCCATTTTCACCCTCTCTCCTAGAGTTTTAGCTCTGCAACTCAAATGCAAGCTCGCTTAGGGTTTCAGAAAGGAAGGAGCTCTCCATTTTTCTACCGTAGAACACTACTGTTAGACCTGCTATTGTAAAGAATGAACGGGATTTACGCTTTCATTTCTGGTGTTTTATGGCTATTACTGTCCCTGTTATGTTTCCCTTCTGCGAGTAATTCATATCCTCATTGCCTTATTCTATTTCTATTTGTGGCAGTCGAGGGAAATCGAACCTGGGTGGTGGATTGGGGAATTTTCAGTCTCATACGCTCTCTATGAGCCCGGGTTCTCAGAACAGCTCGGCTAAATGAATAATATATATATATTTTGTTAGCTTTAGAGCTAGGCTTTGGCTTGCGATAAGGTAGCTTGATTTCGTGGACTGAAGTCTTACTATTTGGAGATTAGGTGCTGCTGCCGCGGCCCTAATAATTTTTTTTTATTTTTTTATAAGGAACAAGAGAAGGTAGGTGCGTGAGTGAGCCTAGGGCTTGGGTGTTGGATGTTTTCCGTGGCTGCAAGTCGTGGAGCTTGGCCCTCTGGCCGACCAATATTTTATGAGAACAAAGGGAAAGGAAAACGCTTGGGCTGGGTGCTTGGACAATGGTGGCGTGCGTGGGCTTTAATTGGGCTTGGCGCCTGCTCACATTCAAATCTCTCAGTGCTAAGGCTTTTGTATTTCCTTCTGAAGCTGAGGAAAAGAAGCTCTGTGGCTTGGCGGTTGCAGTTGTGGTCATGGGCTCGTCTTCTACCATTTAGCTGGCAATGCTTTGTGTTGGGCGCATAGACAGGCTTGGCAGGTGGCTGTCGACAACGCTCTTGGTTACGAGCTCGGGCTGGGCACAAAGATTCCTTTGATCTCTCGTCCAAGCTCTCGTCCATGGTGCTTTGAATGTGGAGACTATGTAGGCTCTTGGCTTGGGTCTCGTTCAGTTGAAAAGCCCTCGGTGCTGGGCACATATACCTTTGATCTGCGCTAGGGTTCCACAAGTTTCTATGCGCTAGGGTTCCAGTGGTATGATTCTCGCTTAGGGTGCGAGAGGTCCCAAGTTCAATTCTCGGAATGCCCCAGGTTTTTCTTGCAACGAGTTTCGGAATGCCCCAGTTTTTTCTTGCAACGAGTTTTGAAATGTGAAAGGTTCCACCGGTTTCTACGTTGTTCAACATTATGCTCCCCTCCTTGGTCGCTGGTTATACCTCCTCGCATACTACCTTTGCTCTCCATGCTGCTTATCTATGCTGGGCGCATTCTTCAGTGGTCATCGGCTCCCGCCATCACAAAACAACCAAGGCGTGGGCTTTGAGAGCTATATTATACCACAGTAAGGTGCTGTAGCAGTCACCTTCATCTACAGGACAACCAAAGATCTCTATCATAAACTGCAGAATGATTGCAGCTGTGTGTTGGGTTCCTAAGGGTGTTGCAAAGGTTCTACCAGATTCTGCTGAGCCGCCTTCTCAAGAGGAGATTCAAGAGTTATTGAAGTGTAACATTCCAGGAGAGAGTGATGATACTGAAGATAGTGAGGAAGAAAATGAAGATATGGTTGCTGAAACTGATAATAATACCGATGCAGTAGAAAAGGCATTAGCAGCAGCAGATGCTCTTGGGAATCAGTCAGCAGATTTTCAAAGGCAGCACAAGGTTGATGATATTGCTAATGGCCTCAAAGAACTGGACATGGATCATTATGATGATGAGGGTAATAATTCGACTTATTAAAGAAGAAGACAGAAGTCTAAACTACAGGGTCGTAAAGATCATTGCAAGGCCGAAATCTGCATATCTTCCATTTCACGCAAATTCATATTTATACTATTTTGGGGCAATTTAAAAAAAATGGTTGTAACCGATTCGAAATGGTAAGTATCTCTGTACAGGAAGCATTACTGAAACTAATTATATTGGCAGGATAGTATATGAATGTAATCCTAGGTGCAGTAATCTTGCTACCTCCTTCTTCTTCAAGATAAGTAGGTTTAGACTATAAATTCAAAAACAAAAACAAAAATTATTTTATTCTGCATAAATCTATATTTCGTTTTTCAATAGTCAGTAAATAGATTAACCATGAATTTCCAGAAAGCTGCATACATTGCAGAAACTATTTTTTTTTTCTTTTCAATTCTTGATCCTCCTACAAAATAAGACAGTGATAAAACACTTATATATTTCTAATGTACAGCAAGCAAATTTCAGTTCTTTCTATGAAATCTAAGACCCAATATTTTTATATGAAAACAAAATTAGACAGTAATATTTAAACAATAAGAACCTATAGGAAATTTTGCATTTGTTTTTCAATATAACCCTCTGATTCTTATAAATTGAGCGAATTTGCTCAAAATAGCTCAATATTTTGTCGGCAACAACTATTAATTTCTATATAAAGCTCTTTTGTTTTTGTTGTAATTTCAATTTAATTTTCTTCTCTTATTTTTGTTCATGGATTCCCATCACTCGCCAAGATTTTGGCAACAGTAGTAGGAAATAGAACGGAAGGGGATAAATTGTTGGAAGCCCTAAATAATTTGCATTTGTTTAGTGGTAGATTAACTATATAAAGAATGAAAATATAAATATATATATATATATATATATATTTAATGTAATTGTCGTTATCGTTGTGCAGGTACCTTGAAAGATGGCTATGGCTGGAGGTCAAGTAGGTAAATTATCAAGTAAATTTTCTAGGTGAAGCATGAATAGGCCTGTAGGTTCAAGAGTCTGAACAAAGGCTCTGATACCATCTTTAGTGCTCTGGTTTTTACAGCAGAGCACTGAGTAAAATTTCAGAGTTTATTTTCTAAGTATTAAACTTTATCAGGTGTATGGCAGTAAATTTCTAACAATTACTATGCGTCTAAATGATATTTAGTGTTCTATTGTGTTTTTATCAACCTTACATGCGTAATTTAAAATAAACAAAACATATCAATATTTCCCTTTTCTACAATCAAGTTCCAGCATAAGAATATGTTTCACAACTCAGTAAATCAGTAAATAGCAAGTTATGCATGTTTACAGTAAGTTTTAGCATAATAGTCAAATAACGGAAATTACCTGATGCTGATGCTAACCGTAAGTTGTAGCAGGTTGTATAACCTCTTAGGCAGCCAAACTGAAGTGTCCACCCTACCGACCAGCTATTATCTTGCCGGCCCTTGGAAATCAAAGGATTTCCAAGCCCCCGAGCCCACAATCTGATAATCCCGAAAGCAATCCTCTCTTCTGTTCTCCCAACTTTCTGTTCTCCAAACTTTCTGTTCTCCAAACTCTCCGTTTTCCCCCACTTATTTTCTTCCCCCCCCTATATACATGTCCATCCTTGAGAAGACCTTGGGCTTACTCCACCGCCCCAAACTCCCCCTCTCGAGCCCCTCAAACCTTTACTCCTTTCCCTAGTTCATTCATCCACGTCTCATTATAAAAATGTATAATTAATTACTCTCATGGAAAATTCATTTGGTTTTGGATTGACGGTCGTAATTATTTATTACGGTGGGAATTATCACCCAAAGGTTATCCATTCGGGACAAGCTTTATTAGATACAAGTCTATTCACCATCCTTGGTATTTAATGTTATTAATGTAATTAATAAAATATTATATAATTAGTTGCCCCTTTTGAACTTGGACATGATGTGTCTTAATGGTCCACCTTATCCGTCGAGACCACTTATCTTGAGGTTTAAATTCCAAGATTAACATTGAATAATTAAATAAGCATTTTCCATCACATCACGTTCATTCCAAAAATGATTATCCTATTATGGCTAACTTTTGAAATGGAAATAATCACACAATATTAATTTATAAATCAATATTTTAAATCTTACTTATGTTGCAATTGTTACGATAGGGATATAAATGTTGCTGGAATATTATTAATTAAGTAATAATAATAATTAGATCACCATTTAACAATAATAAAAGGTGAATTAATCATAGTATTCTTAATTATTTGTTTATCACATGAGTACCCTATCATCAACATAGCATCCTTGTTCTTATAAACAAAGCACTTGTGAGGGCTTAAACAATTTTACTAATTAATTAGACACTATCATTACCCTATTCACAACAGTTCTCCTATGACAATGTTAACTGACGACACTTGTCTTAGTTTATTATTACAATGTTTTCATATAATTACTAATTCACTTATTTACACATTGACAACCTAACCATTCATTACCTAAGTTGATTGATGTATCCTTAACTGAGTTATCTATGACATTTATACTACTATTCAAGCATGACAAGTATGTTATACACCAGTAATATTGTACACGTACAAGGTGTGCATGCATGGCCAGTGTATGCACATGTCGGATATGTACTATAAACAAACCCCATTCCACCTATGCATACTTGCTAACTAATAATAGTATCTACCCCCATGCAGAAGAGTAAGCATAATATATAGTATAATTACTTTAACATCCTCGGTTATTTAACAGTTAACCCTTTACGATTTAACATCATTGTCTTTATGTTTACATTAGTTTAATCAATCAAGTACAAGGAAGGGTACCTACTACCACTAACTCGGAATCAAGGAATACTAAACCCTCAACAGTACTAACTAACACATCCTCCCGTCATAACCTACGTCCAGCATCCTCCCTATCCTTCCTCTGCTAGTACAACAGTGGATGTCGGACTCACCGATCTGACCACATAGAACTTGAGAGCGATAGCGTCGGCTGAACAGCGGACCTATCCTCCCCTAGCAGGCATCCGGCCATCGTCATCACAACAACATGGGGAGCGTGTCTCAGCACGGCCCTCCCACGACCTCGGGTCTCATGGAAACATAGGGTGGGAAACACATCCATCCCTCTCAACATACTGGGCCTACGCCCTTATCAACTCATACTTTGCTGCTATCGGGATTATCAGTTTGTGTTATCGTATCCTCATTTTGGCTGCTAAGGTTTGCTGTATGAACATGTTTTTCCTTTCCAATATATATCAGATCAAGTAACTGGCTATCCCATAGCCCTTGTGTCCTGTAGGTTAGTGTTTTGCAAAATACAATTTATAGAAAGCATTTTCCATTGATCGCCAATTGATCCATGTTATCATTTTATTTCATGTAACCTTTTAGCTCATCATAGATGCGCATGACATATAACATTTCAACAATTCATATAAGAAGATGGTATCCACGTACCGAATCATATATTTCACATTTCATTAATGAAAACATATAAACATATACTGCAATCGTAAAATAAGGAAATCATATGATAATCATGACATCATAATCGCATAACATAGTAACATCATAATCATGGTGAAATCATAAAACAGAGTAACATCATATAACGAGGTCCAATATAGTTTACTCAGTCGAGCTGAGTTCAACAGAATATATAAGAAATAAAGTATGGTGTATCTAACTAATAAATATGCCGAATCAAAATATGGGCGTTACACACAGTCTCCATTTAAACGTTTCTTTAAACAAAATTCTGTTTAAAAAAGTAGGACAGGTCACCCGACCCTACCTGTATGTACCCGCCTTTCGCCTTCTGTCGCAATCGCAGACCTCCACCAGTCTTCAGAGCTCTTCGGGATAGTGACACATGTAGAATGCTGTTATGTGGAGCCCCTTTTGTTTTATATAAGACTTTTGAATTAACTTCCGTGCACCTTTATGAATGCAGTTCATATCTGACCATTGATCTCGAGACTTTGTTTTGGACCGTCAGATCTCACCTCCCTTTATTCCATCTGGTGGTATCCGCGATCAAAAAGTTGTTTTCTTTTCTGGTTTATTCTCTGCGCGGATCAGCCACCTGCTGACACCTGTTCGAGTGGCTTATTCTCCGCGACCGCTCTTCCTCATAACCAGTGTGCACCTTCCTAGATGCAGATGAAACAATGGCCATTGATTTGATTAAGGTTTATATCGGCCCTCTGATTTCTACAAAGTATAACGCCATGTGCTATGACCCCGCCACGCTTGCTCTATCTGCCATGTATCAGGTCCCACCCTGCCACGTGTACTGACCCCACCGCGCTTCCATATTTGGTGGTTCCGCCCGACGCTATGGTGGTTTTCTTTACCGCTATATTACATATG
Organism: Larix kaempferi; assembly: GCA_027924585.1. Lineage (NCBI taxonomy): Eukaryota > Viridiplantae > Streptophyta > Pinopsida > Pinales > Pinaceae > Larix > Larix kaempferi. The sequence goes on along the minus strand of BSBM01000589.1, from coordinate 10,351,846 downwards.
CGGAAGGATGAGGTTTGGACACATGTCCCGACGGTATTGAGTCCGCTACCTCCCACATCTATTTGCCACCGATCACTTTGGTGATGCGGGAAGCAATATCGACCGTTGATCGGGATTTTTGACATCTCCGCCACCGAAACTTGATCGGGGTTTAATCTTTTCACAAATTTGCTTTCGGACTTTGCATAAGTGGGTTTTTTCCTCTTGTTTTTGAATTGTCAACCTTTTCTTCAACCTCCTTTGTGATAATTTCTTCCCTTTTTGGACATTTTAGCAAACTTTTTGGATTTAGTCATTCTCAAACCTTAGTGTCAACACATAGAATGCCAATCTTTTCTCTTGTTACATGAGAATTATGTCCAAACACAATGTATAGTTCAATGCGCTTTGTGTCAGTGATTATTTTAGCACCCATCTGCATTTCATAGTTCAATACATCTTCCATCCTCTCAAATTCCTGGTGTATTTTCTCTATATCTAAAAAAATTGGATTTCTCTTTTATGATGGTCTACCTCTATACCAAACCGGTAGATGTTGCAAGTTTGTTGAATTGTAGCAACAAGGGAATGCAAATTGTAATTATTCTTTCCACGGAACCTCTTCAAGAGACAACTTGAAGTTTTTATGATATCATCTTTACATCTTACCATGGATTTGGCATTAATGTTATTTTCCCAGCACCATTTCTTCCTTCTGAATTTTCGTTTATTCTCCCACTTCTTGTAAACTGAGAGAAGAGTAAAAAGGTCTCCATCGAGATGGAAGAAACAAAGTTTTAAACAATCAGACTCTGATTTTTCTACCTCTGTACCAACCTTAAAAAATATCCTTCTTGCAATTTCCATCAAAGCTCCAAGTACAAGGCCCTCCTTACATAAACCCTGATAAAAATTGTCCAAAGTAATCGTTCCTAATCAAGGTTGGATAACCAACTTGACAAGTTTCAAACATAATTCAGTTAATTTCAGAACTTCCTGGCCACAAATCATTACACCTAACTGCACTAAATATTTATCAGCCATACTAATTGTCTCTTGGCTTGAAGATTGAAAGAAATCCAAATATTCAAGATCGTGAATGGGAGACAAGAAGGACATAATATATTGAATAAGTGTACTTCTTTTCGAGTATGGGATTCGTTGGTCTGTATTCAAAGCCATGTTCAACTACATATCTTTCAAATCACCAGAAGAAGCCTATGGAATATTTAAAGTGCCCAAAATTTGCTTCATTTTTTCTTCAATTAACCAATCCCATTGAAACTTCAAGTCCATCGAGTAAGAGTCACAAATTCGCTTCTTGTTGCGCACTGTCACCATCAATACTTCACCTACGCCGCTTGAGACCTTCAAAATATTATCTTTACAAATATCAAATTCTAAAGAACCTAAATCAATGAGAAATTCCTTTATCCTACTGTTGGCCCAAGTGCTTAAATTTATTTCATCCCAAGTTCCTGCACGATTCCAGACTGATCCCAAAGGCGCTGATTGTTGTTGTTGATTTGATAAATCCTCCACCGAGAGTTTGCAGGGAGTGAAAAGTTGTGTTGCTTCGGTTGTGGTCATTACTAAACCTTGTTTTCCATAATTATTCATTTTTACATTGTAATGAGGAAAATACCTTGCAATGCCTAGAGTACCATCCATTGCTTGAGTCCACGTTGAATTCAAATATAGATTCTCATAACACTCTACTTCAACATGTCCATATAATATTTTACTAGAGCAAACCGTTATGTTTTAGGTGCTAAATCACAGGATATTTCTGGGGGTGTGGCTGGAAGTTTGGCTTCTACCTTCACTCTTTCTCGACCACATGGATCCTCTACAAGCTGCTTTGAAGCAGTGGCCATGATGTTTTCCACCTTCTCATCATAAAACATGAGCCATTGGTCACCTCTCTTCACTATAGAAATGTAATTCCCATCATTAACCGTGCATCCCACATGCACCACAACATCAAATGAAGAATACAAAAAATCATTTGCTTCTCCATCTCCACAATTGTTAATTAGCAGTATGTACTCCATGGGGAATGCAACATGATAGAACAACTTCTTGAATCCCTTCATTTCACCTTCATGTACTGTGTATTTGAAACCTTTTAGCTGGCAAGTGAGAACTTGAGGTGCAAATTTGACCTTCAACTTCTTCTTGGCATCTTGCAAATGGCAGCAGTTGTCACACTAGCACTTGCTTTTCCCGCTCAGTTTCTCCACGGCGCTAAAAGAACTGAGATAGCTCAACAAATAATAATGTTGTTGTACCTCCACACTTATATACTCGTCTCTACATGTTACCCTCTCGCAATAGGAACATTGAGTTTCATTGCCGGAAAGTGTAGGGAATTTGAAACATTTGAGTTTCTTGAATTTATCCCAGACAGAGATGGAGAAGTTACCTAAATCATTGGCTCATGTACGAAGCCTCCTGTTTCTTGATGTTAGTGGGTGCAAACATCTATGTGAGTTGCATTCGGGCATAGGTGAACATAGGTCTATGGTATATCTGAATGTGAAGGGCTGCAAAAATTTGAAGTCGCTGCCTGCTGGAATATCGAAACTCATATGTCTACAGTCGTTGAAAGGTGCTGTTCACCTCAAGGATGGGACTTTTGGGGCTATGACAGAGATGCGAGACCTCTCCTTCAAATATATTGATCCCTGCAGCCTTCTCAGTCTTCCCAAATACATTGGTGTCATGAAACACCTTGAAATTCTTCATCTAGGTGGCTGCGAAGTCCCGAAATGGATCTTTGACCTCCAAAACCTCATGGAGCTGAAGTTAGTTGGTGATAACGATTCAGAACATTCACCTCGAATTTTGAATGTTCTAAAGCAGGGAAATTGAAAATTCGAAACCTCATGGAGTTGAAGTTACTTGGTGATAACGATTCAGAACATTCACCTCGAATTTTGAATGTTCTGAAGCAGGGAAATTGAAAATTCGAATTCGAATTTTGAATGTTTGGGGGGAAATAAAAATTCGAATTTTGAAGGTTTGCGGGAAATGCAAATGCAAATGCAAATGCAAATTTTGAATGTTGACTACCATTCAAAAATACACATATTAAGAGAGTGGTTGTAGGCAAGTGCATGTAAAAAGCTTGGATGCGCCACTTTCAAATCCCTCAGCTATTGAATATCTTTCTGCAGTCACCTGTTCTCTTCTGTAAGGGTTTCGTGGCATCTCTTCAGATATTAACAGTCCACTTCTGTCCGCTTCATCTTTGTTGTATCATATATACATAAAAATCAATCAATATTCAAACTTCAAATCCATCCATCAGACTTGATTGGTAAAAGAGGCTAACCTGGCTCTTCTGTTTTGCAACCATAGACTTCTACTTGACGCGGGCGAAGGTTAAGCTGAGACTACTTATATTGTGAAATCTGTGTCGAAATAATTTGTCCGCGATTTATGGAAGCTTTGTCCACTTAGAATATATTTTTCCAAGAGCGTTGTATCATGTGAATTATGTGTAGAAATAATTTGTCGTCTTTCGTTAGTGTCAGCTCTGTTCGCTCTTAGTAGATAACAACTTAAAACTCTTAGACTCCACACATGGAGAAAAGAGGGGCGGCCCTGTAGCTCAGCTTCGCTGACATTGCAGAGGCCAAAACCCCTGTCCTGCTCACATGAAACATTGCAAAGCGGAGGCATTCTAAATTCCAGCGCAGTAAAAATTTAAATTTTAAACATTTAGAATAATTTTATTGGATACAAAAATAGTTGTCAGTCTTTGCAGGACAGTTATCAACCTTTATCCTTATTTTCTATCAGCCTTAATCATAATTACCATGGAGGGTCATAATTGTCATTTGAGGGGCCTCGTGCTTTCCATGCTCATGTGCGAAGCCTAAAAGCTAACCATTCAGCTGCAGAGTATTAAATGCAACAGCTCAGTTGTTAGGATCCCTTGGATTTTGAGATTCTCCAGATCCAACCGACTCAAGCACTGAGCTGCCGCATTTAATGCTATGCAGCGCAGTGATTAGTTCTCCTAATAGAAGACAACAACAATCATTAATCTACTATAGGTTAATTAATTTTTATCCAATAATTATGATTTGATCATTACATTGCTTTGCCTTAGTCTAATTAATTTGTGTCCAATAATTATGCTTTGATCATTACACCACTCTCAACTTTTGTACCTATTTTTGGCATTTCAAACTCCAAGCATTCCAATCTCCAACTAAGTATGACATGTCAGTTTCCTCGGTATGCACTTTTCACATTGTCGTAAATGTTATCAGGACTTCAAACCTCATTACTTGTTCAAGGTAGTGGGTTGGTGAATTAAAATTGGCATCTTGCCTCTCCCTGTTCATTCTTCCATTGTGGAAGCCCATCCCCTGCATTTTCTTCTCAACCAGACATCTCACCCTTCTGCAGCGAGACCCCTGCATCTGCTGCTCGAGCAGGTTCTATTCTACTCCATGTTCTGTTCTACTTTTGTTTTATAGTTGCATAGCATTTCCAATGCAAGGCAAACAACTACAAGTTACACACCAAATTGGCGATCAATCCTAAATCTCTCTATAAACTTAATAGGTAGGACTAAACTATTATGACCCGACACTAAACTTTTCCATCTAGGTCGATTGATCCATAATGTAACGTCCGGAAGGATCTAATGGTCAGTGAACCATAGATTTTAAATGGCTAATGTCCCATATATTTTAAACGGTTAATGTCGCATAGGTTTTATATGGGGTTTCCATGAGAGGAAATAAAAATATTGTACTCTAAATGCCATCTTTTTGCAACTTATAATGTGTTAAACCATATCTTTATGGTTAATGCCTCATAGATTTAAAATCATATCTCAATAGATATCAGTGATTTTACTATCCCCTTCTAAATATATTTTGACCATTAAATAATTGAAAAGAGAGATAAATTAATATTAAGTTAATTTTAAAATTACAGTCAAGTTAAGCATCAAATCAATTGGATATATAAAATTATATACATCAAAACCTTCAACTTAAGAAATGTGATTTTATTTACAATCTTTCATTAAATGGATATTTCCTACCAATTTCATTGAATTTAGGATAGTTTTGGAATGCCCTAAAATGAAGTGGAGAGGGTTTTATGGGGAAAGGAAATTATTAAAAGAAATTTGAAAACCTAAAATGCAAGATAAGCACCAATTCTCATATTTCATAATATTAAGAATCACTTTCAAGTGAGGATAGATGGAAGTGGATACATTATGGAAGTTATCTTAATGTAGACAAGTAAGCAATGTGCTATATCCTCTAATGAATGATCTTATGAAGTGGAAGAACCATATAAACTGAAAAAGGCCATCAATAACACTAATCACTAGACTTTGTAATATTTGTAGGTTCATATTGACCTTCAACAATTAAGACACTAGAAATGGATGGGATGTTTGCAAAACTTTATCTCATAATCATTTATAAAAATGGAAATATTACACATAGGAAGACATCCTATTGATTCTATGTGAATTGAAGATCATATCTTTAGCTAATTTGGTGCACATGGATCCTTTCACTCATGATTCATACAAAGAGGAAAGAACATGAGATTACAATTTCATGAAGATATTTCATGGATACAAGGCCAAAGTCATGAAGAATCAATTAAAGTGACAACAAGATTTAGTATCATCTCCAAGATACATTTCTCAACAAGATATATAAGTGGTATACACGTATATAGGTGAGAGAAAAAAACTAATAACAGAGGCCCATAACTCTGATGTTGGAGGCCATTTTGGTTTTGAGAAAACAAATAATAACTTGTAGATATGTGTCTTGTGCCAAATTCAGGAAGATGTAGATTGGTTCATTAGAGGATGCATACGCCATTGCACTAGTAAGACCAACAATGGGAAGGAAGGTTTATATCAACATATACATATAAGTACTAGACCATGGGAGAACAATGCATTTTGTGGGAGGTTTTTCAAGAAGCATGTTACGGATTTTGTAAATAAAATAGCTTAATAAAATAGTGTATAAACCAATGTACACCAAATATGAGAGTGAAACATAAATCCTAAAGTTATAATAGAGATGAATTAAATAATAAATCCTTATATTTATTCTCCATTATTTCTGGATTCATTGTGTTAAGGAGGGGTTTATCGATGTTTCATACCTACGATACGCAATACATATTCTTACCTATCATGAAGATGGACTACATATCATAGGTCCGAAACGTCGATAAACCCCTCCTTAACACAATGAATCCAAAAATCATGGAGAATAAACTAGCACACTGTGAAATCCTGAGAGAGAAAAATCATTATATTCATTAAGAGAATCCTTAATTATAATGATTGTAACTACATCTCTCTATATAATATTCCCTATCTCTCCATATAATATCCCCAATTGTACTTGTGGGTCCCCTATTAGGGTTATCCCTATTAAATATTCATGTAACCACATTACCTATATATTCAACCCCATATATACATCCCATGGAGTTATAACATATCACCCCATAAAAAGGATTTGTCATCAAATGTTTGTAGCTAAGGCTTTTATATGTGATGAAACCTAATAATAGTAATGGTTATTTATATTTGTTCTCTCTTGCTACTACTATTGATTATCCATCCATCTATATTTAATTTTTTTTTGTCAATTCTTCATGGCTTTCTTTCCTTTGATTGCATGTGCATTATTATAGCTTCTCCAATTTGTTATAGTTTTTGTTCTTTGATAACATCACATTAAATAATGGTCCCTTTTTGCCTCATTATATGAACCATTGATTATTTCATCTTCATCCTTTGTAATGTTGACACTTATTGTATTTTTTACGATATTTCATTGTAAAGAGGTATCAATATGGTTCCACCATTAATGGTGATTCGTAAATTTTGATGCCCTTATCACCCCCTCTCCTTTTTGGTACAATGACATGCTCCAACTATTATAATTATTGACCTTCAATTGCTTCTACTTTTGAGATAATAAAATCATATTTTTCCTTCATATTCTGAAGATGATGTTCAAATTCAACAATTATTTTATGGTGACCTTCTTATACCTTCTTATCCTTCTCCTTTTGTACTAAATGGTTGATGTTATCCATCATTCTTTCCTTCTTCGATTATAAATTGAACTTTTAATTTGACATATATTCAAAATTTAGGGTTTCTTCAACCTTCTTGCCAACATAATATTCAAGTGTTTAGGTAATTTATTCATCTATAATCTTTCAAAATACTAACTAATGACATAGACCATATCCTTAGTCATATTATATGATTCCTAAGAGTGATCTCCCCGCAAAGTGATATTCTTAGCACGTACTATAGCAATGTAAGATAATCGAAGAGTTTATGGAAGCATGGGTATAGGCGAAAATAAGGGACTTCCTATATACCCAAAGGTGCATGGAAGATTAAATTTCTAAGCATATTTTATGTAATGTGGTACTAATTGCTAGATACCAACATAGGTTCACTAGGGAGCCCAACCAAGTGACTCAAATTTCCTACATGTATGTTTCCTAGTACTGGTTTTTTCCTAGTAAATAGCATATATTTGTGTTTAAAGATGCTTGAACATGTTTCTAGCTTTAAAAAAATATGTAAAAATTGGACATGTGCTAGCATTGGAAATGTAACAACCCAAAAAAAAGGAATGCAGAAATTTTAAAACTTTTATTTCCTTTTCTTTTCACTATATTGAATATTTCTATAATTTCTCTCATTTCAACAACATACATCTTTCCCTACCACGATTTAAATTTTGAGAGTTATACTTCTTTCCCTTTTCAAGGATCATACTCATACACTCATAACCTAAGCCAATTATATAAAAATGATATATATGAGACTCATTGGAAACTCCTATCTCTTGTAAGTAAATTATGTGGCTGAAAACCAAATGTGACTTTTCACCTGTTTAAAAGTCCTTTGATTTGTCGCAAGATAATGTCTTCATTTTGACATAGGCAACATATCCTATTGCTTATTTCGTTAGTATTATCATTTTATAATGGACAATTGCCCACAATAATTCATTGTGAAATTATCATAACAATTTGTTGTAACTATAAACAATGTCATAAACACCTCTACAAATATATGAGTAATTACGATAAGTTCTAACATTTGTTTCTTTTTCAACAATCCCAAAGTATACATATCTATGAAAAACCAATGCTCACACTATATATCTGCATATCTAGATTTATGAGAAAAATATACCCAAAACCATATGTAATTTTCATTGATCAAAAGTAAATAAACATAAACTATAAATAGATTATCGGTAATCATATATATATAAAAACTCCACAACCTTCCATTTTAAACATATACAAAATTCTCTACTTCCATATGTATCCATAATAAACCATGCAACCCTCGTGAGAATCAAAACTCATATTCTTTTATCAAGAGCAAGACAAAATACAGTGTTATCATAACATTTTAATAAATACAATTTGTATGTAATTAACATAAATTTTCATTCCAAGCCATATGGATTATTGAATTTCATTAGCAGTTCAGCTTGGATATTCAACAGGAGTTTGGCATAGGAGACAAGGGTGACAACTAAACCCTTAAAGTACATATGGACTCTAAGATTCAACAAGAAAATGTGAGAGGCAGGTGTCGAGCATAAAAGAGTTGTCACATAAATGAGCGATCGCTCAAGGGAGTTAACCAAACTGTTTTTCTCCGCTAGGGTCAACCTTCAAATATTATGAAGATTCTACCACAAGATCTACGATCGAGAACCGAGGGGGTATTAATTCCCAACTATATCGCACCATCACCATAATAGACTGATTGTTTTCTGCCCAAAACACATCACTCAACTGCTGCATCACAACCCAAAAATAATGGGCGGATCTCACAAGGAAGAACATGAAAATGCCGAGTTGACAAGTAGGGAAACATTCCAAAAAGTTATTGAGGGTTCTTATCTTTCACTTAACAGTAAGTTCACGAAATTTAACAGTTATTTGCAGACCATGACCATCTGCACATCGCATGCACTCCACAAACGTATTACACAGGCCTTAATACCACAATTCACTTGGTACTTAACACACAATCACTTCAAATATATAAAATAATCGACTTAACCCTCCAATCTTTAAATCGAGGTCCCTGACACATTTCAAAATCTTTTGATAGATCGGTCTAGGGCTCGCTTCCTGCATTTCACATACTTAGTTTCTTGAATATACAGACAGGGAGGCAAACGAAAGGATTGAACACAGATAACAATTCTTGATTGTAACCATATCCGAGAGCATTAACATGATCATACACAAAGAATTACACTGAATAATAAAATTTGAATGAATTCATGTGCTAGCTAGAGTTAATATATAAGGGAAAGTAGGATGGCAAAGTGCGCAGGTATTTCCCATGAGATGTTGCAGTTGTTTCTATGAACATTCCACGCACTAAACCCGACTAGACCAGAAATTGGATAGTATTTGGTTTAGGGACTGAAATTTTGTTAAGAAAATGCCAGATAATTTGATGAGACAAGAATGCCTTGTAGCACTAGGAGATAGGATGACATGGCAGAGAGATGTACCTGGAACTAATGTGGTGCTGTCAGGATGATTCATGGATATGGATGAAACACCGAAATCAATGAAATGCTGCTGGCCACCCACGCTCGTGAAGGTTATTTCGGCCTGCCAACTCCTGTAAAAAATTCATTACACATATCTTGAGAGCTGGAGATACCAACAGAAGCAATTTATGGAAATAACAACAAATAATGCATACGCTGAGGCTATTTAGTTTATATACCAGTTGGTGCAAGGAGGAAATGTGCCCTAAGCAGGCATAGACTGGATCTCGTAGTTGATCATGTGCCTTGTAGGATGTGTGACAACTATTTGGCAGCGCTAGATTATGAGAATATATAGCAAATATTTACAGACAATGCTCGCCCCAAAAATCTTATGAACTATTGCAAAATGCTCACCGCCTTCATCATAGCCTTAGTATGGAGAGAACAACATCCTTTCACCCATTTCCTTCTAAGAAACTTGCAAGCCCTGAAGGTGCTCCTCCAATGCACAAGATTTGAACTACCGAGTCCCGACGGTGAGTTTTCTGAGGTATCCTTGATGGATCTTCTGCCATGGCGAAGAATGGAGGAAATTGGTGAGGAACCGTCCTTTGGTAACTTTCATGGAGCGCGGGCATTTGAGATTTGAAATTCAAATTCGCTTTTTTGAACACCATGTCTGAACATTGAAGGGACAGGATATATATATTATGCATTATATGCATGGACTTGGTATATGACATACATTAGATTCTTAATAAATTTGTGGTCAAAATAGGTTATTTTGATATAAGATTATTTTATTTTTTATACATTTATTTCTTCTTCAAATATAGGATCAAAATAAGATTGAGTTACAAATTTTTTAATTGAACTAGCTCAGACTTTAGAGTGCTAACAATATATTAAATGAACTAAATCTGTGAAGTTGGTTATTATTACAGCAAACTAAAGAGTTGATGGGCATAATTCTATGAAATCATATTTATGCAGACTAAGTACAATGCTTCGAAAGATATAAGTTGAAAATAGAAAAGCACTACAAACATAAAAGTTGAAACAATTTTAGAGGGCATACAAAACCAAATTATAATAAGGGAATTTCTCTACTCATTTTCATTACTCAAACATAACAATATATATACACATTTACAACATTTTCCTTACCACTATGTTTGAGGTCCATGGTAGACTCTCTCAATTGCCATGTCTCAAGACCATCTAGCTAACCCCTCTCAAATGACAACCATTTTTTTATTATTCATGTTTACTCATGGTGCAGCTTCCCCTACACTTCATCCATCTTCAACTACTCTTTAACTTCCATATGACTACTTGAGCACATCTTTGTCGCTTCAACTTCCACATTAATATTTCATCTTCCCTTAGTGCACTTCATATGTCATGCACAGTTACCCCATGCTCATCATGTGCACTCATTGTCATGCACATTTTTACTCACATGCACTTGACTCATAGTTGGAATAACTAACTTGCATCCTCCTTGGATGCACATTCCACTTGAGCACACCCCTCAAAGTATCGCATGTTTTTTTTTGTTAATCCATGCATGATCGACATTATGTTATTTTCTCTTGTCGTACAACATTATATCTTCTATGTTTTCTTTTGTATCAAACTTGCTTGTGTAACACTAGCATGTACCAAGTACTGGTACATGCTAAGTACTGTACTTCCTTGAAGCCTGTACCAAGTCCCTTAAGTAGTCCTAGTCCCCTTGTTGTTACAACTATGTTTGAAATTCATGCAGGCAAGCATTCTTTGACATTGGTGTTCGTGGAAACAAAAAAGGGTTCTGATTCATTAGAATACTGGTTGTGTTCCAATAGGTTTCCACTGTTCCAACAACCAGTATTCATGGAGACAGAAGCCAAAGGAGCGTGAGAAAATGACTTCAAGCATCAAGCTATTGACTCATCAACCGTGCGAGCTCCATCGACCATTCAACCAATGTTACATAACGATGTGCGGGCTCCATCGACCATTCAACCAATGTTACATAACAATGTGCGGGCTCCATCGACCATTCAACCAAAAGTTGTTTGATAGTGCACAGAGTCACATTGTATCGTTTTGTGTGGGCTCACGGTTATGATTGGAGACTAGTCCTTGGAGGGTGCACAAAATGGTACGTTGTGCAGCCCCTCCGCAATGCCAAGAGTCAAGACCATGATCTGTGCACAAAACTAAACTCGTTGTCCCATGTGCAAGCTCGACTCTACATGCGACGATACACATTTGATGGTTGCACCATGGTATTGCGGGCTCATCATATACACATTGGCCAGTGCAAAGGCGATTTGTGCGAGCTCACCATATACACATTGGCCAGTGCAAAGGCGATTTGTGCGAGCTCACCATCATAATATGTGACTGGTCTTAAGAGGGTGCACAAAATTTGCTTCGTACTTTGTGCAAGCTCTCGTCACATGATGTTGCAAATAAGATTGGATGCACAAAACCTACGATATACCATATGATATAACCCATGTAACATTTCATCGTTTTTCACCGCTTTTCATATGCCATTTCCGATATGTTACATGGGTGTATAAAGCTATTTTTCCAAAATTATTTTTCCAAGGACGCTTCTTCGAAAAAACTAAGTCTTTTCTTATTTTTCTTTGAGGTTCACTCTTTGGATGGTTTAGGGGTGAAACAAACTGAGGGTTTTCATCAAGTGGAATTTAAGCTTATGGAATCAGGGATAGTTTTCTCACTCATATTTTGTCAAACTTTTCAAGGATGAATTGCTTGTACAGAAAGAATAGGCAGTAAGGGCAGGGGGGGTTTACTATATCCAAGTGTATGGCATGATAATAAAAAAAACTTGTAAAGGAGAAATATTAGACATGGTATGATAAAACATACCTTATAAGGACTCCGTCCAAATTGTAGTTGTATAGACTGAATCATTAAAGAGTAACAACACTTGGATCAGTGGCCTTTAGCTCAAAATTTCAGGTGGGGCCCCACATCACATAACTTGGGGAGTTGTTGAGGGATCAATAGATTATTACATACACCAAAGGAGAAGCTCGAACTAGGCATAAAATTACTTGTGGAAGGTATTCCAAGACTAGGAAAACGTAGGGTTGGAATGTGTTTGCTAATAGATGGCATTATGAATGAAGAGACATTGGGAACATGTGGCATATGGGTAGAAGAAATGATTTTGATAACTAAATAAACATAAGAAGCATTAATGTTTCCTCAAAAGACATTAGGTGTAGTGGAAGTACATCCCATGCTTGTTAGATTAACCATAATTTGGTTCTAGACATATTATGTTGTACATTTTGAACAAATTTAAAGGGATCTATGGGAAAAGGTACATCTAGTTGTATCAAGACATGATCGTCAGGTTGGGTCAAGGGAGGATTATAATGGGCCAGTGTCTAAATGTCAATAACTTCAATTTTAGGTGTCCCTAAATATTCGGTTAAGTTATGTTCAGTGTATGTATAAATAGGTACTTCTCTTTCAAGTCTCTCTCAAATTATCAATGTGTGATTGTTTCTCATCTTAGCCTATGTTATAGTTATTTAACCATTTGCAGGTCAGAGGTGGTTGGACACTTTTGGCCGGAGACCTTCTTAACCCCAAGACTTACAAGTTAGATAGTAAACCACATTTGCTTGTTTTAAGTTTAACCAAATTTGTCTTTTATGTAAGAACAAACAAAACTAAGGAATTTTATGACACAAATCAACAAGAATAAATAACATGTGCAATAATTCTACCAACAGCTTTAAGAAAATAGAGTAGGGAACCCTCCAACAATTAGATTGGAAGTATGAAGTCTGAGGACCAAAATGTGAAGGTGAGAATGATGCATTTACGGTAACTCTCACACAACTCTCACACAATATGAAAATACTCTCATGAAGACAAGTACCCTCCAAGTGAGTTGAAATGGTCTTTATAAGTATACCTTAGGTATCGCAAGCACGCCCCTCTTATAATCATTTGTGTGAAATTAGAAAAAACCATTAAGATTACCATTTCGCATATCAATGGTTGAGGAGAACAATTGTGGGTTAGGTGTTTGGATATAGCTAGGGAACATGGGATGTATGTATCAGGCCTAAGACTCTAAGAGAATTGGTGTCACCTTAAGGAATTTTCAATTATATCAAAGCTCCTATACATGCTTAACTTACTAGACATGCAAGAGGGGATAATCAGGTGGTTTTTATGTGTACTTCAGATATAGGAGCATCATATAAATACCCAACTTAAAGAAATAGGCACAATCAAGCTAATGTGAAGTTTAAACTCAAGCAAATATGTCAATCGAAGGAGGAAACTGTTGTATTGCAAAGAAGCTCTGAATCACTAAAAAAGGAAAATGTGGCCTTCCAACGCAGTAGATTGACGATGTAATAATTTGCCATAACATTATCCAATGATTGTTTATGTTTAGATATATGCAAATGCCTAAAGTACTCAAATGCATTTCTAAGTAATGCTCTAGGTGCAAACTTATATGTTTTTATGCAGTTAAGTTTAACAAGCATTTTCACTAGGACCCCAGTGCCGCGTCGTTGGGCTTCCCCGTTCCTTAATTTCATTTCCCCGACATGGCACCACTCCGTCGGGTCCAGTCATTCGTAGTTTCCATTCTTCGGCAAGGTACCACGTCATTGGGTCCTTGCGTCCACTCTTTCCGTTCTCGACAGGGTACCGCACCGTCGGGCCCTTCTGCCATCATCCTTTCATTTTGACTCGCGGGAACTTAATGTAGGGATTTCAGGAGCCGTTACCTTCTATCCTCTGTCTACACGCTATTAGGGACTAATGGCGCTGAGGAGTGAGTCCGTTCTCACTGCGCGCCCCCCAACTCGTACATGACCAGCTCCGTCGTGGCCCACCTCGTACGCCCTCACGCTTTCCTCTTGAGCAAGCAGATCAGTGCTTATCTGCTCAAGCATGGTATTCCATTAGAAGTCGGCATCGTCGTCGCTCTCCCTGTGTGTGATTTACTCGTACTCTACGACCCTTCATATTCCTTTGTGTGTCCGTCGGTGAACCGTTTCACCTATCGCTACACACATTTCTCACAAACATAAATTAGTAGCAATGTCCTCAATAGTCACAATTTGATTTATAAATTTGTTTCTTCATTAAGCATCTATAGTTTACTCAATCGTTACTCATTCGTCTAATCACATAATCAATTGCACAACTAGTCGTTAAGCACCATTCATATGTACAGTTTTCATATCAAAGTTAATTGTTAAACAACATGAAATCCTCCATTCACAATAACTACCCAAATGCACATATATCAATCAATCATAATCATAAATATACTCAAAATAAAATCATAGGGTTATTTTATTAATGTTTCAAACAGTCAGGTCACTCAGCAGGTGCCCTCAATGTCTACAGTAGTCTAGGGGCACTACATACACCCCTACTTATTTAGAACTTCGTCCCGAAGTTCAGAATAAATGGGGAAATCTATGATGCATCTCAGTTGCGTCCTCCCAAGTCGCACAGCTAGGACTATAAATGTCCCACTACACTTGACTTGATCAATCCATGCTAATCATTAAGCAAGATGTAATCAATCAATTATCCCACCCCACACAATATAATTTAATTCCTTAATTCATTTATCAATTATTATCGTCATTCACATCTTCAGGTTTTCCTCAATCATTTAAGACATAACAAGGCTCAAGAGACCACTATATCGAAGTTGTTCAGCCGGGTCACTTGACAGGTGCCCTTAAGGTCCATAGTCATTATAGGGGCATTACATACACCCCCTCTTAAATAGAACTTCATCCTGAAGTTAATTTTTGTTCTTGTACTTTCGACACTAAGCTTTATCTTAATTTCCTATTATCATCTTCTTTCCATTCCCTTCTATTTTTCTCCAACAATCATGGCCATAAGCACAAGTGGTTCTAATCATTTTTTTTTTTTTCCAACATGGTTCCAATACATTCTCAGGAACTCAATCATAATTGTGTATAATATCAATTCGATAGTACATTCAATAACTGTCGGTCCCAACTAGATTTTCGATATCACTTATTCTTGTCATTAGTATCATCATGTTCAACTCCATGAGCTTATCATGTATTTCCCTTATCTCTTCATTTATGTTGTCATAGGACCACTTCGACAGATTCATCAAGTTGCACAAAGTGTCTTCTTAACCCCATCAAGTTCCATCTCGAGGGCTAGTTGTCATTTTATCATGTTTGATTATGACCTAAGGTTAGCTTCATTGCGTTCTATTTATTATGCTAATCGTCTCCATACTTCTTTTTATGAAACATTGCCTTCATTTGACCATTTCGATACCATGGTTAAATTTCAAGTTCGTAGTCATGAGTTTTCATAAATGGTTTTGTCGTAATGCAAAATGCATGTCGTTGAGTTCAGCTCATCATACCAATCACATTGATATCTCGTTTTCAAATTTTAAGTTGGTTTCTCTTCCTCGACAATCCGTCAAAGTCACGTCAATCTGAGCATTTTGGTGTCTTATCATTTAAAATTGATCAATTTTTCGTCATTCAGCAAATCCACCGATTATATCCGTCCACTTGTTTTCTCATCATGGCTATGTAGAAAAAGGTTTAAAATATCGTTGGTCTTTGTTCCAAGTTTCTCCGAGTAGATTTTTCTTAAAATACAATTTTACGTTATTGATACCATCTCTATTCGACAATTTAATGCTCGTAGTTAGTGAATGATTTTTTTCTTCTTCTTCTTCTTCTTCTTTTTTAATTTTTTTTATTTTTATACTATAAGTGTCTACTCCTAAGTTATAGTTCTTTGGCTTTCCAAAGCATTTGTTCTGGAACAATTATTCCATATGTGAATTGGCAAGGATCTCTATCATAGTTGAAATATATCTTAAATAAGTAACACTTGCAAATGGAAACCCTAATGGTACAATTTGACAAAAAGGAAGGCTATGTCTTTAATCTTACAACCTACAATCCCCTAAGTGAACTGTGAAATATAGGCATGTGTTAACTTTTCATCTAGTTCATTTTATAACATCAAGAAATATCATAACAGTATCTTATCTTTCAACCAATTCATATTATCATATAAACGTAGTATAAATATAATAATACATTAGCCTTTCATAGTATCCCATAAAATAATTATGAACTATAAACAAGGCATTAACCTTTCCTTTACATCTTGCTATCCCATTAACGAAATATGAAATATGGTGATGCATTATCCTAAATTTACCTAATTCATTTCATCACATAAACGTAATATAAAATATAATATAATAATACATTTAACTTTTCAAATTACATAAGAAAGTACAAAATATAGACAAAATATTAATCTTTCTTCTACTTCCAGTTATCCCCAAAAAAATATGTAATATCACACTACTTTATACTATCATGCATAAATAAAAAATATTACAATATCTTTCAACTAAATCTTATAATTATAATAAGGTATTATAAAATATAATAATACATTAACTTTTCATCCATGCCATAAAGAAATATGAAATAAGAACATGCCATAAAGGAATATGAAATAAGAACATACCATACATTATCATCCATTTCATGTCATTGCATAAATGAGAAATATTGCAATATCATTCAACTAGTTTTTATAATTATAATAATGTATTATAATTATTGACGTAGTACCACACGAAGCGCCACACAATCCCATCGAAAACCTACAGGTTGATCATGAGCCAGTTGCAGCCATATCCTGGAGATCTCATCGTACACAGTCTCGCTCCCGCCATATCCTCAAGGTTCAACGCCCATCTACCTGCATTCAACGCCCATCTACCTGCATTCAAGGCAATGCAGTCCATTGCAAAATGCCAAGAGACCTGGTCCTCATTCTCGTCCTGCAAATTCCTATAGCTGGAGCTGCTGAAACATTGTTCTTGTCCTCTACAAATTAGAACCTGAATCCTATTGCGAGCAGCTGGAGCGGCTGAATTGTCCTCCTATAAATTAGAACTTCAGGTACTCCTCGTCCTACAAATTCCTATCATGCTCGTCCATTTGGTTTAGTATCTGGATTTTGTACAAGGCCCATGGGGTATGGGTATTTTTGTGCCTTCTTCAAGTTATAAGAGGTTGCATATTTCAGTTACTGGAGATATCTGCGAGTCTGTTGTATGCTTGAAAATCTTGATCTAAACTTTCCCATATAAATTTCGTAGCAACGTTTTGTAGTTTGTATGTTCTTATTTCAAACTTTATCAGTTTTTAGAGGTTTGTACTGGTTCTTATACTTTGTAGTGGTTGTTATACCGTAGCATGGATTTATATTTAGTGTACCTGACTATTGCTCAAGGGACACTCCCTCCAGTCACTCATCCTAGTACTTTTGTTTAAAGCACTTCCCAGCACAGTCTTTTCAAGGTCGAAAGCCCCCCTGGAACAGATGGAAAAACCTTTTGAAGGTCTAATTTAGGCGCTTCACAGTAGCGAAAACACTCTAGCTCTCCATAGGAATCAGAAAGACGCTTCAGGTCAGAGTGCAAAGCATACGCTAACTTCAAAATGTTAGTTGAATGAAATACAGCTTTAAGGCACAAGTCCAGTGCACCTGGTTCTTTGTTAAATAAATTCACCATCTCAAATATAAAAACCTTTTTTGCAGTAGCAATCTCTGATATCGAAACCTACAGAATTAAAGGTAATTCAAGGTTCCAAAAAAATAAAAGACAAATCATCCTTGGTTAATCGAGACGATGGAAGGGATTATTTTCCATAACTTGATTGCAATTATCTTTTTGAGGATCTTGTATTAAACGTTGTAGAGGGATATGGGCCTAAATCTATCTACAGATGTCTATATTAACGTCGTTTTCCATGAAACCGTTTTCCTGTATCGCACTGAAACATTTGCTCCGATGGATGTCCATCAATATAACCCTGGCATCCATCAGTATCACCCTGCATCCAAGCATCAGATGGTGGATTCCAAGTATGTAGGCAATGTGATGAATGGTAAACAACCTTTAACACCCTGCCCGACTGCGCGATCGTCACTTCAGATAATTTTGTCATAAATGTTATTCGTTTGAGTAATCTTTTCCAACTTGGGCAATTCATTATGATTTGGTGGAGAAACACTCAGTATTAATGCAACCGTCTGACATGCTCGTGCAGCCATGCCCATTTGAATTTTGAATTTTGAAATTTTTTGTTCCGCCTTACTACCAGATACAAGTGACATTGCCGCTTTCCACCCTCGTTTGAGTTCGAACATATTCATAGATAGGAGCACACGATATTTTTTTGTCACTGGCCTGGAGTTTAATTCACAGCCATGGTTGACCTAAAGCCTATAAAAGCCTATTTGTATGGATGAGCTGCTTACTATCTTATGAAAATATGCCTCCTCAAATGATGATGAGAAGCCCAAATTGAGAGTAAGAGGTTATATAATTCTCTTTGTGGAGACTTTTGCGGGGGATTTCTCCCTACTTCATGTCTAAATAATGACACTAATATTACTATTTGCATTTTACACCACTGTCATTACGATTTGCATTTACACCTCTCTCACTCTGCTGTCGTGACTATGCAAATTTAGGTAGTTACCATCCGACTCAATTTTCCAGCATGATGAATCTTTACCGCCAACCTTTACAGGTTTTGTAAATGGGATTAAAATGGTACTAGTGTAGTGTTCTTCCGTAAAAATATATTAAGAAAGGGTTCACTCAGGTGTAGAACTATAGACTTATTTGATTATTCTGCTAACTCAATGCAAGTTTTGGTTACAACTCTTTTGACATTAACATGGTTGGAAACTTTTAATGTCAAAAATAAAAATGTATTTTATTTTTAGATAATTTATTTTTTATTTATCAAATTTAAAAAATGTAGATGTTAAATTGTGAAAACTTCAATTTTATAATACCATGAATCTGGGTTTTTGACAAATGGTACTGACATGATAACATGATAGTAATTTCACAATTGCATTTAATATAGGCCGTTATTAGGTTTTCTTAATATATAATGGATCTATATTAAGCATAACCTCTTCTCAATTGAAATATATACTTATTGTTGTGCTCCAAACTAACTTTATATGAGTCGATTGAATTGTAAAAGTTTGTAACTTCATATGAGTAGGCTGATTTGTAAAAGAAATATATACTTATTCTTGTGTTCCAAACTAACGGCATGACTGGGTTGAATTGTAAAAGTTTGTAACTCCATACGAGTAGGCTGAATTGTAAAAGTTTGTAACTCCATATGAAAGTGTCTATTGTTTGGATTTTTTTAGTATTTTTTAAATTATTAATGATATTTTAATGGAATTTAATATTTATGTTAATTACTTTTAAACCATTCACATTATCACATTATCACATTATCATTGATGTTTATCTTAATTAAAAAAAAAATATCTAAATTATCAAAACATTTTATGATTTTGGTTTGGATTGTTTATTTTATGAGATTGTTTAAAAAATAAATATTTGTCATTAGAATTATCAAAATATTTTATGATTATGTTTTTGAAAAAACATTTAATGATTTTGTTGACTTGAATTACATTACATCATTTAATGATTTTGTTTTTCCACTACCCTTGATCAATGCATTGATTGCATTATATCATCTCAATTATTGGCATATGACTTGTACCGCATCTCCTTCATCTTCTTGCCACATATTTTCTACTCATCCCAAGGATTTTTTTGACTTTCTACTTTCCATAACACTTACTTAAAAATGAAGGGCTAACATAGAACATGTTATTATGAGTGTATAAATATTATTACGTCTAAATTTATGATAGAAATAGGAAGTGTTCCCCTTGTCATCCATAAGCAAATGGAATAGTTGAGTGATTTAATAAAAAATTTGTAAAAGGATTTAATAACAATCCACCAGTCTTTGGTCTTGGAACCCTCTCTTATTCTTGAGGTTTTGGAATCCTTAATTTTCTTTAAAATATAGATAAATTTCTAGGAAATAGTTTACATTGTATATGGAACACTAACTCTCTCCTTTTTTTTTATCATTATATAATTACACCTACATATTTTTTGAATTTAATTTTATGTAGGAAGTTAAATATAATAAATACTAAGACAATTTGATTAAATACATGGATTTATTAAATCCTAGATCTTCACCAAACCACTTAAACCACTCTTTATTATTTATTTATATATATATATATTTATTTATTTCTTTTCGAAAATTTTAAATATTTATATATATTAAATTTAAATATTTTAAATTTCTCCCTTAAATATAAATTATAATTTAAATTTTATCTATGATAATTTAAATATAACTTCACCAACCACTTCAACCTTACTATAATTGACCTTAAAACTTTAAATCTATGAAGAACTTTTAAATTGAAAGTTCGTGAGTAGCTTTATATTTTTAAATATTAACTTTTAATTTTTTAACAAACCTAGGTTATAACATTATATGGAATCTAATTAAATTTAAATAAAATAATACTAGTGCTATATAATTATACACGAAATTTAAATAAAAATATATACGAAATTTAATTAAATATAAATAAAATAACACTAGCATTATATAATTATATAAGAAATTTTGCCGAAACCCCTTTTTTTTTACATGGTATTTCTTTTCTTTTCTTTTTAAATTCTTATCAACAACTAAATTAAATTAAATTAAATAATAATTAATAAAATTAAATAAAAAAAATTAAATTAAATTGAATTAATTAAAAAAAAATTTAAATTGAATTAATTAAATTAAATTAAATTAATTAAATGACATTAAATTAAATTAATTAAATCAAATTAAATTAAAAGTCATTAAATTAAATTAAACGAATTAAATTAAATGAATGTTAAGAGACACTACATTAAATTAATAAAATTAAATTAATATTTAAAAAACATTAATTTAAAATAATAATAAAAAAAATTAAAACAATATAAAACGCAAAAAAAAATCTTTTCTTTTTCGCATGGGGATTGACGCCAAGGCAGGATCGACAGATCTCCTTATTCCACGTCGGCAACATGCACGCATGGTAAGGGTGGTTGGTGGTCGCGGAAAGGAAACCACCATCCCACGTGTTCATTCCTTACTTGTCCGCATACCAATAAAGCGGTATAGTAAACCGCTCATGGGCAACGCGGAAACCGTCTCACGTGCCGTCAAAAGCATGCCTATTTAAGGAGGAAATAAGGTTTTATTTGGCATTGTAGGGCTGCTTCTCGCGTGGAGAGCTCGCGGTGCTGAGCGCTAGGGTTTAAGGGTGTGCGTGATGTGTTGAGTACGTAGACCCAAGAAGGTAATGCTCTTGTGAGAGCTCTGCGCTTGAAATTCGATGGAGTGCGTGGTTCTGACTCGTCTTGGTAGCTGGTTGTCTTGGAGCTGAGCGCATAGGCTAGCCTTGGAAAGGATTGCTCTGGCGCTTGCAGGGTGGTTGAGGTGCGTGGCAGCCCCCGTGGGTGTACTGGTGCATGAGGGACCCCTTCAGGATTGGCCTTCGGTCATCTGAAATGCTCTTGGTGTTGAGCGATAGGGCTTGGCCCAATAAAATTTTTATTACCTGGGCAATAAAAAGGAGTGCTCATGTGTAAGCTTGGCGGTTGGACGTAATGGTGTGTGCGACCCACATCTGACTCTGCAACCGGATCTCTGTGGTGAGCTCGAGCTTGGGGTTCGAGCTGCGGTGGTGTACGTGGATCTCCAGTCGGCCTGGCAGCTGAGTCTTTGGCATTGGCCGCTGGGGTGATGGAGAATTTCGTGGGGTCTCTTCGACTTGGCTCTTGGTTTCATGTAAGAGCCTCGGTGCTGGGCAGATATGTCGGTAATCTCATGGACGATGGGAGATATGATATGCGTGGGACCCTCCTAGCTTGGCATTCGGTTCCCTGATGAGTCCTCGGCATTGAGCACAACGCATCTTTTATATATTTCCGTCCTCTTATGTGAACTCAGTGCATGGGATTCGATGGTGGGCATGGATGTGTTAAGTGCGTGGGCCAATTGGCTCTAGTTGTTGAGTTCGGGTTGGGCACAAAGGAAAGAAGAAAAATGCTTGGAGGACAATTGATGTGGCGTTGGGCTCCGGGCGCTTGGTACACCTGGCTTGAGCGCTAGGGTTTCAAAGGAAGCAACATTTTGTATGAAATTCGTTTCGGACAAAACAAGCAGCAACAATGGAGAGCAGTATGGAAATCATTTCATGCATTTGCCATGCTTGTAAATCTTCTTAGTTATTGGTCAAAATGGATCATATCAAGCTCAAATGAAACGATTTATGCGTCGAAATTTAAAGGATTGAAGACGAGATTGGTGTCCGCACGGTTCTGTGAAGGAATTCGAAGATTAA
Source organism: Larix kaempferi (assembly GCA_027924585.1). Taxonomy (NCBI): domain Eukaryota; kingdom Viridiplantae; phylum Streptophyta; class Pinopsida; order Pinales; family Pinaceae; genus Larix; species Larix kaempferi. The sequence goes on along the minus strand of BSBM01000589.1, from coordinate 10,328,942 downwards.
ATTATGGTCTTCATAAAGGAAAATAATGGCATTTAAGAATAAATAAAATGGATACGCATTAATCCCGTGATTGCTCTATATGAAAGCTTTTGGAAAAGATATCATAATTAAATATATGAAAGCTTTTGGAAAAGATTCCAAATTTAAATATCTTTAGTAAATGAAAGCTTTTGAAAATGATATCATAATTAAATATTTTTAATGTTTTGACATTGAGCTTTATTTTTTTTATATAAATTTAATTTTAATTATTTTAAATTTAAGATGTGAAGGAGTACCATCTATACAGATTATAAAACAAAGTGAAGAAAAATATCACACGGATTTGAAACTGTCTGAAATTATAAATGTAAGGTTATATTACATAATCCCAAAATAGGTTTTCATGGGGATAATATTTGTTAACTAAAAAGCTAATCCTCTTCCAGGAAACTAAGCTTTAATTTTATGTATATTATTTATAAATCCAACTCCATCGTGGAAATAATCTCTCCAACTACGTTAGTTGGATTTCCTGCGATGCTTGCATTATAAACAATATTGCAGGCAACAATATTATTTGAATATTTGTTTTATGCCACATTTATTGAAATGAATGTTTAAAACAAAATGTTACAGGCAAGAAGGCGGATCTGCATTAAAATAATAGGAAATGAAAACTGATCACTTTGGCTGCAGGTCTGAAATTTGGAGAACCCTCTGTAAATCCTGTGCGAGACTCATTGTTTCGTATTTATTATGAATACAATTTCTTTATATAAATGCAATGAAGTGTTTTTTTTTTGTTAGTATTAAATTTTAGATCTAAATATTATAACGGTAATATATATAGTGTTGTAACTTGGTTTATATGTATTTATTTATTTGTTTAAAAACATTGTTTATCCCAAATGCTTTAGCATTGGATTAATATTAGGGTTTGAATATTAAAAGAGTGTATATAGAAATGTTGTTGTTTTTCTGGAAAGGTTTGTTTAATGGGGTCTAGACTGAGCCCTAAATAAGCAGTTATATATATATATATATATCATTCAAATTTTGTTTCTGTTACGCCTTACGAATAAATGGGAAAAGGCTCTTCAAATTATCTTTTTGCAGCCATCATACTAGTTTGTTATTTTCTAGTAAATTTCACTAAAGTTCCAAGTGTAGTTAGGCCCTAAGGTCTCAGTGTCTGAGCCTTGCGCTCTGATACCAACTGTAGTGCCCTATCTAGGCACTGGGTCTATTCTAGGTTATCAGGTTATACCTAGTTTTTCCCTTAATTATTGTTAGAAGAAAACAAGAGATTCAACCATCTATATTTATGTTTCTGTAAATGTTTAACTGTCTGTTTTCTATATGTTTACATGTCTCTGTAGTTAAATAAACATAATCCTAAAACTTTCCATTTAATTCTATTCGTTTGACATGCATAGCTTGGAAATAAAAGAAAATACATTCTAATTATGTTGGTTCAGAAAAATACCTGAAACCGTCGATTGCAGTAAGATAAGAATATTTCTGGAATGGATTCTGTAAGTTACCTTAACAACCCCAAAATGATGTGTCCACCCTGTCGATCAGCTATTATCGTGCTGACTCTAGGAAATCAACGGATTTCCTAGCCCCCGAGCCCACAGACCGATAATCCCGACAGCCACTTTCCATGGTAATCATCCGCTGAGTTATCCCCCTCCTCAGTCTTTTATTTTGAGTTTCCCACCTCCTCAAAGCTTTGAGTTAACCCCCTCCTCGGCATTCCTCCTTTTTCACAAAAATCCTCACAGTTCTCCCACAATAACCCCCTTACTACTTTGTTAATTCTCCTCTTTATAGGAATCCACCTCCTTCAAAAGTCAACTTCCTTATCACTCCACCGCCCTAGCTATCATGGTCTTGGAAGTACATATCATTAATGCATCCCCTTTTGAGGTAATAAGGTGGAATATATATTATTTTATATCATCCCAATTTCGCTCAAGTAATGGAATTATTCAATAATTTATTCAAACATATCCTTTTAATTTACTTGGGATGATTCCGTCCGTTAATTAAATTAATAATTTATTTAATAAATTCATTATTATTCAACCCACTATACTTTATAAAAGGGATTATTATCATTATTATTATTAATTAAATAATATTAATAATATAATAATAATAACAATAACAATTAATAATAATAGTAATTAATTTAAATTGTGAATAGTAATTTAAAATATTTATTTGGTTAATGGATAAGTGTCAACATAGTACCTCTATGTATAAACAATGAAATATAATTAATGATTTGATTAATCATGATCAACGATTATATAGCACACTCCTCTATTATTAATGTTTAACTTTTATACTTCACCTTGAAGACACCTTTACTTGAGGATACTTACAATTAATGAAATTTATTTTACACATGAGAACTTGATAATCTTTTACTAATTAAGTCATCCACTAAACACTTAATTGACTTATCCATGATAACTTATATCATTGTTAAATCTTGATAAGTAGGTTGTAAACCAATATTATTGCGCATGTGTATAATGTGCATGCATGGCTAGCGTATGCACAGGACGGACATGTACTATAGACATACGTCATATTTCCTATGCATAACAGCTAACTAATACTAATAATACTCTATGCAACTGAACAAGTATACATTCCTCATAATATTACTAAAACATCATCGGTTATTTTATCAGTTAACCTTTAAGATTTCATTTCATTATTCTTATGATTACATTTGTTTAATCAATCAGGTGCAAGGAAAGCTACCTACTACCACTAATTCCAGGTCAACGAATACCCAACCCTCAACAGTACTAACTATCATATCCTCCCATCCTAACCTACTGCCACATCCTCCCTATCCTTCCTCTGCTAGTACAAAAGTGGATGTTGGACTCATCGACCTGACCACATAGAACTTGAGAGCGATAACGTCGGCTGTACAGTGGACCTATCCTCCCCTAGCAGGCATCCGACCGTCGTCATCACAACTACATGGGGAGCGTGTCTCAGCACGGCCCTCCCACGACTTCGGGTATCATAGGAACATAGGGTGGGCAACACATCCATCCCTCTCAACATACTGGGCCTACGCCCTTATCAAATCATACTCTGTTGCTCTTGAGATTATCGGTCCATGTCATCGTTTCATCAATTTCGGTTGCTAAGGTTTACTGCTTGGATAGGTTCTTCACCGTATATCAGATCAAGTACCTGGCTATCCCATAGCCCTCGTGTCCTGTAGGTTAGTATTCCGCAAGATACACCTTTTATAACAAGCATTTCCATTCGATCACCAATTGATCCATATCATCAACATCATTTTATTTCATGTCACAATTCCATCACAGGTATGCATGGAATATAACAATTCTATCAATTTCATCATAGGATGGCATCCACGTACAATGCCATATATTTCACATTTCATCAATGAAAACGCTAAAACATATATTTTCCATCCTATCATTGTCTGATCCTTTTTGTCAACATCATTTATTTCATCACATATAATCATCAAATCGATCACAGCATAATGACCACATCATATATATCACATTTCCTCCAAGACGATTATCAAACATACACTGTCATTATGAAATAAAAGAATCTCATGATAATCATAACTTTAATAACTGCATGAATATAGTAACATCATTAACACAGTAACAATATATCATCATGTCTAACATGCCGAAAATATAGTTCACTCTGTATAGCTGAGTTAAATAGATAACAAGCAATAAATTGAAAGGTGTCTAACTCATAAACATGCCTAGTCAAAATATGGGGCGTTACACATTTTTTTTCCTTCTTCCCATATCCATACTATTCCAAAAGATGATCTTCATCATTTAATAAGGCTACTGATAGAACCTCTTCTTAATTCTGTAGGTTATTGTCTTTTATTTTTTTGGAACCTTGAATTACCTATATCAAACATGCTATAATAAAGCTTGGGAGTACATCCCTTTGGAGAGCTTCTATAAATCCCTTGCAAAATTCATGGTAATTTACCTTGACCTTTGCGTCGTTTACATAGCGGAAGGATTGCTTTAGATGATAAACAAAATATAAAGTGTTTACCTATGACAAATCTGAAAGAGCGTGAAACACTATGGAGTTCTCTGCTACCATTTTTCCCGTCCCCTTAAAACTGAGTACAGTAAGAATGTTATTGAGATAACAACACGCTCAGAAAATGATAGAGCATCGGAAGAAGTTCAACATGTCTCAACGTGTTTGAAACCAATAAATTTAAACAGTATTTATAGATAATCTGCTGGGGTTAATTTTTTTTAAAGACGTTACATGTCAGGTCATATATCAGATCCTTTTTTAATCCAAAGAATTGGGTGGGTTTAATTTAGGTTTAAAAGGATACAAGTTACCTCATATATGTCGGTTAGCTATCTTGTTGGTGTATGAGACTCCCTTGTTTACCCTTAAATACGATTGCTACTATCATTAAATATTCATCTTTAATTATAGGACTAATAAGAAGAAATCCTCAACTCAAAGATGTAGTTCTTGAGCGTATGAAAATGAGAATCTAGAGTATGATTGATTCCTTTGAATTCTTCCAATTGTTTCATACTTGATGGAGAAACAATAGTTGAGAAAACATGTTTGCAAATAAGGTTGCATGGTTACCAAAGGGGAAACTAGTGGAAAATGGGGACACCCCCAAAGTGGTTTTGTTACCATAGATATCATGAATTGAGTTGTACGCCAAGGAAAGAATCCAACACTGTCAATGCATGTTAATCGTTCCTCAAGCGTAAACATATGTACTAAGACAAGACATTTCATAGACGTGCATTTAAATTCCTTGTCTGTGGGATCTTCTCCTCAATATTGTCCACCATGATGGTGGACTCAACTTAATCCCAAAATTGAATTCGACACAAATCACATTTGGGATAATTGGTTTATAGGTTATCTTTTTTATTGGTATGGAACAGGGGACTGGGTATAACACAAGAAGCAGGTATTGAGCTTGACCCCGAAACAGAATACAATTGATGCAGTGAACATATATCGGGTAAGCTTTAAATTTTTGGAATCATTCTATCCATTATTGTAAGAAGGAGTCTGGGTTATGATTTTATGTCTGGTCTTGTGTTGGAATTTTTCTTTAAACTTTATTTGTAGTCTTCATTTAAGAAACCTCATGAATTTATAATATACTTGCTCTGCTACTAGATGCATGTATCACATAGAGCCTTTGATTTGTATTTTTGACATTCCCCATCTCACTAAAATGGCCAATGATATTGTCAATGAAATTAAGAAGATCCTCAGACAAATGACCTGCTAGCTTGTGGGCATGAAACATGCATAGAATACTTAAGTATTCACATCGAAAAACATGAATCCAAGAAGGAAAACATGAAATCTAAATTCCAAGAACTAATAATTGATTATGATAAAATTGCGTCAAACTCATAGATGCATTACAATATCATATTGGGTTTTGCAAGAGGTTCTCGACCAGATACATGATTTCCTAGTGTTTCAATTGCTTCAATGAAGGGGCATATTATTTATGAAGACATTCCAACAAACAACTTTAGCAGTCAATGAGAACAACATGAATCAAAAAGATCAAGGGAAAATTAAAGCAGGACAACAAATGGAAGAAGGCCTCAATGGAAATTATCTTGGCTCTTAAACTTCTCATATATGCATTTTACTTGTCTTGTTTATTAGTAATTATGTAAAGCAGTATAGCACTAAATTTGAAATTCATAAGGTAGGTATTGTAAGAAAGAAAAAGCATCATGACCAATTAACATATTTGTTGAAAATATTTATACAAGAATACTATAATGTTTTTTGAAATTTTTGTACTTTTTATGTTATTTGGTTTGTCAACAACCTTTTTATAAATATATAACTACCTCTTTTTTGTGATATATATATATATATATATATATATATATATATATATATCCTATGGGATAGAGGAGGGCATCTTTTAACACATTGGTGACCCATTCTAAGTTTTCTGGTTTTCCCCAAGTACTGAACCGGTAATATTGGTGACCTAAATAACTATTTTAAATAATTGCCAATCATTTATTTGAATGTTGTATTTCTAAATTTCATTTTGTAAACCTCCATGGTATAATCAACTCTATGAATGTATGTAGGATGTAATATATGGCATTACTTGTACATAAAAATAGCTATCAACTCTATGAATGTATATAAGTATATGGCATTACTTGTACATAAAAATAGTTATCAACTTTATGAATGTATATAAGATGTAATCTATAGCATTACTTGTATATAAAAATAGCTAAATAGCTAGTGTTTTTTATATTTAATTATTTGATATAAGTTTGTAACTTATAGATAGTTTCAATATATTGTACAGTTTCCATTCAAGTAGTCTTGGCTTCATAGCTTCTAGATTATTGTCTATCAAAGAAGCAAGACCAACTAAGATGAAGATGAAGTTATGGGAAAAAATGGCATTGGCATTGGCATTAGCTTTAGTCTTAGCCAAACAAAAAGTAAAGAAGAAGACTGGATTAAAAAGAGGTTGAAAATCTTGGTAAGTTTATAGATTTTTTTTTACTTTTACAATTTTGTTTATAGATTTTTATTTTTATTTTTACAATTTATTTTATTTAGTTTTTTTTACATGGTTTACATGGTTTATTTAGTTGTTTTTCTATTAGGTTGAGTTGCATTATTTTCATTTTAAAAGAAAAGCCTTTTCATCAGATTCATGATGCCATCGGGGCATCACAGGAACTCCTACATTCCATCAAGAGCCGTAGACTCAGAGCTTTATTGCTTAAATTAGACTTGGAGAAGGCATATGATCGGGTAAATTGGTCATTTTTAAGGCTCATTCTAATCCAAATTGGGGTCCCGCCACTGGTCATTAACTGGATCATGTCTTGTGTCTCATCAACTAGTATTGCTATTTTGATAAATGGTTCCCCTTCTACATTTTTCCAGTGCTCGAGGGGGATAAGGAAGGGCTGTCCTTTATCCCCTTTGTTGTTCCTTTTGATCATTGATGCACTTAGCAGAATGATAAACTTTGCAAAGCAGGAAGGTCTTCTCAAAGGTATAGAGGTGGGGATAAATTGTGTTATATCACATCTTATCTTTGTGGATGATGTTTTACTGGCTGGTTTGGCAACAGCTGATGAGTGGAGGATCTTCGAGAACATTTTAAAATGCTTTTGTCGAGTTTAGGGGATCAAGATCAGCCACACAAAATCTAGTTTCTATTTTCATAATTTGAGCGATGTTGATAGAAGGGATATTGCTTCCTTTCTACCTTTCAGTTGGTATCCATTAGAGGATGGGTTAAAATATTTAGGCTTTTTCTTGAGACCAAATAATTATCAGATAAAGGATTGGTGGTGGCTTGTTCGGAAGTTTGAAGCCAGGATTACTCACTGGTCCTATAGATGGCTATCTGTGGGTGGCAGACTTACATTGATTAATGCAGTTTTGATGGGAATACCTGTTTATTGGTTATCTCTTCTTGAGATACCTGGTATACATCCTCATTGTTATCAGAAAATTGATTTTTAACTTTCTGTGGTCAGGTGGCTTGGACAGGGCTTCATTGGTTATGACAGGCTAGGAATCAGTCTCCAGACCAGAGCGTTTTGGTGGTTGGGGTATTAAGGATTTACAGTCCTTCAGCTTGGCACTCAGCGCTAAAAGTCTTTGGAGATGCCTCTTTGACAATAATCTCTGGTCAAAAATCTCCTTTGTGAAATATATCAATTCAAACTTGGTTGACTGGTTCCGGTTGAATTTGCCAGCGAGATCAGGATGCTCTCCTTTATGGAAAGGATTACTCAAAGTGTCTAGCTGGATCATTTCCGATGTGAAGTGGCTAGTTGGGAATGGAAAAAACATTAGAGTTGGAAAAGACTTCATTCTGGGCATAGATGATCCTGTTTTTCTTTCAGATAGAATTCTGGATTATTTAAGAATATATGGTTTATCTTCCTTGGACCGCATCAGGAATGGTTTTGGTCAGACTTATTGGTTTCGAGCTTCTGACATAGGTTTGGTTGGTGATGATGCACTATCCTGGGATAAGTATATCATATCTCTTGAATCAACAGGTGTTTACTTAACAAATAAGGATGATAAGATGATGTGGAGTGGAAACAAAAAATTGGGAATTGTCACAGCAAAAACTGCATATGACAGAGTTATGCAGGGTAAATATATCTATCCACAAAATTGGTGGTATAAAAAAATCTGGAAATGGAAGATGGCTATAAAGCATAAGTGTTTTTTATGGCATGTGTTACAGGGTACTTTGAAAACATGGGATAATCTCTCAAAGCGTGGATGGCATGGCCCAAATAGGTGTAACTTATGCAAGGAAGATGCTGAATCTATCGATCATTTGTTTGTATATTGTTCCTTTGGGAAAAAAGTTTGGGACTTCTGTGGTACCAGATTGGCTTTGTCAAAGTCTCTAGATACTGTTGCATTTAGAGAGGCTTTATTGAGATGGACTTGTACTTCCATGGACTCGGTGAATGTCCCTATCTTGATTTCATGGGCCCTATGGTATTTCAGGAATTTATCTATCTTTCAAGATATAGTACCAGATGTTGTATCTTGTGGGATTTTGGCTATGAACATAATACAGCAATATTCTGAAAAGATATCTGCAGCAGAAGAGAGAAGGGCAGGTATATTTACCTTTGTTTTCAACCAGCCAATTCTATTTTTTGATGGGGCTGCCTAGAATGGATTTTGTGCAGCGGGTGGTATAATATACTTGAATGAGGATCACTATTACACGTTCTGTCTCAACTATGGTTTAGGAAACAATATGAAAGCAGAACTACTTGCACTTTGGTGCATTCTGAGATGTGCCAACATTTTTGGTCTTGTTAATTTAAAGGTCTATGGAGATTCCCGTGTTACTATAAAATGGGATGCAAAAGAATTTGATATTAATGTTATTGAGCTATCACATTGGTGTGCTCGAACTAGGATGGAAATTGAAAGGCAAGAGCACATTTCCTTTGTGCATATATTTCGAGAACACAACGGTCTGGCAGATGATCTCTCAAAGAAATCTTTATTGAGCCCTGTAGGTTTACTGGTTTGGGAGGAATGGATGGATTCCAGCTTATTGGAATCTGGAGATGTTATTTTCTTTTAGACTATATTAGGGAAGACATCTGAAGTGATCCACATTTTGTATGTTGATAGAACTATGTCTTTTTTTTATGTATATAGATTTTGTATGGGCAGAGCTTATGTAGTGGATTAGTGGTGATGGTATATGGGTCAATGACCACATTATATGCTGGAAATTCCTTTTGCAGAAAAGGGAAACTTTTTGTACTATTTGATTCAAAGGAATAGCAATAGTACGTCTTTTTTTCGGTTGAAAAAAAAAATATGCAATATCTCATGTGTGCTCAAAACCATCACTTTCTTTGATGCACACACACACACACAAGAAACTCTCTCGTCACTCACTAAGTTCAAAAATAGCTTAAATCTACTCACTTAATACCTCCATAGGAGGGCACAAAAGAATCTTATAGTTTAGGTAGGATTTTGGGGTTAGGCATCCAAAAACATAGTTGTTGTCCTTAGGGTGCTTTATAAATCCTGCTATAAGCAAGTGTTAAAAGAAAACCTGGATCATTTATATGGGTTCAATTTATTTATTTTTTTGTTCACAGGTCTTTAAGTACACCAATAAACTTAATTTGGTATAAAAGCTATAATGAAGGAGGTCTTCTTTATGTATATTTTACTATGTTTATGTCTATTTTCGCATTAGAGGTAATCTATATGTAACATTTAATTGTTATTAGCAATAGAAAACTAGAGGTAGTGTCTTTGTATAATTTACTTGTTATTAGCAATAGAAATTATCTCAAAAATTATATTCATGGTGTAGCCTCCAAGCTTCACATGAGGTCACAAAACATAAATTAGTTAGGTAGGATTGATTGGGCTAGGCATCCATTAATGCCCTCCAATCTACTTTCATTAGGTATATTTTGAAACATAGCATTGTTGACTTATAGGGTGCTTTATAAATCATGCTATAAGCAAGTGTTAAAAGAAAACCCGGATAAGAAGTGTGCCGTGCCCAAGGAGGTTAAAGCCAAGGTATAGTTGCCCCGCTCTCCCCTACGAGTCACCCAACTCGTTGTAGGGATACGACACTATACCGTACAGGATGAACCACTGATCCACACTTGATGCAAGGTATCTTAGTGGCCAAAGTTAGCAAATCACCAAGGAGCACTTGTGGGTGCAATTGACTCCTAAAGTCAGCTATTGTCGTTGGGAGGTGTTTCCAAGTCTTCTAGATTGGAACATTTGCCCCATCGCCAGTAGAACTGCCTCTTTCTTACCTTCACTAGTCAATTGGTGTGTGGACTCCATTGTCACCATCAATTGTGCTTTTGGAAGGCCCAGTTACATATCCGCGGAAAACCATTCACTTTTTTTATATTTATATATTCATCCTACCAAACTCATAATTAAACATAATCTACATTTTGTGACTCTTTCACTAAACCGACTTTGAACATATCACTCACTTGTTGCACCTTTTACACTAATTTGTAGCTTGTGATTTGTCTTGTTCATAGTCCATTAACCACGATAGATTAGAGTGGGAACAATAAAAATTCGTAGAAGAATTCTTTACCCACACAATATGTGCAGTTTTGAAGAGCTGGGTAAACATGCACTTGAAGTTGTTTTTTTGTTTTGCTTTTAAATCGTGAAACTTTGGACAAACATAATTGCATCTTTATCAAGTCCCCACATCCTTATAATCATTTGGAAGGTCTTCTTGTAGAAGTTGATAAGAATTTCTAACAGCAAAGGTTTTTAAATTTTACATTTTATTTTTTACAATTTCAAATATTATGAGTGATTCAATATCAAGTACTTATATTGAAAAATCCATGGAAGTACATCTCATTGGAGATTCACTACTCGTCAATATTTTTTTCTCTTCGTCTCATTCTCATCCTCCTCTTGATTATTTATCTCCTTTGTTTAAGAAAGAGGGTTCGTGAACACCCCAAACATATTAATGAACTCGGCACAAGTCCTCTCTAAATGATTCACATGATATTAATCATATATTTCTCCATAAGTATAGTGAAAACTCACATGTCTTTTCATTTAAGTCATGACTTTCCATTTCAAGCCTACATGAAATACAATGGGCTCTATTTTTCCATGTGCTCTATTTTGAACGAATGCTAGCTCTCCTTCTAGCATAAGCATTTCCGTCTAGCATAACACACACGCTTATGTTAGAAGAAAAGCTATCAATCGCTAGCTTTCCAATATAAAAACCCTAAGCATGGTGATTGGTGGTTGCTAGCTTATACCTTGAGCTTGTGCCATATACTCTATTTTCAAATAAGCACATGGCACAAGATCAAGGAAAGCTAGCAATTGCTAGCTTTCCTTCTAGGATAATAACACATACTTATGTTAGAAGGAAAGCTGGCAGTCGCTAGCTTTCCAATAGAAAAATCATGTCCATGGTGATTGGTGGTTGCTAGCTTATACCTTGATCTTGTGTCATGTGATCTATTTTGAAATAGGCACATGGAAAAATACCAAGGAAAGCTAGCAACTGCTAGCTTTCCTTCTAGCATAATCATTTCTTTCTAGCATAAACACACATGCTTATGCTAGAAGGAAAGATAACAGTCGCTAGCTTTCCAATAGAAAAACCCTGTCCATAGTGATTGGTGGTTGTTAGCTTATACCTTGAGCTTGTGCCATGTACTCTATTTTGAACGAATGCTAGCTTTTCTTCTAGCATAAATATTTCCTTATAGCATAACACACGTGTTTATGTTAGAAGGAAAGCTAGCAGTCGCTAGCTTTACATGGTGATTGGTGGTTGCTCGCTTATACCTTGAATTTGTGCCATGTGCTCTATTTTGAACGAATGCTAGCTTCCTTTCTAGCATAAGCATTTCCTTTTAGCATAACCCACATGCTTATGTTAGAATGAAAGCTAGCAGTCGCTAGCTTTCCAATAGAAAACCATGGACATGGTGATTGGTGGTTGCTAGTTTATACCTTGAGCTTGTGCCATGTATTCTATTTTCAAATAAGCACATGGTACAAGATCAACGAAAGCTAACGACTGCTAGCTTTCCTTCTAACATAAGCATTTCCTTCTAGGATAATAACACATACTTATGCTAGAAGGAAAGCTAGTCGTCGCTAGCTTTCCAATAGAAAAATCATGTCCATTGTGATTGGTGGTTGCTAGCTTATACCTTGAGCTTGTGCCATGTGCTCTATTTTGAAATAAGAACATGGAAAAAGATCAAGGAAAGCTAGCGATTGGTAGCTTTCCTTCTAGCATAAGCATTTCCTTCTAGCATAAACACATATGCTTATGCTAGAAGGAAAGCTAACAGTCGCTAGCTTTCCAATAGAAAAACCCTGTCCATGGTGATTGGTGATTGCTAGCTTATACCTTGAGCTTGTGCTATGTACTCTATTTTGAACGAATGCTACATTTCATTCTAGCATAAACATTTTTTTCTAGCATGTCACACATGCTTATGGTAGAAGGAAAGCTAGCAGTCGCTAGCTTTCCAATAGAAAAACCATAGGCATGGTGATTGGTGGTTGTTAGCTTATACCTTGAACTTGTGCCATGTACTCTATTTTCAAATAAGCACATGGCATAAGATCAAGGAAAGCTAGCGACTGCTAGCTTTCCTTCTAGCATAAGCATTTACTTGTAGGATAATAACACATACCTATGCTAGAAAGAAAGCTAGAAGTCGCTAGCTTTCCAATAGAAAAATCTTGTCCATGGTGATTGGTGGTTGCTAGCTTATACCTTGAGCTTGTGCCATGTGCTCTATTTTGAAATAAGCACATGGCAAAAGATCAAGGAAACCTAGCGACTGCTAGCTTTCTTTCTAGCATAAGCATTTCCTTCTAGCATTTTTGAGAAGGAAAACTTTTCTTTTTAATGAGTCTCTACTTGTGCTAGATGCAATGGATTTTTATTTATCTCTAAGTATTTAATATGTTTCCATAACACATGACCCTTATTATTCTTGTGCATGTGAATAAAAGACATGTAATAGAATATTGTTTGATAATGCTCATTATTTCATGTATTTTTAAAACAATTTAAACTTATAGTCGACTATTTATTATTGTTTTTAGAAGCTATGGACTCTGGTGCAATGACAATTCCAAGGAATAATTTGAAGAAAAAACGAATTGCCAGTGACACACAAACAACGTCTCCCCCATGTGGTATGGTGGTTTTAAATATTATTCTCTCATTTCTAAATGGTTAGACTAGAAGACTATATGGTAATATTTGTGATTTTGATTTCATTTTATTTATAGTAATAATTGCTTATTATTGTTTTTAGAAGCTGTCGTCTCCAAAGCAAGTAAAATGCCACAATCAACATTCAAAAAACAAAAGCGTCATTCAACTCAGATTATAAATTCAACAATGGGTTCTAATTTTGAAATGATTAAAAAGTTCAAAACATCTGCTGCATATGAGTATGTCGAAGATTGGTATGTTGAGATTGAAAGTCCCATGAATATGTTTCCAGATATGTATCTATTTGGATCCATGGATGGAAATGATATACAAAGGCTAGGGATAATTGTTAGTTGCTATGCTCTCAATCATAGTCAGATCGATTTTCAAATGGAGGTAATTGAAGAAAATGAAGTGAAATTATTTTCTTGCCAAGTTGATTACACACAATTTAGACCAGATTTGATTGATACTATACAGAATTCCCATAGTCAATAAAAAAGTCACAGTTTAAGTTGGACAGTTTTGAGAGCTTCAATGAATCTGGTCTAAAGAGTTGTGATGATCTTGTACAACGTATTACCAACGTTATGAAATATCGCTATGTGAGATGTAAGAAAACATCATCCGTGTTTCTTTATTTGCAACAAAGAGGTAAACTACTTGATAAAATACCAGATGATAAACTCGAGGCTCAAATGCTTCTTTGAGAAGGGTATATTTAGCTGAGCTAGAACAGAGCATTAAAGAAAGTGAGTTCATGCCTACTACAGAGTTTGTAAAATCCCAAAAAGAAGACTCTCAGATAGAGAAGCTTGCTGACCAATGCGATGAAATCCATGAAAATTTTAAGGACAGTTATTTATTTTCAAGCTCTTTTACCATGAAGGTGGATGTTCGAAGATGTGTAGAAGCACCCAAGTTATATAAATTGAGATCACGGGATGATTTAAATGTTCGAGTATTAGTAAAATCATTCCTACAGAAATTTCAAGCATCATTGCCTGATGCTCTTCTAATTCCATTTGACACAAAAGAGTCTGATCCGATTGGAAACCCTGTGAAAATCATGAATGAAATGGATATAAATGCCAAGAACATCAATTTTTGGATAGTTGATGGGCAACACACCATTCAAGCAGCAAAAGAAATATTATCAAATCCTAAATTCAGTCTATCTGGGGAGGCAAAACAGAAGTACAAAGAACATAATGCTCGATTCTTAGATCCATTAGTTGCTCCCAGTGTGGTGATTCGTATTTGCTGCCAGTTAAATTCTGCAAACACAGTGTTCTTCAAAACTCCATTCATTGATTATGTGCGATCTGCAAGACAATTCCTAATTGCCACAAATAAATTAAAGAAACAAAAATGTGGGAATTCTAAGACGGCTGAAGACAAGGTATGCAATTTTTTTTTTTTGCACTTAGTTTATATTGTTATAACTAAATTCATGGCTATTTTATTTTTGATATCACATTCTTACTAATTTATATTTGTTATTTTTTAACAGGTTGATGATGAAATGTTGTGCTCTTTCTTCGATTGTCCACTAACAAACTTTGCTGAAAAAAAAGTCTTGTTATATCTTGATGATACTACTTGGGATAAATGGGAAGTTGTTTTTAATTGTTACAAACTAGGGACATTAATGTGTTCTCCAAACCAACCTAAGGATCCAAACTATAAGACAAATAGTCTGAACAGTTTGGTATCAAGTTCTTTCCGTCCCCTTCAGGGACTAACCGCTGAAAAAATGTGTTCTGTAGCAGATAAACTATTGGATGGAACTGTCTGGTTTTCTATTCCAGTGAACCATCCGACCAATGCCATAAAAATGAAATATTATTGTTCACAATTGAAAACCAAAAGAATAATTTTGGAGGCAATGGTAACATATTGCAAAAGTCATGATAAGAATCTGAATGATAAGATTCTTACAATATCCAATATTCTTGAGCATTATGGAATTACTGATATCATATTTGCCAACTTCTGTAAGACAATGGAAGGGTGTAAATATGTAAAAGGATCACGAAATACAAACATAGAGTCCCTTTCTCCACAAGCCTGTGTGGTCCTTGATAGAATAATTGATGCATCGACAGATATACAGGAAATTGAGAACAGTTTTGAATTCGGTTGTCATTATGGGGGTCCTAGCCTCTTGTCAACACTTTTGCACTCTTTTCCTTGTCAGTTTCAACCAATGTTATACACTGACTTTGTTGTGTTGGATACATTGGCTTTGAAAGATGAATCATTCCTTAAGGATCACTATATTGAATTGTTTAGATTTTTAATCAAAAAAAATGGGTTGAAAGATTTTACTATGATTATCTTAGTAGAAATTTGGTCTTGTAAGGATGTACGCCAAGCTCTAGAGATTGTTGTCAAGGACTCAAATGTCAACTATAAAATGGCTACCGGTCTTTATGAATATAAAGAACAAAATAACTATAGTTATGATATAGTTTTAACTATACATTTCTATAGTGAAGAGTCAAAAAATTTAGAGGCCTCAAGATACTCTCACAGTTTTAGAAACATATCTGATGAAAAAGAGAGAGATTTTGAATTCTGGGAAGAATTATTGCAAATGCATCAACAACATAGTGATCTAAATTTGATTATTTCTCTTTATGCGGGGACAAATTTACAGCAGGCTTGCTGTACATATGGAAGAAGAATGGCATGTGTCGTAGAAAACGAGTTACAAAGGACTACCATGTTGACTAATCAAGAATCCTTCCAATTGCAAAAACCAATGTCTAATATATTGCTGTTGGAATATCCAGGTATTGTACTTGTTTTGTTCTTTCTCTAGTGATTCTTTGGATTCTATGCTATTTATAAATCTTGATTAACAAGATGTTTACTATAACTACTAATGGCGGAAATTGTAAAGAAAACAACGACAACACTTTGCAACAAATCAATGATCAACATAGTGTGCACAATGTCGAAGAAGTTTTCGAGATGCAAATACAAGACGAAGAAAATACCATACCAGGTACATAATTTATTTTGTTTCTTTTGTTGTATTGTACTTGTTTTGTTATTTCTCTAGTGATTCTTTGGATTCTATGCCTATTTATTTAATGAATTTCATTCGTTGGTACATTTTATAACGTTTCATATGTTTATTACAGTGGCAAATGAGGAGAAAAAATATAGTGATCAAGGGAATGTGACAGAAAGCCATAGTCAAGAACATGATATCATATCAGGTACTTCACATGTCTCTTATTTTCAATTAAACATAAAATATGTCTTATAAAAAAAATTGATTTAAAGAAGTATTATTGGTATTTGATTGAAGGTTTGTTATTTTGGCTCTAGGTTCTATGAAGACAATACAAGAGAAGTGTGGCTTATCAATAACTAGTACAAAAAATACTCAAAGTGAGTGTATTTCTTCAACAATTTTTTTATTAATAATTTATGTAGCATGAATAAAATGAATTAACTATGATATCCATTATTGTTTTGCAGCTATTATAAGTCAAAAGAAATTAGTTATTTTTGAATTGAATAACATTTTCTATCAGAGCGTTGATGGTGATGCATCACAAAAAGAATTTATCGAGAAAATGGGAAGGGCCGCAGATTACACGATAGAGAAAAAATCATTTTGGTTTCGTCCACATGCAAAAACATTTCTTGAAATGTGTTCCAGAAAAGAATCTCTTGACATTGCAATTTGGACGACATCTTTGAAACAAACCACAACAAGAGTTATGAAAAAGCTGGTTTCAGAAACATTACAAGCTAAATTTTTGTTTACATGGACTGCTTCAGATTGCAAACAACAAAAGGGAAAAAATGACATTGATAATTCAACACAAGTTATATACAAAAAACATCTGAAAAAAGTGTGGAGAATGTATTCTCAATATGATGCTACTAACACTATTCTAGTGGATTGTTCAATGGAGACAAAGAAAGAAAATCCCAAAGAAAATGTGATTATTGCCCCTTCGTTTGATGGAAAGAATGAGGATAAATGGTTGATCACTGATCTGTGGAGCTTATTGAATAAATTCTACAAGGCACCCGATGTTCGAGATATTTTGAAGAATCTTCAATGACTTTTACTAGTACATTAAGATGACTGTTATTCATTTCCTCTATAAACAAAATCTTGAAGTTTATAATATAAATTCTTGGTCATTGTACATTTGATGACTTAATTCTACATGTGATGTGTTATTACTGTGTTTTATTTTATTATCAATTTAATGTCAATATTATTTCATAATACTCATATAAGGATTGTTGTTGTGTCATTATTATAAATTAACATATTATTATTTTGTTTATTTATATTGAGATATTGAGTTATAAAAAGTTAGTGATTTGAATAATAGTCTTATGTGTTTGCATAAAAATGTAGTATTCCATATTAATTAAATAATTGTATTAGGTTGTATGTATAAATTAACGTACAATTACTATGTTTGAGCAATTGCAGTTTATTTATCAATTGCGTCTTAATTGATCATTATAACTCTTACAAATTAGTGATTTGAATGTTAGTTCAATGTTATCATATGAAATTTTTTTATTTCTTAGAAATTAAAAAAATGGAAAATCATATGAGGTTGTATGTAAAAATTACCTATAATTAGCTTGTTTAATTGAAATTTAAAAAATTGTAAATCTAGGTGGTGTGTATAAATTAACATATAATTGGTTTGAATTGGACCATTGTAACTATATTTTTAAATTTTGATTTGAATTTCATTGCAATGTGCTTATATGAATTTTTCTTATAATTTCTTGAAAATTAAAATATCGAAAGAGGTTGTATGTAAAAATGAACATATAAATAGTTTGCTTGATTTAAACTTAAAAACTGTAAATTTAGGTAGTATGTAGATATTAACATATAATTAGTTCAAATGAATTCGACTATTGTAATTATATTTTTAAATTGTAGTTTATCTCATTACAATTCTTAAAAATTAGTGATTTGAGTAGTAGTTGAATGTGTTTGTATAAAAAAACTATTCCACGGAAATTACTTTTATTTTTTTCATTAAGTTGTTTGTTTGGTAGTGGAAATAAATTGGATATGTTTTGATGCCATTAAGCAATGAAGTTTTGAAGTGAAAATATGTTAATGTTATATATGTTGTGGCAGCAATGCAGATGGGAGTTAATATCAGTCGGAAGATCTTGTTGATCTTTGAAATGGAAGGAGTATTCTTCTCATCGTATTCCAAAGATGAAACGAGTTGTCAAATTCAAAGAAAACCAGATTGGGAGCTTGGTGCTAGATCCTACTTTTGTAGGCCTTTTCAATTAGAAGTATTAAAATACTGCCTAAAACATTATGATGTTGCGATATGGACATCAAATGTTACTAACAAGTACATTCGACAAGTACTTGAAAAATCAAATATTGATACAAGTGACTTTGAATTCATATGGGATAGGTCCCATTGTCACTTGCAAACAAAATCCAAATCATGTAGTATGATACAGTTTTATGAGAAAAGGCTAAGCGACGTGTGGTCCCAATATGGAAATAAGTACACAGAATCAAATGTATTGCTAATAGATACATCAAAGCCTACTTCTCAATTCCTCGGATATCGGTCAAACTATATCTTAATAAAGGCTTATATAGGACATGAACACGATACTTGGCTTGTGCAAGTTATATTCCCCTTTTTAAAGACACTTCATCGTATCAAACAGAAACACAACTACATTCGAATGTTCAATAGAACATTGAGTTCTTTGTATTAAGTGAAGATATTATTTTATGGAAATTTGTTGACGATTACATTGCAATATTTCAATACAAGTTGGACACATTTTTTGGTGAATTAATTTGTATGATTTTATAACTTTTATAGATAGATGATAATTGACAATGATATATAAATACAATTATTAGTATTATTTATGATTGCTTTTAGATTGACAAGTTTTTGCATCATACAACACTTGATTTCCCCATTCAAAATATTTTCTAAATTTGTGCTCTTAAATCAACTATTTGTAATTTAAATCATCTCATAAAAGCCAACAAGGCATGCAAGAAACTCTCTTTAGTTTTATTTATCTATATGTATTAATACAAGTGCATTACAACACTTGATTTCTCTATTCAAAATATTTTTTAAATTACATACTCTTAAATCAATTATTTGTAATTTAAATCATCTCACAAAAGCCAACAAGGAATGAAGTTCTCTTTAGTTTTATTGATCTATATGCATTAATGCAAGTGACACACAAATTTTGAATTAAACTCCCATCTATATAAAAGCACATTTCTTACAAAAAATATTACTTCAATGATAATGAGTGCTAATTGTACTAGAATTTAGATTAAAGCATGATGAGTCATAGATGAATGATTTTGAAAGGTATAGGCATTTAATTTCCCAATCTATGACTTATTGTAAATGTGTATTCTTAAGTTAATAGTTTATAATTGCAATAATCTCATATAAGCCAACAAGACATGAAATAAATTATTGACTGTTATTAGCCTATATTCATTAATACGAGGAGTTTATCAATGCAATATGTAATTTTTGAAATAAAACCCCATATAATTGAAGTTGCAATTGTTTTAAAACACAAAATTAATTGCCAATGAGTGCTAAGTGGTATTAAGGGTAGTACGAGATTGGTCATAAGTGAGTGACATTGAACTATAAGAAATTTGATTTCTCATTTCATTTTTTTGTAAGTTTGTATTATTAACTCAATTACGATTAATTGAAATAATCTCATAAAAGCCAACAAAGCATGAGATACGCTCTATCTTTTATCTTCTTGTATCCATTAAATGAATGTATAAATGTGATATGTATTTTTTGGAATAAAATACAATGTAAAAACATTCAACAAGTAGTTGAAAAATCAAATACCGATACAAGTGACTTTGAATTCATATGGGACAGGTCTCATTGTCACTTGCAAACAAAATTCAAATAATGTAGTGTGATACAATTTTATGAGAAAATGTTAAGTGATGTGTGGTCCAAATATGGAAATATGTACGAAGAATCAAATATATTTCTAATAGATACATCAAAGCTTACTTCTCAATTCCCCGGATACCGGTCAAATTGTATCTTAACAAAGGCTTATATAGGACATGAACCTGATACTTGGCCTGTCCAAATTCTATTCCCCCTTTTTAAGACACTTCATCGTATCAAAGAGAAACGCAACTACATTCGAATGTTCAATAGAACATTGAGTTCTTTATAGTAGGTGAAGATATTAATTTTTAGAAATTTGTTAACGTGTACATTGCAATATTTCAATACAAGTTGGACACATTTTTTGATGAATTAATTTGTATGTTTTTAAAACTTTTATAGATAGATGAGAATTAACAATAATATTTAAATACAATTATTAATATTATTTATGATTGCCTTTAGGTTGACATTTTTTTGCATCATACACCACTTGATTTCCCCATTCAAAATATTTTTTTAATTTGTGTTCTTAAATCAAATATTTGTAATTAAAATCATCTCATAAAAGCCAACAAGGTACGCACAAAGTTTTGTAAATGTGTATTCTTAAGTTAATAGTTTATAATTGCAATAATCTCATATAAGCCAACAAGGCATGAAATAAATTATTGACTTTTATTTGCGTATATTCATTAATAAGAGGATTTTATCAATGCAGTATGTAATTTTTGAAATAAAGCCCCATATAATTAAAGTTGCAATTGTTTAAAAACACAAAATTTATTGCTAATGAGTGCTAAGTGGTATTAAGGGTAGTACGTGATTCGTCATAAGTGAGTGACATTGAACTATAAGAAATTTGATTTCTCAATTCATTTTTTTGTAAGTTTGTATTACTAACTCAATTATGATTAACTGAAATAATCTCTTACAGGCCAATAAAGCACGAGATATGTTCTATATTTTATCTTCTTATATGCATTAAATGAATGTATAAATGTGGTATGTAATTTTTGGAATAAAATACAATGTAAAACCATATAATTAATTGATAATGAGTACTAAGTGGACTATTTAGACTCATTCGATATGTGCCATAAATAAATTCAAAAGAGCATGGGGTCATATATAAAGTTCAACTAAAAGATTTGAAAAATATGTTTCAACATCTATTTCTTCGACATTTAAAAATCTTATCATTTTCTTTGCCTTTTGGTGAAAGTAATTCTTGGCCATGATTTCTTAATTCGATTTCTTCACACTTTCATTGTGTATGTATAATGTTGTACCTAACAACTATCCCAATTTTGACGAATTTATAGTTATTATTTGGTTCGACATCAATACATTTCTTATAATTTATTTTATTTTAATTTAATATTGTGATTTCCTTCCAATCATGCTATATTATAATATGTTATTTAACAATAAAAATATTTAATATGATACTTTGTTCACTTCAAATATAGATAGAGATCTTCTTGTAATAAAACATGCAATTATGTGTGCAACTTAACTTCATTAATCCTACATTTTATATCTTCATGAATATTTTTTCTCACGATTCAACAAATTACAGATTTTCATATACTCCTCCTAATTTATGGCATACCGAACTAGTTATAAATGATACAACATTTCATTTTTTATGATTGTATATTAAAAACACTTGGAGTAAATAAAATTTGTGATCAATAAAAACATTCTTTCTAGGATTAGTTTTTCCAATTTTAATGGAATATTTCTTTAATGCATAATTTTTACAAATTAAATGAAATAAAAGTCCTAGAAGTCCTAGAATAGAATTTTTCTAGATTTATTGAAATAGGTGTTAATTGTGCCTCTCAGATACCAAAACAACCATTTCACTACTTCCCAACACTCTTTACCTAGATTTTATATGTGTCCACTAATAACACTAGTTGCACATGAAATATTTAAACCTGACCATTTCATTGCATACATACTTCCTACTGTACTGGTATACTGTATATGATACATAACCTTTTCTTCCTTATAACCATGACATAAACTTGAAGAAAGCTTACAATGGAGTACAAAATGGATATTTACTAGTTTCACAATGTACATATTGAACCTCATCAGTATCTCATCCATAGAATTCTGTTGTGATAAACAATAGTTACCATTTTTTGTGTCTCTTTGTACTTCTATGGCCAAGATTTCTTTTGTTGTTCCTAGAAATTCGATCTAAGATGACCTGGTCAACTGAGACCTTAACCCGTTGATCTCAACTGTTGGGCCTAGTGTTTTGGCAGTACCATTTTTGAAGTAACAGTTTTGGTGTGGATGAAGACAAAGTGGAACCAGTTCGACGATGCGGTCAACTCCGACGAAGCGGCCAGTAAATGGGGAAAGAGATCATGTTGATCATGTCAAGGTCGGAGTTGAGTTAGTTAGTTATAATTGGTCCACATTGTAATAATGAGTTGATAGGAAGTTAGTGGGTTAGTGGGAGCGGGGCAAGCTTAGTGCGCCCTATAAGTATGTATTAAGAAGGATTTTTTGTGGTTAGATGCGAGTAGTCGAGATGATCAAGTCTTTGTGCTCTATAATGAAGATATATGATATGTATGTTGAAGACATTTTCAAGAAGCCAGGTCACTGATATGCATGCTGTGTGCGCAGATCTATTGTGTTACACGAAGAAGTCTGTAATTTTTTCCTAAAGTGCTTATTTAGCTACGACTCTTAATAAAATACAAGCGTTTCCATGGTTTTTCCAAGATGGGTTTCCACATTAAAACATGGTTTCTTTATGTGTGTTAATGTTTTGTGATGTGATATGTGTTCTTTCTACTATTGAATAAATAAACAAATACATGATGGGTTTAGTTGCATGAAAACTTGATGCAATTATATTAATCTAGCTAAGTAATGGAATTTGTCGATGTTTTGTAACAAAACATAATGATGAATGCATTGGTTGTCGAGTGTTCCCCTTTTGTGCTGCATGAATTCTGGTTCCTACAGTCCCCATAGATACTTCGGGTGAGACTTCATCTGCTCGGCAGGTGTTGCTGAAAGGGATTTACTTCCTTTCGGGTCGGTGTCTGTGGATTGTGGGGTTTGTTGGTGGATGTTAAGTGTGAAACCTGTTCGAAGTTTCTTAGTGATGTGGCGATCATGCCACACATTTTCTCGGTCTTTCTGCACCTGCTAATGAAAACCCACGACAAAGCAGTCTTCCTCCAATTGAAGTAACTGCTCAAGTCTTTCTTCAAGGTCCCCAGTATTAGACATACCTGTAAAAGCCGTAATCCTTAAGCTGGGGACAATTTATTCCATGGGAATCATAGCCTCTTGTCCATATACCAACTTGAAAGGAGTCTGACCTGTCAACTGTTTACATGTTGTTCTATAAGCCCAAAATACTGTAGGGATTCTTAAATCCCAGTCATCGCAGTTCACATTACAAACTTTAGTAAGTTCATGTTCCATAATTTTATTGAGCGCTTCTATAGTTCAAGTTTCCTGTGGATGATATGGATTACTCTTTTGCTAATAAACTTGAAATTATTCAGTAAGGGCCTCTATAGTTTTATTAACAAAATGTGTGCCTTGATCACTTAGCAAAGTACATGGACATCCAAACCTGGTAATGAAATTCTCAAATAAAAACTTTGCAACAGTACAATCTCGAACTGGCACTGCTTCATCCCAATGTGTAAGATAATATTCGCAGTTATAATATATCTTGCTCATGTCCTTTTTGCTGGTGGATTGATAGGTCCCATTAAGTGAACAACCCACTTGTCAAATTCTTGTAGTGTAATCTGAGGTACTAAAGGCATTTTGTATCTTTTTTAGGGCTTCCCTATTCTTTGACATACATCGCAGCTCTGGCATAAGTCCTTAGCATATTTATGAAGAGTTGGACACCATAATCTTGATCTTAAGATCTTCTACGTTGTAGTTTTCCCTGCATAGTGGCCTCCTGTGACCCCATCATGAGCCTCAGTCAATATGATTGGTTGCTCGTGCTCCAAAACACAGCGATGCAATACTTCATCTGGTCCTAGCTTATATGACTGACTGGCGATCAACTAATAATCCATGCACTTGACTACTAATTGATTCTTCTCAGCAGTCGTGTATCCTTCTGGTGGCATACATGTGGAAAATAATGTCACAATATCTTGAAAGTAGTCATCAACCATTTTTACTTAAAATATTTGTGCATTTGGAAGATTGTCTTCTAAGCTAGTTGGTTCTTCACCAGTTTTCAACCTCGAAAAATGGTCGGGGCCTGAATTCAACCTCCCTGGCTTCACTATAATCTCAAATTCGTATTCTTGGAACAACAACAACCACCGACAGACCTTCCCCCCCAAAACTAGCTTATTGACCAAGTATTTTAACGCATAATGGTCAGTAAACATCTTAAAGTGGTATCCTAGTAGATAATGTTGAAAATTTTGTAAAGAGTAGACCATAGCAAGGCCCTCCCTCTCAGTCATTGTATAATTTTGTTTTGTAGTTGTTAATTTTCTGCTGGAAAATGAAATAGGGTGGTCGATGGACCCCTCACCTAGTTGAGAAAGGACCGCCCCTAAAGCGATAGATGGCATGTCAACATGGACATGAAATTCTTTCTTCCAGTCAAGAAATACTAAAATAGGTGTTGTAACCATCTTTTCCTTTACTGTGTCAAGACTTTGTTGGCATTCTTCATTCCACTAAAATTTTGCATCCTTTTTTAGCAGCTTCTCCATCGATGTTGTTATCTGGGCATAGCCTTTAATAAACTTCCTATAATATCCTGTATGACCTAGGTTTGTTATCAACTGTCGAACTATAGTAGGTGGAGGTAAATTGACTATGATAGGAATATTTGCAGGGTCTACTAGCATGCCTTTCTTACAAACGACATGTCCTAACAATATGCCAAATGGAGCATAGAATATACATTTCTTCATGTTCAAAGAAATTTGGTTCTGTCGAAAATGTTCTAACATCAACCTTAAATTGTCGATATGATTCTTCAGTAAGCCATAAACTGTCCAGTCATCAAAGTACACTTCTAAAAGCTTATGAATAAAATCCTTAAAGGCAACAAAAACTACCCATGAAAAATAGCAGGGGCATTCTTTAGGGAAAAAGGCATTACCGTGTATTGAAAATAGCCCCATTCTGTCACAAATGTTGTTTTATGTCAATCCTCCTTAGCAATCTTGATATGATGATTTCAGGATAATCCATCCGTAAAAGAGTAGGCTTGCTATCCTCCGACAGTCTCAAGCACTTCGTCTGTAAAATGAGTGGGAAAAGGATCATGTAAACATGCATTTTTCAACTTCCGCAAGTCTACATAGATCTGGATCTCTCCAATCTTCTTTCCTTGGAAAACCATAGGACTAATCCATTATGATTCTTCCATAGGTTAAATAATTCATGCATCAAGCATTTTGTCGAGCTCTGCTCTAACCTTCTCTTTTTACCGCGGATTTAGTCTGTACGGCCAATGCTTTACGGGTTTAGCACTTGGTTTTAGGGGAATCTTCATTTCACCCAAATCACCATCTATACCTTTCATCGCTGAGAATTTAGTAGGAAACATATCTTGGAACTCATGCAATAAGTCAGTAATTTTTCCCATGGTTTCATCATCCTAGTAATCACCTATGTTTGCAAACTTTGGATTTTCAGTAGAGCCAATATTCACCTTTTTGATCTTCAATGGATGTAAAAATTTATCTGATGATATCTCTGGCCCCTTGAAATCATGACTTCCTTCACTTTCTGGGATATGGACATCTCTCGAGTTGTCATCTTTTGATCCGCCACTAATATTGTAACACTCCATCATTTTCTCCACTGTGGAAGATTGGATGTTGGTCCTGGGATTTCTTCGAAAATATTATCCTTAATAATCTGCAACGCTGCATCTATTATAGGATTTTCATCCTCATATTTAAATGTCTGTTTAAAACATGCAACCAAACAATCACAATTTGTAGTTCCTTGTCTCAGCTCCAACGGCGTATACCAATTCGTAAGAATAGTATCAAGGGTATGGATGAACATATGGACCCACTCTTGCTTGGGTATATTCTACCAAATTGTACTACAGGTAGCCAAATGATCAACAAGAATGGTAAGTCTTGTATATTTCTCTCCTAGGTATGGGATCTATACCCCAAACCAAAGTTCTAAGTATATTCTACACTGCAACCAACCAATCATAGAGTCCTTATGTGTAGCCCACCATCTTGCTGTTGTTTCTTTCAAAGACACATCCAAGGCTAATAAGCGTTGTTACTTAGGAACTTTAATTTAAAATTCATCAATAAACTGACCCACATTAGGTAAACCTTCATACATCGGAAGACTACATACCTTAATTCAAACCCATCACAGGGATTTTTTCACATGAGCACACCTTCGGATAGGGACTTCATATAGCCTATTCTGCCAATTTTCAAGAGCTTCAACAAAGCCAAAAGAACAAGAGCTAACACTTCACCTACTGACCGTACCGTGTGTTGTAGGATTAATATAATTGTTGATCCTAGAAGATACATTATAAATGTTATCTAAATATTGAATATCATAATATCCTTTGAATTGTTCTACATATTTATTCCCTTATAATGGATCCAAAGGTGAGACAACTCTAATCTCCTCATTTTCAAATGTCAAAACTCTCTTTTTGAAGTTTAGGATAGTCTGATTCTGAATTACCCAATCAATCCCTAGTATCACAAGATACAGATTGGTGTCGTCGACAATCTCTATCACTTCAAACTATGCATATGTGGGCAGTCCTTCTATTTCTACAAAAACCCCAACCATTTGACCAAATGGTATTAAATTCGATTGATTAGCTAAGTGTAGCTTGATAGATGACCATACTAACTTCAGATTTCCCATATTCTCCCACGTTTGCTTGGTCAAGATGTTTACAACTGAACCCAAAATAGAATATCAAAGTCCATGTCATAGTCACCAATATGCACATTAAGTCGCGAGTATTATTTCTTCGTTGGACATGATTAACAATCCTTTCAAGTCACACTCCTTCCTTAGATTCTCTAATTAAATTTTGCAATTCTCTTAAAGAATCCTCATCTTTAACAAAAGCCAAACAAATTATGAGAAAAGCATTAAGGGCACTTACTTTTCCAAAATTCTTCTTTGGCATAGAGTTCTCGAAGCGAGGTGGGATGTTGTACACAAGTCCTTCTTCAAGGGAATGCGGTGAATATTTTGATGCGCCCTTTATAATTTCATCCCAAGATTTAAACAATACACTTCTCTCTTTCTGGACATCAAACTGTGGTGGATTCTGAGCTACTGGTCTGACTCTTGGATCCCTTAGATTATCATTATTGTTCTTATCTCCACCCATCGCAGCACCACCTCTTGTTACAACAACGATAGTAGGAGGACCTGGTCGCGGTTTTGCCGAAATATTTTGCACATTTTGGTTCTAATTTTGATTCTGCTTCGCTTTCCACTTGGATATAAGCTATGGAAAGTCTTCAATGATATGATCCAATGCACTCCAATATGTACACGATGTAGCAGGATGTGGACAATCTCTATCATAATGATCGGGAGTACCACAATTATAACATATGAGCTGTCCTCCACATCGACCAAATCCTCCTTGTCCACAACCTTTGAATTCCCCTAGCGTTTGATTGAATTGTGCTTTGGTTCTTTCAAGTGAACCTTCTCTTTTCATAAGAAAAGTGTTTGTAGTTCGTTCAATGAGCAACTGGTATGCTCGACATTGCTTTTTTTCATGCCCAACAAAGTTACAAAACTTGCACCATAAGTTATGGGGAGCACTCATTATCTTTTGTAGTAAGTAGCATTCTTCTGGTCGATGTCCCTTGGTCTGGAAGATTCGACACCATACATCAGGATTTATTGGACTCGGATTTACAACATTAAGATAGTCATGAAATGTTGTACATTGGTCTTTGGAATGTCCATCTTATTTACATCTAGTGCACCAAACATCTTCACAGTTTTATTTTCCCTTCTTAATATCCTAAATTTGAATATACATGTTTTCTAATTGTGACAGAATTTGATCCATACCAGTGCCAGTCTCCCCGATAGGTGATGCTTCTAAATTCAAAGCCAGTTCCAAGGCCTCCGTCTCTTGTCCGTATCTTTTATTGCATAAGTGGAATTCTGATGTGGGGCAGCAATGCAACAATAAACCATTCCTTATGTTGTAAATAATTGATTGGAAATCTTGTACGGGCCATCAATGTTTTGAAATGTTGGTCAAAGTCCCGAATAGACTCATTCCATGCTTGTTTGATTTCCTTCAATTCCGTAATACATTGAGATTCAGACTTCGGCTTCTTAAATTCAATCTTCAGTCCTTACATGACTTCCACCAAGGTCTTCACAGGCTAGTTACCAGTAACTTCAGAAAAATTCATAAAGTAGTCTAACGCGCGACCTTTGAAAGTTGTGATCAAATGTGCCAACTTGGAGTTGTCATCCTGGACTTGCTTCACGATCCATACAACGTTGCATAGAAACCAATGTTGTTCTGGATATTCTGACCCATTCAAATTAAAAATAGGTAACTTCATGTCGTCCCCAGCCATTCTGGACCTCTGGGCTTTGATTGATTCACTACTAATGGATTACTACTAAAATCCTTCCCACTCGGCGAAGTACTCTTTGGATTACTACCACTACTCTGACTAGATGGAATAAAATGCAAATAAATTTTAGGTCTTACCTCAATCTCCGGAGATGTACGTGAGGTATTGGGTATGTCGCAACCTCGGGTTTGGAATGGTCCTTCAGAGCCTTCTTCTTCCTCAGGAATGAGTTGGTATTCAACCTCTTCATCACTAGAATCCCCATCGAGCTATGGTACTAATTCGTAGTTTCTCCTTTCATTCGCACTGCAACCCATCTTTTCTGTCACAGTTCTCCTATTTTTGTTCGACCGAAACCGTTTTCCACTCCACATAAATCCACACTCTTCATATAATTCAATTTCGTCTCAACTTGTTATCTCAACTCATCCCATTAATTCCGTCCATACCATTTTCCATCCAATACCCATGGCCACCGTGCACAATTGCTCTACTAGTCAGATTCCATTCGCATTACACCTTTTTCACAAAGAATCTTTTCGATCGACAAGTTCAAGGACTTGAGGTACTTACCGCGTGGATTTCAAATAAATTATATTCTACTGCACTATATGAATTGATAGTGTCAACAATGAATTCGGTAATATACCCCTCTAACACACTATCTAGCCATAAATCTACTGCATGAGAGATTCTTTTTTTCACTGCACCCTTCATTCAATGTATCAACTCAGATGTCCAATATCTAGGTTCACCTCTTTGTAAATTTGTCTTTTGTTCAATCAACCTTTCTAACCATTCATGCAATATCACTAGGAACTCACCAAATAATACTTCATGAATATTAGTAAAAACATACTTAACTAACCAATCATCATTATTAAATCGAGGATGTCTATTATGATTCTTTGCAAATTCTTCCAGTTGCAAGTCTACCCAATCCTATATCTCCGACTTAGTCAGATGCTACAACATTCCCCTTCACCTCAAAGTCCCGGTCTCGAAAAAAGAACTATTTGTTGGAACACTTTTACTTCGACTAGGGTTCAACACTTAACATCCACCAACAAACCCCACAACCCACAGACATCGGCTTGAAAGGGAGTAAATCCCTTTCGGTAACACCTGCAGAGCAGATGAAGTCTCACTCGAATTATCTATGGGGATTGAAGGAACCATAAATCATTCATCACAGAAGGGGAATGCTTGATAACCAATACAATCATCATTATGTTTTGTTATAGAACAACAACATACCATAGCTTCGATAAGTTCATAACATCGACAGCTTCCATTACTTATCCATATTAATATAATTGCATCTAGTTTTCATACCACTAAACCCACCATGTATTTGCTTATTATTCAATAGAGGAAAGAACACATATCACATAACAAAACATTAACACACATAAAGACACCATGTTTTAATGTGGAAACCCATCTGGGAAAAACCATGGAAGCACTTGTATTTTATTAAGAGCTGCAGCCAAATAAGCACTTCAGGAAAAACTTACAGACTTCTTCGTGTAATACAATAGATCTGCGCACACATCCTGCAGATCAGCGCCTCGAATTCTCCAAAATGTCTTCAACATACATATCGGATATCTTCATTGCAGAGCACAAAGAATTGACCATCTCTACTACTCGCATCTAACCACAAAACATCCTTCTTAATACATATTTATATGGCGTACTAACCTTGACCCTCTCCCACTAACCCACTAACTTCCTAACCGACTCATTATTACAATGTGGACCAATTCTAACTAATTGACTCAACTCCAACCTTTGACACGATCAACATGACCATTTTCCCCATTTCCTGGCCGCTTCGTCGGAGTTGACCGCATCACCGAACTGGTTCCATTTATTTTCGTCTACACCAAAACTGTTACTTAAAAAATGGTACCGCCAAAACACTACGCCCAACATCAACCATGCTATTTCTTGCAACAAGCATATCATTAACACATAAGATCAAGATAATTAATGTACCATAAACACAATGGTCATAGTTACTCCTTGAAAACCGTTTGGGTCACCATGAAGGAATCAAATATCATGTACAATTTCCTGCTCGAGATTCAAGCAATACAATAACTTCTTGAGTTTGCAATCTTGAACAAACCATTATGGTTGTTTTATATACATATCTATGTTAATGATGATTCTATGGGTAGTAGGATCCCACATTATGTATCCCTTAACTCCATCACCATAACCAACAAAGATCTACTTGTTTGATCTGGCGTCTTACTTAGAATGCTATTTTTGGGAATAAGAGCATAGGCATCACAACTACAAAAATTCATTTTTGAATAATCACAAGAATGACATGTCCATACCTCTTTAGGAATCATATATTGTATTGCAACTAATGGTGACCGATTTACCAAATAGTAAGTCCACAACTCTTGTTGCAGCTTGGGATTACTGAGCATGCTCCTTTCTCTCTCAAGAAAAGTCATGTTCACTTGTTAAACAACACCATATTCTTGAGTATAAACATTGGTTTTATTCCGTTCGATCCCATATTCCTTGAAATAATTTATAAATTCCAAAGATGTGAACTCTATTCCTTTATCTGTTTTCAAAAACATTATTGACCTGCCAGTTCTCTTTTCAACCAAAGCTCTAAACAACTTAAACACATCAGTTTTTTCTTTCATAGAAATAGACCCACACCTTGACATATAAATTTCCTTCACCTAATAAGACTAAACCAGTCAAATGAGCCTCCACTGCTCACTTCCAGGCACCTTACAATGGAGCTTCAGTTTTGAGAGAATTGTAACTAGCCAACAGGGGTTGTGTTGCAGGGTGTGGAAGCCAAGACTTATGCACAATGAGGGAATGATAGTTGTAGGGGATTGAACTAGGGAATTCATACATAGATGGAAATGAAGAGTAAGGTTGTAAGCTAGTTCATGGAGATATTTTCAGATGATCTCAAAATCTCATCTTTTTTTCAACATTGGTGGCTACTTGATGCAAGGATTTATGTGGGATGAAATAAATAAAAAATAAAAAAAATAATGCAGGGTTTTCTAAGGGTCATAACTTTTGACTCATTTATCCATTTGGGCTAAAATTTAATAGGAATTTTCATTTCAAAGAGTTCACTACAGTAATATATAATATCCTTCTAATCAGACCTTTTTTCAACACTTTTATGAGCCTTAATTCCTTCATATAATGCCTCAAATTGGGGTTTTAGTGTTTTTGTGGGATTTTTTAAATTTGCAATTATCAGTTATATGTTAGTTTATGCACCTAATCAGAAAAGCGAGTTGACATCTAGTGTCACTCTAGTTAGCTTTAAGTTAGTGGTCAGTTTTAGATTCATGCGAGAATTTTCTAAAATTAGTAATTTTCAAAAATCTCAGATATCAGCTATAAGAGGTTGAACCTCCATTGTACTAGTTAAGATGGAGAAGGAATAAAAGATTTTTATTTTTCCACTCTCATGTGTTTGCATGGTTTTTAGATCTCGTGAATGAATTAAATTTTATTGGCTACATTATCTGGTACTAGAGTAGGAAGATGGTTGGGAGAGGAAGGGGAAGAATAGGTCTTGCTCAGATGCGTAGAGTTATGCAAAAATTCTAAAGGAAATTAGCAGATCTTACAAATGTGCTGGCTAATCAAAGAATAATATGAAGAGAAGTGTCTAATGAGAAGACAAACCAAGGAGATGCGAATCAACATATAGAACATAAAGAAGAGAAATTAAAGCGCTTGCCTTTTGAAGAAAGGATGCTCAGGGATCTAGAAGGGAGGAGTGATGGGATCAAAATGAAGTTTCAAAATATGCATGGACTCTTAAACCAAAAGAGTTAATAGATTTGGTTGAACACCATGGAATTTTTTTTTTGAATGGATGCCTATGACATAGGAAAAGAAGGTGAAATTTTCCTGCACCACGTTGAAGGGTCACACCATGATATGGTGGGATCATGTGCAGAAGGACATAACAAAAAGGGGAAAAGACAAAATTAAGGCCTGGAATAAGATGGAAAAAAATTACAAGATTTTGCTTCCTTTAGACTATGCATAGACCCTTTTTCGTAGTTTTGAGAATTTGAAGCAAATCCTATCCAACGTGGAGAAACTCACACATAAGTTTTATTAGTTGTCCAATCATGTGGATCACCATGAAATTAATGAGCAACTGGCTTCAAGGTATGTGAATTGTTTGAAATTTTCTATTCAAGATGAGTTGAGCACGCATAAGGTTTGTAGCGTGGAAGATACATACCAATTAGACTTAAAATCAAAAGAAAATCAAAACCGCAATTTGCTCAAAGGAATAGAGGGGTAAGGAGGGGTACATCGTCTACCTCACAGGATGGTTTTAACTATGGAAGAGGCGAATCGTCCCAAGGAGTTGAGAAATAAAAATATGCTCAACAAGATAAATTGAATCAACCATGAGGAAGAGGATTTAATAAGGGTAGAGGTTAGGGTTGTGGAAGAGGAATACCTTATATGTGTTTTAGGTGTGGTGTAGAGGGCTATTGAGCATTTGAATTCCCAAGTTATAACATGCAAGAGTTGAAGCAAGGACAACAACCTAGTTTAAACTTGGTCCAAGATGAGAATTAAGAAGGATGAGATGAATCTGAAGTCCTGCCCGATATGGGGGAGAATCTCATGATACAGAGGTCAATGGTGATTCCTGAAAAAGAGAAAAGTTAACGTAGTGGCAATGAATATTCGTGGCTACGGACAAATATTTTTCGAACTAGGTGCACTTCCAGGGTAAAGGTGTGTCAAGATATTGTTGATAGTGGCAATTGTGAAAATATGGCTTCCAAAGAGATGGTATATAAGTTGAAATTACATTATGAAACACATCCCCATCCTTACTGAATTGCATAATTCAAAAAAGAGAATGAAGTCACCATTAATAAAATATTTTTGATCAATTTTTCCATCAGTAATACTTATAAAGATGAAGTATGGTTTGATGTCATTCCAAATGGATGCATGTCATCTTTTATTGGGGAGGCCTTGGCAATATGATAGAAAATTCATGCATCATGGAGACAATAATACCTACACCTTTTGGAAGGATGGATCAAAATTTGTCTTATTGCCCCTTAAAGATGAAGGGAAAGCTAAGAACATGTTTTCAAAAAGAGATCTTGTTAAGGAAATTAAGGAAACTGGATTCTACTATGCATTAATAGTGAAAAGAGGAGCCGAGGAAGACATACCAATACCTAATGAAGTGGTCAAGGTACTAGAAGAATATGTTGATGTTATCCCTGATGAACTACTTGATGGTCTTCCACCGAAGAGGGATATTCAACATAACATTGATCTAATCCCAATATAACATTTACCTAATCAGTGTGCCTATAGGATGAGTCCTACACAACTTGTAGAGTTCAACTGACAAGTAACAAAGCTTATAAAGAAATGTCTGGTAAGAGAAAGCATGAATCCCTGTGTTGTACCAGCATTACTGACTCCAAAAAAAGATAATACGTGGAGGATGTCCACATAGAGCATAGAAATCAATAAAATTACCATCAAATATCAGCTTCCTATACCACGCTTAGATGACATGATGGACGTGCTAGTCGGAGCTAAGTATTTTAGTAAAATTGATTTGTATAGTGGATACCACCAGATCCAAATTCATGAAGGGGACAAAAAGAAAACTGCTTTCAAGACCAGGGATGGATTATATGAATGGATGGTGATGCCATTCGGACTATCTAATGCACCTTATACCTTCATGCGGTTGATGAATAATGTGCTTTGACCTTATATTGGTAAGTTTGTTGTTGTTTATTTTGATGACATTCTAGTTTCCAGTAACAAATAAGAAGATCACTTGTAGCGTTTAAATATTAGATTGGATGTGTTGAGAAAATGTCAGCTTTATGCAAACCTGAATAAATGTAGGTTCCTACAATAAATTTTGGTATTTTTGATTTTTTTCATCTCAGTAGAAGGAGTCAAGATGGATTTAGAGAAGGTTAGATCAATTTTGGAATGGCCTAGTCCTAGTAGCATAACCGAGGTAAGAAGTTTTCATGCGTTGGCCACCTTTTACTGAAATTTT
Organism: Larix kaempferi; assembly: GCA_027924585.1. NCBI lineage: Eukaryota > Viridiplantae > Streptophyta > Pinopsida > Pinales > Pinaceae > Larix > Larix kaempferi. The sequence goes on along the minus strand of BSBM01000589.1, from coordinate 10,293,995 downwards.
ATTCAAAATTTTAGTAGCATTGTAGCACCCATAACAGATTGCACTAAAGGAATGACATTCAAGTGGACCAATGAATCTAAGGAAAGTTTCAAGTTTCTAAAGAAGAAGGTAACTGAGGCACCCATACTAGCCTTACCATATTTTGATAAAGTGTTTGAGGTAGATTGTGATTCCTCACATGTAGGAATTGGGGTTGTACTTAGCCAAGTAGGTTGACAAATTGGATTTTTAGTGAAAATTTGAATGAGGTAAGAAATAACTACTCTACATATGATGTGATTTTATGCAATTGTGCAAACATTGTGACATTGGAGGCATTATTTAGTGTCGAAAGAGTTTGTGTTATTCACCTATCACATTGCATTAAAGCAGATAAACACCCAAAAGAAATTTAACAGTAGACATGCAAAATGGGTCTCTTTCTTACAAGGATACACCTTTGTTCTGAAGCACAAATTAGGAAGGAAAAATCAGGTTGTAGATGCTTTGAGTCGACACACTGTTCTTTTGACAACCATGGAAAATCAAGTAATTGGGTTTGATACATTGAAGGATCTCTATGCATTTGATAATGATTTTGGGGAGATTGTGGAACAGTTGAAGAATCCAGTCGCTAGGAACATGGACCGTATTCAGGGTGAATATTTTATGCAAGATGGATACCTCTTCAAAGGAAAACAACTATGCATTCCAATTGGTTCTATGAGAGAAAATATTATCAGAGAACTTCATAGTAGTGGCTTGGAAATAATTTTTGAGAAGGATAAGAAACTAGCCTTAATCAAAGATAATATTTATAGTACCCCTCCTTTAGGGTCCCCTTGAACTGAACCTGAAACTTTAAAAACTTCATACAAACAAATTAGCCATTATAGTTATTGGAAAAATAAAATAAAAGAGTGAATAACTTAACAAAAATAAGCAAACCTTAACCTGTCAACCCGATCCAGCTGGTCCATTGTTGTCTGCGTCTTCCATATGATCCCTCCAGTAAAGCTCGTTTAACCATAGGCGAAGCAACCGTTAGCTTCGCCACCCAACCATAGGATCATGCTTTCAGTCGCATGGCCTCCCCCGAGCTTTGGGTCGTAGAGCTCACACAAGTATTTCAGAAATTCAGCTTGGGCTTCCCTTCCCACCAGGATTTCTAAGCCAAACCCTCAGATAGCAGCAAGTATTTGAGGCATTCGAAAATTACGACAATCGTCCAAATTATGGGCCCTTTACCCATTCCCCAAGTCTTCCTTATAAAGGAAAATCTCATGCGACACATGTCGCTTCATGCATAATTAAATATTTTTAATTAATTATTTAATTAAAACACCCACCCATCCAAGTGTCATTTTCTCTAGGAAGTGCACCCACACTCCTAAATTTGCTCCAGTTTGTCCCCCAGATATTTTAATTAACTCCTAGCTTTTAGTTGACTAGGTGTCTAATCTTAGGATTCTATTTTGCTCCTAAATAATGATTTCTATTATTTTAAATGCTCAACAAAAATAACTATTCATGTGCAAATGCCTAAATTATTTTTATGCATTTGCTAAGTAATGATCTAGAGTTATTCTCATAAGTTTTTATGCAGTTAAATTTAACAATCAAACTCATTAGGATCACGGTGCCGCGCCGTTGGGATCCTAGTTCCTTAATATTAATTCCTTGACATGGCACCACTCCGTCGGGTCCAGTCATCCATGGTTTCCATTCCTTGGCATGGTACCGCATCGTTGGGTCCTTGCATCCATTCTTTCCGTTCTCGACAGGGTACCGCATCGTCGGGCCCTTCTGCCACCATCTTTCCGTTTTGACTTGCGGGAACTCTTGTAGGGATTTTAGGAATCGTTACCATCCATCCTCCGTCTACATGCTATCTAGGGACTAATGGCGCTGAGGAGTGATTCCGTTCTCACTGCGCGCCCCTCAACTCGTACGTGACCAGCTCCGTCGTGGCCCACCTCGTACGTCCTCACGCATTCCTCTTGAGCAAGCGGATCAATGCTTATCTGCTCATGCGTGGTATTCTTGTCGGAAGTTGACATCGTCGTCGCTTCCCCTGTGTGTGATTTACCCGTACTCTATGACCCTCCATGTTCCTTTGTGTGTCCGTTGGTGAACCGTCTCACTTGTTTCTACACACACTTCTCGCAACAAATTATTAGTAGCACTGTTCTCAACAATCATCATCTGGTTTCTAACTCTAGCATTGTCAAACATTTATGATTTATTCAAACTGCTCATTCATCTTATCAAATATACATTTCGTTGCCAAATACATAATCACCATACAGCTAGTCGTTAAGCATTATCCATCAACATAATTTTCCATAGTCATAGCTAATCGTTTAACATATGCAATTATTCATTTACCTCAACAGTTCAGATACACATACTCAAAAAAATAAGGTCAAAAGGTTATTTAATTAATGTTTCAATCAGTCGGGTCACTCAGCAGGTGCCCTCAATGTCTACACAAGTCTAGGGGCACTACATACACCCCTACTTAATTAGAACTTCGTCCCGAAGTTCAGAATAAAAAAAAAAATGGAAAGCTACGACGCATCTCAGTTGCGTCCTCCCAAGTCGCAGAGCTAGGACTGTAATTGTCCTACTGCACTTTGACTTGATCAATCAGGTCTAATCATTAATCAAGATGTAATCAATCAATTATCCCTCTCCACACATAGAATTTAATTCCTTAATTCATTTATCAATTATTGTCGTCATTCACATCTTCAGGTTTTGCTCAATCATTTAAGACATAGCAAGGCTCAAGAGACCACCTTATCAAAGTTGTTCAACCGGTTCACTCGGCAGGTGCCCTTAAGGTCCACAGTCATTTAGGGGCATTACATACACCCCCTCTTAAATAGAACTTCGTCCCGAAGTTAATTTTTGTTCCCGTACTTTCGATGCTAGGATTTTGCCTTTAATTTCCCATTCTCGTCTTCTTGTCATTCTCTTCCATTTTTTTCAAACAATCATGGCCATAAGTACCAGTGGTTCTAATCATTAGTTTTCTAGATCTTCTAGTATGGTTCCAATACATCTTCAGAAACTCAATCAAAATTTCGAGTAATGTAAATCCACTAATTCTTCCAATAACTTTCGATCCCAACCTAGATTTCCTACACCTTCTAGTCATCTGCAAAAGTCTATGATATCCAATTTAAGCTATACTACAATAATAGCCACCCATTAGTTAGCAAATCACCATCAAGCAAGACTCCAAATCCATTTGGTCATCCTTCCCTCCAAGATGAGAAGGTAAACATCATATTCCGTCCATCGAAGATGGGTAAGACATGGTCACATTTTTAGCAAATCAAGAGAGAGACCCTCAAATATTCCAAAACCAATTTCCATAAGGTTACTTCCAAAAACCCCTATTAGTGATTTAGTCGAACGTATTAGAATTTAACTCTTAGTCCTTTCTTCAGTAACATCATGTCTAAATCAATGAGCTTATCACACCCTTACCTCATTTCATCATTTCCGTTGTCATAGGACTACTTCGATAGACTCATCAAGTCGCACTATGTGTGTTTTCTCAACTTCATCGAGTTCCATCTCGAGGGCTAGTTGTCGTTTCATCAAGTTTGATTATGACCTAAGGTTAGTTTCAATGCGTTTGGTTATTATGCTAATCGTCTCCATACTTCCTTTTACGAAACATTGTCTTCATTTGACCATTTCGATACCATGGTTGAACTTCAAGTTCATAGTCCTGATTTTTCGTAAATGTTTTTGTCATAATGCAAAATGCATGTCATTCAGTTCAGCTCATCATACCGATCACATTGATATCTCGTTTTCAAATTTTAAGTTTGTTTCGCTCCCTCGACAATCTCTTAAAGTATCGTCAATCTGAGTATCTCGGTGTCTTGTTAGTCAAAATTTATCATTTTCTCGTCATTTAATAAATCCACCAATATATTCGTCCACTTGTCTTGTTATCGTGGTTATGTAGGAAAAGTTTAAAATGTCCTATCGTAGATTCATGCTTTCCTTTACTTTTCACAAGGTCCTTCGATCTCAAGCAACATGCACAAAAGTTTCTTGTAATGCGTCTAATAAATCTCCTCTTAGTTCTAGTCATCACTAATTAATTTATAGTAGAAAATATATACCGTTTCGTCATATTTGCTTACAACTATCCCCTTGGTAGGTATTCCAAATTACATTTCATCATTACCATGTCATTATATGCATCACCTACTAATGTAGCAACCATATCGCAATTCGTAGTAAAATGTCGTTTTTTTTTTTTTTTTTAACAATGCTCTACATCAACCTCTGATAAGGAAACACATAATACTTACATAAAATTTTCATTCTAAATAATTACTATCCTTTAATAGAAATTATACTAACCATTAATCATCCTTCTTCACAACAATCATATCTTAACTTTTATACATTTAAAAGCAAATCTTTAATTCAAACTAGGGATTTTAATCATAATTGTAAAATTAACTTTGTTCTTAGTACATTTATATATTTAAAAATAAATCCTTAATTCAAATTAGGGACCTTGATCTTCAAAAACAAAAATTCTTAAATATATATATATATATAAACACATAACTTTGTTTCTAATTCTACACCTTCTTTAAAATTAGGAATATTAATATGTGCAACCTCTCATATATCTATGTGAATTTTATTGTCAACGTTTAAAAGTCAATCCTTCATATATATATATATATGAGAATCAACATGAATTATATCCCTCTATACGTATAATGACGACCAACTACATAACAATTTATATATAAAATATTGTTTATTATTTACTTTCATTGTTTTTTTTTATGATATAGATACTTCCCTCTATAATCTAATTGAATCACAAAGTCACCATTATTCTATCTAATAATCAACATACGTTTACTAATATATATAAAAAAATGATGCTAAGAAGACTTCCCATACATTTCATAAACGTAACTCTATATATGTATAGATAAATGTATGTATATAGATATCCAAAATAACTAAGAGAAACCCTTTTGAATAGCAATTAACAATTCGGTAATTAATTTATTAACCATTAGTTAAGTATCATGTTAATTCTCTCCCTTTTCAACAACATACGTGACTTTTTAAATATAATAAAGACAAGGATTATATTCCAAGTAAGAATTAGTCAATTAATTACAATGTCTTTTAAAAAAAAATAAAGTATTCATTTTTCTACATATATTAAAAGAGTGACTATTACTTATTACTTAAGAGTAGACGACGGCATTCTAACTCCTTTTCATTTAAGCTAGTTATAAATATGATTTTTTTTATATACTCATAAAAGCAATTTCTATTTGAAATTCTATGACCATCGTGGTAAAATATCCATGCAACTATGCATTCGACCCACCATTTTAAATATACACTAAAAGTACGTTCTTTCTTAGTCATTCCGTTGAAATAAAATACATGACCCCTCCAATAATCATTGGTACACTAAAGTCCGAATTTTTCATCCACTAGACGCTGATCTGGAGGTAGGCGCGCATGAGTTAAGATAATTAAATGTTCAACTACACTTCACAATTATTACAATATCAAGGTGTAAATTAAAGACTCAAGAGCAGTCTTCAACTACTCGACAGATGTAAGGAATAGTTCCTTCGCTCCGAGAGAACCGTTTATATCATTAATGGGATTAGATCATACATTAGTCATGAGTATCGTAATGGATTCCAAACTGCAAATGAGTCCACCAGCTAACCCCGATTTCGTGAAACTCTGAGTTTGGTCTATCCGCGAAAAACGATCCGAAGCCCAGACTTCACAGCTCAGCCAATGATTACGGTGATAACAGAGAGTGGTATGATAACAAGAACTCAGATAACATAGTGGTGGGATAAATATGAGACATATTTTTTTTTAACTTAACTCCACTCAAAGATTAGAGGTAGATTTGGTGGATGACGATTAAAAAATACAACCAGATCGCACTAGAAACAAGGCTTATCACCTAAATTACGGATTTGAAAAGGAGAAATTCCAGTGCCGAGGTGGGAACAACCCAAGTTTAGGCAGATGGGAATTAATAACAACATGCATTATTATAAAGAGTTTCCACATATGGAAACAATGCAACCTAATAACATATCCTCCTGAACAGAATTGCGTGACTGTTATTTCACTAGACGATCTGAGAATAATACAAATTAAACAGAGACATCAATGGAAACACTGATTCGAATGCATTGGGCGCCAAAAGTTAATTTCAGGTTCAGCTGACAGGGCGGAATGAGTGCAACACATTGTGTAATAACTCCGAGTTATGAAAGCTACTAATCTGGAGTACGGGTCGCAAGTGATAGAGCGGAATGCAAGCACCGTGAGCTATAGTGGGTGCTCTTACATAATTTAAGGGACCTTAGAACAAACAGAGTTCTCCAGCGGCCTGCTCAAAGGTTACGCTATTCCTAAACATGGATCGATCGACCAAGACTGAGTTAAGTTATAATGTAATCATTACAGTAATTCGAATTGCTGAGAAGATTTGACATAAATGCCGAGTTAGGATCACGAGGCTGAAATCCCATTGACTTAAAAAAATTATACACAGAGATAGAGATAACTCCGGGTGTCAATTAATACCACGATTTGAGGATGAGGATTTGAAGCGTTGCGGCGGGCAGAGAGTAATACAAACACAAAGTAGAGTTAATGGCCGTAATCTATCTATATGAGTTGGAATGGTAGCATTTACCCAACCGATAATTAAAATTTAACATTCCACGCAGGGATCCAAGGGATCCAAGGGATCCAAGTGGTCACATAACTACTAAATGTATCGCTGATTACAGAGGATAGAGGGCAATTCGATTCGTAGCTGCATTTCTGGAAATGTTCACGAAATGGATCTGCACAGAGATCTTTTAAGGTCAATGGAAAATTGGATTATGAATTGGGAAAAACGTCCAAAAAAATGGTTCAAATCAATTCTTTAAAGAGTAATTGTAAATCGACCATCAGATCTGGAGAATGCCAAAGATTGGAATCGTAGTAAGATCTGGAGATGCACCTCCAACTCCAATAGAGGAGAGAGAGACAGTGTTGAGCGTCTACCAACACACGGAATAAAAGGGAATTTCATTCAACTTATGGATTCTGGAAACGTTTATATTAAGAAAATCGTTACACAGAATATGTATTTATAAATTCAGAAAATCGTTACACAGAATATGTATTTATAAATTATGGAATCGCTAAAGTAAGGGATCGTCCTCAGAGTTGGAAGGTAATTAATTTTGTAATTATGAAATCTGGAGACGCCATGCATTAGAGGTACAGAGATCGGAAATTGGACAGGGCAGAATCTCAATTAAATTTTGAAGAAAACTCAGAAAACTTAAAGATCAAGGTTGCATTTCATGTAATAGAATTTACACAGATTTTGAAGGGCAATTACAACCGTTTTAGGAATTTGGAGACGCGGATGTGAATTGGATTCATATGGGATTTAAAGAAAAAGAAATCACAATCGATTGATGAGAGATCTGGGAAACGTCACTGGATCTGGATCCACACCGGTTTTAAAGAGAAGAATTATAATCGATTTATGAAATCGGTAAGACAACACTGAGATGGGATCCAATAGACTTTAAAAAGACAGGTGACAATCGAATAATGAAACCTGGAAAAACGCCATTGGAACTGGATACACACAGTATTAAATTAATGAAGCACCGCATTCTCCCACCAACCCTGAACGGCTCTGGAGGTTGGACTCATATTCGTAAATTCGATGACAGATTTCTAAGTAACAATGCACAGGATATGTGAAACTACACAAGGTTCACCACAGCTACATAGGATTCAATCATTCGTCCATTGGCAAATACGAATTACAAAATAGTAATTGTTTACTGATCAATTTAAGTGTTATTCTAGATAAGGACATTATATAAATCATTTCTTATAGTGTATGGATCTCTACGGCAGAGGGTGCTCGATATAAATCGTTCCTCTGAGTATATAGATTGTTATAGCAAAGAATTCTCAGATCTGTTCGAATTCAAAATAGAAGAAAACTTATAAAAAATTAATAGTTTACAGATCTGTATTATTCTAAGCAGAACTAATCTACAGTTCGCTAGAAGATTTCCCCATAATTACATATTTTCTCTACAATATAATTCGTTCAATCAAAAAAAGGAATCCCCACATTCCAAGTATAATAAGAAACTACTCATCTCAGCAAAATTACATTTAGTAAAAGAATAAATAACATTGGGTTTTAAATAGAACCTGTTGAGAGGTTCGCTCTAGCCGTCAATGCAGGACTTTGTAGGGTTTCCGTCGACCCACTTCAAATTCAAGATTTACCGAAGATCGCTTGGTAGAAATATGAGTCCGGTGCCCTCAAGGCTCGACCGGCTCTGATACCAAATGTAGTACCCCTCCTTTAGGGTCCCCTTGAACTGAACCTGAAACTTTAAAAACTTCATACAAACAAATTAGCCATTATAGTTATTGGAAAAATAAAATAAAAGAGTGAATAACTTAACAAAAATAAGCAAACCTTAACCTGTCAACCCGATCCAGCTGGTCCATTGTTGTCTGCGTCTTCCATATGATCCCTCCAGTAAAGCTCGTTTAACCATAGGCGAAGCAACCGTTAGCTTCGCCACCCAACCATAGGCTCATGCTTTCAGTCGCATGGCCTCCCCCGAGCTTTGGGTCGTAGAGCTCACACAAGTATTTCAGAAATTCAGCTTGGGCTTCCCTTCCCACCAGGATTTCTAAGCCAAACCCTTAGATAGCAGCAAGTCTTTGAGGCATTCGAAAATTACGACAATCGTCCAAATTATGGGCCCTTTACCCATTCCCCAAGTCTTCCTTATAAAGGAAAATCTCATGCGACACATGTCGCTTCATGCATAATTAAATATTTTTAATTAATTATTTAATTAAAACACCCACCCATCCAAGTGTCATTTTCTCTAGGAAGTGCACCCACACTCCTAAGTTTGCTCCAGTTTGTCCCCCAGATATTTTAATTAACTCCTAGCTTTTAGTTGACTAGGTGTCTAATCTTAGGATTCTATTTTGCTCCTAAATAATGATTTCTATTATTTTAAATGCTCAACAAAAATAACTATTCATGTGCAAATGCCTAAATTATTTTTATGCATTTGCTAAGTAATGATCTAGAGTTATTCTCATAAGTTTTTATGCAGTTAAATTTAACAATCAAACTCATTAGGATCACGGTGCCGCGCCGTTGGGCTCCTAGTTCCTTAATATTAATTCCTTGACATGGCACCACTCCGTCGGGTCCAGTCATCCATGGTTTCCATTCCTTGGCATGGTACCGCATCGTTGGGTCCTTGCATCCATTCTTTCCGTTCTCGACAGGGTACCGCATCGTCGGGCCCTTCTGCCACCATCTTTCCGTTTTGACTTGCGGGAACTCTTGTAGGGATTTTAGGAATCGTTACCATCCATCCTCCGTCTACATGCTATCTAGGGACTAATGGCGCTGAGGAGTGAGTCCGTTCTCACTGCGCGCCCCTCAACTCGTACGTGACCAGCTCCGTCGTGGCCCACCTCGTACGTCCTCACGCATTCCTCTTGAGCAAGCAGATCAATGCTTATCTGCTCATGCGTGGTATTCTTGTCGGAAGTTGACATCGTCGTCGCTTCCCCTGTGTGTGATTTACCCGTACTCTACGACCCTCCATGTTCCTTTGTGTGTTCGTTGGTGAACCGTCTCACTTGTTTCTACACACACTTCTCGCAACAAATTATTAGTAGCACTGTTCTCAACAATCATCATCTGGTTTCTAACTCTAGCATTGTCAAACATTTATGATTTATTCAAACTGCTCATTCATCTTATCAAATATACATTTCGTTGCCAAATACATAATCACCATACAGCTAGTCGTTAAGCATTATCCATCAACATAATTTTCCATAGTCATAGCTAATCGTTTAACATATGCAATTATTCATTTACCTCAACAGTTCAGATACACATACTCAAAAAAATAAGGTCAAAAGGTTATTTAATTAATGTTTCAATCAGCCGGGTCACTCAGCAGGTGCCCTCAATGTCTACACAAGTCTAGGGGCACTACAATATTACTCGTCAAAGCTGAAAAAGGATATAACTAGGTTTGTGGCATGGTAAAAAAATTTCAAATGGCTAAGGGACACTCACATAATATAGGGTTGTACATGCCATTACCAGTGCCCACAAACCCATGGAAAGATTTGAGCATGGAATTTTTGTTAGGGATCCCAAACAAATAGCAAGGCAATGATTCTATTTTTGTGGTTGTTGATAGGTTCTCTAAAATGGCTCATTTAATTGCTTGCAAGAAAACTAGTGATGCATCAAGGGTGGCAGAATTGTTTTTTTTTCAAAAATTGTAAAATTGCATGGTGTTCCAAAAACTATTACCTATGATAGAGATACTTGGTTCTTGGGTCATTTTGAAGGAATTTATGGAAAAAAATGGGGACTAAATTACAGATCAACAGATCCTATTTTTAGAAAAACATGATCACAGAGCAATAACAATAAACAAGATGAAAATATAAATCACATAAGCACAATGCAATAGAGACACCGATATAACATGGTTCATCCAAGATGGGCTATGTCCACACAGAAATCGCCAGTCCTTATTATTATATTATCCAACAAATGAAGGGATACAACCTACAACACATCCGCTGCAACTTCCTCTTCACTCTCTCATGGTCTCTCTTACAGAATCATAGAGATATTTACAATGCTACAATACATTACACAGCCATATTACAATGTCTTCCTTTTAAAGAGGAATTACCATGGGAAAATACTACAGACTACCCAATACCATAGGCCCGTAAACTGTTAGCCAACAAACAACCCAAAAAAATTATTTCGGGAGCGATGTCCCCCCACACCTCCCCGTTGGGATGAGTGTACAATCCACCTACACATCATATAAAAATGGGGTACAAACATGGCTGAAAAAACAACATCTCTAAGTAAGGAAGATCAGGATCCACAACCCACAATCTCCCACTTAGAGACTAATAACAACAACTCTACCGCTACTACACTTGTTGGACTATGCTCTGAACCTTGGACCTGGAAAATTTCTCATCTTCACCTCCATGCTTGAAGAACAATTGAAACCACAACAGGAACTCAGTTTCTCTCTAGTTACTACCTTTGTCAACATGTCTACAGGATTCTGGCTAGTGTGTATCTTTTCCATCTTCCACAATTCATCTTCCGAAACAGATCATATGAAATGGTACTTGATCTATATATGTTTAGTCTTAGAATGGAAGGCTGATTTCTTTGCATGATGAATGGTACTCTGGCTATCACTGTACAACTTGTTATTCTCCTACTCTTACCGAATTGCTTCATGAACCTCTGTAACATAATCATCTCTTTACTAGCCTTTGTAGCAGCAACATACTCTGCTTTCGTTGTTGAAAGTGCAACAACCTTTTTCAGTTTCGATATCCAACTTAATGTTGTTTTACTTACAGTAAAAACATACCCTATGCTGCTCCTCTTGCTATCTTTATCACCTGCCATATATGCATCAACATATCCTTGTAGAACAATGTCTAAACCTCCAAAACATAATGCATGAGTGTAGTACCTCTCAAATACTTGAGAATCCACTGCACTACCTTCCAATTTTCTTTACCTGGATTATTCATATACCTACTCACAACTCCCACTACATATGCAATATATGGTCTTGTGCACACCATGGCATACATCAAGCTGCCAACTGTTGATGAATAGGGAACCCTGGACATGTAATCTATCTCTTCATGTGTCTTGGAACACATCTACTTACTTAGTTTGAAATGGATGGCTAAAGGTGTACTAATTGGTTTTGCATTATGCATTCTAAACCTCTCCAACACCTTTTGTATGTACTCACCCTGAGACGATGTCAATTTGCGATTTTTCCTCTCTCTTGTTATTCTCATACCAAGCATTTGCTCTTCAACACCCAAATCCTTCATCGCAAATGAATTAGCTAAATTCCTTTTGAGCACATTTATATCCTGCATGTTAGACCCTGCAACAAGCATGTCATCCACATACAATAACAAGATGATATATATTCCATTATCTAGCCTCTTGAAATAAACACAATGGTCAAAATGACATCTACATCTATAACCCTGTTCTTTCATAAAACTGTCAAATTTCAAATACCACTTCCTTGGAGATTGCTTTAGGCCATACAAACTCTTCTTCAACTTGCATACTAAATTCTCCTTCCCTTTGACCTCATACCCCTATGGCTGCTACATATAAATCTCTTCCTCCAAATCCCTAAGGAAAAATGTTGTATTTACATCTAATTGTTCAAGATGCAAATCTTCTACTACCACTAGACTTAAAATAGTTCTAATTGAAATCATTTTAACAACATGAGAAAATATTTCATGAAAATCTATACTTTTCTTCTATTCAAACACCTTTACAACAAGTCTGGCCTTGTACCACTTCTTTATTCCATATTCTTCCTTCAACCTATAAATCCATTTATTCTGCAATGATCTTTTACTTGTAGGAAATTGAGCCAAATCCCAAGTCTAGTTTCTTGCCAATGAGTCCATCTCCTCATTCATGCCTTTCTCCCACTTCTATCTAGTTTCCACCCGCATTGATTCTTTATAATATTTTGGTTCACCAAAATCAGTCATCAATAAATAATACATTGAAGGAGAGTATCATTCAGGGGATCTACTTGACGTAGTAGATATTCTAACACTTGCAGGAGTTTGAGGTACCTGCTACTGATCTTGATTTTACAGCACCTTTCGAACTTCATTTTCTTTGATTTCATCAAGCACTGTGTACTCTGTTTTTTCCTTTTCCTGTTTCTTTCCTTGCAACTAATCGTTATACATGACCTTTTTATTGAATACCACATCTCTAGTCCTAATGATTTTGTTATTTTCATAATCCCATAAGCGATAACCAAAATCATCAACCATGTATCCAATAAAGGTACACTTCTTGGATTTAGCATCAAGCTTTGTTCTATTTTCTTTATCAATATGGAAAAATGCTTCACAACTAAAAGTTATTAGAAATGAGTAGTTTACCTTTTTACCTATCCATGCCTCCTCTGGAATACCACCATCCAAAGCACTTGAAGGCCCTCTATTTATTAAATAAACAACAATATCTATAACATCTGACCAAAACTGTAAGGGAAACCCTGCATGCAATCTCATACACTTTGCACGCTCCATGATTGTTCTGTTCATCATTTCTGACACACCATTTTCTTGTGGTGTTACTGAGACTTTCTTCTCTATATGAATCCCATGGTATGAAAAATAACTATCAAACTCCTTGCCGCAGTATTCACCTCCGTTATCATATCTTAGACACTTCAACCTTTTTCCTGTCTCATTCTCAACCCAAGCTTTCCATTTCTTAAAAGTAGCAAACACATCAGATTTATGTCGAATATAATAAACCCATTTTTTTCTAGTTGCATCATCAATAAAAGTAACATAATAACGAGATCCACCAAGAGATTGTACCTAAGCTGGTCCCCATACACATGTATGCACAAAATCTAAGTTTTCACTCTTCTTTTGTTTCCCAACCCTAAGAAAATTGACTCTATTATGTTTTTCATAAACATAGTTCTCACTAATTTCCAAACTTACCTGCTTCAGATCTAGAAGCAACTTCCTTTAGTGGAGAATCTGCATCCCCTTCTTACTCATGTGGCCAAGCGTATGATGCCACAATGCTATATTTGTTCCTATGGAAGCTAAAGAGATAGAACGATCAGTATTATGAGGACATAAATACAACGTCCCTATCATGTCTCCTTTTGCTATCACCATCAATCCTTTAGTGATCTTCCACCATATTTATCCAAACATAGATAAGAATCCACCATCTCCCAATTGTCCTGTTGATATCATATTTATTTTCATAGCAGGAATATTCCTTACATCTTTCAGCAACCATTCACCATTCTTTAACTTTATCCGTACCTTACCCATTCCAACATTTTTACATGGTTCATCATCACCCAATAAAACATGTTCAAAATCACCTAGAACATAGTCATGAAATATTTTCCTATGGGGTGTAGCATGACATGAAGCCCGTAAATCTACTACCCAGTAATCACTAGTATTATCTAATGCAAAAATCAAAGCATCTTGTAATACATCACTTGCTACATTTTCTTCCTGAGTAGGCTCCTGCTTTCCATCTCCTTTCTTCTTTAGAGATTTGCAGTCTTTCTTCAGATGTACTTTCTTTCCATAGTTCCAACACTTTATCTTTCCCAGTATGGACTTGGATCTTTCCTTTCTAGACTTGCTACGATTACTTGGGCTCTTTCCTCTCTCCCTTTGTATTCCCCTGCTCTCCATGGTCAACGCATTACCTGATGTCTCACCTGTGCTTTTCCTTCACATTTCCTTGCTAAGAATAACACCAACAACATCATCAAATTTCAAAGTGTTTGAACTATATACAGAGTTACTTACAACCATGACCAAGCCATTCTAACTTTCTGGCAATGAGCAGAATATTAGAAGAGCCCTAACCTTATCATCAAATTTCACATTTATAGAACTTAGCTTATTTGTAATCTTATTAAAATCATTTAAATGATCAGAAACAGATCCACCTTCTGACATGTTCATATTAAATAAATTCTTCATTAGAAATACCTTGTTGGAGGCCGAGGGTTTTTCATACAACTTACCCAATGCGCTCATCAAACCCTCTATTGTCTTTTCTTTTGAGATATTGAAATCCACCGACGAAGCCAGGCACAACCGTATTGTTCCCAGTTCCTTTTTGTCAAGAACCTCCCATTCTCCATCTTTCATAATCGCCAATTGTTTTTCTTTTCCGCCCAATGGTAGGAATAGATCCTTCTAATACAGATAGTCCTCCATTTGCATATTCCATAACTAGTAGTTTTGGCCATTAAATTTCTCGACCTTAAACTTTCCTTCTTCTGCGGTTTCTCCCACTCGAACCAGAAACCCTTCTTTTCTGCGAGTTTATCTTCCAAATAGACCTTTGACTCTAATACCAATTGTTAGAAAAATAGGATCGCAGAGAAATAACAATAAACAAGATGAAAATATAAATCACATAAACAAAATACAAGAGAGACACCAATATAATGTGGTTCACCCAAGATGGGCTACTTCCACACAAAAATTGCCATCCCTTATTATTATACCATCCAACAAATGAAGGGATACAACCTACAACACATCTGCTACAACTTCCTCTTCACTCTCTCACAATCTCTCTTACAGAATCATAGAGATCTTTACAATGCTACAATACATTACATAGTCGTATTACAATTTCATCCTTTTAAAGGGGAATTACCATGGGAAAATACTACTTTCACTTTGAAACTTTGGGGAATTACCATTGGTACAATTTGAAACTTTTTTTATCTAACTCTTCACTTTCACCTAGCTACCCCTAAATGGGCATGTTCCAAAGACAATAAAAAAAAACAAATACAAAAATCCTTGCTCAAAAAGATCAAACACATGCATATCAGAACATCATACTCAGATTATGATATTTATACCCTAACCGAGGGGCTTTCCATTTTGGAGGATAATCTATTTGGGCCCTTTCATTATGTAAGCTTTTGAAAGTTGACAAGTAATCTTGGAAGATTGTTTACTGACTGTTTGAGTTCCTAGATAGCATTTAATAGCATGATTAGTATTGCTCACTTGTAGACTAAAGATTGAATATACTTGTTGTTCTTAGGACAGAGCTCAGAACTAGTGTTCTTTTCTTCAAGTTGCTTTCCTTCGAGCTTTTCCTTGCTCTTTTCATGATATTCTAGGAAAGAGGAGGATACCTTCCTTGGGATTTTCTTCTCTTGTTCTCCTCATTCTACTTTCAGAGACTTTGTATGTGCACACTCATACTCATTCTATTTGAAATGGAGAGATTGAGGTTTTTCCTCAGTATACTTGATTTCTCCCTCTTCTTACTTTTTTGCTTCCCTATTTCACATTATGTTCACGTTCATGCCCAAATTTTATAGTTGATTGGAGTCTTGGTATTGGTGCCTCCTATAGTTAGTCATGTGATTGTATCTACCTTGAATGGTTAGGAGAGAGATCCTATGCAGTGACTTTATGTCCCCTCAAGATTTGTGGTTTAATTTTATGTACCAAACCTTGCATTCACAAATTTCGTAATAAAGATGACCACTTTCTTGGAATCCAATTTCATAGGTGTTCATTGAATTTTGTAAGTGGTTTTGACAACATGAATTATGCAAATTACAATCAATTTTGGCGTTTGAATATGAATGTTGTCATATCCATTGGCTTGCAAGTTTATGCAAACCATTATCAAATGTTTTTAGGATGTTTAAATAAATTTAAACCAAGTTACAACAATAGTCATTGATTCTTTTAAACCCAATCTGAGCCTAATCTTGTGCTTGTCCTAGTTTGGCCTTGGTGGATTGTGACTGGTAGGCATATTTATGTTCATTATATATTGATTGGTATGAATGTTCACAATTTTGTATGCATATTTCATATTATTTGGATTAGTGGTAATGTTGTTTCTAGTTAACTCAACTGGCCAGGAATGTGCAGATTATTTAGGCTATGAGTGTCCCAACTACTATTTATTGTAGACTTAATTCCTACCATGTTCAAGGTTTTTAAAGCCACAAAATAATAACGCTTGCTCACTTAGTGTCTTTGAATCATTGGATCACTAGGTTTCTACCTATGTTTGGAGTCTCTCTCGTAGAGAATCATTCTTGGAACAAGATTGAATCAATAAAGACAACTCATAGGCTAATAATGTGTTTTCCCATTGCATTCATTTGGACAGGGGAGCATGTTTTTTAATTGATCCCTTCATATTTTTTTTCTATTGATGGAATACGTGTTGGTTATTCTATGGTGTATTATCATTCTTACTGAAGTGGCTTTATTTTTTTATCTTTCAGTTCACTTGATTTCCAGTCTATTCAGACATATGGTCTTGATCTTACTAGTTGTTTGTTGTTGCTAGCTTGGGATGGTGAAAGGTAATTAATAGAATTTTGCTCAAGTTGAAGCAGTGGTTCTCTTCAGCCCCCAATATTTTGCAGTGAAGTCTTCTATGAAACTTGAATGCTCATAGTTTCTATCTTTCTTTAGTGATTATGGAAGCTATGTTATGACATTGTTGTTTTTCTCATGCTTGTTTCTAAATTTTAGTGTCAACTGAGACAACATTCTATTTGGTTAATTGCAAAGGGATGATGTTTTGATTGAGAAAATATAAGTTAATTTTTTATCATTTTAGTGTTTCATTTCAACATCTTCTAGTGGTACAATGCTTGTTCTCTTTTGTTGTGATTCACAACAAAAAAATTGAGAAGAATGTTTAGGACATCTACTTGGAAAAAAATCCTAGCTTATTTGTCATGCATCTTTCGAGTTGCTTTCACATCTATGAGCATCTTGGTAGATTTTTATTGTTTGAGTGGCACAGCTTAAATGTTTGGGGTAGAAGAATTTCAAATGCTAGCTACTGCCATATTGTCTTTCAATTAGCATTAGTTTTTCATGGATCATTTTGATATTTTTGGTTTTGAACAAACAAGGAACTGTTGATGATTTTTTGGGCATTCATGCTTGGAGGAATTTTGAGTAATTTCTATTGTTCTATAATTTTCATTGACTAAACATGGCTTGGTTGGTCTTTGATTGTTCAAGAGATGAATTTGAGATTAGGGCTACTAGATTATGAATTAATTCTATGATGATTTTGATTACCTCAGCATTCAACTCCTTTGTGTAACATTGGTTCCTTTTTGGAAAATAAAAACTATTCCATAACATTTCAATAGGGTTTAATACATCGATATGGTTTAGTACTATTTTATGGGTACCATGGCTCACCATTCAGTGGCTATCACGACCATTCATATGCATGGTTCAAAGAATGACATGGTGATGTTAAAAAGGAAAATAGAGTTAATGGAAAATAATATACTAATGTCCATGACATTTAAATGGGAAAACAAGCAAAGAAATCTTACCAACATAGTTCTACTAAGAAAACCAAAGCTTCAACTCGGTCTACTGATGATGGACACTTCCACTATCCACTAATGATGGCCACTCTCCACTATTCAAATATAGATGGAATCTCTCCAATATACTCATAGTCCAGTGAGCTACCTCTATAATTGACTCACAATCTCCCTCACGTGTGATTTTGAATTGGTTTACTGGTTTTTTCGAATTGGGTGATTTCTAACTAGTTTATGGTTTTTCGATTTTGGATGAGTTATATATGATATATTATATCGCAATATAAATTATGTAATAATTTATATATGATATAAACTATATTATACTTTTTAATTTTATATATTATAGTTTAGGGGGTAGGTGGCTAGAAATTTAGGGGCTTAGGAGGCTAGAGGTTTAGGGGGTTAGGGAATTAAGGGGCTAGGATGTTTAGGAGGTTAGGGGGTTTGGGGGTTTTAGTATGTTTAGGTGGTTTAGGTGGTTAAGGTTATAGGATATTTAGGGGGTTAGGGTGATGACAATGATGATGATTCCAATGACGACGACAATGACAACGATGATGATGATGACGATGATGATGATGATGATGATGATTATGATGATGATCATCATCATCATAATTTTTATCACCCTGCTTCTAATATCCCATCAAGTGACAAAAATTGAAGATACTTAGGAGAGGGCGCTAAACCTAATGCTAAATGATTGTTTTTTACTAAGATGTAGTATGTGATATCTCCTAATGCCTTTATTGCGCTAGAGGAACTTAAATAGGAGATCATTTTTTTTCATGTTGAAGGTTCCCAATGAAAGTTGTATCATCGAATGTACATGGCCTAACTTCCCCTATAGAAAATCCATAGTTTGAAGTGTCCTTGAATTAGTTTTAGAATTGGACTTTTTTGTTTGAAAGAAGTAAAAGTTGTTGATTCTGTTGACAATGACCCTACATGTAAGTTATATGAATTTTACTATTTTTTACATTATTCATATAAATCAGTCAAAGGTAAGGCCTCGAATCCAATAGAACCTAAGTTTGATTATGGTGTTGTTTTCCATGGGTATAGCCTCTCTCATTGTCTAATGTGGGCTCTATTTGATTTGATGGTCATGTGCTTGGGTTGTCCAATATATATGCTTCAAATTATCTATATCAAAGAGAATCTCTTTGGGACTCTCTTGAAGTCCACCTTGTTGTTGTGTTGTGATTTTTAAATGTTGAGATGCAAGAGGGAAAATAAGGCTTACTCCCTAATAGAATGCCATTGAGGTAACAAATGAATTGAAGGCTATACTTGCGCTTTGATCCTAACAAATTTCATTTTCAAGACTCTTTTGAACTTTGGATCACTTGGTCTAATTTATAGAAAACTAACAAAAGGGTTTTGACATGACTAATTTGATCCATGCTTATTGAGAAAATATTATTTTTCTTTGACTAGGATGGAAGGAAGCATGTTCATATTTGGGGAGAGATCATTCTCTCTGACCATTAGCCCATTGTGTTTTTTACATCATGGGTGGAAACAAAAATAAAAATGAAAAAAAATAAGTTCCTAATCAACGTGTCTCACTTGAAGCAATGAACCCATAATGAACCCATTGAACATATTTGAACCTAATTATGGCATACCCTAAATGGCCCAAAAGTTGAGTGTCTTGGTGGAGAAATGTTATATTGATCGTGTCACTACTTTCTTGTAGGGATATGGGAGGCATGCATCTCATCACTATTAGGAAAATGAATATAAAGGTAGTGAAAGAGGAGCTTTCCAAGGTAGTTAATGTAAGCAAGGTTCTAAAATTGGAAGAAATTTATAAGGCTTGAGGGGCACAAATTCATACTAGAGTTCACTAGTTCAATTTGAGGGACATTCTATAAAGGCCTTATTCAAATCCCTATCTAATCAATAAGTGATAAGGAGAAAGAAACCCCCCAAAGCTCCTTTTGGATGTCTAACCAATTAGGATGATGTTGAGAAAGACTTTGTTGGCCATTATAATATAATTTTCCAAGCTTAAGGAATATCTAAGGAACATAGGGTGTCCATGAATACAATTTTAAAGGTTTCCCCCTCTACTTTCATTGGAATCATCAATGTTTATGTGGCTGTAGGAGTTGAATTCTGATGATCTAACAAGGAAAATAATGGAGATTGTAGAGAATAATGCATGGCTATAGATTCCATGTTTATTTAAAATGTCTTTGAGAGAGCATGTTATAGATTAGGATGTCTTGGTTTTGGCCCCTATTTTATAAAAAAAAATGTGGAGACTCACTTTTCCAATGTTACAACCTTTCTTTGTATTGACAATCTTACATGCTATAACCTACTCTTTATGCTATGGTAGTATAATATTTGGGATACCTTCTTCATGATAGAGTGGATTAGGGTGTCATCGAGGCTAATTCCTTTTTGGAAATTGAGGGTGTCCAAATTTTCATGGACACTTTCTTGATGATTCCATCCTTACCCTATTAGAAGAAAAGGAAACTTTGGATAACATGTGGAATTTCCTTCATATTTTATGTAATGCATGAGTTTAGGTCTAAATTGCAAATGGTTAGAATGTAAAGATGTTTAGAATGTAGTGTTTTAGGAAGAGATGGGATGGTATCCATGATTGGATAATAAGTTAATGATGGGATTGAATTTATCTAAGTCAATTTTGCAAGGGTCCTTGGCTAGAGAACATCAACAACATGATGTTTCCTCATAATCTTTCTCTAGGATACTACGAATACAGAAAAAGTAATTTACATAATCAATTGAATCCTTTGTTGCATGCCTAAGCACGTCAAAGGAGTGGGAATCATTGTTACCCATACTTAGGATTATTAATACATGTGATCCAAGAGGGTCATCAAAATTATTGAAAGGAAAGAAGCATAGAATATTTTGCTTAAGAATTTTACTACGTAGGGGGTTCTCGAGAAGAAAAGGTAGTATCAACTTAAATCTTCAAACCTTGCTTGTTACCCAATATTGGTAATAATTAAAGGGACTTTGTTACTAAGAGTATTTGGAGGCATAGGATGCCATTAAGCATAATCTAATAGTGAAGTGTGAATCTTTGAATTATGGATATTCCTTCAATAAAGATTGTTTTTAGTGGCCATCTATTGTGCTTTTGAAAGAAAACCCTAGAAAAATCATCCTAGTTCTTAGCCAAGTGATTCAAAAGATGGATTAAAACATCTATGGAATTGTATGACTCTAAAAATAGACCCTCATATACCCAAGTTACCCCTCCTTCACCCAAATTACCTCTAATTAACACTAATTAACATCTATTTTAATTTAATACCTCCTAATTGACCCCAATGGCGCAAAATATCCCAATTAACACAATCGACCATAAGTAAACCATAATTTACCTAAATGAATCCGAATTTAATTACATTATCCTTAATTAATTGACCGTAGTTCACCTCGATTAACCCATCATTGGCCATAGTTGACCCAATTACCCATAATTGACCTGAATTACTCTTAATTGGCTTTAATGAACCCAAGTTACCTTAGTCCACCCAATTACCCATAAGCGACACAGATGACCCCTAATTGGCCCTAATATACCCAAGGTACCCCTAATTCACCCCAATTACTCATAATCGACACATATTGCCCCTAATTGGCCCTCATATACCCAAGTTACCCCTATTCACCCTAATTACTTGTAACTAACCCCAATTAGCATCTAATTTAATGTAATACTACATAGTTGCCCCCAATGGCACAAAGTATCCCAATTTAACCACAATCGACCATAAGTAAACAAAAAATTACCAAAATTCTCCTAATTGAATCACATTATCCTTAATCGACCATAGTTCAACTCGATGTAACAATCATTGGCCACAGTTGACCCAATTACCCATAATTGACCTAAATTACTCGTAATTGGTCTTAATAAACCTCAGCTACCCATAATTCACCCCAATTACCCTGGTCCACCCAATTACCCATAAGCAACACAAACGAACCCTAATTGGTCGTAATATACCGAAGGTACCCCTAATTCACCCCAATTACTCATAATCAACACAGTTGCTAATAATCGACCCAATTACTGATAATCGACACAAATTACACGCAATTCGCCCTCATATACCCAAGTTACCCTAATTCACCCCAATTTCCTATAACTAACCCCAATGAGCATTTAATTTAATGTAATACTACCTCATTAACCCAAATGGGGTAAAATATCCCAATTACCACAGTCGACGATAAGTAAACCTTAAGTTACCTAAATTACCCATAATTGAATTATATTATCCTTAATTAATCGACCATAATTCACCTCGATTGACCTGTCATTGACCACAATTGACCCAATTTCCCATAATTGACTTGAATTACTCTTAATTGGCCCTAATAAACCCAAGTTACCCACAATTCGACCCAATTACCCTAGTCCTCCCAACTACCCATAAGTGACACAAATGACCCCTAACTGGCCCTGAATATACCTAATGATCCAGGTGGATCTCCCAAAATGACCAAATTTTAAAGTCTTCAAAGGTTGAACAAAAGATTACAGTTGCATAGGGCTCACCGAGAGCTTTCCAATGACGCTCGTTTCAACAAAAATGGACTCCGGTGCAAAAGTTATTGCATTCTGAATTTTCGGTAAAAACTGTAAAAATGGAAAAAGGGGGTGCCGCGTGGCATGATCGTACAACTGACTTGGAAAAGACATCATTCTGACATCAGCATGGTGATGTGGCAGCATGAGAGGATGACATGTGTCACCCAAAAATGGACGAAACGACACCTAATGAAACCAAACCGGAAGTGCCACATGGCATATGCTAAGGTGGCATGATGACATGATAGACATTGAGGCAACAATTGGTGATTGGGCGTGACATGGACCAATGGGTAGTTGACATGTGGAAACCATGTGGACCAATGGCAAGTTACCACGTGGCAGCCACGAAATGTTTGTGAAGGCCAAAGATTCGAAAACTTTGTTCCAATGGATAATTATTATATATATATATGTGATTTGTTATACATGTGCACATAATGGGGAGGTTTGTGCGATTTGAACCCACAACATCCCTTTTAATACTCCAAATCCTTAGCCAATAGGCCATACGAATTACTTGAAATAGTAATTCGAAATAAATTCATTTAACTTAAATCCAATAAATATGGATCATGGTTGGGCTTCCCATGGCCTATAAAACCAAGCATGAATTTATTGATCTGAGACAGAGTTGACAGAGTTTGGAGGTCGAGCTTTGCATAGATTTTGACACAATTCCAAGAACGCATACCAAGGTGGTATTATATGTTTATCTAGGTGGTTTCACACGGTTTGCATGCATCTCGAGACACTGCACACATCCTGACGTGGTTCTGCATGCATCTCGAGACAATTTTCAGAGTGCACAGAATTTGAGGCCATACAAACTGTATGGATCATATGCAGTCTTGGAGGCTATGCCAGAGGGGTGATCACAATGTCCAAATCAGAACCATATCGAGTTTATACTCAAAAGAATCGATTATTCGCAAGGAGTCCAAATCCAGCTTCAATGTTTGCATCCAGGCACTCTAGCGAAAGAGTGCTCACATAACCCTTCAACTACACTAAAGGATAGCCATGTTTACACTTCGAAGAATCATAATTTCCTTTTGAGCTACTGCTAAAGTATGTTTCTGCTCCATAACAAAGAACACTAAGGTGATATTTGGGGTGATTCCTAGCTTTTCTTTGTAAATTAATAAAGCATTTTTGAAGAGTAATAAACCGGTCTCATTGGAAGGGGCCCGAACACATAGTCCATATTGGATGAACTCAGTTATCAGCTGTTGTCCCATATTATGGTTTGCATCTTCAATCATTTTCATTCTTTATGGTTATGTGCTCTTTGAAAGTGTCATTTTAAATCCTTTTTAAAGTCTTTCTTCAAAAGTTAACTGTTGAAGCATTCACATAAATCTTGGTTAATAAAGATCCTACAATTTCACAACTGTAACAAGCCTCACACAAACTCTCAAGAAGTTGCAAAGAAGAAGAGAAGAATGCACTCAATAATCACTCATGAACACAGAAAATGGAGAATAGCGGTATCATACATCAGCTGTGAGCTAACACTGAGAGAATAATGAATACAATACAATAATTGTGATAGAGAATTCGAATTAACCAAGGAGGTCATTTGAATCATGCTCAAAGTCTAGCTTGGATAACATTAGAGACATCATCCAGTCAGTAGTATCAATCATAGATGGTAATAGTCATTCAAGTGACACTAACTGAGTCTAACAGAAACATCTAGGCATGAATCAGGGGGAGGAGACTCCAAGGAGGGCGCATGAGGCTATCAGAAGGTCAAGTGGCACTCCAGAACTAGCTAACTAGGAGCTACAGGCAGTTACCATGAGCAATCAGTGGAAGAACTTCTCAATCAATGCTCTAACTGACTGTCAAACAACTGGTAGGTGAGATGAGGTGCTCTAATTGAATGATAATTGGTGGTAGGTGAGCAAAGGTGCACATGTCATGCAAAAGAGTCAAATAGGGCGCATCAGGTAGGTAGGAGGGTTAATGGGGGATGAAGAAAAGCTATAGGTGCTGGGAGGGCCACCAAGATGATGACTGGATGCATGCAACTGCATGCATGATGACTGGATGCATGCAAAATGCATGCAGACATGCAAATCTGAAAAATGATGGTGAGAATATTCCAACAAACTTGGTGTACAAGGTAGTGTATTTGCACATTGAAAAATTCCACTGGTGGATACTTTTGCATGGCACACATTAGTTGAGGAATTTCTCTCCTCTAAGATTTATATCTTATTTATGGATTTCTTTAGATTTAAACCACCTACAAATGATACAAGCAAAAAACATGTTTCAACATAGACAATATATACACCGCAAGTTAAACACATGTGATCAACAACTTCTTCTTCAAAAAAAATTGCATATAAATCGTTATTTACCTCATGTATTTGCCAAGATCATATATAACTTGTTTTATGTTGTTGTCAAATCCGTGAGGGAGAGATAGAGGTAGAACAATTTATAACAAAAAAAGAATCATATTTGATTGAAAATAGATTATAATAATTACTACCAATATATATAGAAATCTACCAAAATAATTACTTTAATGAATGTATGCCAGTCACGAGTTTTTACCCCACCAAATTTACCTTTCTTTGTTAAGATATTCTTTACGTTTGAAGAAAATCCCATCGAAAATCTAATTTTCCGAATGACCTCTTTTACAACATTTCTTTCCTGCTCTGTAAATAATGATGGAATACTATTTCGTTCTAGTCCATTGCTATTTGAATTAATCAAATTTTGCATTGCGTGATTGGATTCTTGAATGTCACTACAAATTTTGAAAAACAAATTTGTCACTCCTTCCATCTAAGATTCTCCACAACATTTATGTTACGATCTTCTTGATATGCATTGTATCAAACAAATGATATATTTGTAGGTGCTCATTGTAGGGAAACCTACTAAATTATTTGGGGTATCTTTTCATTCCTCGTGGAAGATGACCACTTCCTTGACAACCATATTTATGATACATAAATGAAATTACAATAGTAATTGTTAGATATCGTAAATATGATAATTCAACACAAGTCAAAATTTTAAAACATTACATATGATACATAGACAAATTTTGCTTACATTGACAATTTCTATTATATTCCAACTTCCATAAGTGATGTGTCATTATTCGTGGTTTTATTGCAGTCTCTTCTTTCTCATTGAAAAGATGTTTATCGGTAGTTCAATACCTATGGTTCTTAGGGAGGAAGTACCTATATTCATCAAACACCTCATTTCCTAAGCTTCTTGAATGACAAGATTTCATCCTAGGACCACAAACTAGACATGGAAATTTACCCTTTGTTTGAAGACCTACAACATATGGATTAATTCTAGTATTAATTATATAACATGAATTATTTAAAAACATGCATGATATTAAGATAAAATTCTATACTATTGAAGTGTAGTAGTGTGCTACATACCACAAAAATGTGTTATACCTGGGGCATCATGAATTGTCCATGTAAGAATTCCATGGAATTGAAATCTTCTTTTACCTATTCGTCTAAAGATGCCATACATTGTGATTCAATCCCATAACTTTAGTAGCTCGTCAACAATAAGCTCAATATAGACATTCATATCTTTCACTTGGTACTTTCCTAATTGGTATTGGTTGAAAGTACACATAATTACTACCTTATATATATATATATATATATATATATATGAACAAGATGAATGAAATGCTACATTCAAACAGAAATATCATTATAAACAAATACCTGGAACAATTATTGCCAACATTCTGTGCTCCCTCTTTATTGACATCCAAAAAGGAAGGTTATTGTTTAAAAAAAAATAGGCCACATTGAGTAAGTAGGCCCAAGTTCACCAAATGGATTGACACCATCAACTGCCAATTAAAGCCTAACATTAAGATGTTCTTTAAAAATAAACCATCTTTCTTCAATGTTCCTAAATACAAAACCATCTGTAGGCATTTGAAGAACACCATCTTCACTTATGTTTCGTGCATGGTAATCCATAAACCATGCTATGCTTGGGCACCTAAACAACCACTTCAAACATGGAATTATGGGAATATAACGAAGAACCTTGCGAGGCACCTTACTTGTTACTTGATAAGTTCGATATCTACTGATTTGACACTGTGGGAATTTTGTTTTCGATGCATATTGTCCATAATATATAATATGAATTTTGGGACATGCATCAATAAATTGATAATCCATTCCCATATCTTTCATGATGGAATATAATTCTTGGTATTTGTAAGGCAACTTATTTTGCGATGGTAAGAAAAATTCACCCATCAATCTACGACAATATAAAAAGTAACTAGTTAATGTAAATAATAGTAGTTAATATAGATATTGCATCTTTAATTTACACATCAATTGACACTAAAAATCGATAAAAATAAGTCGACATTTACGTATATGTGACAAATTATATTACGTACTTTAAGATCTGTGTGAGACACGTGTTTGAAAAACCATTCGATACCTTCAAGTTCACC
Organism: Larix kaempferi; assembly: GCA_027924585.1. Lineage (NCBI taxonomy): Eukaryota > Viridiplantae > Streptophyta > Pinopsida > Pinales > Pinaceae > Larix > Larix kaempferi. Next base: position 10,266,844 of record BSBM01000589.1, on the reverse strand, counting down.
AACAACATTACACTAGATATAATTTTTTTTTGTGCCTTCATGAAGGGGTTTTGTGGCACTCTTAAGCACATGTACATCATAAACATATTCATCATTGTTTCCCTCACCCTTCAAGTTGTCCTCATCCAAGTTGTCGCCCTCATCCATGGGAGCATTAAAGAAGTCTTGGACCAATCTATTTTTCCCATCATCCTCTACTGTATTATTAGTGTCATCTTCTTCCATAGGATTAACATGATATTTAATATCCATGCCATCTTCCTTAGCTTGTGCAATATTATTTCGAGAAATAATTTCCATACTAAGATGTGTCACATACCTAGGAGGACTTATCTTTACAAATAATACAAGTAATTAAACAAAATTAGAGTATATAACAAATATTAAAATGAAAGATTTTTTTATAAAAACAATCAATATATACAAATACCTATAATGAATAACTTACGATTGGATGATATTCATATCCCCCTTCAATGTGCCCATACACCCTAAAATGTCTTCAACTGTTGTTAATAAAAGTCTTTTTCCATTAAAGCCCCCCCATTCATGGCAAGGGAAATAATATTTCCCATCACCCAGAGTCACCATTCGCCTCTTTAACTTATCAAGCACTATTGATTCTTCTAGAGTTGGCATTGTAATTACCTATCACAACAAAATCCATTGAATCATTATAAGTACAATATAAAAATATATTCATAAGGTAAAAATGCAATCAAATGTTGACCCCATATGTACTAGTGAATTAAGCCATTGTTGTCATAGATTTATTAAATTAAGATTTATAAGGGTAGTTAACAATTACACAAGAAATCAAAACCATACAATTTTACCATATTAGCTTCAAAGTTTCATGATAAGCAACTAGCATAATCAAACAACAAAAGAGAACTAGGCCAAGAAAATTTGTATTGGTCATTAAAAATCACAAACAATTTCCATTCATTAAGTACTATGATTAGATCATTAGAATAGCCTAGATTTTCTTCTAAAAATATAACATTCCAATAGAGAACTAATCTCAATTATAGCTATGGATGGGATATGGACTATGATATATTAATATATTGGATACATTGTGCCAAAATTACTTTACAAATATATAGATTGCTCTTAATATAAAATTGATCAATACGATGTGGCAATATTCTCCTTATACCATGGTTCAATTCTACTAAAAGTATGTGTTGTATTTATGACTAGCCCAAGACAACATGAAGTTGAGAAGCTATGGTACAATGTGACTTGCATCCAAAAGAGAGAAGCTACCGTACTATTTTACATATTAAATATTTAACCATTATTTAGAAATAATTCACTGGATATGATATGTTGCTATTGTTGTAGACACAAATTTAAAAATGAGTTTTATTGATACAATCCTTACACTTGGAACAAAAATATTGAGATCAATAGAATAAATTGCAACATGTTTATAATTTAAACCAAGTAGAACCCTTCTAAGGGTTATGATTAACCTTGGGAGGGGTGTTTTATTTGGTAATATCGATTCTAAATATTGGACTAAAGGGTTACATTGCTTATGTTGTGTATAGGATCTTTATTTACATCAAAGGTCTAATGGAAAATAAATGATAACTTTATTATAATGATATAAACTAAAACTATGTCTAAGAAAACATAAATACAAATAGAATATTTATTGAGTATAAAAAAAATGCAAAAGCTTATAAATGAGTTTCCCTATGAAAACAAAATTACATATATTTCAAAATTATCCATTATGACTTGTTAAAGCATAAAGCTAGATATGATATTAAAATTTCTTAACACAACTTTATATTACAATGAGAACCATGAGTAAATAATGTGAGTTAGTATAAATCAATTGAAATGCGACCCTAAACTACTCCTTACATTCTAATAGACAATAAAATCCTATAGAGAGGCCAATACTCTTAAAAACCAAGGAAGTGTGAACACTTTTGAAAAATAGTAGCTATACTCGAGTAATTGTTAAGATCTTAGTGGGCAGCATTCACGAACACCTCTGGGTTTTGGTGTAACGGTTCATATCATTTGGTATCAGAGACTCCACCCAGGTTCAAGTCACAGAGTGGGTGGCAACGTCGGCACTGCAATGTTCGTCCGGGGCTCGTATGACTCAAACGGGACACCACCGTATGGGCGCACATCCAGCCCAGAGTCTAGACTGCGGAGCATGGTGGATGTTAAGATCATAGTGGGTAGTCTTCACTAACACCTCGGGGTTTTGGTGTAACGGTTCGTATCAGAGCCTCCACCCAGGTTCAATTCACAGAGCGGGTGGCAACGTCGGCATTGCAGTGTTCGTCCGGGGATCGTATGACTCGAAGGGGATACCACCGTACGGGCGCACATCCAACCTAGAGTCTAGATTGCGGAGTGTGGTGGGATGTTAAGATCCTAGTGGGTGGCCTTCACTAACACCTCGGGGTTTTGGTGTAACGATTCGTATCATTTGTTATCAGAGCCTCCACCCAGGTTCAAGTCACAGAGCGGGTGGCAACGTCGGCATTGCAGTGTTCGTCTGGGGCTCGTACGACTCAAAGGGGACACCACCATACGGGCGCACATCCAGACCAGAGTCTGGACTGTAGAGCATGGTGGGATGTTAAGATCCTAGTGGGCAGCCTTCACAAAAACCTCGGGGTTTTGGTGTAACAGTTCGTATCATTGATGTGAAGAACCTGCAACAATTAATTAATGAAAATACACGAGATAGAAGAACTATCAGAACTCAAAATCACTTTTATTGATCGTAGGCCAATTCGAGGGGGAAACCCCCTTTGAGCAAGCTCAATACAAATAACTTCACCGTACCTTCATTGGTCTCAACACAAACTTATATACTAAGTCTAGGCGCCAATACCATGGGTCAATACCATGTGTCAATACAAACCATGGGCCAATACAAACTATGGATCAACAATTACTACGCGACGACTTACAAAGCATATGCGTACAACAACAATAAGACAAACTATGGATCAACAAATAATACGGGACAAATTACAAAGCATATGCATCCAACAACAATATACTAACAAAGTAAATAGAAGGGGTGACATGGGTTCCTAACATCCCCTCTCCCTTAGAAAAAGCTTTGTCCTCAAAGCTTTAGATGTGGAAATTGATGCAAGATCTGAAGGAGTGGTTCCCCTGTAGCATCCTCGGGTTGCATTCCGGGACACTAACGCCTTTTGAGTTGCAGGGAGGGTTGCTTGGAAGGCTGTAGACGAAGAAGAACCATATCAGTTGCTTGAAAAGTGCGCTCAGAATGGTGCTGATCGACTTGTTGTTTCAGTCGAATTCTTGCCATGTGAAGATTGTCCTGCAGAATGAGAAGAATCTGATCGAGGTGTTAAAGAACTGAGTCAATTGCTTGAACTGGGGAGCTGCTAAGGGTGTATGGAAGAAGAAGTGGCGGTGCATGTCCATGGATTGCTTCATATGGTGTCCTTTTAGATGTGGTATTGTACCACTGGAGCGCTTCTAGGAAATCCATAGAAATAGTTGTCCAAATCTCGGTAGGGATGGGAAAGGGTTCGAGCAGTCCCGAAAGGAGTGTCGTTTCACCCTTGTTGACCTGGAAAGTATCACAGTCAGCCACCATCTATTGAAATGTCAAGTTCAGTCCCTGCCAAAAGAACTTACATTGTTCTCGGTCATACATTATTAGGAACCCAGAGTGCCCTGCTGATGAAGAAGCATGGAGTTCATAGAAGAGATAGCCCTGTTGAACAAATTGCAACCAATTTGGAACAAGCAGAGAAATAGCTGTAAGAGAAACTGGGTCATCAAATGTGTGAGAAGGAGCATATGCCACCATATTGTCCTGACCCTTCTTGTACGTGATCGCATAGGCATAACCCAGGAGTTGGATAACCCATTTCAGGTGTGCTAGGGAGGAGACCCATTGTTCCAGAAAATTTTCCAGACTCTGGAGATTAGTCTTGATGCAGAAATAATTCCCTAATAGGTATGGATGCCACCTATGTACTGCATGCAAAATAGCCATCATTTCCAACTGAGATGTAGATGTGGCTAAATTCTTACCGGAATGGTCTCTTGAAGGCGACAAGCCCACTGGTTCAGTAAGGACACCTACATATCTATCCAGGGAAGTAGGGGAGACCATTGATGGGTGCATCTGAATGGAATGGAGTTGAGCGATGACACCATGTGAATTCTTCTTATGGATATTTTCCAGGCGATGTGAATTGATGATGCGGAGAGACCCTTGTTGTAATCCCTTAAATTTGTGTTGTTTCCCATTAACTGAAAACTACATCCAAAGTTCAGCAAAATCCTATAAGATGGGGCCAAGTGTGCGTAACCATTGAACACCCAAAACCACATCACATCCTCCTAGGGACAAGGAAAATATGTCAGAGCGTAGGTTATAATCTTCCGGAGAGATACGCACATTGTGACACTTCCCCTTGCAAGGTAAGGTGCCCCCATTGGAAACCATGACTTCAAAGTTGGAGCAAGGATGGACAAAACAATCAACATGTTTGGCGATCCAAGGGTAAATGAAGTTATGAGTGCTACCAGAATCAATGAGTATTGTAAGAGGAAGCTTCTTGAAGTAACCCTTGACCCACATTGTTTGGGGGGTGGTGACGCCAGATAAAGCATGGAGAGATATCTTTGGTTGTTCATCTTGAGATAGGGGGTCAATAGGTGGCTCCTGAATGTCGACCTGATCATCCATTGTATCTGGAGCTTCTTCACCAATTTTAGAGGAAGGCGGAGAATCCATATCCAAGAGATAGAGATTTTGTTGAACACATCTATGTCCCCGAGTGAATTTCTCATCGCAATTATAACAAAGCCCTTTTTCTTTGCGTGCTTGCATCTCTGTTTCAGACAAATGCTTGATAGGAGTTGGTCGAGGAGCTGGCGGGATGGGTGGTCGTTGAGAACCCATATTTCTGAAGGGAACAAAAGTGGGTTTGGAGCATTGTTGGGCTGCATTCTTGTCTTCTGCCAACTTAGCCAACCTTAGGCATTCCATCATTGTGTTGGGACATAACATTTTAACCTTTGACCGGATTTCATCCTTAAGACCACTGATAAAACAACTCCTGTAGAATTCATCAAACAATCCTTCTGTGTGATTGGCTAGTTTCTCAAATTATGTCTGATACTCTCTCACAATGCCACTTTGACGAAGTTTAGTGAGTGCTCCGGTGAAGTCATCAAAAGCACTAGGACCAAATCGTTGCAAAAGGAGTTGGCAAAAATCTATCCATTTTGGTTTGTCATGAGCCTTGATGTACCAACGGTACCATTGAAGGGATTCCTGTTCCAAATGAAAGGATGCAAGTGGAACTTTTTGGACATCAAAATTATTATGCAGACTAAAATACTGTTCTGCATGATAGATCCATCCAGTCGGATCAATACCATTGAAGCAAGGAAATTCAAGCTTCGGACCACGAAAATTGCTGGAAGAAGAGAACCCATTGGCTGCAGAAGATTCTTGCTGTTGGTTATTGTTCATGGCTGAATTCTGAAGATGGAGGCTGAGAAATTTTTCATCTAGATCTTGGAGTTTGGTTTGGATGGCTACAAGTGCTTCCTCCATGTTTTTTTCTCCTGCAGCGATGCCAACCATAACCAGGAGTTTTTTTTTAGGGGGGGGGGGAATGGATAGAAAAACACAAACAAAAGCTTATTTAATAAAGGGAAATTTGGATTTTGGAAAAACTCAGATGGGTAATTGGGGTTTGACTAGGTTTTGGTCACTTTCTGATGGATAGGGAAGCAAAAAATGGGGATTTCAGAAGCAGGGTGAAAGAATGAGAAAATTGGTCAAAGAGGGACAAAGAAGCAAAAATAGGAAATGAACACGGTGGCAAAATTTGGAGGCGAGTGGGTGAAAATTGAAGAAGTTACAGAAAACCCTAAAAATAGACAAATGTGAGATTTCTTGCTTTGGGAAGTAGAATTTGGGATAGGGTCCTCATGAATGAAATATGCAGAATGGGATTGCAAGGGTGTCCGGGAAGTTTCAAGGGAAACAGAGTTAAAACAAGGGAGATATGGCAAAAAAATAAAATTTTATACGGATCTGTTATGGTGCAGAAATAGATGGATCTGCAACGACGCGGAAGTGATCAGCAACAAATGGATCTGAAACGACGTTGAATGGATCGAAAACTGCTGGATCTAAAACAACTTTCAGAATAGATCTGAAACGGTTGGATCTGGAATGACTTTCAAAATGGATCTGAAACAACTGGATCTGAGGCAGCGCAGAAGTGATCGGCAACAGTTCAGCTGAAAATAGATATGGACCCCAGGTATGTGCAGCTTCCTAACAATTCAGGGGTTTCACTCGGCCACCAATGTTGTCTGACGACTTGCGTATTGGGGCAGTACCCCTCACTCCACGGCTCAGGTAAAACTAATAACCGCTTTGCCAAAACAAAATCTCTTGGTTTACCTCACGGGTGGGAATTAGTCAATCAGGTAGGGGTTGTTGCCCTTTTCACTGGCAGGTCCTCTCAATGGGCCAGCTACTTCGGGGTTCCTATGGTACTCCTCACAATGAGTTTTAGGGCTTATGCCCAAGTACTTCCCACAATTAAGCAGATAGGGATTATTCCCAGATCCGAAGCTGCAATAGATGCAAAAAAAAATTTGGCAGAAATTTCACCCAACGAGCCCAAGAAAGTGCTCTGATACCAGATGTGAAGAACTTGCAACAATTAATTAATGAAAATACACGAGATAGCAGAAATATCAGAACTCAGAATCACTTTTATTGATCGCACGCCACTTCGAGGGGGAAACCTCCTTTGAGCAAGCTCAATACAAATAACTTCATTGTACCTTCATTGGTCTTAACACAAACTTATTTACTAAGTCTACGTGTCAATACCATGGGTCAATACCATGTGCCAATACAAACCACGGGCCAATACAAACTATGGATCAACCATTACTACGGAACGACTTACAAAGCATATGCGTCCAACAACAATAAGACAAACTATGGATCAACAAATACTACGGGGCGACTTACAAAGCATATGCGTCCAACAACAATATACTAACAAAGCAAATAGAAGGGGTGACATGGGTTCCTAACATTAATTCATAAGGGGTTTACTCACTAAACTCATGATATAGTATGCCCATTTAAAATATGTATTTATACTAAAGTGATTTAGCAATTCAATTTATTATCCCATGAATGGTCTTGCTATGCCATAAGTATAGGACTATAAAATATTAAAGGAGACAGAAAAATTTAAAATACTAACCTTCAAATTTTAAAATATGTTGTATGTAGATCAAGAATTGGTTGTCTTAAACAATTAGCTGCCAGAAAAGTTTCCTATTTCGTGCATCAAACAATGACCGGAAAAAAGTGTCGTAACTATAACAATTTTGTCGAAACTTGTCCTAAACAAACTAATTATAAATTCATTATCATCGGACTTTAGATGAAAGTGAAACATGGTCAAAGTTAACCAAAAGAAAAATTCAACGACTGTTGCTATCTCCCAAATAGCTATATACCCTTCCACACATGTAAAATAGTTCATCGTAAGTTCGACTAAAGATTATCATAAGACCGACTGCCAATGCACTTTGTCATACTTACAATGATTGTTGGGGCACCAAGAAAAAACTAGCTATTTTTTTCATGATTTTGAAGTATTTTTCAATGATAAAAAAGATTTTATCCCAATCATCGTAATATTTCATTGAATTTTGATCACATATGTAGTAGTAATTATGTATAAAAACCATAAAATTATTGAACTAAATCTAATTGTCAATAAAATATTTATTCATTATTTTTTTTCAACTCAAATGGATATATTGGCATTTATAAAAAGTTGAAAAAATTAGCAATAAAATTTACAACAGTCCAATAATTGGCTTTATAGGATCTTGAGTAGTATTCAACCCATATATATATGTCCAAATTCTTAAAACTACTTGCATAAGGTTATCAACTACTACATTACCATAGATTTTTACATATTGGCCTAATAATAACTGGCAAAAAATAGTGCATTCATATGACTAAAGAAAGAGAAAACTAAGTGGTATTGTGACCACTGTCCATGACCCCATCTTCATCATTGTCTCCTATGTGCTCCTCTGAGCTGGAAATGTTGACAACTACATTAACAGTTTGTTGGACAAAAGTATATTTATTGCCCTTACTTCCAACTAGTTGGTCAGTAATTTTGGAATAGTTTGTAATCAAAAACTCCTCATGATGATCTAGGGTATCCATGATTGTATCCGCATGTGCTCCATAGACCCTGATTTTTCCTTCAATGTCATCCCGGTGATGATCTAACCCAAACAATTGTCCTTCATGAATTCTCATATTTCCCGCAACATCATCCAAACGTTGGCCCAAACCATTTGTGTGAGCATTTTTCTAACTGATTGCTTCCAATAATCCTTTCAGCTACAAGTTCATCCAACAAAGATTCGCTTGGATGTCTCTAATGTCATCTCTGGCATCCCGAATTTCTTTCGACAACTCTTGGAATGTTTTAGTCCCATCCGACTCGGCCTTCATTTTTAATGAAGGAAGGGACAAACCCAACAAGAGACCCGAGTCCCACACATACAACAAAGGGTCACCAAATATCTCGAGTTCCCCACTTCTAGTGTAGGGTATTCAAAGGACCCAAGTCCCATGGTTTCTAAAGCTTCACCACAAAACCCGAACTCCACACTTTCCATAACAGGATAATCTCCATGCTACCAATCCTATGAGCATTAATTTCTAGCTAGCCATCATCGACATGCCCAGTCCCGTAGCCAGAGCTTACTACTGGTAATCTGTCCTCCAGACACCCACTAGTAATAATAACAAAGATCCACTCCCTTAGGGTGAAGGGAATGTCAACTTCATCCTCTACTGAACTCAAAATCATCATCTCCAAATCGCAAACAATGTTAGACTTCCACCACGCTAGACAACGTTTAATCCCATTTGCATTAACAAAACTTGGGTAGGGAGATTCATAATGTGGGGAGCCTATAAGCATCCTCATGAGTGCAATTCCCATAGCATCCTCCGTACAAGGTGGTGAGTGGTGCATTAAACCATGCCTTTGGATTTTGAATTGACGGTTACTAGCATTAATTGTGGATGGAAGATTGTTGTTTGAATGAACCATACAAACATTATATAACAACCTTAGGGGAGCCAACATGGTTATAGTTGGCACCCAATTTTTTTATGCCCCCTCGTGATAGAAGAGTAGCCTCATTTGTTATCTTGATCCACATGTAGAAGTTGAGCATTTGAGATTCAAAGGAGAATCCCATTGATGCGCTTTTGAAGCATTCCCACAAATTTATCCATGAGATCCTTTCTTTGTCTGGCTTGGGAGATGATCACGAGGGAATCTCCTATTACAACAATTGATTGGATTCCAAGAGAGACAACTTGATCAAGTGCCAAATAAAGAGCATAACAATCTACTTGATTGTTGGTAGCTTTCCTTAGACCACACGCAAACGTTAGTATTGTAGTCCCTCCGAAATCAAGAAGGATCCCTGCACCTACGTCTCTAACAAAAGATTTATATTCATTATTGATAATGAAAGTCAATGTCATTCATAAATAAATTTAAATAAATTTAACCTTACCTCTATATATTTAGTTATAAATTCATAAATTTAAGTTTATTTAATTTATGATAGTGAATGTCAATGCCATTTATAAAATAATTTAATTAATAAATTATTGGACTAAATCCAATAGTCGTCACAAAAAAAACTTTATTCATTCAGCATAATGAATGTACGTGCCATTTATAAATGAATTTAAAATAATTTAATTTAATAGAATGGAGAAGTACATATCTATCTTACCATAAAATGATGACATACAAAATCTTTGGGCCATCCATGAACCAAACTAACAATTTACAACAAGTCAATGTACTCATTATCATATTTCTAAGAGATTCTTCAAATAATTTAAAAGAAAATTTTCAATTACACACTAATATGTGATATAATCCACGCACATGCCTTCATTTAAAGATTAATTTGTAATAAAAATATTTCGAGATGTTTTTATTTCCAAGCTGTCACCTGTATATGTTCTCAACTACTTCGTACGATTCTTCATAAAATAAGTTAAATGTGTTCCCAAGTCTTTCTTATAGCTCTCGGGGTCTCCATAAAATTAGTTTAAAATATAAATATATGTTTCAACATATCTGGCCGATGTTAATGGAAAGCAAAAGCACGAAAATGGGTTCTTTAAAGTCAAGCAAAATTATTGTTTAATAATAGTTTTTTTTCATATGGTTTCCTATTGAAGGATAGCTTGGACGCATTTAGCATTTAGTTTTAGTTTAAAACTAATTTCTTGGAGAGACGTAGAGTTATAAGACAGACTGTAGAATATATTTAACTTATTTTAATGAGTCATACGATTTCGTTTTGAACTTCTTTACCTGGCCATGGAAGTGACCTCAAATGAAGTCAAAGCTGTACACCTTAGAAAAGGGATATGTTGTTTTTATATATTGTATTACAAATATAATTAAAATGTTTTTATCGTGAATAAAGATATTTTTCATTTTATGAATATTTTTTTTTAATTTAATTTTTTTTATTTAAAATATTATTAAATCTTTCATAATTATGACAAGTTAAAAATTATAAAAATATAATTATAATAAATATTTTTAAATTATTATAATCAAATATCATTAACTTTATTATTTTGTTGTTCTTCCCAACCTCTCTCAATGTCACCTTTTAAATGGAGCTTAGCATCACTTTTTTAATACACTTCTTACTTCTACAACTTCAACTTATTTGTGAAAAGCTTGGTGTCTATGTGAATTGGTTCGTGGGTGTGTCATAAATGTAACTAACTTATGGTGAATGTAACTTACATTTAGCTTTTGTAACTTATTTGTAAAAAGCATGGTGTCTATGTGAAGGGTTAATATAACTCACTTATGGTAAATGTATGGTGAATGTAACTTACATGTATGTTTTGTTGTTTTGAAAAGCTTGGTGTCTATGTGAAGGGTAATGTAACTCACTTATGGTAAATGTATGGTGAATGTAACTTACCTGTATGTTTTGTAGTTTTGTAATGTAGTTTATATATATATATATATATATATATATATGGGCAGAAAAAATATAGAGAGAATGATCAAAAATTATTTTCATTTTATAATATGATTTAATAATGTTTATTTTAGAATTTATAAGTTTTAAAAACAAATAATAAAAATTAATAGTGGGGTTAAAATCACAAAAAATTGATTTGTGTGAGTTATTTAACTAATATGCACACCTTAGTTAAGGTTTGATGATCGACATATTGTTTATATTTTACTCATTGCTAAAAACAATGAAGTATTGCAAGTTTAAATATATCAAGTGTGGTGATGTGATATTTCATATTTTTACTAGATATATATATATATATATATATATCATTTGAGGAATATCACAATCCAAAATAATCCTTACAGAATATCGTAATGCCGCATAACCCTTAATGAATGTCATAGTGTGACCTAATTATTCAAGAATATAAGAATGTAACATAAGTTACATAATATCAACTAATATGGTTAACCATAGTGAATCAAAATCCACTGCATTCAACCATATTCTTATATGGTCAACAATAAACAACCATATTCAACTATATTTAATCAAGTTCAAACATAATAAACCACACTCAACTCAATTAACTTAAAGTCAACCATAATCAATCTATAATTAAAACAAAAAATTTAAAATTTCATCATAACTTTAAAAAATCATTACAATTCTCACTTATTTTTTATTGATAAAATTTGAATAAATGAATCAAATTTTATTTTTGATTGATAAAATTTGAATAAATGAATCAAATTTTAACTATGTTTTGGCATTGATTTAGGAAAATAAAAACCATACCATGATGCAAGTGTGGCACGATAAGAGGCAAGGTGGGTGATCAAATGTTAGATTGAGTTTGCATGTGATGATGCATGATGTAATGTGTCTTGGTCCCAGTGAAAGTGAAAAAGGAGGTTTACGAGCTGTTTTTTATTTTTATAAAAGTTAGGGAGCTTGATCTAAGTATATAGTTCAATCAAAGCTTAATCCTTGATTGACATATAAATGTCAATCGATGTTTAAACTTAACACCATCCAAAAACTCAAAAACTCACTCAGCTATTGGCATCCTAAAAACTTCTCAATTGAGATATTTACTAAGAGTTTTATCAAGGTTTTAATAAATCAATCGAGTCCTTGATAAGGACCACAATTGAGGGTATGAAAACATCATTTTCACATGCTAAATTCTCAAGAAGTTTGACTGGGTTAAGGATAATTGAAGATATCTTTGGTTGACCTATTCCCATAAAAGCCTTTTCAACTTAAAAATTGGTATTCTTCTTATGTGCTTGCTTATTTATTAGCCATAGGTAAATAACACATAGAAAAAATGCATGGTATGGTTCTATGTGAAGCATTAACATAAGAAGCACATGGAAGATGAAAGAAGAAGTGATCGACTCAATGCATTGTACGTACCTCGTATTCTTAGATACTAGTAAAAAAATTTGTGTTGGTGTTTTACATGACCATGGTATTGGGTAACCCATGGTATTAGCATGTGATAAGACCTATTTAAAGGATTGAGTAACTCTATTGTAAGATTCCTATGCATAAGAGGATCCAAAAATAAAAAATCACATTTACACATACTAATGTCTACCCAATTCAACTAAATTCATCCTTCTCATATTTGACAAAAATCATTATTATTATGTCATGATAATAATTTAAAATTGGGTCTAAATAGGGTTGATAGAAAGAATTGTTATTCTTCCTACTTAATCTATGTCTTTATAGATTTTGGGCTCCACAATATCATGGACCACATTTTAGCTTTTCCATAGGCATGCAGCTTTAAATGTTGTCTTTGATTTGAATCTTAAGGAATAAGATCCAAAAAGTTTGAATCTTAAGGGAAGAGGAGATTAAACATGAAAATATACCATAAAATTTATAAAAGGAATTTGACGAAAACACATAAATGAAATACATTATAAAAATTCAAGAGAGAGTTGGACTAGAAAGATTTTATTCATATAAATCATTGCACGCAATGGGACCAATTTTAGAACCTCTTTTTCTCATCCTCGACTTTCTTTCTATTGTCTTTTTATAAGGTGCCTTGTTGATAAAGTTAACTTTGACTAACATAAACACCATAAATTACATATCCATCGTATTCTCTTTTACATTTAATATAAATTACATATCCATCGTATTCTCTTTTACATTTAATATAAATTACATATCCATCTTATTCTCTTTTACCTTTAATAAAAATATAGATTTATAACTTTTACATCCTCACTTACACTATAAGCCACCTATGATGCAAAACAATCGTGGTCCACATCATCACAAAGAAAAATAAAACTATGTTATATTTATCGTACAAAAGGTTAAGTTGGTAAAGAGAAGATTGCTCTTGGTCCGTAATTGCAATGGGTAGGGTGCTTTGCATGACCAATAAATGATATGGAAAAAATTACAATATGATTTAATAAATCTAAAAATTATAGATAATAAAATTAATTTTAAAACATAATAAAAATAACTTTAATTCAATTATGTTCCATAAATTACATGTGCATCATATTTTATTTTAAATTTAATAAAATTATAACTTGTACATCCAAACTTAATCTGGAGATCATCTATAATTCTGATCGATATTACACCATATGAAAAATCATATTAATAATTGTTTTGTGTTAATAACAAAACCATGCATAATCGACCAAATAACACGCATTTTTTGTATTCTATAACCGTCGATGTTGAAGTCATTCGTAACAAAATAAACCATTTCTATTTATGACCCAATGAAGCATTTCCATAAAATAGGGGTTTTGTATAAATATCATACGTGGGCATTTCCATTAGGCAAAACAAAACAAAACATTTGGGGATAAAATGTTTGTAATTTAAATGTATAGTTTAAAAGTTTTAAGATTTCAAAAAGACAAGAAAATTAGATAAAAATTTTAAAAATTCCTGGTTACAATTTTTATAGTATGAAATTTTGGCTCACTTAAATGCACAGTTTAAAAGATTTTAAAAAATTTTGGTTATAATTTTCATACTCTGAAATTTTGATTACTCTAAGGGTTTTTGATGGTCTTGAATTTATTTCTATCACCGAAATCAAGGGTTTTTGATGGTGTTAAATTAATTTTTCTATCATCAAAATCGCCATTAAAACATAATTAAATTCAGATTTTGCAAAATAAAAAACCCTGAATTCCAAAATTCAAATGAAACCAGATACTAAATGGTCATCAAAATTGCCATTAAAACATAATTAAATTCAGATTTTGCAAAATAAAAAACCCTGAATTCCAAAATTCAGATAAAACCAGATACCAAATGGTCAAATTTTTAAACAACTCCTCACTTAAATTTTAGTTGTCTTAAAATGTATAAACGATAAATTTACTAGGTGAAAATGTTGATTACTTCTATTTGATTGTACTTTATTGCTTATTTATTTTTAACATCTTTTCTCTTCAATTTATTTCCTCAAAACAATATTTAAATAAATTGTGCTGTATTTTGTCAAAAAAGAAAAGACAAAGTTAGTCGCATTTGGAGTTGGGTATTATAATTTAATTTATGAAATAAAAAAAGTCACACAACAAATAATTGATTTAGAAACGGAATAACGAAGATGAATCAATAATGATGGAATTTTCCATGTGTTGAAGCTATGGAAGGTTCGCGCGGCCATAAGAACCTAAATTTGAAGGCAACATTCCATCAATCCGCCCTATCGGATGGCGTCAGTTCATCATATAGCTCATGGCCAGTTGTATGAATTTAATGGTCAAGATTGTTTACTTATTTCTTTATTTGGAAAATATGTTGTTTACTGGTTCCATTCCCTCTGCCCTGGAATCCAAGTTTCCGTTATTGCAGGGCTTGACAGAAGACAATGAACGGGTTGAACCGCGTGTTACTTTTTGTGTTGACATTTTCCTCTATAAATGTAATGTCAGGCTGTTAGCATTTAGTTCGTTGAATCATAGATATCAGAAACATATTTGAGTTGGAAAGATACATATACATCTTTTGCTGAAGATTTTTCCGGTCTTGTTTCGGTGAAGTTTTCTGCAAGAGGATTGTTCCAACTGCGTACTTTGCAGCAATCTGCTGGGCTCGTCTACTTGTTGCTTGTTATGGTATGGTACCATTTAAGGAAAATTAAAAAATAATTGCATAGAATAACAATCCTTATAATTAGATTGATAAAACGGGAAGAAAATTAAATTATGATATGAGATTCTATAACAGTGTAAATCTAATTCTCATGAATTAGGATTTCATGTCCCGTTTGTGTTTTTGTTTTTATGCTCCAGGCGCTAGATCTGTCAGAGGATCAACTCAGTAACGTTAAGTATGAAGAGGTGAATACAACAACGCTCTGATGATAATAAATGGCGAAGTTATGTTTCCAGGATTACTGATTATACCTAAAGTAAATCCTGTAATTGCAGGAGTTCATTCTCAGTTTAAGAGGACTGAAACTATTTACGTGCAGATGGCTGCCAATAGATAGGGAACCGAAAGCACTTTTATGTCTCTGCCATGGTGAGCATTAAACGTCAATTTGTACAAAAATAATTTAATGATTTCATAGATTAGAGAATTTGTAACTTTTTTACTTTCTTCGCCTAATTGCAGGCTACGCCATGGAGTGCAGCATTTTCATGGAAGGTACGGATCCGTCTGTCTATCAAGTTACAGTTTCAACAAAACAGTACATTCAAAATGAATATGAGGAGCATTGTGAACATAATTAATTTATCCCCAAAACTAATAACCCACATACTCGTATGATTCTCAGACACTGGAATCAGACTTGCAAAGGCCGGGTATGCAGTATTTGGGATAGATTATGAAGGTCATGGGAAATCCGGTGGAATACGTGGTTACATACAAAGCTTCCAAGACTCTGCAGCTTTTTTCAAGGCCGTAGCTGGTATTTATTCATTAGTATAATTACAGCATCATTTCCTATAGTTGGTTCAGAGTATATTGAAGTTACGTATACATTTAACAATACAATTATTATGGACTATAAAAATTACAGAGCGCATTGAATATAGGAACAAATCGAGGTTCCTCTATGGTGAGTCCATGGGAGGAGCAGTGGCAATTCTCATACATAGAAAGCAACCTAACTACTGGAATGGCGCTGTGCTTGTCGCCCCTATGTGTAAGGTAACATAATTCATGTCAGGTATGTAGGTCAAGCTTTAATATATTGTATATTTTCGTTTAAGACTGACATGCATATAACTACGTGCAGATTGCAGAAGAGCTAAAGCCTCATCCTGTGGTTATCAGCATATTAAGGAAGCTAACTAATGTAATCCCTACATGGAAGGTTGTACCCACTAAGGATATTATAGAGGTGGGCTTTAAGGAACCCGAAACGAGAGAGAAGGTAACGAATGAATTGTAATTTTTGATGCCATAATTACATTCCTAATATTATGCCTCATTCTAGTGGTTTTTTGCTTGTCACCAAAACACAGATTCGAACAAATCCATATGTTTATTTAGATAGGCCTCGTCTAAGGACTGGTTTCGAGTTACTGATGGCAAGTATGGACATAGAGAAACGGTTGAACCAGGTACCCTTTTCTAACATTGAAAAAATCCAACCATATCGATGCTATTATCCGAACAGTTTGCAAGTATTTATGATATATAAGATATGTTGTTGTATGGCAGGTGAGCTTGCCCTTCCTGATTCTTCATGGGGAAGACGATAGAGTGACAGACCCATCTGTGAGCGAGTTACTATACGCTTCTGCCGAAAGTTGTGATAAGACGCTAAAACTGTACCCGAAGATGTGGCATGGTTTGACCTACGGAGAACCTCGTGAGCACACGGAAGTGGTATTCTCAGACATAATTGCGTGGTTGGGAAAGAGAAATACACAGGTGCAAGACTGCTTCCAAAACAAGCGCGAGAAAATTGTTACTAATACAGAATCTGCAAAAACCAAACAAAATTTGCCAATAGGCCTGGAATTTGACTTTGTGTACAACGGTTTTACCGTATCAAAACATATTTGAAAGGGTTTCAAAATTTTGGCACTTAAAAAATCTTAAGAATAATATTGATCCGTTGATGTCAGTGTAGATGAGGATACAACCAACCCACAAAGTTCCTTCTACATTGCATCCACAGTTTGCATAGAACATTTAAGACAAAGTTCCTTCTAGATTGCATCCACAGTCTTCTAAGACAAAGTTCCTTCGAGATTGCATCCACAGTCTTCTAAGATAAAGTTCTTTGGAGATTACATCCTGCATAGAACATTCAAGAACTTGATGTAAAGTTGTAAATTCTATATATAAATATAGTGTAAACTTTATAAATATAAATGTCGTAATTGAAAATGGCATGGCAGTGGTTTGTCTGACTTTGGATAGTTTGGTTGCAAATTACAATCTGCCTTTGTGTATTATTTTGTGCTTCAGTCATGGTATGAGAGATTAATTGATGCGGGCTGTCTGTATGTGTTTGCAAATGTTGAACTGTTTGCCTGTTTGATGCTGGGGATATGTTCTGTAATTGTTAGTCAACAAAAATTATACTATGAAAAAATTGTTGTGCGCATTGGTTTGACGTTGGGCAAAATCATGCAAAAGTAAGATGTGTTGCTGTGAGGTAATTGCGTGTTGTGTGCTATGTGGATTTATCTCTGCATTTGCAAACGTTGGGCTGTCTATCTATCTAATGCTTACTGCCTGGAAGAGACTTTGCTGAGATCACTCAGTTCTGATTGTTGTTACTTCCATCCAAATGAAGACGCATTGCAGTGAATGATGTTCTGTTGAAGGGTCAATTGATCAAGAATGGGAAGCGTTTTTCTTTGTCTGCGTGGAAGAGACCATTTTCTGTTCAGTGTATCGTCTCTCAATTGGTTATGCAGGATTGAAGACTTGGAGCGATAAAAACAATGGCCCATTGGAATCTATAAGGAGCTTTTCTGGAGCAAACGCAGTTTTGCTCAAGTCTTATAACCCTAATCAGAGAGCTAAGTTCTCGCATTAATGTTTCGTGAGAAATGGAAAATCTTTCCGGCTTAGAGCGATTCCGTGAAGTTATTGTGGTGGTGTTTGATACGAAATTGAAAAACAGATTGCATAGTGAAACAAGAGCCAAAAGATGCTTAACGTTTTTGAACAGGCTCAATCATTTCTAAGCGCAAAAGTTAGTTGGTTCTCCAACGACTCAGAAATTCGAAAAAGAGAGGAACCAGGGCGGTGGAAGTGCTTAAGTTGAAAAGCATGATTAAGGTAAAGAAAGTGGGATCATATATATAATATAGTATTATTAGCATAGGGGGATTTACTAAGAGCAGAGAGGGACCAAATTTTTAGGAGTATAAACTTTTTTTTTAGAGTGCAACTATTTATGAAAATTCTTAATTTATATAATTCGTGTAGTTATATATATATGTCATTGTAAATGTTTTAAATAGGCCATGTGCTATTTTTTATAATAGAAATATATAAGAAAAGTGTGAAAATATAACAAATAGTAATGAAGATTGATTAGAAAGTTTGAAGAATTAACAAATAAATTAGTAGCAAATGATGATATGATGGAAAAACTTAAAGATGAAGCCAATGACAAAACAAATTGTTCATGCACAAACAATGAGAAATAGCGTAGAAGAAACAAAGTTAAATTACAATGAAAAGAAAATTGGTCTATTTGAAACACATACTAAAAGTATTGGTTCCAAGCTACTTCAAAAGATGGGATATAAAGGAAAATGACTGAAAATTTGAGCAAGAGAGTTTAAAAGCTGCTCACTTTGAGAGTAGACTTAAATCTATGGGAATTACATTCTCTTCAAAATCAAAGATGATAATGTTGAGAATGGCTTCAATGAGGATGTTTCTACAAATTATTCTTTTAATAATGGTCATGCTCAAGGACAAAAGCATGTGCAAAAATATGGTGTATTTTATAAGTCAAAATACAAGATATAAAAAATATCTACAAGAGAGAAGAGAGATAAGGACATATGTATGGCATGAAATTCAATGGAATTTAAAGAAAAATGTTTTTCATAAACACTATGGATGGATAGATGTTCTACATTTAAAAATGTGGAGTGCACAATTAAGAAAAAGACATTATTGAATTCGTTCAATTGTGTAAATTATTGTTCTATGTGATCAACATTATGGATGGATAGATGTTCCACATTTAAAAATGTGGAGTGCACAATTAAGAAAAAACATTATTGAATCCGTTCAATTGTATAAATTATTGTTCTATATGGTAAACATTAAGAAGGTGTTAAGAATAACGTTGACATATTAATGTCACTATAAATGAGTAACAAACCAAATGAAAAAGTATTCTAGATGTACCAACAAAGTTGCTTCTAGATTGCATCGATTGTCTCCATAGACCATTCAAGAACATGATGTAAATTGTATATTTAATACAGATTTCATGAATGCCAATGACACAAGAGTGGCCTAACATGACCTATTTGACTTTAAATGATTTGGTTATAAATCACAATTTGCCTTATGTATTATTATGTGCTTAGTAAAAAAATCAAAATACCCAATCCATCATTCAAATTTACATATAACACGTCAAAATATCTAAAAATATCTAATAACCTTGTAGATATGACTTAAAAAGTGTCTTATATTTATGACATGCTCTCAACAAATTGTAGCCTATCAAACAATATATGTACTTCAATCTTAATGTAGATATATAATATAATAGTTATACATTTTATAATGGAGGTATTATATATTGATGGGTTAGAGATATAGGGTTTTTCATAAAAATGAGTCATTTTTCTTTTAAATTGAATTTAAATTTATAAAAATAATACATTTTTTTATGTTTATTGGTTGTAGCTTGGGTGGTTGGGAGGAAAGATTGTTTCTCTCCCTACCTAGGTTCAATTCTTTATAATGAAATGACGGACTATTAAAATTAAATGAGTGAATTATAGATGACATAATGTAATATGGATCACGAATATTGGATGGATGGTGGCTAAATAAGTAAATATCTATACTCATAATAACTTTACAACATATGTAATCAAGCGTATCGTTAACAATCTACGTCTTAGGGTCATTGTTATTATACTTAATTGGAAAAAATATTAAAATTTTAGGAAAATGTTGTAGGGTGAGTGTTATATATAATTTTCATTATGTTGGCATGTGGGATGTACATCCAACTTTCAATACACAAATTAGGGTTTGTAACTTGTATCGAATATTGTATTCCCTTAATTTTAAATAGGATTTTTGTTGTGTAATAAGATTTGTATTATTAAATTTTTAAAGGAAATCGAGAACTTAGTTTCTAATGGGGATTAGGTACAACAAGAAATAACTAGAGGATTATACTATGCTAATAAAATTCAACTTGTAGTTTTTTTAAACATGAGAAAATGATTATTTATGGGGACTCTTTTATGATCATTGAAATCATGAAAAGAAACAATTCTCCAAAGATGATAAGCTTACCAGAATTAAGAAATAACTTTATAAATTCGAGGAAATTCAATTATTTCACGTGTCCTCAAGAACCTCAACAAAGATATCGATCTGTATGCTAATCTTGCCTCTGTGTTGGTAGAAGGTTTTTTAAAGCATTATGGCATGGTGCAATTTAGATTTTGGGTTGCAAATTCAAGTACTTACACTCATGGTGATTTTCGTTGGCCTCTCTAGCATTTACAGGTAAGATTTCATTAGTTTCTCCAACAAATTGCTCTATTTGTGTTCAACATCGTACTTTGGGTTTGGATTTGGGAGGATTGGTGTCCATCAGATCTTGATGACAAGTCTTCTAGGCTTCCTGTTTATTATTAGCCCACTCTCTGGTTGGAACCATTGAATAATTTTGGTCTATTGATCCTCTCTTTAGTTATTTGGGTGAAATTTTAGTTCTTTGGTTCCATGACTCTGTTTCATTTAGTGGTTTCAGTTTCAAGCCTAAGTTTTATACTTGTTCTTTGGTTCAAATTATCCCTATTTATTGTCATGTGCTATGTTTTGGCATTTCCATTTTGAAAAAAGGATTCCACTATCCTCAACCTAGGGGCTTATTTCCTTTGTGGTCTTTAGTATTATATAGAATTGGCCTCTCCCCTGATGGATCTAGCCCAACCTATAGTATGGGTTTGATGTTTTTGTGGTTGAACGAATATTTGAGTGGTTTTTTATGGGATTTTAGCCATTAGTTCATGATTGTTGAAATCATGAATGGTCATGGTCATCACTCCCCCTATAATATAAACATTCAAGAAATGCGTAGGGTTCTTCGACACCATGAGGATTTCACAAATGGGAAAAAAATTTGTTTATTTGATGTCACTTCTAAAGTGCATGAATTGGAGAACGAAAGGGTTTCTTATAATGCAATTATAATGGATAATCTAGTTCAACAAAAGAGGAAAATTTAGGTATTTAATGAAGAATGCTATATGCTTAGATCCATGGTCATAAACCTCTCCAAGGGTTCTCTCCTTATAGGCTCTAAAATTAATGTTTATGTTAGGATTGTTCCTGATGGAGTTCAATGAAGTTGAAACAATGAACCAATTGATGGTGTACATGGACTTGGAGAGGTAGGAATCTCATCCCTCCAACCAAGCTCAAGTTTATTCTATGGGAAATCATGTGTTTTTCTCGGTTTATAGAACTCAATGTTTTGTAAATTTGATTTATATTTAGGAGTCTTTTACAAAGATTATATTCTAGATGAACCCTTTAATCAATTTTGTAAGCAATGCTATAAAAATTTATAGCTTAGATCATATTTTTAGAATAGTTCAAATGTTTTTTGAACTAAGATCAACTCTCCTTTTGTCTTATCTCATTGTCCAAGGAAACTACAACTTCTTTTAATACAAAATTTTTCTGTTTTTGTTATAAAAATATATTTTTATTGTTTAATATGCATCAACTACTTAATGAAACATGAGAGATGTATTCAATCAAGATTGATAAGTTATTATTATGAGCACTATGCCAACACATGGTACAATAAATTTATCATATGAATCAAGTGTTTCCCTATTAAGATAGGGTTTTAAGTTACGCTTTTGTGCATAAGAGGAGAGGGCATTGGTCCTCTTGTGGCATTTCCTATAAATATTTTTATTTCTAGCATGATTCTAAGATATACTCTACATTTGTATAATTATTTATTTTTGGTTTGATTTCAAAGGTAAGAGAGAAAATATTAGAAAGTTTTCCAAGCTTCGAGTTTTGTATAACATAATTTTGAGTATTTTTTTGCTTCTACCTTTTTGCATATGTATATAACTAACATACATAGATCCATTTTAAACTCGAATTTATCAAACACTCAAAGGGATCAAATTTATCTAGGTGTTTTTTTTTTTATCTTTAAATTATTTACACACTACACCTCAAGAAATTTGATCACTCTCGGTGTTTTATAGATCTTCGTTTAATATGGATCTATCCTGGTCTTAAATTTTGTAGGTTTTGTGTAAAAAATAAAATTGAATCAACATATGCTCTTAAATATATCTTTTGTTGTTGTAAAATACATTATATTACATTACTTGACAACATCTCCTCCATAATGGGTTGTAAAACATCTTACTACTTTTGATAAAATTATTTTGACTTTATGTACGAAACTACCTTTTACTCTTAAATAATAAAAGATTTTTTTTTCTCTTATCCCAAAAAAAATTTAGCCATCTCTTGTAAGGAGGGATGTCTCTTCTTTATGCAAGGTTATATGTTGATAATTATAGATTCATAAGTGTTATGACTACTCATCAACTAATTGTAGATTGGAAATATAAGTTAATGATTGTAAGTTCACGTTTTCAATCGCTTTAATAAAAGCTTGAGAAGGTTATGACTACTTAGAAACGAATTTGAGATGTTACGTTGTCCCATTACTTGTTCATCTCTTTCAATCTCCAACTTCTTGTATATGGATACTAGTTTTCATTTCGGGACATTTTAGTTGGTGAACAAGGTAACACACTAAGGATTGGTTTCCTATTATCAATGAGTCGTGGATTTTGGCTTCTTACCATGAATGTGCTTTGGATTTTAAATTTTATTTGTTGAACTCGGTCAATCTCTAGCTTCTTGTATATGGATTCCAGCTTGAATTTTATGACATTTTAGTTGGTGAACAAGATAACACACCAAGGACTGGTTTCCTACTATCTATTGGCATAAATCCATCTTAAACTCATGTCTGTCAAGTACTGAGAGGGATCTAATTTCTTAAGGTGTAAATTTTTTTTTTAATCTTAAATTTTTTACATGTCTAGGAAAATTTTACACCTCAAGAAATTTGATGCCTCTTGGTGCTTGATAGATTTGAGTGTAAGATGGATCTATGTTGATTTTTATTTTTATTTTATAATCCAACACATAATTTTTTGAATAACTTTTTATTTGGTTTTAAATTTTTATTTTATGAGCGGATATGGATAATTTTTAATTACCTTTTATTTGGTTTTATTTTTTTATTTTATGAGCCGACATAAATGTTTCTAATTACTTTTTCGATTTTTTGTAACATAACATTACGTTACGTTACGTGACATCTCCCTCATACTGAGTTGCAGAGCAACTCACTACTCTGGGTGCAACAAGATATGGATTTTAGGTTCTTACCATGAATATACTAAAACTTTTACATTTTAATGTGGATTTTAGCTTCCTACCATGAATAGGATATGCATGGATTTTACATTTTAATAAATCTGCATATGACCAAAATAAATGAGATTCTATAAATTTGAATCAAGACATAAATAGAAGAGCACTGAAAACAATTTACTCTGATCAAATTTTCATTTAATATGCATGATTGTTATAATGTTATTTAACACTCTCAACTATGAAGACCAAAAGTGGACATTAAACTCCTTTCTACATCAAAATTGACCTATAAATACTGAAAATTGTGCTTTACTAGGACATGGATGCTACTTTCCTTCATGAGAGGGGTGATCGGTTGCAGGGTTTGTCCCTAAAGGGGTGACCAAGTAGACATGTTCGCTACTTTTGATCCTACAGGTGTGACCAAGGCTTATAGTGAAGATAAACATGCACTGAAAAGTGTGCAAATAGTTAAATAGAACCTCAATTATGTATAGAAAGGACTTGTGAAGCATGCAATGGATGCATTTCATGATCATCACCTAGTTTAGGCCTAATAAAGGGATATAAAAGAGATTCTTTTGGTGAAAATCCAGGAGGTTGGATTGGTGGAAGATTGTAATATCTGTATCCAGATATTCTCATGTTGTGATCGTGTCTGAATCACAATAAGAAAATAATTTCATTTGGATATATTAAATAATATTGAATATATATTGATGAGAGATTATGTGACATTACAATTTGATGGACCATTTAAATATGGTCTTATGTGCATTTTCAATGGAAATGTACGTCTCTATCTATTCAATTAATTACATATCAATTTTATTTAATATTTTATTTAATATTTTATTTAATTAATTTTATTTAATTATTTAATTATTTGTTTATTGATATGCTTATATATTATTTTATTTGTTACATGACCTTCCTCTTCATAATGCTTTGTCCTCAAATCATTAGTGATGAAAACCATATGTGGTTTCATAAAACTATGTGCAACGTTTTTTTTAACTCTTTCTTTTTTTTCTTTATCTCGTGGATAATTCTTTTTTCCCACTTCTTTGTAATATTTTTTTTCTTACATCTTGTTCTCTTTTTCTTATTTGCAATGGAAATAATTACTTCTTTTTCTCTTTTTTAATTTCCCTTTTGGTATTCTTGGATTCGGTAAGCCAAAAGCCTACTTTTGGACAAGGTCCTAGATTTTTGGGAAACCCAAAAAATGATGGCAAAAAGCCAATGTGGATCAAAGATCCTTAATTAGAGAAACTATGAGAATGGTTTGTGGCCAAAGGCTGGAATCAAGCCCAAGAAGGGTCTTTGATACCAATGTAATATCCATATCCGAATATTCTCATGTTGTGATCGTGTCCAAATCACAATAAGACTAGTCAAGTGAATAGTCAACCAATAGAAAATAATTCTATTTGGATATAATAAATAATATTGAATATATATTGATGAGAGATTATTACATTACAATTTGATGGACCATTGAAATATGGTCTTATGTGCCTTTTCAATGGAAAGGTAAGTCTGTATCCATTCAATTAATTACATATCAATTTTATTTAATATTTGTTTAATTTTTTTTAAACTATAACGGTTGAGAGGCTTTTCATTAAAATAAAACAGAGGTTACATAGCTGGACAAGGATGAAAATTCCCAAAGAAAAACAATACCTTTCACCCCTTGTTCATCCTTCTCGAGTTTATAGCTTTTCTTAAACTGGCCTAATCTATTGAAGTTATAGCTTCTTACATATTTCCCGTGTAAGAAAACACAAAAACAAAACATTGCAGAGAGCTATTCTAAAACTACTATGGAGATGCAACAGCCATGTGTTCATAAAAATTCCGGATGCTATGTAAACAGGTTCCCAAAAAACTGACATAAAAAATATCTAACAACAAAAAAAGAGAGTCTTAGACCAAGAGCAACCAACTTAGGGGTTGAGTTCCTCATAGTTCTCCACGCTGCGCTCCTTAGCAGAGATGAATCCAAAATGTAGGCTTGAGTTCACCATTGCGTTTCCAAACTTCTCCAGCTTCCCACCAATATTCTTGTTGGTGTTGTTCATGGCTTCCATGTGAGACTTCATGTGAGGGTTCGACAGTATTGCAGTTGTTAGAGCATGTCCTTAAGATTTCTATTGTGTGTCTTGACTTCGGTATGTGTTGCTTCTACAAGAGTATATAGCCTGGAAAGGGCTCTCTTAATCTCCAGATTTTCATTTCTTGCTAGTCTAACCTGGTGTTCCAAATATGGAACATGAATTTGTAGATCTATGTTTGAACTGGAGCCCCTTTGCTGCCCTAATTCATGAACCCCATCATCTAGCAGAACCTCTGGTTGATCTTCATCTCTGGATTCGATGCGACCTAAGTGCTGCTTGTAGGTAACCTGGACATTTTAATAAATAGGATGGCCCTAGCTGCAATCCCTTTTGGAGCGTCTTCCATGCTGACTATAGCGAGGGAATGAAGAACCAGAAACCATCACAATGTGCTCCATCTCAGATTGCGAATTCTCCTTCCCGGTATGCCTAAGACTGTCAATAGGAAAGAAAATGCCTTAATGCTTCTCAATTTCTCCTGTATGAGATGCATGTAAATAACAATGAAAATGAAAAGGGTTGTGCTTCTTCTCGAGGTTTTGTACGAAGCGTGATGCCAAAGCCTCCTCTTGGCTTCATGCATGCTGCCCATTTGGCATGGCGTGAGTCGAGGCTCATTAATGTAGAGGTGACATGAAATCCGGCGGAGATTTGAAATAGTTAAGTGGGCGATTGGAGCCACTAACCTAAATAAATGGAGATAGGAAAGGAAATTGTATGTTCCAGCCATCATTTGAACAAAAGAGCTAATGAATGTCGCATTCCAAGGTTCCATGGCTCAAGCCAACACCTTTGTTTGCCAACCCATCCGCCTGTTGGTTGTGAGCTCTCAGGACATGAAAGAACTTGATCTTCTTGAATTCCTTGGTGAGATAGAGGAGAAGGTGCTGCATTTTAGTGGCAGGCTTCTTATAATTTCTGACCAAGATTCTAGCTTCCCTTATGACTATTGATGAGTCTCTGATTGCAACCATATCCTCAATTTTCATTTATCTGGCGAGTTCTAGCCCTTTGATTAGGGTGAGCCATTCGGATTTATTGTTGGTCGCTTTTCCAATGCTCCAGGAGTAATATCTCTTCTTGTTTCCCTTGGGGTCAAGAATAACCCCCCTGCACCTACCATCCCTAATTTAATATTTGTTTATTTAATTTTCTTTTATTATTTAATTATTTGTTTATTGATATGTTTATATATTATTTTATTTGTTACAAAGATCATATGATATTAGGATGAAGAAGAGACAACAAAAATATTCCATTTTTTGGAGTTTTTGTGATTTAGGATAAGGGAAAAGGAGTGAACTCATGTGTTGGAGGAGAACAATACCACAAGGAACACCGCAAGGATTATAAATACTTAGTTCTTTGTATTTAATATAAATCGATTTGCTTCCTCCCCAAAGATATATATGAGATGGTTTTTGTTGAAGTAATGGTTTGCTCAATTTATTTATGCGGTGTGATCCATTATCTATCATTAGAATGAGGAATATTGGTGTTTTTTTTATGTGCAGGTGTGTTTTTGAAGCTTAGGAGCAATGAACCAGATTCCAAGGATCTTTGCTTGAGGAGTACATCGAACAAACTTCGCATAAAAGGTGCATTATTTGTTTTTGTGATTATGCATGATAATGTTAAGGAAAATTTGTTATACTTTATTTATATCTTTGTTGGTGAACCTAACCCACTAACCGGGGATAACACGCTTTGATTTCTATCACTACGACATTTCCCTCACAAAAGAATTGGTGACTCTGACAAGGAGGAATTTATTAGAATTTTTTTTTTAGATTGGGTGTCTTTGCTTAATTAATCAATGTCTAGAAGCCTTATCTTTATCGGTCTAGCCTCTACGCTCAGTTTGGGAAAGTTTGAGGAAAATCTATGCAGTCCTACTTAAAACTTGAAGCAAAATTTTCAATATTTCAATGTTTTCCCATGCCTTTTTGTTTAACAAGAGAGATTAAACACACTTATTATCCCCAAAGTGGCCACCAATCCTAGTTGATCTCCCTTTCTGGGCCAATAGGAGCGACCAGGGGTGCAAAAGGTCATCTTTTGCGATCATTTTCTTCTTTGTTTTTCTTCTTCTTAGTTGAGCTGCATGTAGACTTAGCACTTAGAAGTAGTTAGAAACACTTTTTAAATGATTGCATGTTAAAATCCTTGAAATATTAGGTTATGTCAAATAATTTCTCAAAATTCCTTGTTTTTTGTCACATGCATGAATTATCTCTTTGAGTAGAATAGACCGCATGCCATTAAATTGAAGAATGTTGTTTGAAAAATTTATGGTTGTTTACATGCATCACAGTTCAATAGGAATAAGCAATATTTTTTTCCCTATCTCAAATTGGTTTTAAGTTAATTCCAAAGAAAATAAAACATATGTAGTGATTGCATGGTGTTTTTTCTTTCCGACTTCTAAATATTTCTTGATTGCATTTTGGAAATATTGTTATACAAATTTTCTCATTTTACAGAACTTTTTTAATTGAACCTCGTATTACCCCTCTTTGCGATTGCTTTGCATTAAAATGAAGCTTATAAGATTGCAGGAATTAGATGTTTTAGACAGGATTTCTTTAGCAATTACAAACATGATTATGTGCAATGAAGTTTTGCATGATTTGTTGCTTTTTTGTGTGGAAGGAACAATGATCCAGGTGGATATCGGTGGCGGCCCACCTCTTCCAACTAGCTCAAAATAGTCTTCTGGCAATTTTGGTAAATTACTATTTTTAGCAGTTTTTCGGGTCCTAAACTTCTGGAGCCATTTTGAGGCCCTAAACGACATTTTTTGGCAATTTGGGGGACCAAATGGTTTCCAATGGCATACATTTGGCACTAGTCGAAAGTTGTAAATCTCGGATTGACCTTTCCAATGGGCTACCGAGCACCCCAAACGGAGATCGTATGCAAAAGTTATGACCCCGGGAAGTTGACTGTTCAACTAGCCACCTTGGGGCCGCAAACTTTATGACGGTTCATCTTCTAGGGTTAGTTTTTTGGATGTTTGGGATTCTTTCCCTCATGATTATGATAAATAGTCCCTTTGGGCCTCTCTTTGTATTGATCTTGGAACGAATGAGCATAGCGGCCACATCTCTTCTCAGAGATAGCTACCACCATTCTAGCTATTGTATTTTACAGTCTGTTCTATTTCCGCTATTTAATAGAATATGTGTTTACTGTATCACTGTGTTATTTGCAATATATCTCTGTATATGATTCTGTATATTCTATCTTTTGTTTCGTTCCCACATAAATCCGGATCAAACAAATAACCTCTCTTCTCTCCTATAGATTAGAGATCATTCATTGGAAGAAACGAATTGGATTACTATTGGCATATTACATTGTTTGATTCATCACATTGATTAAAAAAAAATCATAACCTAGAGTTTCACACCATACCTTTTGAGATCAAACAACAAACCCTAAAACGAGCGCTTAGTTAAAATAAACTAAACTTTTGTTCAATAGAAAACACACATTAGAATAGGTTTAGGGCCTTAGTTCAGGATTGGAGAGTCAACATCTACAAGAGCATAAATTTTGAAACTAGGAACTTGATTAAAGAGAGAAAATCCATTAGTAGCAAAGAGTTAGGAAATCACATCTAACACATGTGCCAAGCACTACGGTTAAACTAAGTAAGTGAAGTTAATATCCCTTCTTCTCTTGATTGGTGGGATTAAGATATGTATATAGTTTTTGGTTAAGTGGCAAGTCCTTGGGGTATCGCCATTTTTCTAAAGCTTTGGTTCGAAGACATATGTCTTGCATTCCCTACCCATACGCCTAATATTTATCTACTATTGTTCCTCCTGGGTGCCAATTGTGAAGTGGTAACCTTTTGTGCATTTTCCTAGGGAATCACATGGGTGAATGAAAATAAGAAATACTTGCGGTACTTCAAACAAATGTCTAATATCCATTTTATCTGCTTTTGAGGTTATTTGTCGAAGGTAGGTACTTGCACCTCTGATGATTATTGCGTGAATATTATCGTAATTGTTCCATTATCACCTTCGTTTAGTGGTTATTGAGACTTCATATCTCTTAGTATCTATTGTTTTTGAACGCCACTTAACTCAAATTTTCACAGCAAAGATTTAACCACTGTACTTTAATTTTTGGAAAACTAGTTTTCTTGTTGAAATCTTTAGGACATTTTGTAGTCGTGTGCTTATTATGATACATTGGGTCTAGATAGCCAAAATTTTGGTTGTTTAATTTTATTTAATTTATTGTTAAAATAAGAACTTACAACACTTCAAAGTGGTTGACCCACCAACCTATTGTTCAAGGAAACAAAGAGGTGAATCAATGGAACTTGTAGGCCCTTCCACTTTGTGGAGATGCTTACAATCACTAGAAGCAATTCATAGTGACACATAAGATGACACATTCACAACTCTTAATAGCCCTATTCGAGAAATTACTTATCAATCTAAATCAGAGCTCATTATGAATCAGAGCAAACATTGTCACAAAATGATTCAATCTCAAGTTCAATTAATCCAATTGATACCTCACTCCACCTGAAATTGAGAATATTGTGAACCTAACATGTTTTAACATTAATATCCCTTTAACAGATTGCAAAAGCGCAATTGCACTTACCGTCGACAAGTCACCTGTTTATTTGTCTTTGTTCTTTGTTGATTTGCAATGCACACAATACATCATGTTATATCCTAACACCTCTTCATAATCCCAAGGATCGACAACTACAATTCCTTAAATAGCTACTTGGGGCACCCATACCTACACCATGACTAGTGTGCATCAAAATCCAGGTACCCATCCTTATAGAATGCCATTTATAAGCATGCCAATCCCATCAGCCAATATTCATGTTACTAGTAAGGCCATGACAAGCACTTTAGTTCCTACCAATAACTTCTCGGGCTATGATCTCATAAGGGTGTCATTATGATCTCATAAGGGTGTCATTCTTATCTTCAAGTATGCCTACTAGTGGGTATGCTTTACCAAATATGGATTTTCCCTATGGTTGGTATGGTCCATCTCACACAACCTACATGGCATGAGGTTATCAAAATCATCAAAGCCATCCAAACTATTAGGCATGTCCTATTTTTGGGGGAAACCTTTCATCATGGGATGTTAATGTTCACAGCGAAAAATCTACACCTTGGAATAACAATGCCGCATGAAATTATCCTCTGCCATAGGGAGGTAACACCCTAGGGGTTCATACTCCACTACAAACCAACATTGTGCATGGGGGAAACTAGTACTATGTCGAGGGGCGCTACCATCAACACCTCTCCACAATGGAGTGTTTTTTTCTCGAAAGAAATCAACCTTCTTGGGGCCTCCTCCTATGAGAGGTAATTCTCCTTAGAATTTCAATCAATTCTAGGGATTGAACCCTAATTCATTGGGTTACCAAGCTCCACCAATACACAACATGATCGTGAGAGATCTGATAAAATCACCATTTTTTTTCCACATTAAACCTATTGGATTTATCTTGGCTAACTAACAATCCCATTCTATGCGTGAATGGGTGGCCCTCAATTCTAGCAAAAAATCCCATCAAACATACTCAAATTTGATGGATGACCAAGGGATGATCCATCTACATAGGTGACGAGTTTTCATCTATGGTGTTCCTCTAATTCCTTGGCTGATGATAGTATTTGCTTGCGATTATTTCGGCGAACCCTCACGGGTAGTGCTGCTAAATGGTACATTGAAATTCCTCACATCACTATTATGTATTTTTCTTTATTAGCCATGGTTTTTCTAACACATTTTAAATTACCTATTGGATATGAGATAAGAACGTAAATTTTGACTTCGATATCTCTAATCATATTCATGAGTGGCTTATAAAAGTAGTTATCCCTGATGAATTCTTAGTAGATTGGTTCGTGAAATCCTTGTTTCCTAGTCTTGCCAAAGACATAACTATGTTAGGAGCCCTTATTGAAGAAAATATCATTTAGAGTGATAAGAAAATGGATTTTATATATTCAGAATTTGGCACTCTCTATGACTCGATCCCTCATGTTGGACGTCCTGTGAAAGACCCAACTGGTCCACCACTTGAACCTCATGCTGACGGTGTGATTGGTTCCATTAATACACTTGATCAAATTACCTAGAAGATAGGACAAATGTCTATTCAGAAATTGAAACCCACAACTAGACAACCATCACAACAAACTACAACTCCTACTTTGACTTCAGTCATCCTCGTAGGCCAAGTCAGAGACCCTAAAGGAAAGAAGAAGAAATGTAAGAAGAATCCAGCTGTCACTCTTGGGAAGGAGCTTCTTCCAATCTGAATCCTCCCACTAGGGGCACTCAAGAAGTGTAAGAACATGTTTTTTACCCGAATATGTAATGATGCAATTATGTAAATATTGATTAAATGGATAAAATCCAGACGTTAATGGTCTAGTGTGGCCATTGTTGGGATAATATTGACTTAGTAATAGAGCAAGCTAACCAAATTTGGTTATTTCTATAATAGACTCATGCTATTGATAGGTCTTCCCATGGGATTGGGAGGTCTTCCCATGGTATTAATATGATTGAAGAATATAAGAGGTTGTTCAAAATCCATTGTAAGATTCTATGAGAACATGTACGAAAAATGACGGTCGAGGATTCCCATGGAGATTAGGCTACACTCGAGCATCTCTTGGTTGGATTTGTCCAAGGGGCATAATGAATATATCTTATGTTGGTTTTGCTCGCAAATGTTTTCTAGGATAAATAATGGTGTCCACGAGGTGTATGCTGTTATGATTTTCTTTACTATTTATGTTTATACTGTGTTAATAATGTTTGTTGTGCCCATGAAATATCAACATGGTATCTAAGCTCAGTAGACTCTAACTCTTTAACGAGAGCGATCTGATCAAGATCTGGTTTCCTGGATCTACATGCTAGAGTGACAGAGTTGTTGGTAAGCTAGATAGCAGTTGAAGAAAGGTTTTCAGTCGCCTTGATTTACATGGTGGAGTGTGAATCAGTGTGGGAAGATCCATTGGTGTGATTGGTTGGCTTGATAAGCAACAAAAATTCTAGGTCTAAGGTATGTTGAAGAAACATGGATTGTGGGTATATAGATATGTTTGTCACCTTGGAAGATTGGAGCATGTTGTTTCTGGGTACTCTTAGGATAGTGTTAGATAAATGAATAAATGGATAGATTGAGCAGAGTGTGGTTTGAGGGGATGGTGCACACCCTCGGCCTGAAGGTTTTGCAAGGATTTGGGGGTGAGAGCTCAACCTCGAAAAAAAAATTTGGTTTTTTTTTGTCTGTGTTTCATTTACGACCATTGAAAAAATGGCGTGAAGTTGGTGATTGGAAGAAGTGAACCATGTTATGCATGATCCAGTTTGAAGCCGTGTGGAATGTTTCAGAAGGTTTAGATCTAAAGCATGAGATCTGCAGTTGAAGCAATTGAACTCACAGATGGTCATATCAGTCATGGCCGATGGAGCGATAGCAGATGTGCTATGTTGATTGGGTAAATCAAACAGTTGGATTCGACCTATCAAATTGATGAAGGTGATTTACCAATTGACGGGAACATGGGTCGACCGGTGGTAGAGATCTCAATAGATGGTTGATGGGAATGTGGATCGACCAATGTTCAATGACTAAAGGGATGGTCGAAGAAAAGTGATCAACCGAGTAATTTATGGGACTAACCGGTCAGCTAGTCCGTCTAAGTATATGGTCGAATGATTGACAAGGTCAACTGAGTATTGCAATTTGACTGGGATGCTTCAAGAAATTTGAGTTCAATATCAATTGAAGAGTCTCAAAAGGTCGATTGGACGGATAAGCTCAATTCGACTAAGCATTCATGGTTAAATCAACTGGGTAGTCGACTGGTTGATTATTTAACTACACAATAATTTTTTTTGGCTTCAAAGGGATGCCCCTATCATTGAGGTTTAGACTCTGTGAAACCTATTTTGATTCCTAATGCAGATGCATACATGATTGAGGAGGATGTGTTAGTAGAAAATAAAGAGATAATTGGAATAGCACGAAGACAGTTCGACTGGAGCAAACAATGAAGTCTATTTTTGACTAATCGAATGGAGTAGACAACAAAGTATGTTGTTGACTGTGCAAAGAGATCGATTGGAGTGGATGGTGAATTTTGTTGTTGACTGTACAAAGAGATCGGCTAGAGAAGATTGTGAATTATGCTGTTGATTGTGTGAAATGATCAATTGGAGCACATGGTGAAGCTTGATGCCGACTGTGCATAGAGATTGATTGGAGAAGATGGTGAAGTATGTTGTTGACTGTGCAAAAGGATCAATTGTAGAAGATGGCGAGGTCTATTGTCGATTGTGCAGAGAGATAGGCTAGAGAAGATGGTAAATTCTATAGTTGATTGAGCAATAGAATTCAAGTACTTGGTTCAAAAGTTCTTGATTATTATTGTATGAGCAGGTAGATGCTCAGGTAAATTTAGTGTAAAGTAATGTTTCATTAATGGATTTGTAATCACTGTAAATGAGAATACGACAGTAAGACCAATGGAGGCATGTGTACCCCTAGTAACTCACTGGTAAAGTCGAGTTGTAGACCTAGGTGATAGAAGGGAATGCAGATTCACAACGGATAGAACTTGAGGGGAGAAGGTGTCATTCCTAAGTCAAGTTTAAAGGGGTGAATGTTGGGTTAATATTGACTTGGTCATAGAGAAAATTAACCTACTTTGGTTAGTGTTGTAATAAAATCATGATATTGGGAGGTCTACCTATGGGATTGGGAGATTTTCCCATGGTATTCATCTGATTGAAGCCTGTAAAGCATATTTGTTTATATTTTCTAAGGTGGATTGTTTTAAATTGGTCCATTTTTTTGAAATTAAGTGAATTGTTTTAAAATGGGTCAAAATTATGGAAAATCACAGTTTAGAGTCAAAGTTCTCAACATTAAATATATCCCTAATATCTAATTAAAAAACTTTAATTCACAACTATAATTTTTCGGGGGCTTTTCATCATTATGTGGACTAATATTTAATCCTATGGTTATGATTATCAAATCCAAAAACATCACTTATGTTAATTTCATGTATGTCAACGACAACTTGGAGGAAGTGACTTCATACAAGTATTTAGGAATTGATCTCCATCAAAAGCTTAATTGGAACTATAACATCTAGAAAAGGATAAATGGACAATAGAAAACTTATTATGAACTTGAAATTAATTGTAAATATAGACCTTTGGCTTCAGGATAAGATTAAACTCCTCTTGGGTCTTCCCTCACTCCTGTTATCTTATATATTGTGTGGAGTTTAGGGCTACAACATCTCTAGAGAGCATGGCGTTAGAATATGCCTATACACCTACTGAGAGCATGGCTAAGATTAGGGCTTCCTAAGATTGCTTTAAAAATAGTGATAATATTAAAAAATTTATTACATCAAAATTTAAGGAGAAGTTGCGATAAGAAAAAATTAAAATGGCTGAAGTTAAAAATCTTTCCCTTAAAATGTTGTAAGCAATTTCAAAATGTTTATTACAAAATTGGCATTCTTAACCTTTAACTCATCACAATTATGCTATTCTAAGAATGCTTCTCTTAAAATATTTCAACCACATAAATTAAATTAAAAAAAAACAAGATAATTCATTTCCAACAAATCAAAGCTATCCCAACACCATCTTCATCATCTTAATTATTTTATATATATATATATATATATATATATATTAAATTTTAAAATTATTTTTATAAAAAAAATATAAATAAATAATTAAAAACATTAAATTTAATTATATATATTTGAATATAATACAATAAAAATAAACCAAATTTCAACAATATCATATATATCATATATATGTATATATATATATCAAATTTCAACACTATCCCATCAAATAATTGAACTATCGTGAACCCGTGAACTATCGTTTAACAACTCTATTTGTTTACTTGGAACATTGCACATGAGAAAATTCATACTGATAGTTGTTTAGGGAACATCGAATGGTTTATTTATTTGTAACATAAACCAGCTGCTATCATTTAACAACTCTATGTTGTTTTGGGCCCATGCAGAAGATCTGAGAAAATTCATGGTGGAGCATCGAATAGTTTATTTGATTGTAGTGTAAACAAGTTGCTTATAATTTAAGCACACTCACTATTTATCGGCTTGGGCCTTCGCATAAACACTTAGAATAGCAATTGAACATTCGGTGCGAACCGTCAAGAATATAGGATCGTAGAGCAGCTTCTAGGGTTATATCAACATTAATATTATTCTGTGAAAATTATATATATATATATATAATTTTCACAGAATAATATTAATATCTAGCTTAATTATGAACTTATATATATATATATATATATATAAAAGTTCATAATTAAGATAGATATTAATTTGGTGTATAAATTATTTTTATTTGTGACAAAAGATCCTTTCTAAGGATGTAATTACTAAATTCTATAGAGATGTACATATCCTACCCCCTCCAAATTTGAACTTATGTTCTTTAATAAAAAACACATGTTCTTAACCATTAAGACCTCTCTCTCTCTCTCTCTCTCTCTCTCTCTCTCTCTATATATATATATATATATATTCACGTGATTTCAATTAGAAATGTTTAGTAGAATGTTAGTATTGTTGCACTGTATAGATGGTGATATGGTGTTTTCGACAATTTTGAATGCAATTTTTGTCTCTCTTTTCTTCTTTAACTTTTTTTCCAATAAATGTTAGCATTTGGATGTAAGAATAATAATGATTTCATTATTGTTATATTTTAATGATTTGTTTCCATGTTTTTTTGTGTTAATTTCATTTATAAAATTACATACAAAATTATTACTTTCTTACCAATCAATGTCATTCAAGTTTCAAGGAATCTTACTAGGATTCTTAATTGAATGCATATTTCACATGTTTAACACTCAAATGATCATAATATAATTATAAACCACGATATAACCCACAACACTCTTCCAAAAATCTTATTCCAACATCTAAATTATCCCCACACACTATTTCATCTGCATATGGCTATCATCTCTTAGGTTCGTCTTTGCCTCCTTTATGCTCCCATTCACCCTATTCTTATAAGTCGTGTGGAACTTCCCAAATATCGTAAAGGTCAAGTTTCCTCTCCAATATGTTGTTTTATAAGTGTCCACACTTTTGACATGGATAATAAGTGTCATGTCTTAGTTTAGAAACACCTCTTTCTAAGTCCTCAATTTACATGGATATTGGATTGACTCTTGTTGAAGGGAATGCATTAACATTTTTAGGATAATAAGTGTCATGTTTCACTTTAGAAGCACCTCTTTCTAAATCCTCAATTTACATGGATTCACTCATGTTAAAGAGAATGCATTAATGTTTTTATAAGTTTCATCATAAATGCAACATCAACAGGTATTTAGATTACATTAAGTAATAAAACAAATATCTATCATTTAACAAATGATAAAAAAATATTCCTAATACAATAATTTTACATGACCTCAAAGTGTCATAACAAGTGCCCAAGGCACAAGGCACAAAGGGTAAGGGACCATATTATTTTCATTTAAGTCCATTGGTTGAAAGCTCAGCATTCCTAAATACAAACAAGTGCGATGGTCACTACAGGTTACATGTCACTCTCATAAGAACTTTTGACTTAGAATCCCTTGCATGAGCATGCATTTTCCACTTAATATTATTTTCATAATTAGGTGATTCCCATCGTGTGGTACCCAACCATAATTGACTATATAAATGTAAACCACATATACCAACCAACAATTAAATAGCTTATCTTACATGCATAGTAGTCAACTATGTCCATGCAATAGCTGGTTAGCGTAGGACTGTTGTTTTCATTGAATATGGATAAATGGAAGGCATTGCAACTTCAAAGTTTTAGTTGCACACCATCCCAACAATAAGTCACGTAGTGTGGTATGATCATGACATGATTTGTTTTTTGGGAATTCAATGCACATAGGGAAACAACCCCATGATGACGGTCACATGTTTTTATGAGAATAGGTATTTCTCTCTATTAACTATGGCCTATTTTCTCTAAGTCATGAATGAATTAAAGACGAAATATTATGTAATCGAATTTTTTTTGGCGATATCAAAGTACTATATGATTTTGGCATGTCATGTTAAGCCCTCAATAAACTCATAAGAAATTATGAGTTTTTATTTTTTCAACTGCTCTTCCTCATTGTTTCGTGGCTTTTTGGGCTAGTGATTGTTTTTCGTCTATTTAAACTACTCATTTTCTTCTTTGCTTTTAATTAGCTCATGATAAAGTGTGGGATGCGAGTTGCAATTATTCGTAGCTTTAGTTAGAAACAATTACTTGCAATATGTGTGATGTATGTTTATTTAGAAGGTTTTTCCAAGTACTATCATCTACAGCGGGTCCCACCTTACTCGAGAGATTTCACCATAAGCTCTATCAAAGTCTTTCAAAGGTTCTTGTCAAAATTATCTGGACTTGACTGATGGCTCAAATAGCCAAATCACTGACTCTTCAAATACTACCATTTGCTTCTAATCGCCCAATGACTAAAACATATTGGTGCCCCAATGACTTAGTAAATTGTGGCATTAACCACCAAGACTTGAGATCATTTTCTAATGTTTTTAAGGGTCCAATTTAAAAAACTCATGACCATTGAATTCAAATTTGTTAGGTCCGTAAACCCAGAGAGATCTTAGTTTACAACAAAGAAACAATTAACAATAAGAAAGGACACAATATTTACGCGGTAAAACCTTTTTAGGGAAACATTTATGGGAACAGACAAATGAAACTATTATTGTTCAATCAAGGATATTTACAAAACAACCCAAGAGCATGCTTACAACCCTGACTCAATATCTGCCTCTATGGGCTACATATTTAAACCTTTCCTCTCACAATTACATGGAATTGAGTTATTAATTGTTGTATCTTTTTTGTGCAAATTTGTTTCAAGAAATTTAACAATAAATGAACTATTAGAACTGCCATATTAATTTATGTGAACCACCTTATCCTATTATGGAATAATTGGTTGTCACAACTCCAATAATCTTCACCTTGAAAACAATTTACCCGATATCTTTCCCTAGTTCGTTCATCACCTTTCATGCAAGCCAAGAGAATCCAAACACTACCACATCTTCTCTAACAACATTGGTTTCGTGAACATGTTTGCATGATTTGCTTAGGTACGGACTTTCTGAGGGATCACTCCACCTCCATTAATAACCTGTCTTACAAAATGATTCTTTATAACAATATGCCTTATCCCATTTTCATAAGTTGGATTGTTAGTCAAATGCAAAACACTTTGACTACCACTGAACACATTTACCTTGTCTGATACTTTTCCAAACTTACCCAATAGACCCTTTCATTCATGTGAACTTATAACCTGAGATAGATCTCCTTATGTCCAAATATCCTGCAAAGTTTGAATCAACAAAATCATAGACTAAATCACTGCAACCATTGTAGGTGATACAATAATCAATTAACACATATTTCATTAAATTTGGAATTATACAAGGGATTTAGAATTTAGAACTTCAACAAGATTGAGTTTTCAAAAAATGAAAAACCAAAAAATTACTTAATTCACTCATTTCAATCTTTATATTCACCATTTTTTTATAATATTATCAATATAAGCTATATAAAATCAAATTTATATAAAGTTGAAGCATATCTTCCTAATATTAAACTTAGATTCCTTACATTATTTTATTATTATAATTTTTTAATTTGTATTAATATTTGAGTTGATCAAGGTTTACCTCATCTCATGAACAATAGATGTTGCAAGAAATTTCTTACCTATTAAGTTATCTAATGGCATTATTTGTATGTTGAAATTATTAACCATTTTATTTATAATTTGATAAAGCATATATTGTGCATGTGTTGAATTACCATATTAGTAAGAGATTGTCTCCATTTTAGAGTGACCTACAAAGTTATTTAATGATATAGCAGTCTATGTGTTTCTTACTGTAACAAATTTATGTATTGGCATAGTAACTTATTAATTCCCAATCTTGATAATGGGTGGCTAGAACACGGGGATTTTTTCTCAACTTCAAGAAACAACAAGAACTGGAAATGCCTAGGAATTGGCTGAAACCTCTAATACCATGAAAAATTATTAGCTCATATAGTCACTGTAATATTGAACATGTGGATGAGGACACTACCCCTAATCATATTTAGAATATTGACTAGAAAAACAATTAGTAACATATACAAAAGCAACAACATGGAAAACTAGGTCATACTCTATTTTATTTTCTTCCCTTTATATGTATTGTCGAGTACGAATCTAGAATTTAGAACTTCAACAAGATTGAGTTTTCAAAAAATGAAAAACCTAAAAATTACTTAATTCACTCATTTCAATCTATATATTCACCATTTTTTTTACAATATTATCATTATAAGCTATATAAAATCAAATTTATATTAAGTTGAAGCATATCTTCCTATGCTTAAACTTAGATTCTTTACATTATTTTATTATTATAATTTGTAATTTGTATTAATATTTCTTACCTATTAATTTATCTAATGTCATTATTTGTATGTTGAAAGTATTAACCATTTTATTTATAATTTGATAAAGCATATATTGTGCATGTGTTGAATTACCATATTAGTAAGAGATTGTCGCCATTTTAAAGTGACCTAGAAAGCTATTTAATGACATAACAGTCAATGTGTTTGTTACTATAACAAATTTATGTATTGGCATAATAACTTAGTAATTCTCAATCTTGATAATAGGTGGCTAGAACATGGTGGGTTTTGCTCAACTTCAAGAGACAACGAGAACTGGAAATGTCTAGGAATTAGGTGAAACCTCTAATACCATGAAGACGTATTAGCTCCTATAGTCATTGTAATATTGTACTTGTGGATGATGACACTACCCCTAATCATCTTTAGAATATTGACTAGAAAAATAATCAATAACATATCTACGAGCAAGAACATGGAAAATTAGGTCATACTCTATTTTATTTTCTTCCCTTTATATGTATTGTCTATTGTATGCCTTAGGACATTTTTGTCAAGTATATAGCACAATAGGTACTTAGGCACTTCACTTTTTCCCTTCATTTTATGGGATTATTATGAGCCCACAAGTTTCTACATGTTTTGGACATTGTTAACTATCAATTATTACTTTGGATTATGTTGATTGGTTAAGCCTAGATTCCTTTTTATAATATAAATATAATCATCTAACATTTAAAGAAATATTCATTATTCAATACTATATATTATGATATGTGGTTGGCACTATTTTAGAGCCAACAAGAGAAAATATTGTATTGGATAAAGTCTAAGTATACCAATTAAGGTAAAAAAAAATTATTAATTAGAATATAAATTTTATAGTACAATTGGTTTTTTTTCAAATACATGAAGAAAGAGGGAAAACCCATTCTAGTTATTGCAAGTGTCCAGTATTTATTTTTGAAATGTTTGAACATATTACATTGAAAAAACATTAACTAGCTACTCCCATAGTAAAGTTCTTATAGACAAAGTCTCTAATATGTTGTATGTCCAGTATTTATTTTTGAAATGTTTGAACATATTACATTAAAAAACATTATTTAGCTATTCCCATAATAAAGTTTTTATAGACAGTCTATAATATGTTGCTTGTAAGTGCTTTACTGGACTCCATTAACCAAGTTTGATGGATCAAGAAGTGTGGTACATTTGAAATCAATGAATTAGAATAGAAACATTGAAGTACATTTTTGTTTCTTACAAATACAAAAGTGAAAACCCACTAAACTTATTAAAAGTGCATTTAACAATCAATTTTTTTTATAAGTATCTGTGTGTCATTTAACAATCAAAATCAAATTATTATGAATTTTTATTGGTAGTGCATTTAACAATCAAAATATTTTATAAGTATTTGTGTGTCATTTAACAATCAAAATCAAATTATTATGAACTTTTATTGGTAATTTTTATTGGAAACATTTTACAGATGTCAAAAGAAAATATTTTATAAGTCTAGGCGTGTTTTTTAATGATCAAAATAAATAATTTTGTTATGAATTGGAATAGAAACAAAGTAGTACAGTTTAATTTATTTTATTATAATATATATTCATGAAGTGTTTGAATGTATTATATTGAAAAGAATACGAATTAGCTAACCCAACATTATCGTTTTAATAGATCGTATCTAGAAGATGATGCT
Source organism: Larix kaempferi (assembly GCA_027924585.1). Classification (NCBI taxonomy): domain Eukaryota; kingdom Viridiplantae; phylum Streptophyta; class Pinopsida; order Pinales; family Pinaceae; genus Larix; species Larix kaempferi. The sequence continues at coordinate 10,224,688 of BSBM01000589.1, read as the reverse complement.
TTTAAATGTATTATTGAACTTGATTATCCAAGTTTGATGGAGTGAGAAGTTATGTCGATCTAGACAAAGCATTGGAATTTGTAATTTCCATGTTAGATATTGTTTGGTGTTTGAGCGTATTACATTGAAAACAATGCTAATTAACTCCAATATAGTTTTAATATGCCAAATTAACTCCAATATAGTTTTAATAGGCCAAAACTAGAAGATATTGATTTTAAGTGCATTATTGGACTTGATTATCCAAGTTATGGGAGAAGCTATGTTAATATAAACAAATCATTGAAAGTTTAATATTTCATGGTGTCATGTAATTTGCATGAAGTATAGTCACATGAATACATTGCAATTTAAACAAAATTTTCATATTTGTACCAAATAATATAAAACTCCTCAAATAAATTTGAAGAGAATATTCAATATACAAGAAAAATTGAAAAATGTTTCTTCATGTATTAATTGGTCCTCCAAAGAACAAAATTACATCCATGAATCATCTCCACCTAATCTCATGTTATTCGTTCAAGTAGGTCAAGGACAGCTTGTACACCATGTTTATTTATCTTGGCCTTCTTGCAATGTTCTTTCTTAGCCATCCATGCCCAAACTATGGTATCAATTGGAATAGATCCAAGCTCTATGTCATCAGGATTTGGTACCCAATATTCTTCTAATACTTTTCCATTGTATTTCCCTGAACCGGGATTCCACCAATCAACTTTAACATGAAGAGTATCACTTTCATCATCTTGAAATATATTTGAGGTGGCTTTTGCCATCCAAATCATCTCCCCTTCATCCTCGTTTCCTGATCTAACTAGCAACATCTTTCCTTTCTAAACATCATTAATAGGGTTGAATGTTGTCTTTGGCTTATTGCACTTGGGTCCAACATACACGGGTTCACCTGTCATAGTATCAAAATCCCCATCCATAATATTTGAGATTGCATGAAGCGCATTACGACCAACATCTGGAGTTTGCCTTGTCTTGGGCTAGAAATCCTCAGAAGATGAATCACTTGCATCCACTATTGTATGATCACTGTAATCTTCATATAAAGTATCAAGAACTCTTTCCCAATACTCTACCTTATTTTTCCATTCTGGTGTAACAATTGGCAAATCCTCACCACCCATTGTGTCTTTCCACATTTTTATGTATGATGCTATTCCTTCTTTTAGTTCTTTTAAATAGATTTCATTCTCTTTGGGATGTAAGAAAGATGGCTTCCCTATGGGCAATTTAGATCGACCTTCATCGTCTGTATTCCATAACTCAACTGGTTCTGACCACTCAACATCTCTTATGGATTCTTTATACCTTAATACCGGAACATCATTGAGTACAAGAAATTGGAAGTACTGAACATTAAGATGTCCAACTAGTGCATTTTTTCCTTCCTTGATGTATCCATTAAGGAAGCTTTTGAAGTCATACACCTTATCAATCAGTTTAGGTGGAAACACTCTTTTTTCTTCAATTTTGCGATATGTATCCATCATCTCAGGTAGAGAATATATATCTTTAGTTTTCAAGCTGGAAGACATTCTCCCATAGGTCCTGTCTATGTCTTTATGGGTGTGTCCCACGAGAAAGAAACCAACCTCAATAGTGATGAAGACACCAAGTGCAGTGAGAAGTGATAGAAACATGAAAAGATAACGATTTTTATTATCACTTGCTGCATTATCCAATTGTAACAATAAATGTGGAGGAAGAGGTTTAAAATCAATATCTTGATTTTCTAATCTTCCATGAGATAAAAATTCATCCTTGTACACTCTACATTTTGAGTAAATAGAGGTGTCAAGTAATGCATTTGAAAGTGGGTTTCTTGAACTTCCACTCTCATAAAGAAGATCACCATACATATCAAGATGTGGGTCTTCAAGGTCCCTTAAGCACTTAGCAAGTGATGTAATGGTAAATTGTGATCCCATATGTACAAATGGTAGGGAGAAATGACCAAAACCTCCTGTCTTATGCCCATGTGTTAGCATACCTGTCAATGACAAACCCAAGTTTATTCCTACAATAGATTTTGATTTGACGCTTAGCCTTGGAATTGAAGTCTTTGTTTTATCCATTTTATCATGGATAATACTCAAATACTCCTTTGGAAACCTCTCTGACATGATTCTGTGGGCATAGTAGCAATGTCTTCCGCACATAACGATCTTGTTATGTTTGTTCAATCTAGCGCGTGCCGTTTCTTCCAACTCTTTTGTAGTTGCTGACTTCATTTGTGCTTTCAACACAATACATTCACCACATTTATTGAAGTTGGTGTTCTTTGAGAATGCCACGTCTCGAAAATGAGTGTTCCAAATCTTGCTCATTGTTGGTTGTGATATTAATGGACAATTGAGCTTTTCCAAACCCACATTGATCTCTTTTAGCAAAGAGCTTTGTGTGTAAGTCGAAGGCAACAATCTTAAAGGATAAGAAGTTCCATCTGCTTCGACTTGACGTGTTTGGTTTGGCGAAAAATCTGAATTGTCCATTACAATTTTATGCAGTATTTCTATAGCCGCCACAGTATGTGCACGTGCTTTACATGTATTGGTGTTACCATGAATGGATTCCATATGTCCTTGTTCAAAATTATGTTGGTAGCTATAGAAGGTGCTTTGAGGAATCTTATGTATCTTGTACCATGCTTTCTTACAAATAACATTACCATCAAATCTCATGTCCTTTACTTTTCTAATAATAGGAGGTAGGCCATGGCCATGGCTCTTTGACATGATAGTGTTTGAAACAAGTGAATTCAATACAAATTCCCTGATACCATTTTTGTCTTTGCATTCCATATCCCTTCTAGCATTTGCAATGGCATTCCTATCCACATGTTGAAGACAATCTTGTTTACAACATTCATCTGCAGCCAAAAGTCGGACTTCTTTCTCTTTATCTATCTTGGTTTGACGTTTTGCAACTTTTTCTCTTGTCATAGCTCGTTTAATCTTTTTATATGGCCTCGATGCATTAAGAACATTGACATATTGATCTTTTTGATTATAAAGATCCCCATCCCATTGGTATAAAGGACTTATATCCTCTATAACATCCCATATCAGCATTTCCATGGGTGGCTCTTTGTACTTTGTCTTGACCCTTAACATCTCACCTATGTTGTCCACCAATTTATGTATTGGCCATCTAACCAATCCATGTATAGACTTATCCCCAATCTTGCATCTTTCACAATACCCATGTATCTCTTCCACAAAAATACCAAAGTTATCTTCACCTAGTGTTTCACCCACAACCATGTCATCCTCATGGACATTAACTATCATTCCTTTAGCAATGTACATAATTGTTCCTATGCATCCATGTGTAAGAGAAACCCTTGTACATGTGAATGCAGCCCTATCTTGTGGAATATTTATGGGTTGATCTTCACAATGAGGTTTCAAATCTATTTCTGGCCAAATCTCATAAGATTCTATTGCACCCCCTAGTGTTTCCTCAAATCCAGTTGGATGTGGTAAAGGAGCATCATTTTTTAACACCTTGTCAATTCTAACCACTATGCATCCTTTCTTTACAATCTTTCCATGAACCTTATTCCCAAGATCTGTATTGAATATGGAGCCCTCACCCACCTTCACTCCATGTTGTAAAAGATCTACTTTGTCTCCAATAGAAAATGTTGAACAAACATTTGCACCTGTACACCAAACATAACAAACTTAGTATTTTCTCAAAAAAACATTCAATAAGGCTATGAATAATTCTTAACACATGTTTTGGTATTTGATTTACCTATGGTGTGCCTCAAATCTGTAGTCCTCCATGGATGTGTGTCCCATTCATCAACATATTCCACAATCAAATGTGGTTGAGTGACATCAATTATCAAAACCATAACATAACCTGCAACAACCCTTCCTCCACCATAATAAGTTCCAACTTCTGTAGATTCAACCTTTCCTAGCCCAATAACTTGACCATTAACCAGGAGGTCAACATAGTCCCCTTTTGTGAAAATTATACTTTCCATTGTCGCTCCTACAAATTCTGTAACACACAATTGAATTATAATTTGTAGTTAAGGTTAAACCATGTAAAGTGTGCTCTTATATTTTAGGCAAAACACAATCTACAAAAAAATAATGTACTTGTAATAGCTAAAAAGGGTATGGCATCATTTTGTTGTGCAAATTAAACATTGTTCCCCACCATTTAGTCCCCACCACCAAAAGGGACTTTACATATAAATTATGATGGAGCTACAAAGCGTAATCCAAACAAGATTGGTTATCAATGTATATAATCTTAATACAAACACAAAACTATTCTTAGAAAAACTTGTAAAAATGTCTAAAAATTTTCCATACTTAAGAACTTGTAATAGTATTGAAGGTAGTTATTAAGTAGGTTGGAATCCAGCCATGATCGATCATGCAAGTTTGTATAATCATGGAACTTGTAATAGTATTGAAGGTAGTTATTAAGTAGGTTGGAATCCAACCATGATTGATCATGCAAGTTTGTATAATCATGGCTCACTGAGATTTATTTTTTGTATCAATTGTTCAAAGTAAATTCAAATATCCTTGATTGGAGTCATCCCTATTTTAAGTACTCCCGAAAATAGTTATTTGGTGTCATCTAAACCTATATTGTAGATTAGTGAAGAATAACATCTATATGGAACTAGAGTAATACAAAATCCCAAGCAATGCTACTTGATGCCACTATTAGTATACTAATACATAGTAGAAGTTTTTTGAATTATAAGCGACTCCTAGCTTAGCGACTACTAATACATAGCGACTACTAGCTTTCCTTCTAGCATAAGCATTTCCTTCTAGCATAAGCACACATGCTTATGCTAGAAGAAAAGCTAGCACTCATTAGCTTTCCAGAAGAAAAACCCTGGGCATGGTGATTGGTGGTTGCTAGGTTATACCTTGGTCTTGTGCCATGTACTCTATTTTGAAATAAGCACATGGCACAAAATCAAGGAAAGCTAGTGACTCCTAGCTTTCGTTCTAGCCTAAGCATTTCCTTATAGCATAAGCACACATATTTATGCTAGAATGAAAGCTAGTAGTCGCTAGCTTTCTAATAGATAAACCCTGGGCATGGTGATTGGTGGTTGCTAGCTTATACCTTGAGCTTATGCCATGTGCTCTATTTTGAAAGAAACACATGGCACCAGGGATCAAATTTGAAGGGTGGGGTCCCATTTCACTTTGAAGGGCTATGAGATATTCAACCCTTCAATGCTGCCATGTCAAAATAAGTTATTCTTTTTATTTGAAAATGTAATATTACATCAAAATTTTAATGTTTACTGACGTAGTAAAGTCAAGAGGTTTTATTTTGCAGTGGATATAACAGCACTGAACATTATATATGTCATATAACACAACCATATTTCTCCCCGATCTAGCGGCTAGTCTCTAGGTCACTATGCCACCTTTTCCATCTTAGCAGTTTCCCAAATTGAGCAAAGAGAACTTGTAATGCCTCTCAAGGGCATTAAAATTTTTAAACTAATTAAGTATCTATTTTATTTATTTAGTTTTGAAATGTATAAGAGTGTCAATACAAGCTCAATATACATCATGTAACCATAACAGCATATGAACAACACATAAGCATTTTACAATAGCATCTAACAAATTTACAACATTCTATAAACAATTTGAAATCACAAGAAAAGTACCTCGATATAAGGATGTGACGAAGTCCAAACTGAAGCAAGCTTCCTTCTTCATCTCGAGTTGCTTCTATCTTCATTTCCCAAAGTGGAACCACAGTTTACCTCCCAGCCAACTAGGGGCCTAGCCAGCTCCCTAGCCCCAGGAAGCCATCTAAATGGTCCCATCCAAATGGCTCCTAGCCCTTCGTGCCCGAAACCCACATAGAACAGAACAGTGATGCACTAGTAGGCTATGTATCAAATCTTCCAAGAGTTCTCAAACTCTTCCAACTCTTCAAAACTTCTCATACCCCAAAATACCCAAAATTCTCCATCCTAGAATACTCTCACCAAAACAATCTTCAAGAGAAAAGAACCTCCCTCCTTCCACTCTCAAGTCTCATATTTATATCAAAAATCCTCATCATCCTCCTCATCCATCAATAAATTCCCATAAATAATAATCATCAATCAATAAATTTATTTTCTCCAAAAAATAGAAATTTGATTTAAATAATTAAAATATTAATAAAGATGGATGCAAAGTCTCACTTGTCATGCTTCCATCTTAATGCAACTATGACAACCATTTTCTAAAAAATTGTGCAAATCCTATATATCCATTTATTTATATTATCCTTTCATTCATAAGTCAAATAAGATATTTTCATATACTATATTATACTATGACATATTTTATATTATACGCATATAATTATATATGTTATTTAATGATCCAATTAATTTATATAAATCTAAATCATATTAAACAAGTCAAAAAACTCATACTTTCAACACACAAGTAATGCTTTCATCAATTCGTAACCAAGTTACTAATAGATAATATAATCATATTAATTTATTCATTGATTGACCAATCATAGTAATGTAATCACGAATTGACATATGCATGGCCAGTGCACACGTCTTAAGCGTGCGTACTAAAAATCACATTTAATGCTCCTAATAAATCATTATTACATCCTCACAAACAACATATAGAAGAACAATTAAACACTGCATCATTCGTCATTCATAATCATTCATATAGAAACAATAAGACAAAATTAGATAAACATAATGGTGAAATCAAACATATAATCATGATGGTTAATAACAATCAAGAACACCATCCAATCCATCATTGGTACCATCCATCACATTAGCAATCCAGCCCCCAAATCACCACTACTTCCATCTCCTGACCTCACCATCCCGTCCTCTGCTGCAATATACTATGGCGTCGACTGCACGACCTAACCATATATAGAACCCGTAAGCGGAAGTGTCGATCGACTACATCGACCAAGCTTCCCCAGCAGGCATCCGCTAGTCGTCATCACACGTCTAGGGGAGTGCGCTACACAAACCTCCCACGACTCCAGGTTTCGGGGGATAAACGGTGGGAAATTCCTCCACCCCCCCTAATAGTACTAGGGTCAACACCCTACATCAACCATACTATGCCATCACTGTTCTAAGGGGTCCCGTCATTGAAAAACCACTTTGGGAAGGTCACAATTCCTGTCAAAACTCACACTCACCCACAAGTCATACAAATATTGGAATTCACAATTAAATAGCATGAAATTTGATATAACATCATTATACTCATGATGTTTAATACATCTCGTGCCCCTTGGCAATATAGGAATCTGCCTATCTCATAGCCAATTAACATGTGGTATAGTTCATCATTAACATGAAACATATATATAGCCATACCCAACTCTTTCAAGTGCCAATCCATATCACTAATACGACATTTACAAATAATCATGTAAGTTATTTTTGCAAACAACTAAATTAGCATTCTACATATGGATATTCTATATTCAATTTTGCATGTTCAAATGAAATAACATATTCATTGTCATTAATAAATTAAAACAATATTTTGAATTACCATACATGCCTCAAGGGAGTCCACATGTCCACATAACAATCATCTTGATCAATCTATCTTAGTAAAACAGATAATAAGCAAATGCATTGCTAAGATAATTCACATTAGAGTTTTTAATTAAAGACTATCAAAATATGGGGCGTTACAGAACTATCCGACTGTAGGCAACTTTTGTTCTCAATAGCTAATTATGGACCTTGTATGCTTCTTCTTTATAGCCCCGTGATAGCCCCCCCCAAGATCTCGTTATACATCCTAAATCTATGGTATGATGGAGTAGAGGATGGGTTGTGAAGCATAAGTAAAATGTAGGTTGACCAAGTAGAGAGGGGATGCATAGATGGTTGAAGTTCTTGTTATATGGTTTAAGTTCATGTTTTTTCTAGACCAACCGATAAGGTCAACAAAATCAAATGGTAAAGTAGCACTGTCATTCTAAAAATCAAGATTACAAAAACATTTTTGTCCCAATTCATATAGTTGAACGCGGATTGTAAGTGTAGTAGCATCGGTGGTCTTCATATTAATAAATACCAAGAATCTTAAACTGTGTACTAGAGGAAGGTGTTAATTCGATGACTGAGCAATTGGGGAAAATAGCTCATGTAATACAGTGTTAGATACAAAGTATGGATTCTTGATCTGACTCATTAACTAGATGCATGGAGGTTGGCAGAGTGGGAACTTCCCCAAATCCTCGGGTTTTTTGGAAAAGTTGGGGGGCGCATTGCGCACACCTATTTCCCGTAGGGATGCAACCGTGTCCAGTGGTAGCTGAACGGGGAAGCAATCGGTTTCAGAGTGAAAACAATGGTCTTCCTTGTCCCCTCCATTTCACAAAAGTTAAAGGGTAGCTAAATTCTCAAGAGCTTCGATCGGGCAACAATGGAAAATAGGGAAAGGCAAGGAGCACATGGAATCATATATATGCGTATACACAGGACATATGAAGAAATAAGCAATTGTTGTTGTTGCTACAATTGGGAATTGATAAATGTCGTTCTAAATAGCCTCTGACGGAGATTTGTGACAAACCCACTCTCGGGTCCAGGCTTCAAATTTGAAGCCTTCAAGGCCCATTTGAAGTAACAAAATTTCATTCAAATAATAATATTGTGTTTGAACTTTGAAGTTACAGAATTTTAATCAAATAACAAAATTTTTAAATAATTGATGGGATCATGAAGGGATAAAATGATGTACATACCTGTAAATTCATAGGATGTCAGCAATCTAGTCATCCTTGAAGTTGAGTTCCTCAAAGAAAACGAATTTCTTTAAATATGTTTATGGCAGGCTGGCATTGCCAGCTTCACTCCGCAAACTCTCCTAGAGGACTGGAGGAGATAGGGTAGGTGGAACTTGGAAGTAGATCAACCACAATGGAGTATGGGTATAAGAAAAAGATTTTTTGTATTCCTGTAATATTATATATTGATGGTCGGAGCCATGGAAGCATGGAGTTTGAGCATTGACTTGATACAACAAAGAAAACACAAGGTGGGACTCGGGAGCTACAGGATTGACTTGATACAACAAAGAAAAAACAAGGTGTGAGGCTGGGAGCCGTAGACAGTAGGATTAAATTGATACATCAAAGAAAACACAAGGCTATAGGTAGGGGCGATGGGCGAGAGCAACAACCTGCAACATTACAAGAAGTTTCTGGATTGTGGATTTTGTCTAAAATGCCAAATTCGGGGCACATTAACATAATATATTATACATTGAATACTCAATTAACTCACGAAGTCAGCATTCTCGAATTGGTATGTGATAACTGGTAACGTGGTAATTCCGCTGCCAACAACATGTATGAGCCACCAACCAGGTTTAATAAATTTGTTGATGCCCTTAAATGTGTTAAACACGTAAGTGCTTGCTACAAACACGAGAACTTGGAAGCGTTCAAGCCATGGACTGCTCAGTGTAATCCCATCCATGTAAGTTAGTCAATGATATTATTAGAGGCCCAATGGTCCATGATCCATGGATGATCAAACACATGGATATTGGAGAGTAACCGAGTCCCACTCCCAAGTCACCTTGTTAGTAGCCACATTCCCAATTTCCCACTGAAAACTGTTGATGGGTGAAATTTGAAGCTACCCTTCTGTTGCAATTTTAAACAGTAGTGGTTAATTTAATTATTGAAGGGCTTACCATGAAATTAATTTTTTTTTGCATGGTAAAATTTGAAGTGGCCTTTTATGACGTGTAAAATGGCTTCTGAAGGGCCCTGAAGGCTTCAAATTTGAAGCTCTCATGGCACAAGATCAAAAAAAGATAGCAACTGCTAGCTTTCTTTCTAACATAAGCATTTCCTTCTAGCATAAGCACACATGCTTATGCTAGAAGGAAAGTTATCAATCGCTAGCTTTCCAATAGAAAAACCCTAGCCATGGTGATTGGTGGTTGCTAACTTATACCGTAATCTTATGCCATGTCCTCTATTTTGAAATAAGCACATGGCACAAGATCAAGGAAAGCTAGCGACTGCTCGCTTTCCTTCTAACATAAGCATTTCCTTCTAGCATAAGCACACATGCTTATGCTAGAAGGAAAGCTAGTAGTCGCTAGCTTTCCAATAGAAAAACCTTGGGCATGGTGATTGTTGGTTGCTAGCTTATACCTAGAGCTTGTGTCATGTACTCTATTTTGAAATCAGCACGTGGCACAGGATCAAGGAAAGCTAGCGACTGCTATCTTTCCTTCTAGAATAAGCATTTCCTTCTAGCATAAACACACATGCTTATGTTATTGGAAAGCTAGAAATCACTAGCTTTCCAATAAAAAACCCTGGGCATGGTGATTGGTGGTTGATAGGTTATACGTTGATCTTGTGCCATGTGCTCTATTTTGAAAGAAGAACACGGAACAAGATCAAGGAAAGCTAGCATAAGCATTTCCTTCTAGCATAACCACACACTCTTATGCTAGAAGGAAAATTATCAGTCGCCAGCTTTCCAATAGAAAAACCCTAGCCATGGTGATTGGTGGTTGCTAGCTTATACCTTGAGCTTGTGCCATGTGCTCTATTTTTAAAGAAGCACATGGCACAAGATAAAGGAAAGCTAGCGACTGCTAGCTTTCTTTCTAGCATAAGCATTTCCTTCTAGCATAAGCATAAGCATAAGCACACATGTGCTTATGCTAGAAGGAAAGATAACAATTGCTAGCTTTCTAATAGAAAAACTTTAGCCATGAAGGAAAGCTAGCAGTCGTTAGCTTTCCAATTGATAACACTGTCCATGGTGATTGGTGGTTGCTAGCTTATACCTTCAGCTTGCGCCATGTGCTCTATTTTGAAATAAACACATGGCACAAGATCAAGGAAAGCTAGCGACTGCTAGCTTTCCTCCTAGCATAAGCATTTCCTTCTAGGATAATAACACATACTTATGCTAAAAGGAAAGCTAGCAGCCGCTAGATTTCCAATAGAAAAATCCTGTCCATGGTGATTGGTGGTTGCTAGATTATACTTTGAGCTTGTGTCATGTGCTCTATTTTGAAATAAGAACATGGCAACAGATCAAAGAAAGCTGGCGACTGCTAGCTTTCCTTGTAGCATAAGAATTTCCTTCTATCATAAACACACATGCTTATGCAAGAAGGAAAGCTAACAGTCGCTAGCTTTCCAATACAAAAACCCTGTCCATGGTGATTGGTGGTTGTTAGCTTATACCTTGAGCTTGTGCCATGTACTCTATTTTTAACGAATGCTACCTTTCCTTCTAGTAAATGCATTTCCTTTTAGCATGACACACATGCTTATGTTAGAAAGAAAGCTAGCAGTCGCTAGCTTTCCAATAGAAAAACCCTAGGCATGGTGATTGGTGGTTGCTAGCTTATACTTTGAACTTGTATCATGTACTGTATTTTCAAATAAGCACATGGCACAAGATCAAGGAAAGCTAGCGACTGCTAGCTTTCCTTCTAGGATAATAACACATACTTATGCTAGAAATAAAGCTAGCAGTCGCTAGCTTTCCAATAGAAAAATCTTGTCCATGGTGATTGGTGGTTGCTAGCTTATACCTTGAGCTTGTGCCATGTGCTCTATTTTGAAATAAACACATGACAAAAGATCAAGGAAAGCCAGCGACTGCTAGCTTTACTTGTAGCATAAGAATTTTTCTTCTAGCGACTGCACACATGCTTATGCTACAAGGAAAGCTAGCAGTCGCTAGCTTTCCAATAGAAAAATAATAAGAATCTCTTTAAGTTCACATTTCCTAAAGATTCATAATAGCCTATCCCATAGAGACCATCATTTAACTTGTTAGATGAATAAATTTTGGACATGTCAACATGAGAGAATAAGTGTTTATAAATGACAAGCTTTAAAAACTCAGCATCTTCTTCCACATTCACCTCCTAATAAAACTTCCCATTACATAGAATAAGCACACATGCTTATGTTATTGGAATGCTAGCAATACAATAAAAAACCCCTGGGCATGGTGATTGGTGGTTGAGAGGTTATACGTTGATCTTGTGCCATGTGCTCTATTTTGAAAGAACACGGAACAGGATCAAAAAAAGCTAGCATAAGCATTTCCTTCTGGCATAACCACACATTCTTATGCTAGAAAGAAAGTTATCAGTCGCTAGCTTTCCAATAGAAAAACCCTAGCCATGGTGATTGGTGGTTGCTAGCTTATACATTGAGCTTGTGCCATGTGCTCTATTTTGAAAGAAGCACATGGCACAAGATAAAGGAAAGATAGCAACTGCTAGCTTTCTTTCTAGCATAAGCATTTCCTTCTAGCATAAGCACACATGTGCTTATGATAGAAGGAAAGATAACAATTGCTAGCTTTCTAATAGAAAAACTCTAGCCATGAAGGAAAGCTAGTAGTCGTTAGCTTTCCAATTGATAACATTGTCTGTGGTGATTGGTGGTTGCTAGCTTATACCTTCAGCTTGCGCCATGTGCTTTATTTTGAAATAAACACATGGAACAAGATCAAGGAAAGCTAGCGACTGCTAGCTTTCCTCCTAGCATAAGCATTTCCTTCTAAGATAATAACACATACTTATGCTAGAAGGAAAGCTAGCAGTCGCTAGCTTTCCAATAGAAAAATCCTGTCCATGGTGATTGGTGGTTGCTAGATTATACTTTGAGCTTGTGCCATTTTCTCTATTTTGAAATAAGAACATGGCAACAGATCAAAGAAATCTAGCGACTGCTAGCTTTCCTTGTAGCATAAGAATTTCCTTTCATCATAAACACACATGCTTATGCAAGAAGGAAAGCTAACAGTCGCTAGCTTTCCAATACAAAAACCCTGTCCATGGTGATTGGTGGTTGTTAGCTTATACCTTGAGCTTGTGCCATGTACTCTATTTTTAACGAATGCTACCTTTCCTTCTAGCAAATGCATTTCCTTTTAGCATGACACACATGCTTATGTTAAAAGGAAAGCTAGCTTTCCAATAGAAAAACCTTGGGCTTGGTGATTGGTGGTTGCTAGCTTATACTTTGAACTTGTATCATGTACTCTATTTTCAAATAAGCACATGGCACAAGATCAAGGAAAGCTAGCGACTGCTAGCTTTCCTTCTAGCATAAGCATTTCCTTCTAGGATAATAACACATACTTATGCTAGAAAGAAACCTAGCAGTCGCTAGCTTTCCAATAGAAAAATCTTGTCCATGGTGATTGGTGGTTGCTAGCTTATACCTTGAGCTTGTGACATGTGCTCTATTTTGAAATAAACACATGTCAAAAGATCAAGGAAAGCCAGCGACTGCTAGCTTTACTTGTAGCATAAGAATTTTTCTTCTAGTGACTGCACACATGCTTATGCTACAAGGAAAGCTAGCAGTCGCTAGCTTTCCAATAGAAAAATAATAAGAATCTCTTTAAGTTCACATTTCCTAAAGATTCATAATAGCCTATCCCATAGAGACCATCATTTAACTTGTTAGATGAATAACTTTTGGACATGTCAACATGAGAGAATAAGTGTTTATAAATTACAAGCTTTAAAAACTCAGCGTCTTGTTCCACATTCACCTCATAATAAAACTTCCCATTACATAGTGTTAGCACTTAGATTTTATTCCGGTTGTAAAAGAATAACACCTAAGGTAACCTATTTCAAACCAAGCTTTAGGTAGAAAACTCAGCCATTTTTCCACCAGAGAAGGCTCTCTCACAATACATATACAAGGACTGAAAAATATAAAAGTTCTCTCAAATTTTCTCAAAAGGATTTTCTGGTTGAAAAGGAAAACAAGAAACGTTGGGCATGGAGTCAAAGTTTCAAGTATACAATATACCAGTAAGAGATTTATACCAAACAGATTTCCACAAAGGCAAGATAGCAATCATATTACAGTCAATTTGATTTTTTCAGGTGGTATAGAAAGAAATAATGACATTCCATCAACAACAGGCATCTAACTTAGGATGAATCCATTGTCAACTTTGGAGAAAATAATGAATATTTAAATGATATAAAACGAGGCATAACCAGTATGAATCTCAAATTATTTCAGACATTCATTTAAATATAGAAGAAAAACATAATGGAAGATATAACAAAGGAAGTGAACATGCACATATAAAGATAAAGAAAAAATGGACTGTAAAGCTGGTCAACACATGAATCTCTGGTCTCAAAAGATGGGTATTTTCACTGTACTGCTTTTATTTATCAAAAAATAGATCTCCAAACATACACTGTCTCTCAAAAAATTTCCAACCCCTTCAACAATGACTCTCATTGTTCTTATACAAAATTTGGAAGAAGCTTGACATAACTGCTTCTTTTAACTAATAACTGGAAATATTTTAACTTAAAAGATAACTGTCTTTGAGCAATAGATAACTGTCTCCAAATAATATTACAAATTTAAAATAAAAGTATCATTTTTGCCACTTGGAAAAATTTTTGAATATCATCTTTTTGCCACTTGGCGAGAGTTTTGAAAGCCTCTATGAATGGACAAAATATCTTGTCCTTCCATATTTTTCCACATAAGTCCACTGGTCGGCCGCGGGTAAGTCATAGTTAGTCATTTCCTTCACCAAGACTTGCATTTCAACATGACCTGCATAAGAAACAGGAAGAAGGTTTCCACAGGTTGAGATTAGCACATTTAAAATTTCAAACTCCTCTGATATTTTCTCCATTAAAATTTTCCCTGTAAGCATATGATCCAGCTGCTGGAACTTTCTGTGATCCATCCTTATATCAAACATCAATCTCTTATAATCATTCGGAGGAATTAATTCATTTTTTTCATTCCAAAAAGCAGGGAACCCTTTGTTTACTAATTTTTCAAATTGCTTTTTGAACTTTACTACTTCTTCCCGTATTTCTCCAGCTTTAGCTTCAACATTCTCAACATGCGAGTATTTCCCCAGGATCCTTCTGGCCCATGTGATGACTGAAATTATGTTCGTTATATTCATGGCTATCAGGTCTGCTTCAGTTAGATTGTTTAAAAATGTTATTGCTTTCTGGGCTACGTCTTTTGGCTTTTTATTTAAGCTTTCCCTGACGGCTCTGCAACTTTCGAAGGCATCTTTGACCACCTTTTCTTTGACTCTTATGTAATCCAGATATGGTCTTAGTTTCTCAACTTCTTTTATAATTTGGTCCCACACCAGGTGTTTACAACCTTGCATAGCAGCTTGCCCTATCACATGAGCTGCTAATCCTTTATTATTATTACTTAATTCCTGATTCTTTGCTTGCAAGGTTTTTATTTCTTTATTTTTTATTTCATTCTCTTCTGTCAGCTTCTGTATTTCAACCTTCAATTCTTTGATTTCATTTTCCCTTAAGTTTACCTGGAACATAGCCTGTAAAATATCATCTACTCCTGTTTTATCTTCCTGTGTGTCTCTTTGTACTTGTTGCTGACCACTTCCTGCTAATTTTTTTCTCACTTCTGCCAATTGTTCTTCTAAAATGATTTTCTCTTTTTCCCACCAATCTTTTTCATCAGAAAGCTTTAACATTTTAGCAGTAACATCATTGACTTCATTAGATAATTCTTCTTTTTCTTTTTTCAATATTGTCAATTATGCTCCTTGGATGAGTACAGTGTCTGGAATTTTTAATTTTCGTCTCAACATCTGGATCGTATCGTCTTTCTCTTTGAGCAGTTTGATTGCTGCATCTCCTTCTTTATTTATCAAATCTACTTGCAATTTTTTAATCTATTGTTGTCGAGACTTATTCTCTGCCTTCTCCTGTCTCAATTGATTATTCAATTTATCCACTGAACTTTTCAACTTGTCTGCTCTTAATATGGCTCCCAAATAGTCTGAATATATGACTTCTCCAGTTTGTCTATGCAATAAAATTTTATCCGGGGCATTTATTTTAGACAAATCTATATTCATTTCTGAAATCTTATTTTTTGTAACAACTGAAAATTTCAAGGAATTTTCACTGATATTTCTGCTAGTAAATAAGCTTACCTCAGTATTAGATATACTTCTAACCTTCGGAAACAATTGACTGGTTTGTTTTGCGGACTCCTATTTATTTCGACTATGCTCATCAAACACATGCATGATATTCTGGGGTCGATTTACATCACCCTCTACAGGGGTTTCTTCAATGTTGTACTCTTTAACTGTAACCTCTGGTATTTCTTTTTCAGCTGTTTTAGCCTCTTCTGAAATTGTTGTTAACTCTTGTGGTTCATTCATTTTCAATCTTTTTCCTCTTTCTATTTCTTCATCTTCAATGATCATTATGTCCTGTATGGGTCTTTTAGATCCAACCAATGCACTATCTATTTCGCTTTCTGTCCCTGTTGTTGTGTCAATCAATGCCATTTCTTTATCGGATGCATCCGGAATGATTTCTTCTTTATATTCTAGTCAATTGGCTCTGTCCGACATTCCTTCAACAATCTGATGGTTCAGGGCCTTGATACGATGCTCAGTTCTTCGTTTTGATATGATGTTTAACGGGTCATACTCCATAGCCGTATCTGACTCAAAATTCATATCCTTCAACATATTCTCTATATACAATACAGCATTCTTATTCTTTATTGTGAACGGACCAAATGTGAATGCGTATTTAATGTCTGTAGCTTGTCTGTGAACCAAAAAATTGTTATCTTCCACAATCAACTTTTGTCTTAAGAATTCCAAGGCAAAAACCCTTAAAGTAAGAAAAGCTGGTAACACATAGGGTTTATGTTTGAACCCATATAATCTGATCACTGTACTGTCTTTCGACAAAAACCAATCTCCTGTTGCGTATTATGTACTCAATTGCATGGATGCCTGCATTTCCGGTAGTACTCTAGGCAGATGTTTTCCAAAAATCATTCTATAAATCTCTGAAAGCATGTAATTGATGTAATTGAACATGTTATTTTCTAGTAAAGTCGTGAAAATGATTTCTGGGAACTGCAACTCGTCTTGACTGGCTGTCATAATCATTTTCATCAAAAAGGCCTGAAACCTGAAATGTCTGAGAGTGGAAAAATTGACCATCTGGTCATGAATCTTTTCTGTTAAAAATGCTTCAAAATTAAGTCGAGGGATTTGATTTTCACCAATCCCTGACTGGACTGTACTCATTTTGTACAATAAACTCAATTGAAACTCGGTTACATACAAATACGTATCCAAACCTAGAACTACGGCCAATAATGTCAAAACTAACTGGGTATTTTCATTAAAAAGATTGATATCTATAGGGTATGGGACCTCCGAAATGCTGGTCTCTGGCTTGAGACACGATGACAAAAACATTTCCCTATCATTTTGAGAAACATGATGATAATTTTCAATAATGGAGACTTCAGAGAAAACCTCAGGGTCAAGGGTTTGGGAACAATCTACTTCTAGGGCTTTAATTAACTCTGCTAGCTTTATTTCGCAAATGACTCGGGTTTTTTGGCTGTTTAGAACGACTTTCTCTTCCCGGGAGTAATTTTCGACACACCATGATATGAATTCTGGGAAAGAAGGGATTCGGTCGGGGAAAAAGGTTATCAAAGACAACTGGTGAACTCTGTGGGGGTCTGTCCCTTCCTTTAACAATTCAGACAACCTAATTTTTATATCAGATATTGGAAACCTAATTAGGGTATCGTAGACGTCTTCGTCTCTATCCTCTAGAGCTTCTTTTGATTTAAAAACGTATATATCGTGCACAGTGTAGTGCTCTGGTTTTTACAGCAGAGCACTGAGTAAAATTTCAGAGTTTATTTTCTAAGTATTAAACTTTATCAGGTGTATGGGAGTAAATTTCTAACAATTACTATGCGTCTAAATGATATTTAGTGTTCTATTGTTCTTTTATCAACCTTACATGCGTAATTTAAAATAAACAAAACATATCAATATTTCCCTTTTCTACAATCAAGTTCCAGCATAAGAATATGTTTCACAACTCAGTAAATCAGTAAATAGCAAGTTATGCATGTTTATAGTAAGTTTTAGCATAATAGTCAAATAACGGAAATTACCTGATGCTGATGCTAACCGTAAGTTGTAGCAGGTTGTATAACCTCTTAGGCAGCCAAACTGAAGTGTCCACCCTACCAACCAGCTATTATCTTGCTGGCCCTTGGAAATCAAAGAATTTCCAAGCCCCCGAGCCCACAATCTGATAATCCCGAAAGCAATCCTCTCTTTTGTTCTCCCAACTTTCTGTTCTCCAAACTCTCCGTTTTCCCCCACTTCTTTTCTTCGCCCCCCTATATACATGTCCATCCTCGAGAAGACCTTGGGCTTACTCCACCGCCCCAAACTCCCCCTCTCGAGCCCCTCAAACCTTTACTCCTTTCCCTAGTTCATTCATCCACGTCTCATTATAAAAATGTATAATTAATTACTCTTATGGAAAATTCATTTGGTTTTGGATTGATGGTCGTAATTATTTATTACGGTGGGAATTATCACCCAAAGGTTATCCATTCGGGACAAGCTTTATTAAATACAAGTCTATTCGCCATCCTTGGTATTTAATGTTATTAATGTAATTAATAAAATATTATATAATTAGTTGCCCCTTTTGAACTTGCACATGATGTGTCTTAATGGTCCACCTTATCCGTCGAGACCACTTATCTTGAGGTTTAAATTCCAAGATTAACATTGAATAATTAAATAACCATTTTCCATCACATCACGTTCATTCCAAAAATGATTATCCTATTATGGCTAACTTTTGAAATGGAAATAATCACACAATATTAATTTATAAATCAATATTTTAAATCTTACTTATGTTGCAATTGTTACGATAGGGATATAAATGTTGCCGGAATATTATTAATTAAGTAATAATAATAATTAGATCACCATTTATTAATTAATAATAATAATTAAATCACCATTTAACAATAATAAAAGGTGAATTAATCATAGTATTCTTAATTATTTGTTTATCACATGAGTACCCTATCATCAACATAGCATCCTTGTTCTTATAAACAAAGCACTTGTGAGGGCTTAAACAATTTTACTAATTAATTAGACACTATCATTACCCTATTCACAACAGTTCTCCTATGACAATGTTAACTGACGACACTTGTCTTAGTTTATTATTACAATGTTTTCATATAATTACTAATTCACTTATTTACACATTGACAACCTAACCATTCATTACCTAAGTTGATTGATGTATCCTTAACTGAGTTATCTATGACATTTATACTACTATTCAAGCATGACAAGTATGTTATACACCAGTAATATTGTACACGTACAAGGTGTGCATGCATGGCCAGTGTATGCACATGTCGGATATGTACTATAAACAAACCCCATTCCGCCTATGCATACTTGCTAACTAATAATAGTATCTACCCCCATGCAGAAGAGCAAGCATAATATATAGTATAATTACTTTAACATCCTCAGTTATTTAACAGTTAACCCTTTACGATTTAACATCATTGTCTTTATGTTTACATTAGTTTAATCAATCAAGTACAAGGAAGGGTACCTACTACCACTAACTCGGAATCAAGGAATACTAAACCCTCTGTTGATGTATATGTAACTTCGGAATGTATTTCATCTGTGTATTATATATATATTTATTGTACCCTTATAAGAGATGTGTTATTCCTCTATAAGGAAGTGTCGTCATGTGGATTGACAAGTGTCGCAAGTGGGTGTACTTGCCGATGGGTTATTAGACCACCTTATGGGGTTGGCCCTAATTAATATATAATATAATGTGGATGTACTCAAGTAGACAAGTCAGCCCTAGTAGGTCACTGGGCAAAAAGGTGAGTATAAATAGAGATAGGAGATCTCTATTTTACTCACTCGGAAAAGTATCTATCTCTCTCTCTAAAAAGTGGCGCACTAGTGAGGAGGAGGAGGATCATCTGCTAGGAGACTATCTCTGTATTATTTGGTTGTATTTTGGTTGAGCCATTGCTCTCTCTATCTCTGAGGAAGTTGTGGGGTTTTTCACCTTAGGGTTTTCCCCACGGAAACTCTGTGTCTCTTATCTCTATGCTTTTGATTCTTGTGATGCTTGTGATGCTTGTCATATTATGATTGTCATGCATTGATATAATGTAGATGTTATTCTCTCAGCAAAGATCCTATAGTATTGTGATTTAATACTAAAAATTTAACATGGTATCAGAGCTTAACTGAGAAGAAGACATTTTGCAGTGACGGAAGCTTGTATTCCTTGTTTATTGGGTTTCTCTCCACAGATTTTTGAAATTCAGTATAGTAGATTGGATCTACTCATCAAGGCGCATCTTTCTGTCCAATCATATTTCAGTTCCGAGCATTTTCAGTTTTGGCCCTAAAAATTAGGGTTTCCACAAAAATAGGAATTTCTGGAAACTGAAGGTACAGCTGGAAGCTCCTTGCAAAAATCGAAGGTTTGAGATTTGGATCGAGATTTTTGGCTGGGTAGATCTCCGGGAAACTCAAACCCTAATTCAGGGCTCTCCCCAGTGAACCCGGGAGGACAAAAAGGAAATTCTGAAGGGCAAGACTTTGCTGATCTCAAATTCTGAATGTACTAGGCTGATCAGCTCTCCAAGGCGCATCTTTCTATCCTTTCGTAATTTTGAAATTCACATTTTGAATTTTTAGGGTTTCTCTGACAAACCCTAATCCGGGACCAGATCCAGTTTTCAGCACTTCAAGTGGTAAGTTTTAAATCTCTTCTATTTCCATTTGAAGTACTCTTAAAGATGTCTCTTCACACCAAGCTTGAGGATAAGCTTGAAGGGGCTGATAACTTCCGAGCCTGGAAGTATAGGATTGGGCTAATCCTGGAAGAGAATGAGTTGGACTCATATGTGAAAGAAGACATCCCTATCCCAGAGGATGAAGAGACCAAGGTATTGCACAAGAAGAACTTGGTCAAGGCAAAGAGAATCATTGCTGATTCTATCAAAGACCATCTTATACCCCATGTGTCTTCTCTCAAGACACCCAAAGAGATGTTTGAATATTTGACCAAGCTATTTTAAGGAAAGAACATAAATCGAAAGATGACCCTGCGGAACCAATTGAAAGCAGTGAAGTTTCAGAATGGAGAAACCATTCAATCTTACTTTTCAAGGGTCTCTCAGATCAAGGAACAATTAGAAGCAGTAGATGAAATGGTGGAGAATGGTGAGGTGGTGATGACTACTCTAAATGGCCTACCCAGGTCATGGGATTCCTTTATTCAAGGAATTTGTGCAAGGAAGAAGTTGATCTCCTTCAGTAGACTTCGGGAAGAATGCTCTCAAGAAGAAGCTAGACTTATAGCTCGTGAGGAAAAGATGGGAGGAGAAGATCAAGCTCTTGCAGCTCACACCAAAAGAAGCAAAATCAAGAAGGATCCCTCTCGCCTCAATAGGTCCCATCAAAAGAAGAAAAGGAAAGACCTAAGATGTTTCACATGCAATGAGAAGGGTCACTTTGCTTCAGATTGTCCTAAGAACAAAAGGGATAATAACAGAAATCCTAGTAAGAAGAAGAAGGGCAGCAAAAGAAGGTTTCATGCTCATGCTGTTGAAGATGATGAACCCCCAAAGAAGAAGGCTAAGGCAGAAAGTAGTAGTGATGATGATTCATCAAGTGAAGAAGAGTATATTCTGATCTCTGCACTCACTGGTACCATCTCCCATGGTTGTAATGATTGGTTGATTGATAGTGGGGCTTCCAAACACATGACTGGGTTCAAGGAATCTTTTGTGAACCTTTCTGAACATGAATCACCCCATAAGGTGAAACTTGGGGATGATTATCAATACCCAATCAAAGGAAGTGGTGAAGCCTCTTACAACCTAGATTCTGGAAAATCTCTGAAGATGAAGGAAGTCCTCTATGTACCTGGGCTCAAGAAAAACTTACTCTCCACCTTTGCTTTAGATGCAAAAGGTATGAGGGTTGCATTTGTTGATGGCCAAGTTCTAATGTGGCCAAAGGGAAAGACTATTGATGATGCAGTAGTGATTGGAGAGCAAGAGGGAGGATTGTATAAATTAAAGGGTCAACCTGAACATGCCATGGTACATGAATCCATGGAGCCCAGTGAACTTTGGCATAGGAGACTTGCTCACATGCACTATAGAGCACTTCCAATTGCAAGCAAGGTTGTAGAAGGTCTTCCTGAAATCAAGACCAAACATGAAGGTGTTTGCAAAGGATGTGCAAAAGGTAAGAACATTAAGAAGGCTTTCCCAAGCAGTGAAAGCAAGGCAAAAGACATCCTGGAAATCATCCACTCAGATGTATGTGGCCCCATGTCATCCAGTTCCCTAAGTGGGTATGTTTACTATGTATCATTTATTGATGACTTCTCCAGGAAGACTTGGGTATACTTCTTGAAGGGCAAAGATGAGGTGTTTGATAAATTCAAGGAATTCAAAACCTTGATGGAGAATCAAACTGACAAGAAAATCAAGACATTCAGATCTGACAATGGTGGAGAATTCACCTCAAATGACTTCAAGAAGCTTTGCAGTGATTCCGGGATTAAGAGGGAGTTGACTGCTCCTTATAATCCTCAACAGAATGGAGTTGCAGAAAGGAAGAACAAAACTATCATGGAAGCAGCAAGGGCAATGTTGCATGACCAGGATCTTCCTATGCATCTATGGGCAGAAGCAGCTAGAACAGCTGTATATGTGCAGAATAGAACACCCCACAATATTTTGGACAACAAGACACCAGAAGAAGTCTTTTCTGGTAAGAAACCTGAAGTCAGCCACCTCAGAATATTTGGTTGTCCAGTATACACTCATGTCCCAAAGGAGAAGAGGACTAAACTAGATCCTTCAGGAAAGAAGGACATCTTTGTGGGTTATAGTGAAAGCTCGAAGGCTTACAGAATATATTTTCCAGGGTTCAAGAAGATTGATGTCAGCAGGGATGTAACATTTGATGAGAATTCAGCATTCATCAAATCAAGAAAGACACCTACCGAAGTTTATGAAGAACCTAAGGAAACAAGATTTCAGGACACTACCATGACTGAAGCAGTTCCAGAAACTGCTCGTGAGTTTGAAGATCCACAAGAACCTGTAGATCCACCCCGTGAGGATAACTCTCACAAGAGGAAACCTGTATGGGCTAGAGAGCTCATTCATGATGCAGAAAGATTTGGCATTCCAGAAGAAGAACACAGAGCAAAGAAGAGAACCAGATCACACACCAGTTATGTTGCTTTACTCTGTGACATCATGAACAAAGAGCCTTCCAGTTACGAAGAGGCAGCAGAAAAGAAAGAATGGAAGGATGCTATGGTTGAGGAATACCAATCAATTATGAAGAATGATGTTTGGGATGTTGTCCCAAGACCTAAAGGGAAGTCTCTTGTGACTTCCAAATGGATCTACAAAATCAAGCATGCTGTAGATGGCAGTGTGGAAAAATATAAAGCAAGATTCGTAGCTCGTGGTTTCTCTCAGAAGGAAGGAATAGACTATGAAGAAACCTTTGCACCTATAGCCAGATATACTTCCATTAGAACAGTACTTGCCCTGGCTGCAGCAATGAAATGGAAGATACACCAGATGGATGTCAAGACTGCTTTCCTGAACGGTGTAGTAGAAGAGGAAGTATATGTGGAACAGCCACTCGGCTTTGAAATACATGACAGGGAATCTTATGTATGCAGATTAAAGAAAGCCTTGTATGGCTTGAAGCAAGCTCCCAGAACCTGGTATGGTAGGATGGACAGTTTCCTATCTAGTTTGGGCTTTACCAAGAGTAAAGCGGATTCCAACCTTTACTACAAGGTTGAGGAAGGGAATCCTGTGATTCTACTACTATATGTGGATGACCTATTTGTGACAGGAGATGACAGAATGATTGCAGATACCAAGAGGAAGCTTGCAGCTGAATTCGATATCCTGAAGAGATTTGGGATGATGGATTGCAAAGCCATGGCCACACCTATGGCATCGAATCTGAAGCTTCTTTGTGATGCTTCATCTGAGCCAGTTGATGTTTCTATGTATCGTCAGATTATTGGGTCCTTGATGTACCTGACGAACACGAGACCAGATATTTGCTTTGCTGTGAACACATTGAGCCAGTTCCTGACGGATCCAAGGAGTGTTCACTTGGTTGCTGTAAAGCATGTTCTGAGGTACCTGAAGGGTACAGTGGATTATGGGCTCAGATTTGAGGCGAATCAAAAGTTTAACCTGCAGGGTTATGTTGATTCAGATTGGGCTGGCAGTGCTGCAGATAGGAAGAGCACATCTGGGTGTTGCTTCAGTATGGGATCAGGTGTGGTCTCTTGGTTTAGCAGGAAGCAGTCCTGCGTAGCACTGAGTACAGCTGAGGCAGAGTATGTTGCAGCTTGTTCAGCTAGTTGTGAGGCAGTATGGCTACGGAAGCTACTATCTGAGTTATTTGATCTCCCGTTGGAAGCTACTGGTATCTTCTGTGATAACCAGAGTTGTGTGAAGCTCTCCGAGAACCCAGTGTTTCATGACAGGTCGAAACGCATAGAGATTAAATACCACTATATCAGGGATATGGTGCAGAGAGGAGCTGTGAAGCTCCTGTATGTTGCGACGGACGAGCAGATTGCAGATGTGCTGACGAAGCCACTAGCCAGGGTGAAGTTCGAGTACTTCAGAGAGAGGCTTGGCGTTATTCAGATCGAAGACACTTCGAGGAAGAAGTGATGGACACATCTGCTGAAGCCATTCCAAGCATGTTGGAAGGAGGATCCTTCACATGGCTGTGGATGTAAGCGCTGGATGATGAACATCAGGATGATGTTCTAGTTGATGCTGGATATGATCAGTTGGATCATTTTATGTATGTATGTGTGCATCATGTTGGATGCTGGATATGATCAGTTGGATCATTTTATGTATGTATGTACACATCATGTTGGATGCTGGATATGATCAGTTGGATCATTTTATGTATGTATGTACGCATCATGTTGGATGATGGATATGATCAGTTGGATCATTTTATGTATGTATGTACGCATCATGTTGGATGCTGGATATGATCAGTTGGATCATGTGTATGTATTTTATATGCATCATGTTGGATGCTTGGACCATGTATCTGTATATGTATCAGGTGGATACATTGTATGATCAGGTGGATCATGTATGGTGATATATATCATATGTTTTGTATTTGTATCAGGTGGATACATTGATGATCAGGAGGATCATGTATGATGATATGTATCAGGTAGATACTTGGCATGCAACAGGATGTTGCATTGATGATCAGGAGGATCATGTATGATGATATGTATCAGGTAGATACTTGGTATGCATCAGGATGTTGCATTGATGATCAGGAGGATCATGTATGATGATATGTATCAGGTAGATACTTGGTATGCAGCAGGATGTTGCATTGATGATCAGGAGGATCATGTATGATGATATGTATCAGGTAGATACTTGGTATGCAGCAGGATGTTGCATTGATGATCAGGATGATCATAGATGACGAGCTTCAGGATGTTGCTCCAGATGACATGCAGCAGGATGTTGCAGTGATGATCAGGATGATCATAGATGACGAGCTTCAGGATGTTGCTCCAGATGACATGCAGCAGGATGTTGCAGTGATGATCAAGATGATCATAGATGACGAGCTTCCGGATGTTGCTCCAGATGACATGCAGCAGGACGTTGCAGTGATGATGATCAGGATGATCATGGATACATCAGGATGATGTATGGTGAGTATCAGGTTGATACTCTGTGGCCGTGGATCAGGTTGTGCAGATGAGCATGTAATTCGTTGCCCTGGGAGATTTGCAGATGGTCTTGCGAGGTTTTTCCTATGGCATGTAATTCGTTGCCCTGGGACATCTGGCAAATGCTCTTTCGAGGTTTTGCTCTGGGAGGACATGTAATTCGTTGCCCTGGGAGATCTGCAGATAGTCTTGCGAGGTTTTGCCTATGGCATGTAATTCGTTGCCCTGGGATATCTGGCAGATGCTCTTGCGAGGTTTTGTCCTATGGCATGTAATTCGTTTCCCTGGGAGATCCGATAGGTTGGGCTGTGTGCCCGTAATCAGTCCTGGGATGCTCTTGCGAGGTTTTGCCATGACCACATGTAATTCGTTTCCCTGGGAGATCCTATAGGTAGAGCTGTGTGCTCGTAACAGCCTGGGATGCTCTTGCGAGGTTTTTTGGTGAGGTCACATGTAATTCGTTGCCCTGGGAGATCCTATAGGTAGAGCTGTGTGCTCGTAACAGCCTGGGATGCTCTTGCGAGGTTTTGTGACGCACGTAAAAGTCCTGAGGATTCCACAGTATGGCCAGTGATGACGAAGACCTGCAGGTGGTGGGCCTACATCCAGTATGAAAAAGGACTGGCTCTGTAGAACTTCCTATGACGAGTAGAGACAGAGATTGGATGAGATAGCAGCAGTAGTGACGATGATGATGACGATGCATCGATGACGATGATCCAGAGAAGAAGACTTGTCTAGCAGATCTGTGTCGAGAAATACCTTCCTAGTTAAGAGGGAGTGTTGATGTATATGTAACTTCGGAATGTATTTCATCTGTGTATTATATATATATTTATTGTACCCTTATAAGAGATGTGTTATTCCTCTATAAGGAAGTGTCGTCATGTGGATTGACAAGTGTCGCAAGTGGGTGTACTTGCCGATGGGTTATTAGACCACCTTATGGGGTCGACCCTAATTAATATATAATATAATGTGGATGTACTCAAGTAGACAAGTCGGCCCCAGTAGGTCACTAGGAAAAAAGGTGAGTATAAATAGAGATAGGAGATCTCTATTTTACTCACTCGGAAAAGTATCTATCTCTCTCTCTAAAAAGTGGCGCACTAGTGAGGAGGAGGAGGATCATCTGCTAGGAGACTATCTCTATATTATTTGGTTGTATTTTGGTTGAGCCATTGCTCTCTCTATCTCTGAGGAAGTTGTGGGGTTTTTCACCTTAGGGTTTTCCCCACGGAAACTCTGTGTCTCTTGTCTCTATGCTTTTGATTCTTGTGATGCTTGTGATGCTTGTCATATTATGATTGTCATGCATTGATATACTGTAGATGTTATTCTCTCAGCAAAGATCCTATAGTATTGTGATTTAATACTAAAAATTTAACACCCTCAACAGTGCTAACTAACACATCCTCCCGTCATAACCTACGTCCAGCATCCTCCCTATCCTTCCTCTGCTAGTACAACAGTGGATGTCGGACTCACCGATCTGACCACATAGAACTTGACAGCGATAGCGTCAGCTGAACAGCGGACCTATCCTCCCCTAGCAGGCATCCGACCATCGTCATCACAACAACATGGGGAGCGTGTCTCAGCACGGCCCTCCCACGACCTCGGGTCTCATGGAAACATAGGGTGGGAAACACATCCATCCCTCTCAACATACTGGGCCTACGCCCTTATCAACTCATACTTTGCTGCTATCGGGATTATCAGTTTGTGTTATCGTATCCTCATTTTGGCTGCTAAGGTTTGCTGTATGAACATGTTTTTCCTTTCCAATATATATCAGATCAAGTAACTGGCTATCCCATAGCCCTTGTGTCCTGTAGGTTAGTGTTTTGCAAAATACAATTTATAGAAAGCATTTTCCATTGATCGCCAATTGATCCATGTTATCATTTTATTTCATGTAACCTTTTAGCTCATCATAGATGCGTATGACATATAACATTTCAACAATTCATATAAGAAGATGGTATCCACGTACCAAATCATATATTTCACATTTCATTAATGAAAACATATAAACATATACTGCAATCGTAAAATAAGGAAATCATATGATAATCATGACATCATAATCGCATAACATAGTAACATCATAATCATGGTGAAATCATAAAACAGAGTAACATCATATAACGAGGTCCAATATAGTTTACTCAGTCGAGCTGAGTTCAACAGAATATATAAGAAATAAAGTATGGTGTATCTAACTAATAAATATGCCGAATCAAAATATGGGCGTTACATACACCCACCCTTCGGGAAACTTCGTCCCGAAGTTATGGTCAAAATAGTGAGGGAAAATCTCGACGCATGGTCTCTGCATCCTCCCAGGTAGCAGACCCTGGGCTTTACTTGTCCCATTGGACCTTAACTTGGTCCACATGGCGACTACGGAGTTGTCGAACCCTACGATCAAGTATACGTAATGGTTCGACCCTGAAGGTTCCCTCGTCCGAGACCTGCAATCCCTTCCAATGAATTTTGTGAGTCTCATCAGCTATGTAATGTCGTAATACAGAAACATGAAATACATTATGAGTTTTATGCAAGTGGGGTGGCAGCGCAAGACGATAAGCAACTGGTCCGATTTTCTCAAGAATCTCAAATGGACCTATAAAGCGAGGTGACAGCTTGGTACCCTTCCCAAACCGAATGGTACTTTTATTTGGTCTGATGCGAATGA
Organism: Larix kaempferi; assembly: GCA_027924585.1. Taxonomy (NCBI): domain Eukaryota; kingdom Viridiplantae; phylum Streptophyta; class Pinopsida; order Pinales; family Pinaceae; genus Larix; species Larix kaempferi. The sequence goes on along the minus strand of BSBM01000589.1, from coordinate 10,196,257 downwards.
ATACACGATCCCCTACTTCGTAAGTTCTATCTGATCTGTGTGCATCAGCGTAACTCTTTTGCCTATCCTGTGCTTCCTTCAGCCGCTGCCTAATCTGTAACACTTGCTCCTCCATTTCCTGAATCAATTCAGGCCCAATTAAAACTCGATCCTCTAACCTGTCCCAACTGAGTGGTGTCCTGCACGGCCTCCCATACAATGCCTGATATGGCGGCATACCAATGGAGCTGTGATGACTATTGTTGTATGCAAACTCCACTAAAGGAAGATATTTCTCCCATTGTGTCTGTTGATCCATAACATACATCCTAAGCATGTCCTCCATCACTTGATTCACCCTCTCAGTCTGTCCATCTGTCTCGGGGTGATAAGCTGAGCTTAAGTTCAACTGTGTCCCTAATGCTGACTGCATGCTTGTCCAAAATCTGGAGGTGAACTTAGGGTCTCTATCAGAGATTATCTTTTTAGGAACTCCATGAAGACGTACAATCTCATTTATGAATACCCTTGCCACATCTGTCACATCATAGGTGTCTCTGACTGGGATGAAGTGAGCACTTTTGGTCAGTTTGTCGACTACCACCAAAATAGCATTATGTCTTAGAGATGTGAGTGGTAATCCTACAACGAAGTCCATGGAAATGACTTCCCATTTAGTCACAGGAATATCATGCGGTTGTAGGAGACCGGCCGGGTGACGATGATCTGCCTTAACTTGTTGACACTCAAGGCACTTCGAAACAAAATCCACTACATCCATCTTCATACCTGGCCAAAAGAAGAGTTGCTTCATGTCAGCATACATCTTCTTCACCCCTGGGTGCGCACAGTAATGTGATCTATGGGCCTCTCTAAGGATTGTTTTCCTGATATCACCTTCCTTAGGAACATACATCCTTCCCTGATACCGCAACAATCCATCTTCCTCAAGATGGTACCCATCATACTTCAATTCCTGTTTCTTTCCATTCTGAATAGCTGAGGTTACTTTTAGATACCAACTATCGCCCAATAGTTGTCCTAGTACCCTTTCCCTCAAGTCAACCTTCAAGGGAATTAAGGAGAAAAGTCTCGGCCTTCGGCTTAGAGCGTCTGCCACCACATTCTCCTTTCCTTTGATGTAAGAGATACCAAAGTCATACTCACTCATGAACTCACTCCATCTCCTTTGCCTAGCATTCAAATCCCTTTGGGTAAAGATGTATTGCAAGCTCTGATGGTCTGTTTTAAGGGTGAAGCTTCTACCAACTAGGTAGTGCCTCCATAATTTTAGTGCCAACATTACTGCTGCCAATTCTAGATCATGCGTGGCATACTGTTCCTCATGAGGTTTCAACTTTTGAGATGCATAAGCTATTACCCCACCTTCCTGCATCAACACCGCTCCTAGTCCTTGCTTCGAGGCATCGGTGCATACCATGAAATCTTTATCCATGTCAGGTACCCGTAAGATCGGTGCACTAGTCAACAATCTTTTTAACTCTGTAAAAGCGGCATCGCATTCATCGGTCCATTCATACCGGATTCCCTTGCATTTCAAGGTGGTAATAGGTTTCGCAATTTTAGAAAATCCTTCCACAAACCTCCGGTAATAGCCTGCTAACCCCATGAAACTGCGCACCTCATGAGCATTCCTTGGAATTGGCCAATCTTTAATGGCCTTTACCTTTTCTGGGTCTACAGAGATCCCTTCACCTGAGATGATGTGCCCCAAGTAGTGAATCTCTTTTTGGAAGAAGGAACACTTTGACAATTTACCATAAAGTTTATGTTCCCTTAAGCATGTCAAGACTAACTGCAAGTGTTCCTCGTGCTCCTTCTCATTCTTAGAATAGATGAGAATATCATCTAAGAAGACCTGAACAAAGCGGTCCAAGTATTTTCGGAAGACACCATTCATGAGGCTCATGAATACAGCTGGAGCATTGGTCAAACCAAATGGTACCACTACAAACTCGTAATGCCCAAATCGAGTTTGAAAGGCAGTCTTAGGAATGTCGCCTTCCTTGATCCTCAACTGGTGATACCCTGATCGTAAATCAATCTTTGAGAAGACTGACGCACCTTTCATTTGATCAAAGAGGTCATCAATTCTTGGTATGGGATACCTGTTCTTCACTGTGGCCTTGTTCAAATCTCTGTAATCTATGCATAGTCGCAGAGATCCATCCTTCTTCTTAACGAAGATCACTGGTGCTCCCCACGGTGAGATGCTAGGTCTAATTAGTCCTAAATCTAGCAATTCTTTTAACTGGATCTGTAACTCACGGAGCTCTGGAGTTGTCATTCTATAAGGAGTTTTTGAGATAGGTTCTGCACCAGGTTTTAGTTCGATTGTGAAATCGAGCTCTCTTTCTGGAGGTAGTCCTGGTAATTCCTTCGGAAAGACATCCTTGAACTTGGAAAGCACTGGGTAAGAATTCAAGGAAGGTCCTTTACTATCGCTCACAGCCTCCACTACGAACAATTGGCATCCTTGTCTTAGGCACCGCTTAGCTTTCACCATAGAGATGAAACGGAGGGATACCTTCCTCTTCAAGCCTTGGATTTGAATTGTCCTTCCCTCGTCATCGAGGCACAACACCATCTTCGCATAGCAGTCTAAGAAAGCTCTATGGCCTTCTAACCAATCCATGCCAATAATGAGGTCATAAGTCCCCAAATTGGTGACATAAGCATCCAACTTAGTGGTGCAAACTCCTAAGTCAACCTCACAACCTCACACTTTAAGACCTACTGGTTGCTTTGCTCCTGAAGCCATTTCAACCAGTTTGAAATCATCGTGCTCGTAGGCTGCCAACCCACATTTATCTAATGCAAATGGTGAAATAAAACTATCAGTTGCTCCTGGATCAAACAAAATTTTAAGTTTGACATTGTTTACATTACCAGTGGATTCTACTACGGTAGACTGATGTTCTGCCTGGTGGTTATGCACCGCTGCATGAATCCGATGACTGTTACCTGAACTATCCATGGGTGATTTTCCTTCCCTGTGCCTACTGCTTGACTGACCCTTGGGACAGTCTCGCTGGAAATGAGGACCTCCGCATCCCCAACAAGAGAGATTGGGAGGGGCTTGCATGTTGCTCGAAGGAATCCTCTGAGATGAGTTCCTTCCCCTGGTTCCTCTAAAACCCCTTGCTCCTCTATAGGAACTTCCCTGTGTACGTCCCTGGATTTGGTGGGTTGCGGACGATGCCTGCGAGATTGAGTTCACTGAAGTATTACCCCTCGGTGTGAACCGGTTACCATAAGGAGGAGGTCTAGATTGTCCTCCCCTGAAGTAAGGACGTGATGCCTTCCCTGAAACATACTGATTGGTTCCTGTCAACTTACTGCCCCTTTTTCCATCTGACATATCAGCTGCATAACGAGCATACTCAACTGCCATGGCAACTGAAGTTGGCTTCCACATCCGCACCGCAGCTCTAATCTTGTAGTTAAGTCCATACACAAAACGCTCTACCTGACAATCATCTGCATCTAGGTAAGGAACATATTTTACCAGTTCCATAAACCGAGATTCATACTCCTCCACTGTCTTGTCTCCCTATACTAAGGCATGGAGTGCACCTGCCTGTTCTTCCTTGTAATAATTTGGCAAATACTTCATGTGGAACCTCTCCTCGAACAGTTCCCAAGAAGTTGTAAGAGGAGTAAGGTGCAACTGCTTCTCGAGGTCTGACCACCAATTCAAAGCATCACCTTTAAGCTGAAAGACGACCATCCTAGCCTTGGAACTAGATGTGTACTCATTCAATGCGAAGCATCTCTTCATGCCTTCCAGCCATGCCTCCGCATGCTTACCGGGTCGTCCTCCTGAAAAATCTGGAACTTTTATCTTTTGTAACTCCCTCGATATGTCCTGAAGCGGTTCCAGTCTTGGGCCATGTGCCCTTTCAGAGTTCTCTCGACTCACTTGAGTGGTTTCCACCTCGGCGTCCCTTTCCGACTGCCTGTTCATCGTGGTCATAATAGCCTCCAATGACCTCATTATGATCTGCATTTCTGGTGTTGAGGTTGGTTGTGGCGGTGTTGGCGGTGGCAGAGGTGGTGGTGATGGTGGTCGACCTTGACCCCGACCTCGACCTCTGCGTGTTGTCACCATGATAGTTCCTGAGTTATTAAAATAAAATCATATCCTTAGTTGTTCAATCAAATATACGTGGAACTAAAATGTAGGTATTCAATAACTTGCATCATGAGATAACAAATTGTCAAGATTAGCGCAGTAAAATCTATAGTCGTTTTTATTTAAACAATCCTGTCAGGGTGTTCAGCTCAGCGTGCTGGTCTTAATGGTGTCTTGTTTTTTAGATTTCGGGTCTCTTTCATCCCTTCGACTAGGAGTTGAAATCTCGGCAAAAATTTTTTAATATCTCTATTTTAGTTAACTTTAAATGTTACCCTTTAATCTAAACAACTTAATTAACATTAATTGTTTAAACCTTAACCAATCACAGTTAAGTTTAATACTAAAAATTTAAAATTTCTATAAAACATATTTTTAACAACGTATGTTATAACAGAAAAGAAAAATTAATTCTTATAATACATATTTTCTAACAAAGTATGAATAAATTAAATTTTTATAAGACATATATTCTATGAGAGTATATAACAAAAAATTTAAATTTTAATACAACATCTATTATAACAGAAAAGTAAAATTAATCTTTATAATACATATATTCTAATCAAAATATGAATAAATTTAAATTTTATAAAACATATATTCTAGGAGAATATATAAAATAATTTAAATTTTAATATAACATATTTTATGACAGGAAAGTAAAATTAATTTTTATTTTACGTATATTCTAACAAAATATGAATAAATTAAATTTTCGTACAACATATATTCTATCATAATATATAACAATAAATTTAAACTAGCCCTACACCTTCCTATGTCTAAAGGTTTGAACGCCACGCGGCCTCTCACCGCCATGCAAAGAGCGAGTCCGCATGAAGGACACGCAGTCTCTCCAAGCAACCCACCGCCATGTGAAAGTGGGGAAACCCTAAATAGAGTCAATCCCCAAGGCGCGGCCATTTTCACCCTCTCTCCTAGAGTTTTAGCTCTGCAACTCAAATGCAAGCTCGCTTAGGGTTTCAGAAAGGAAGGAGCTCTCCATTTTTCTACCGTAGAACACTACTGTTAGACCTGCTATTGTAAAGAATGAACGGGATTTACGCTTTCATTTCTGGTGTTTTATGGCTATTACTGTCCCTGTTATGTTTCCCTTCTGCGAGTAATTCATATCCTCATTGCCTTATTCTATTTCTATTTGTGGCAGTCGAGGGAAATCGAACCTGGGTGGTGGATTGGGGAATTTTCAGTCTCATACGCTCTCTATGAGCCCGGGTTCTCAGAACAGCTCGGCTAAATGAATAATATATATATATTTTGTTAGCTTTAGAGCTAGGCTTTGGCTTGCGATAAGGTAGCTTGATTTCGTGGACTGAAGTCTTACTATTTGGAGATTAGGTGCTGCTGCCGCGGCCCTAATAATTTTTTTTTTTTTTTTTATAAGGAACAAGAGAAGGTAGGTGCGTGAGTGAGCCTAGGGCTTGGGTGTTGGATGTTTTCCGTGGCTGCAAGTCGTGGAGCTTGGCCCTCTGGCCGACCAATATTTTATGAGAACAAAGGGAAAGGAAAACGCTTGGGCTGGGTGCTTGGACAATGGTGGCGTGCGTGGGCTTTAATTGGGCTTGGCGCCTGCTCACATTCAAATCTCTCAGTGCTAAGGCTTTTGTATTTCCTTCTGAAGCTGAGGAAAAGAAGCTCTGTGGCTTGGCGGTTGCAGTTGTGGTCATGGGCTCGTCTTCTACCATTTAGCTGGCAATGCTTTGTGTTGGGCGCATAGACAGGCTTGGCAGGTGGCTGTCGACAACGCTCTTGGTTACGAGCTCGGGCTGGGCACAAAGATTCCTTTGATCTCTCGTCCAAGCTCTCGTCCATGGCGCTTTGAATGTGGAGACTATGTAGGCTCTTGGCTTGGGTCTCGTTCAGTTGAAAAGCCCTCGGTGCTGGGCACATATACCTTTGATCTGCGCTAGGGTTCCACAAGTTTCTATGCGCTAGGGTTCCAGTGGTATGATTCTCGCTTAGGGTGCGAGAGGTCCCAAGTTCAATTCTCGGAATGCCCCAGGTTTTTCTTGCAACGAGTTTCGGAATGCCCCAGTTTTTTCTTGCAACGAGTTTTGAAATGTGAAAGGTTCCACCGGTTTCTACGTTGTTCAACATTATGCTCCCCTCCTTGGTCGCTGGTTATACCTCCTCGCATACTACCTTTGCTCTCCATGCTGCTTATCTATGCTGGGCGCATTCTTCAGTGGTCATCGGCTCCCGCCATCACAAAACAACCAAGGCGTGGGCTTTGAGAGCTATATTATACCACAGTAAGGTGCTGTAGCAGTCACCTTCATCTACAGGACAGCCAAAGATCTCTATCATAAACTGCAGAATGATTGCAGCTGTGTGTTGGGTTCCTAAGGGTGTTGCAAAGGTTCTACCAGATTCTGCTGAGCCGCCTTCTCAAGAGGAGATTCAAGAGTTATTGAAGTGTAACATTCCAGGAGAGAGTGATGATACTGAAGATAGTGAGGAAGAAAATGAAGATATGGTTGCTGAAACTGATAATAATACCGATGTAGTAGAAAAGGCATTAGCAGCAGCAGATGCTCTTGGGAATCAGTCAGCAGATTTTCAAAGGCAGCACAAGGTTGATGATATTGCTAATGGCCTCAAAGAACTGGACATGGATCATTATGATGATGAGGGTAATAATTCGACTTATTAAAGAAGAAGACAGAAGTCTAAACTACAGGGTCGTAAAGATCATTGCAAGGCCGAAATCTGCATATCTTCCATTTCACGCAAATTCATATTTATACTATTTTGGGGCAATTTAAAAAAAATGGTTGTAACCGATTCGAAATGGTAAGTATCTCTGTACAGGAAGCATTACTGAAACTAATTATATTGGCAGGATAGTATATGAATGTAATCCTAGGTGCAGTAATCTTGCTACCTCCTTCTTCTTCAAGATAAGTAGGTTTAGACTATAAATTCAAAAACAAAAACAAAAATTATTTTATTCTGCATAAATCTATATTTCGTTTTTCAATAGTCAGTAAATAGATTAACCATGAATTTCCAGAAAGCTGCATACATTGCAGAAACTATTTTTTTTTTCTTTTCAATTCTTGATCCTCCTACAAAATAAGACAGTGATAAAACACTTATATATTTCTAATGTACAGCAAGCAAATTTCAGTTCTTTCTATGAAATCTAAGACCCAATATTTTTATATGAAAACAAAATTAGACAGTAATATTTAAACAATAAGAACCTATAGGAAATTTTGCATTTGTTTTTCAATATAACCCTCTGATTCTTATAAATTGAGCGAATTTGCTCAAAATAGCTCAATATTTTGTCGGCAACAACTATTAATTTCTATATAAAGCTCTTTTGTTTTTGTTGTAATTTCAATTTAATTTTCTTCTCTTATTTTTGTTCATGGATTCCCATCACTCGCCAAGATTTTGGCAACAGTAGTAGGAAATAGAACGGAAGGGGATAAATTGTTGGAAGCCCTAAATAATTTGCATTTGTTTAGTGGTAGATTAACTATATAAAGAATGAAAATATAAATATATATATATATATATATATATATTTAATGTAATTGTCGTTATCGTTGTGCAGGTACCTTGAAAGATGGCTATGGCTGGAGGTCAAGTAGGTAAATTATCAAGTAAATTTTCTAGGTGAAGCATGAATAGGCCTGTAGGTTCAAGAGTCTGAACAAAGGCTCTGATACCATCTTTAGTGCTCTGGTTTTTACAGCAGAGCACTGAGTAAAATTTCAGAGTTTATTTTCTAAGTATTAAACTTTATCAGGTGTATGGCAGTAAATTTCTAACAATTACTATGCGTCTAAATGATATTTAGTGTTCTATTGTGTTTTTATCAACCTTACATGCGTAATTTAAAATAAACAAAACATATCAATATTTCCCTTTTCTACAATCAAGTTCCAGCATAAGAATATGTTTCACAACTCAGTAAATCAGTAAATAGCAAGTTATGCATGTTTACAGTAAGTTTTAGCATAATAGTCAAATAACGGAAATTACCTGATGCTGATGCTAACCGTAAGTTGTAGCAGGTTGTATAACCTCTTAGGCAGCCAAAATGAAGTGTCCACCCTACCGACCAGCTATTATCTTGCTGGCCCTTGGAAATCAAAGGATTTCCAAGCCCCCGAGCCCACAATCTGATAATCCCGAAAGCAATCCTCTCTTCTGTTCTCCCAACTTTCTGTTCTCCAAACTTTCTGTTCTCCAAACTCTCCGTTTTCCCCCACTTATTTTCTTCCCCCCCCTATATACATGTCCATCCTTGAGAAGACCTTGGGCTTACTCCACCGCCCCAAACTCCCCCTCTCGAGCCCCTCAAACCTTTACTCCTTTCCCTAGTTCATTCATCCACGTCTCATTATAAAAATGTATAATTAATTACTCTCATGGAAAATTCATTTGGTTTTGGATTGACGGTCGTAATTATTTATTACGGTGGGAATTATCACCCAAAGGTTATCCATTCGGGACAAGCTTTATTAGATACAAGTCTATTCACCATCCTTGGTATTTAATGTTATTAATGTAATTAATAAAATATTATATAATTAGTTGCCCCTTTTGAACTTGGACATGATGTGTCTTAATGGTCCACCTTATCCGTCGAGACCACTTATCTTGAGGTTTAAATTCCAAGATTAACATTGAATAATTAAATAACCATTTTCCATCACATCACGTTCATTCCAAAAATGATTATCCTATTATGGCTAACTTTTGAAATGGAAATAATCACACAATATTAATTTATAAATCAATATTTTAAATCTTACTTATGTTGCAATTGTTACGATAGGGATATAAATGTTGCTGGAATATTATTAATTAAGTAATAATAATAATTAGATCACCATTTAACAATAATAAAAGGTGAATTAATCATAGTATTCTTAATTATTTGTTTATCACATGAGTACCCTATCATCAACATAGCATCCTTGTTCTTATAAACAAAGCACTTGTGAGGGCTTAAACAATTTTACTAATTAATTAGACACTATCATTACCCTATTCACAACAGTTCTCCTATGACAATGTTAACTGACGACACTTGTCTTAGTTTATTATTACAATGTTTTCATATAATTACTAATTCACTTATTTACACATTGACAACCTAACCATTCATTACCTAAGTTGATTGATGTATCCTTAACTGAGTTATCTATGACATTTATACTACTATTCAAGCATGACAAGTATGTTATACACCAGTAATATTGTACACGTACAAGGTGTGCATGCATGGCCAGTGTATGCACATGTCGGATATGTACTATAAACAAACCCCATTCCACCTATGCATACTTGCTAACTAATAATAGTATCTACCCCCATGCAGAAGAGTAAGCATAATATATAGTATAATTACTTTAACATCCTCGGTTATTTAACAGTTAACCCTTTACGATTTAACATCACTGTCTTTATGTTTACATTAGTTTAATCAATCAAGTACAAGGAAGGGTACCTACTACCACTAACTCGGAATCAAGGAATACTAAACCCTCAACAGTACTAACTAACACATCCTCCCGTCATAACCTACGTCCAGCATCCTCCCTATCCTTCCTCTGCTAGTACAACAGTGGATGTCGGACTCACCGATCTGACCACATAGAACTTGAGAGCGATAGCGTCGGCTGAACAGCGGACCTATCCTCCCCTAGCAGGCATCCGGCCATCGTCATCACAACAACATGGGGAGCGTGTCTCAGCACGGCCCTCCCACGACCTCGGGTCTCATGGAAACATAGGGTGGGAAACACATCCATCCCTCTCAACATACTGGGCCTACGCCCTTATCAACTCATACTTTGCTGCTATCGGGATTATCAGTTTGTGTTATCGTATCCTCATTTTGGCTGCTAAGGTTTGCTGTATGAACATGTTTTTCCTTTCCAATATATATCAGATCAAGTAACTGGCTATCCCATAGCCCTTGTGTCCTGTAGGTTAGTGTTTTCCAAAATACAATTTATAGAAAGCATTTTCCATTGATCGCCAATTGATCCATGTTATCATTTTATTTCATGTAACCTTTTAGCTCATCATAGATGCGCATGACATATAACATTTCAACAATTCATATAAGAAGATGGTATCCACGTACCGAATCATATATTTCACATTTCATTAATGAAAACATATAAACATATACTGCAATCGTAAAATAAGGAAATCATATGATAATCATGACATCATAATCGCATAACATAGTAACATCATAATCATGGTGAAATCATAAAACAGAGTAACATCATATAACGAGGTCCAATATAGTTTACTCAGTCGAGCTGAGTTCAACAGAATATATAAGAAATAAAGTATGGTGTATCTAACTAATAAATATGCCGAATCAAAATATGGGCGTTACACACAGTCTCCATTTAAACGTTTCTTTAAACAAAATTCTGTTTAAAAAAGTAGGACAGGTCACCCGAACCTACCTGTATGTACCCGCCTTTCGCCTTCTGTCGCAATCGCAGACCTCCACCAGTCTTCAGAGCTCTTCGGGATAGTGACACATGTAGAATGCTGTTATGTGGAGCCCCTTTTGTTTTATATAAGACTTTTGAATTAACTTCCGTGCACCTTTATGAATGCAGTTCATATCTGACCATTGATCTCGAGACTTTGTTTTGGACCGTCAGATCTCGCCTCCCTTTATTCCATCTGGTGGTATCCGCGATCAAAAAGTTGTTTTCTTTTCTGGTTTATTCTCTGCGCGGATCAGCCACCTGCTGACACCTGTTCGAGTGGCTTATTCTCCGCGACCGCTCTTCCTCATAACCAGTGTGCACCTTCCTAGATGCAGATGAAACAATGGCCATTGATTTGATTAAGGTTTATATCGGCCCTCTGATTTCTACAAAGTATAACGCCATGTGCTATGACCCCGCCACGCTTGCTCTATCTGCCATGTATCAGGTCCCACCCTGCCACGTGTACTGACCCCACCGCGCTTCCATATTTGGTGGTTCCGCCCGGCGCTATGGTGGTTTTCTTTACCGCTATATTACATATGCGGAAGGATGAGGTTTGGACACATGTCCCGACGGTATTGAGTCCGCTACCTCCCACATCTATTTGCCACCGATCACTTTGGTGATGCGGGAAGCAATATCGACCGTTGATCGGGATTTTTGACATCTCCGCCACCGAAACTTGATCGGGGTTTAATCTTTTCACAAATTTGCTTTCGGACTTTGCATAAGTGGGTTTTTTCCTCTTGTTTTTGAATTGTCAACCTTTTCTTCAACCTCCTTTGTGATAATTTCTTCCCTTTTTGGACATTTTAGCAAACTTTTTGGATTTAGTCATTCTCAAACCTTAGTGTCAACACATAGAATGCCAATCTTTTCTCTTGTTACATGAGAATTATGTCCAAACACAATGTATAGTTCAATGCGCTTTGTGTCAGTGATTATTTTAGCACCCATCTGCATTTCATAGTTCAATACATCTTCCATCCTCTCAAATTCCTGGTGTATTTTCTCTATATCTAAAAAAATTGGATTTCTCTTTTATGATGGTCTACCTCTATACCAAACCGGTAGATGTTGCAAGTTTGTTGAATTGTAGCAACAAGGGAATGCAAATTGTAATTATTCTTTCCACGGAACCTCTTCAAGAGACAACTTGAAGTTTTTATGATATCATCTTTACATCTTACCATGGATTTGGCATTAATGTTATTTTCCCAGCACCATTTCTTCCTTCTGAATTTTCGTTTATTCTCCCACTTCTTGTAAACTGAGAGAAGAGTAAAAAGGTCTCCATCGAGATGGAAGAAACAAAGTTTTAAACAATCAGACTCTGATTTTTCTACCTCTGTACCAACCTTAAAAAATATCCTTCTTGCAATTTCCATCAAAGCTCCAAGTACAAGGCCCTCCTTACATAAACCCTGATAAAAATTGTCCAAAGTAATCGTTCCTAATCAAGGTTGGATAACCAACTTGACAAGTTTCAAACATAATTCAGTTAATTTCAGAACTTCCTGGCCACAAATCATTACACCTAACTGCACTAAATATTTATCAGCCATACTAATTGTCTCTTGGCTTGAAGATTGAAAGAAATCCAAATATTCAAGATCGTGAATGGGAGACAAGAAGGACATAATATATTGAATAAGTGTACTTCTTTTCGAGTATGGGATTCGTTGGTCTGTATTCAAAGCCATGTTCAACTACATATCTTTCAAATCACCAGAAGAAGCCTATGGAATATTTAAAGTGCCCAAAATTTGCTTCATTTTTTCTTCAATTAACCAATCCCATTGAAACTTCAAGTCCATCGAGTAAGAGTCACAAATTCGCTTCTTGTTGCGCACTGTCACCATCAATACTTCACCTACGCCGCTTGAGACCTTCAAAATATTATCTTTACAAATATCAAATTCTAAAGAACCTAAATCAATGAGAAATTCCTTTATCCTACTGTTGGCCCAAGTGCTTAAATTTATTTCATCCCAAGTTCCTGCATGATTCCAGACTGATCCCAAAGGCGCTGATTGTTGTTGTTGATTTGATAAATCCTCCACCGAGAGTTTGCAGGGAGTGAAAAGTTGTGTTGCTTCGGTTGTGGTCATTACTAAACCTTGTTTTCCATAATTATTCATTTTTACATTGTAATGAGGAAAATACCTTGCAATGCCTAGAGTACCATCCATTGCTTGAGTCCACGTTGAATTCAAATATAGATTCTCATAACACTCTACTTCAACATGTCCATATAATATTTTACTAGAGCAAACCGTTATGTTTTAGGTGCTAAATCACAGGATATTTCTGGGGGTGTGGCTGGAAGTTTGGCTTCTACCTTCACTCTTTCTCGACCACATGGATCCTCTACAAGCTGCTTTGAAGCAGTGGCCATGATGTTTTCCACCTTCTCATCATAAAACATGAGCCATTGGTCACCTCTCTTCACTATAGAAATGTAATTCCCATCATTAACCGTGCATCCCACATGCACCACAACATCAAATGAAGAATACAAAAAATCATTTGCTTCTCCATCTCCACAATTGTTAATTAGCAGTATGTACTCCATGGGGAATGCAACATGATAGAACAACTTCTTGAATCCCTTCATTTCACCTTCATGTACTGTGTATTTGAAACCTTTTAGCTGGCAAGTGAGAACTTGAGGTGCAAATTTGACCTTCAACTTCTTCTTGGCATCTTGCAAATGGCAGCAGTTGTCACACTAGCACTTGCTTTTCCCGCTCAGTTTCTCCACGGCGCTAAAAGAACTGAGATAGCTCAACAAATAATAATGTTGTTGTACCTCCACACTTATATACTCGTCTCTACATGTTACCCTCTCGCAATAGGAACATTGAGTTTCATTGCCGGAAAGTGTAGGGAATTTGAAACATTTGAGTTTCTTGAATTTATCCCAGACAGAGATGGAGAAGTTACCTAAATCATTGGCTCATGTACGAAGCCTCCTGTTTCTTGATGTTAGTGGGTGCAAACATCTATGTGAGTTGCATTCGGGCATAGGTGAACATAGGTCTATGGTATATCTGAATGTGAAGGGCTGCAAAAATTTGAAGTCGCTGCCTGCTGGAATATCGAAACTCATATGTCTACAGTCGTTGAAAGGTGCTGTTCACCTCAAGGATGGGACTTTTGGGGCTATGACAGAGATGCGAGACCTCTCCTTCAAATATATTGATCCCTGCAGCCTTCTCAGTCTTCCCAAATACATTGGTGTCATGAAACACCTTGAAATTCTTCATCTAGGTGGCTGCGAAGTCCCGAAATGGATCTTTGACCTCCAAAACCTCATGGAGCTGAAGTTAGTTGGTGATAACGATTCAGAACATTCACCTCGAATTTTGAATGTTCTAAAGCAGGGAAATTGAAAATTCGAAACCTCATGGAGTTGAAGTTACTTGGTGATAACGATTCAGAACATTCACCTCGAATTTTGAATGTTCTGAAGCAGGGAAATTGAAAATTCGAATTCGAATTTTGAATGTTTGGGGGGAAATAAAAATTCGAATTTTGAAGGTTTGCGGGAAATGCAAATGCAAATGCAAATGCAAATTTTGAATGTTGACTACCATTCAAAAATACACATATTAAGAGAGTGGTTGTAGGCAAGTGCATGTAAAAAGCTTGGATGCGCCACTTTCAAATCCCTCAGCTATTGAATATCTTTCTGCAGTCACCTGTTCTCTTCTGTAAGGGTTTCGTGGCATCTCTTCAGATATTAACAGTCCACTTCTGTCCGCTTCATCTTTGTTGTATCATATATACATAAAAATCAATCAATATTCAAACTTCAAATCCATCCATCAGACTTGATTGGTAAAAGAGGCTAACCTGGCTCTTCTGTTTTGCAACCATAGACTTCTACTTGACGCGGGCGAAGGTTAAGCTGAGACTACTTATATTGTGAAATCTGTGTCGAAATAATTTGTCCGCGATTTATGGAAGCTTTGTCCACTTAGAATATATTTTTCCAAGAGCGTTGTATCATGTGAATTCTGTGTAGAAATAATTTGTCGTCTTTCGTTAGTGTCAGCTCTGTTCGCTCTTAGTAGATAACAACTTAAAACTCTTAGACTCCACACATGGAGAAAAGAGGGGCGGCCCTGTAGCTCAGCTTCGCTGACATTGCAGAGGCCAAAACCCCTGTCCTGCTCACATGAAACATTGCAAAGCGGAGGCATTCTAAATTCCAGCGCAGTAAAAATTTAAATTTTAAACATTTAGAATAATTTTATTGGATACAAAAATAGTTGTCAGTCTTTGCAGGACAGTTATCAACCTTTATCCTTATTTTCTATCAGCCTTAATCATAATTACCATGGAGGGTCATAATTGTCATTTGAGGGGCCTCGTGCTTTCCATGCTCATGTGCGAAGCCTAAAAGCTAACCATTCAGCTGCAGAGTATTAAATGCAACAGCTCAGTTGTTAGGATCCCTTGGATTTTGAGATTCTCCAGATCCAACCGACTCAAGCACTGAGCTGCCGCATTTAATGCTATGCAGCGCAGTGATTAGTTCTCCTAATAGAAGACAACAACAATCATTAATCTACTATAGGTTAATTAATTTTTATCCAATAATTATGATTTGATCATTACATTGCTTTGCCTTAGTCTAATTAATTTGTGTCCAATAATTATGCTTTGATCATTACACCACTCTCAACTTTTGTACCTATTTTTGGCATTTCAAACTCCAAGCATTCCAATCTCCAACTAAGTATGACATGTCAGTTTCCTCGGTATGCACTTTTCACATTGTCGTAAATGTTATCAGGACTTCAAACCTCATTACTTGTTCAAGGTAGTGGGTTGGTGAATTAAAATTGGCATCTTGACTCTCCCTGTTCATTCTTCCATTGTGGAAGCCCATCCCCTGCATTTTCTTCTCAACCAGACATCTCACCCTTCTGCAGCGAGACCCCTGCATCTGCTGCTCGAGCAGGTTCTATTCTACTCCATGTTCTGTTCTACTTTTGTTTTATAGTTGCATAGCATTTCCAATGCAAGGCAAACAACTACAAGTTACACACCAAATTGGCGATCAATCCTAAATCTCTCTATAAACTTAATAGGTAGGACTAAACTATTATGACCCGACACTAAACTTTTCCATCTAGGTCGATTGATCCATAATGTAACGTCCGGAAGGATCTAATGGTCAGTGAACCATATATTTTAAATGGCTAATGTCCCATATATTTTAAACGGTTAATGTCGCATAGGTTTTATATGGGGTTTCCATGAGAGGAAATAAAAATATTGTACTCTAAATGCCATCTTTTTGCAACTTATAATGTGTTAAACCATATCTTTATGGTTAATGCCTCATAGATTTAAAATCATATCTCAATAGATATCAGTGATTTTACTATCCCCTTCTAAATATATTTTGACCATTAAATAATTGAAAAGAGAGATAAATTAATATTAAGTTAATTTTAAAATTACAGTCAAGTTAAGCATCAAATCAATTGGATATATAAAATTATATACATCAAAACCTTCAACTTAAGAAATGTGATTTTATTTACAATCTTTCATTAAATGGATATTTCCTACCAATTTCATTGAATTTAGGATAGTTTTGGAATGCCCTAAAATGAAGTGGAGAGGGTTTTATGGGGAAAGGAAATTATTAAAAGAAATTTGAAAACCTAAAATGCAAGATAAGCACCAATTCTCATATTTCATAATATTAAGAATCACTTTCAAGTGAGGATAGATGGAAGTGGATACATTATGGAAGTTATCTTAATGTAGACAAGTAAGCAATGTGCTATATCCTCTAATGAATGATCTTATGAAGTGGAAGAACCATATAAACTGAAAAAGGCCATCAATAACACTAATCACTAGACTTTGTAATATTTGTAGGTTCATATTGACCTTCAACAATTAAGACACTAGAAATGGATGGGATGTTTGCAAAACTTTATCTCATAATCATTTATAAAAATGGAAATATTACACATAGGAAGACATCCTATTGATTCTATGTGAATTGAAGATCATATCTTTAGCTAATTTGGTGCACATGGATCCTTTCACTCATGATTCATACAAAGAGGAAAGAACATGAGATTACAATTTCATGAAGATATTTCATGGATACAAGGCCAAAGTCATGAAGAATCAATTAAAGTGACAACAAGATTTAGTATCATCTCCAAGATACATTTCTCAACAAGATATATAAGTGGTATACACGTATATAGGTGAGAGAAAAAAACTAATAACAGAGGCCCATAACTCTGATGTTGGAGGCCATTTTGGTTTTGAGAAAACAAATAATAACTTGTAGATATGTGTCTTGTGCCAAATTCAGGAAGATGTAGATTGGTTCATTAGAGGATGCATACGCCATTGCACTAGTAAGACCAACAATGGGAAGGAAGGTTTATATCAACATATACATATAAGTACTAGACCATGGGAGAACAATGCATTTTGTGGGAGGTTTTTCAAGAAGCATGTTACGGATTTTGTAAATAAAATAGCTTAATAAAATAGTGTATAAACCAATGTACACCAAATATGAGAGTGAAACATAAATCCTAAAGTTATAATAGAGATGAATTAAATAATAAATCCTTATATTTATTCTCCATTATTTCTGGATTCATTGTGTTAAGGAGGGGTTTATCGATGTTTCATACCTACGATACGCAATACATATTCTTACCTATCATGAAGATGGACTACATATCATAGGTCCGAAACGTCGATAAACCCCTCCTTAACACAATGAATCCAAAAATCATGGAGAATAAACTAGCACACTGTGAAATCCTGAGAGAGAAAAATCATTATATTCATTAAGAGAATCCTTAATTATAATGATTGTAACTACATCTCTCTATATAATATTCCCTATCTCTCCATATAATATCCCCAATTGTACTTGTGGGTCCCCTATTAGGGTTATCCCTATTAAATATTCATGTAACCACATTACCTATATATTCAACCCCATATATACATCCCATGGAGTTATAACATATCACCCCATAAAAAGGATTTGTCATCAAATGTTTGTAGCTAAGGCTTTTATATGTGATGAAACCTAATAATAGTAATGGTTATTTATATTTGTTCTCTCTTGCTACTACTATTGATTATCCATCCATCTATATTTAATTTTTTTTTGTCAATTCTTCATGGCTTTCTTTCCTTTGATTGCATGTGCATTATTATAGCTTCTCCAATTTGTTATAGTTTTTGTTCTTTGATAACATCACATTAAATAATGGTCCCTTTTTGCCTCATTATATGAACCATTGATTATTTCATCTTCATCCTTTGTAATGTTGACACTTATTGTATTTTTTACGATATTTCATTGTAAAGAGGTATCAATATGGTTCCACCATTAATGGTGATTCGTAAATTTTGATGCCCTTATCACCCCCTCTCCTTTTTGGTACAATGACATGCTCCAACTATTATAATTATTGACCTTCAATTGCTTCTACTTTTGAGATAATAAAATCATATTTTTCCTTCATATTCTGAAGATGATGTTCAAATTCAACAATTATTTTATGGTGACCTTCTTATACCTTCTTATCCTTCTCCTTTTGTACTAAATGGTTGATGTTATCCATCATTCTTTCCTTCTTCGATTATAAATTGAACTTTTAATTTGACATATATTCAAAATTTAGGGTTTCTTCAACCTTCTTGCCAACATAATATTCAAGTGTTTAGGTAATTTATTCATCTATAATCTTTCAAAATACTAACTAATGACATAGACCATATCCTTAGTCATATTATATGATTCCTAAGAGTGATCTCCCCGCAAAGTGATATTCTTAGCACGTACTATAGCAATGTAAGATAATCGAAGAGTTTATGGAAGCATGGGTATAGGCGAAAATAAGGGACTTCCTATATACCCAAAGGTACATGGAAGATTAAATTTCTAAGCATATTTTATGTAATGTGGTACTAATTGCTAGATACCAACATAGGTTCACTAGGGAGCCCAACCAAGTGACTCAAATTTCCTACATGTATGTTTCCTAGTACTGGTTTTTTCCTAGTAAATAGCATATATTTGTGTTTAAAGATGCTTGAACATGTTTCTAGCTTTAAAAAAATATGTAAAAATTGGACATGTGCTAGCATTGGAAATGTAACAACCCAAAAAAAAGGAATGCAGAAATTTTAAAACTTTTATTTCCTTTTCTTTTCACTATATTGAATATTTCTATAATTTCTCTCATTTCAACAACATACATCTTTCCCTACCACGATTTAAATTTTGAGAGTTATACTTCTTTCCCTTTTCAAGGATCATACTCATACACTCATAACCTAAGCCAATTATATAAAAATGATATATATGAGACTCATTGGAAACTCCTATCTCTTGTAAGTAAATTATGTGGCTGAAAACCAAATGTGACTTTTCACCTGTTTAAAAGTCCTTTGATTTGTCGCAAGATAATGTCTTCATTTTGACATAGGCAACATATCCTATTGCTTATTTCGTTAGTATTATCATTTTATAATGGACAATTGCCCACAATAATTCATTGTGAAATTATCATAACAATTTGTTGTAACTATAAACAATGTCATAAACACCTCTACAAATATATGAGTAATTACGATAAGTTCTAACATTTGTTTCTTTTTCAACAATCCCAAAGTATACATATCTATGAAAAACCAATGCTCACACTATATATCTGCATATCTAGATTTATGAGAAAAATATACCCAAAACCATATGTAATTTTCATTGATCAAAAGTAAATAAACATAAACTATAAATAGATTATCGGTAATCACATATATATAAAAACTCCACAACCTTCCATTTTAAACATATACAAAATTCTCTACTTCCATATGTATCCATAATAAACCATGCAACCCTCGTGAGAATCAAAACTCATATTCTTTTATCAAGAGCAAGACAAAATACAGTGTTATCATAACATTTTAATAAATACAATTTGTATGTAATTAACATAAATTTTCATTCCAAGCCATATGGATTATTGAATTTCATTAGCAGTTCAGCTTGGATATTCAACAGGAGTTTGGCATAGGAGACAAGGGTGACAACTAAACCCTTAAAGTACATATGGACTCTAAGATTCAACAAGAAAATGTGAGAGGCAGGTGTCGAGCATAAAAGAGTTGTCACATAAATGAGCGATCGCTCAAGGGAGTTAACCAAACTGTTTTTCTCCGCTAGGGTCAACCTTCAAATATTATGAAGATTCTACCACAAGATCTACGATCGAGAACCGAGGGGGTATTAATTCCCAACTATATCGCACCATCACCATAATAGACTGATTGTTTTCTGCCCAAAACACATCACTCAACTGCTGCATCACAACCCAAAAATAATGGGCGGATCTCACAAGGAAGAACATGAAAATGCCGAGTTGACAAGTAGGGAAACATTCCAAAAATTTATTGAGGGTTCTTATCTTTCACTTAACAGTAAGTTCACGAAATTTAACAGTTATTTGCAGACCATGACCATCTGCACATCGCATGCACTCCACAAACGTATTACACAGGCCTTAATACCACAATTCACTTGGTACTTAACACACAATCACTTCAAATATATAAAATAATCGACTTAACCCTCCAATCTTTAAATCGAGGTCCCTGACACATTTCAAAATCTTTTGATAGATCGGTCTAGGGCTCGCTTCCTGCATTTCACATACTTAGTTTCTTGAATATACAGACAGGGAGGCAAACGAAAGGATTGAACACAGATAACAATTCTTGATTGTAACCATATCCGAGAGCATTAACATGATCATACACAAAGAATTACACTGAATAATAAAATTTGAATGAATTCATGTGCTAGCTAGAGTTAATATATAAGGGAAAGTAGGATGGCAAAGTGCGCAGGTATTTCCCATGAGATGTTGCAGTTGTTTCTATGAACATTCCACGCACTAAACCCGACTAGACCAGAAATTGGATAGTATTTGGTTTAGGGACTGAAATTTTGTTAAGAAAATGCCAGATAATTTGATGAGACAAGAATGCCTTGTAGCACTAGGAGATAGGATGACATGGCAGAGAGATGTACCTGGAACTAATGTGGTGCTGTCAGGATGATTCATGGATATGGATGAAACACCGAAATCAATGAAATGCTGCTGGCCACCCACGCTCGTGAAGGTTATTTCGGCCTGCCAACTCCTGTAAAAAATTCATTACACATATCTTGAGAGCTGGAGATACCAACAGAAGCAATTTATGGAAATAACAACAAATAATGCATACGCTGAGGCTATTTAGTTTATATACCAGTTGGTGCAAGGAGGAAATGTGCCCTAAGCAGGCATAGACTGGATCTCGTAGTTGATCATGTGCCTTGTAGGATGTGTGACAAC
The DNA here is from genome assembly GCA_027924585.1 of Larix kaempferi. Lineage (NCBI taxonomy): Eukaryota > Viridiplantae > Streptophyta > Pinopsida > Pinales > Pinaceae > Larix > Larix kaempferi. The sequence continues at coordinate 10,175,198 of BSBM01000589.1, read as the reverse complement.
TATTTGGCAGCGCTAGATTATGAGAATATATAGCAAATATTTACAGACAATGCTCGCCCCAAAAATCTTATGAACTATTGCAAAATGCTCACCGCCTTCATCATAGCCTTAGTATGGAGAGAACAACATCCTTTCACCCATTTCCTTCTAAGAAACTTGCAAGCCCTGAAGGTGCTCCTCCAATGCACAAGATTTGAACTACCGAGTCCCGACGGTGAGTTTTCTGAGGTATCCTTGATGGATCTTCTGCCATGGCGAAGAATGGAGGAAATTGGTGAGGAACCGTCCTTTGGTAACTTTCGTGGAGCGCGGGCATTTGAGATTTGAAATTCAAATTCGCTTTTTTGAACACCATGTCTGAACATTGAAGGGACAGGATATATATATTATGCATTATATGCATGGACTTGGTATATGACATACATTAGATTCTTAATAAATTTGTGGTCAAAATAGGTTATTTTGATATAAGATTATTTTATTTTTTATACATTTATTTCTTCTTCAAATATAGGATCAAAATAAGATTGAGTTACAAATTTTTTAATTGAACTAGCTCAGACTTTAGAGTGCTAACAATATATTAAATGAACTAAATCTGTGAAGTTGGTTATTATTACAGCAAACTAAAGAGTTGATGGGCATAATTCTATGAAATCATATTTATGCAGACTAAGTACAATGCTTCGAAAGATATAAGTTGAAAATAGAAAAGCACTACAAACATAAAAGTTGAAACAATTTTAGAGGGCATACAAAACCAAATTATAATAAGGGAATTTCTCTACTCATTTTCATTACTCAAACATAACAATATATATACACATTTACAACATTTTCCTTACCACTATGTTTGAGGTCCATGGTAGACTCTCTCAATTGCCATGTCTCAAGACCATCTAGCTAACCCCTCTCAAATGACAACCATTTTTTTATTATTCATGTTTACTCATGGTGCAGCTTCCCCTACGCTTCATCCATCTTCAACTACTCTTTAACTTCCATATGACTACTTGAGCACATCTTTGTCGCTTCAACTTCCACATTAATATTTCATCTTCCCTTAGTGCACTTCATATGTCATGCACAGTTACCCCATGCTCATCATGTGCACTCATTGTCATGCACATTTTTACTCACATGCACTTGACTCATAGTTGGAATAACTAACTTGCATCCTCCTTGGATGCACATTCCACTTGAGCACACCCCTCAAAGTATCGCATGTTTTTTTTTGTTAATCCATGCATGATCGACATTATGTTATTTTCTCTTGTCGTACAACATTATATCTTCTATGTTTTCTTTTGTATCAAACTTGCTTGTGTAACACTAGCATGTACCAAGTACTGGTACATGCTAAGTACTGTACTTCCTTGAAGCCTGTACCAAGTCCCTTAAGTAGTCCTAGTCCCCTTGTTGTTACAACTATGTTTGAAATTCATGCAGGCAAGCATTCTTTGACATTGGTGTTCGTGGAAACAAAAAAGGGTTCTGATTCATTAGAATACTGGTTGTGTTCCAATAGGTTTCCACTGTTCCAACAACCAGTATTCATGGAGACAGAAGCCAAAGGAGCGTGAGAAAACGACTTCAAGCATCAAGCTATTGACTCATCAACCGTGCGAGCTCCATCGACCATTCAACCAATGTTACATAACGATGTGCGGGCTCCATCGACCATTCAACCAATGTTACATAACAATGTGCGGGCTCCATCGACCATTCAACCAAAAGTTGTTTGATAGTGCACAGAGTCACATTGTATCGTTTTGTGTGGGCTCACGGTTATGATTGGAGACTAGTCCTTGGAGGGTGCACAAAATGGTACGTTGTGCAGCCCCTCCGCAATGCCAAGAGTCAAGACCATGATCTGTGCACAAAACTAAACTCGTTGTCCCATGTGCAAGCTCGACTCTACATGCGACGATACACATTTGATGGTTGCACCATGGTATTGCGGGCTCATCATATACACATTGGCCAGTGCAAAGGCGATTTGTGCGAGCTCACCATATACACATTGGCCAGTGCAAAGGCGATTTGTGCGAGCTCACCATCATAATATGTGACTGGTCTTAAGAGGGTGCACAAAATTTGCTTCGTACTTTGTGCAAGCTCTCGTCACATGATGTTGCAAATAAGATTGGATGCACAAAACCTACGATATACCATATGATATAACCCATGTAACATTTCATCGTTTTTCACCGCTTTTCATATGCCATTTCCGATATGTTACATGGGTGTATAAAGCTATTTTTCCAAAATTATTTTTCCAAGGACGCTTCTTCGAAAAAACTAAGTCTTTTCTTATTTTTCTTTGAGGTTCACTCTTTGGATGGTTTAGGGGTGAAACAAACTGAGGGTTTTCATCAAGTGGAATTTAAGCTTATGGAATCAGGGATAGTTTTCTCACTCATATTTTGTCAAACTTTTCAAGGATGAATTGCTTGTACAGAAAGAATAGGCAGTAAGGGCAGGGGGGGTTTACTATATCCAAGTGTATGGCATGATAATAAAAAAAACCTGTAAAGGAGAAATATTAGACATGGTATGATAAAACATACCTTATAAGGACTCCGTCCAAATTGTAGTTGTATAGACTGAATCATTAAAGAGTAACAACACTTGGATCAGTGGCCTTTAGCTCAAAATTTCAGGTGGGGCCCCACATCACATAACTTGGGGAGTTGTTGAGGGATCAATAGATTATTACATACACCAAAGGAGAAGCTCGAACTAGGCATAAAATTACTTGTGGAAGGTATTCCAAGACTAGGAAAACGTAGGGTTGGAATGTGTTTGCTAATAGATGGCATTATGAATGAAGAGACATTGGGAACATGTGGCATATGGGTAGAAGAAATGATTTTGATAACTAAATAAACATAAGAAGCATTAATGTTTCCTCAAAAGACATTAGGTGTAGTGGAAGTACATCCCATGCTTGTTAGATTAACCATAATTTGGTTCTAGACATATTATGTTGTACATTTTGAACAAATTTAAAGGGATCTATGGGAAAAGGTACATCTAGTTGTATCAAGACATGATCGTCAGGTTGGGTCAAGGGAGGATTATAATGGGCCAGTGTCTAAATGTCAATAACTTCAATTTTAGGTGTCCCTAAATATTCGGTTAAGTTATGTTCAGTGTATGTATAAATAGGTACTTCTCTTTCAAGTCTCTCTCAAATTATCAATGTGTGATTGTTTCTCATCTTAGCCTATGTTATAGTTATTTAACCATTTGCAGGTCAGAGGTGGTTGGACACTTTTGGCCGGAGACCTTCTTAACCCCAAGACTTACAAGTTAGATAGTAAACCACATTTGCTTGTTTTAAGTTTAACCAAATTTGTCTTTTATGTAAGAACAAACAAAACTAAGGAATTTTATGACACAAATCAACAAGAATAAATAACATGTGCAATAATTCTACCAACAGCTTTAAGAAAATAGAGTAGGGAACCCTCCAACAATTAGATTGGAAGTATGAAGTCTGAGGACCAAAATGTGAAGGTGAGAATGATGCATTTACGGTAACTCTCACACAACTCTCACACAATATGAAAATACTCTCATGAAGACAAGTACCCTCCAAGTGAGTTGAAATGGTCTTTATAAGTATACCTTAGGTATCGCAAGCACGCCCCTCTTATAATCATTTGTGTGAAATTAGAAAAAACCATTAAGATTACCATTTCGCATATCAATGGTTGAGGAGAACAATTGTGGGTTAGGTGTTTGGATATAGCTAGGGAACATGGGATGTATGTATCAGGCCTAAGACTCTAAGAGAATTGGTGTCACCTTAAGGAATTTTCAATTATATCAAAGCTCCTATACATGCTTAACTTACTAGACATGCAAGAGGGGATAATCAGGTGGTTTTTATGTGTACTTCAGATATAGGAGCATCATATAAATACCCAACTTAAAGAAATAGGCACAATCAAGCTAATGTGAAGTTTAAACTCAAGCAAATATGTCAATCGAAGGAGGAAACTGTTGTATTGCAAAGAAGCTCTGAATCACTAAAAAAGGAAAATGTGGCCTTCCAACGCAGTAGATTGACGATGTAATAATTTGCCATAACATTATCCAATGATTGTTTATGTTTAGATATATGCAAATGCCTAAAGTACTCAAATGCATTTCTAAGTAATGCTCTAGGTGCAAACTTATATGTTTTTATGCAGTTAAGTTTAACAAGCATTTTCACTAGGACCCCAGTGCCGCGTCGTTGGGCTTCCCCGTTCCTTAATTTCATTTCCCCGACATGGCACCACTCCGTCGGGTCCAGTCATTCGTAGTTTCCATTCTTCGGCAAGGTACCACGTCATTGGGTCCTTGCGTCCACTCTTTCCGTTCTCGACAGGGTACCGCACCGTCGGGCCCTTCTGCCATCATCCTTTCATTTTGACTCGCGGGAACTTAATGTAGGGATTTCAGGAGCCGTTACCTTCTATCCTCTGTCTACACGCTATTAGGGACTAATGGCGCTGAGGAGTGAGTCCGTTCTCACTGCGCGCCCCCCAACTCGTACATGACCAACTCCGTCGTGGCCCACCTCGTACGCCCTCACGCTTTCCTCTTGAGCAAGCAGATCAGTGCTTATCTGCTCAAGCATGGTATTCCATTAGAAGTCGGCATCGTCGTCGCTCTCCCTGTGTGTGATTTACTCGTACTCTACGACCCTTCATATTCCTTTGTGTGTCCGTCGGTGAACCGTTTCACCTATCGCTACACACATTTCTCACAAACATAAATTAGTAGCAATGTCCTCAATAGTCACAATTTGATTTATAAATTTGTTTCTTCATTAAGCATCTATAGTTTACTCAATCGTTACTCATTCGTCTAATCACATAATCAATTGCACAACTAGTCGTTAAGCACCATTCATATGTACAGTTTTCATATCAAAGTTAATTGTTAAACAACATGAAATCCTCCATTCACAATAACTACCCAAATGCACATATATCAATCAATCATAATCATAAATATACTCAAAATAAAATCATAGGGTTATTTTATTAATGTTTCAAACAGTCAGGTCACTCAGCAGGTGCCCTCAATGTCTACAGTAGTCTAGGGGCACTACATACACCCCTACTTATTTAGAACTTCGTCCCGAAGTTCAGAATAAATGGGGAAATCTATGATGCATCTCAGTTGCGTCCTCCCAAGTCGCACAGCTAGGACTATAAATGTCCCACTACACTTGACTTGATCAATCCATGCTAATCATTAAGCAAGATGTAATCAATCAATTATCCCACCCCACACAATATAATTTAATTCCTTAATTCATTTATCAATTATTATCGTCATTCACATCTTCAGGTTTTCCTCAATCATTTAAGACATAACAAGGCTCAAGAGACCACTATATCGAAGTTGTTCAGCCGGGTCACTTGACAGGTGCCCTTAAGGTCCATAGTCATTATAGGGGCATTACATACACCCCCTCTTAAATAGAACTTCATCCTGAAGTTAATTTTTGTTCTTGTACTTTCGACACTAAGCTTTATCTTAATTTCCTATTATCATCTTCTTTCCATTCCCTTCTATTTTTCTCCAACAATCATGGCCATAAGCACAAGTGGTTCTAATCATTATTTTTTTTTTTCCAACATGGTTCCAATACATTCTCAGGAACTCAATCATAATTGTGTATAATATCAATTCGATAGTACATTCAATAACTGTCGGTCCCAACTAGATTTTCGATATCACTTATTCTTGTCATTAGTATCATCATGTTCAACTCCATGAGCTTATCATGTATTTCCCTTATCTCTTCATTTATGTTGTCATAGGACCACTTCGACAGATTCATCAAGTTGCACAAAGTGTCTTCTTAACCCCATCAAGTTCCATCTCGAGGGCTAGTTGTCATTTTATCATGTTTGATTATGACCTAAGGTTAGCTTCATTGCGTTCTATTTATTATGCTAATCGTATCCATACTTCTTTTTATGAAACATTGCCTTCATTTGACCATTTCGATACCATGGTTAAATTTCAAGTTCGTAGTCATGAGTTTTCATAAATGGTTTTGTCGTAATGCAAAATGCATGTCGTTGAGTTCAGCTCATCATACCAATCACATTGATATCTCGTTTTCAAATTTTAAGTTGGTTTCTCTTCCTCGACAATCCGTCAAAGTCACGTCAATCTGAGCATTTTGGTGTCTTATCATTTAAAATTGATCAATTTTTCGTCATTCAGCAAATCCACCGATTATATCCGTCCACTTGTTTTCTCATCATGGCTATGTAGAAAAAGGTTTAAAATATCGTTGGTCTTTGTTCCAAGTTTCTCCGAGTAGATTTTTCTTAAAATACAATTTTACGTTATTGATACCATCTCTATTCGACAATTTAATGCTCGTAGTTAGTGAATGATTTTTTTCTTCTTCTTCTTCTTCTTCTTTTTTAATTTTTTTTATTTTTATACTATAAGTGTCTACTCCTAAGTTATAGTTCTTTGGCTTTCCAAAGCATTTGTTCTGGAACAATTATTCCATATGTGAATTGGCAAGGATCTCTATCATAGTTGAAATATATCTTAAATAAGTAACACTTGCAAACGGAAACCCTAATGGTACAATTTGACAAAAAGGAAGGCTATGTCTTTAATCTTACAACCTACAATCCCCTAAGTGAACTGTGAAATATAGGCATGTGTTAACTTTTCATCTAGTTCATTTTATAACATCAAGAAATATCATAACAGTATCTTATCTTTCAACCAATTCATATTATCATATAAACGTAGTATAAATATAATAATACATTAGCCTTTCATAGTATCCCATAAAATAATTATGAACTATAAACAAGGCATTAACCTTTCCTTTACATCTTGCTATCCCATTAACGAAATATGAAATATGGTGATGCATTATCCTAAATTTACCTAATTCATTTCATCACATAAACGTAATATAAAATATAATATAATAATACATTTAACTTTTCAAATTACATAAGAAAGTACAAAATATAGACAAAATATTAATCTTTCTTCTACTTCCAGTTATCCCCAAAAAAATATGTAATATCACACTACTTTATACTATCATGCATAAATAAAAAATATTACAATATCTTTCAACTAAATCTTATAATTATAATAAGGTATTATAAAATATAATAATACATTAACTTTTCATCCATGCCATAAAGAAATATGAAATAAGAACATGCCATAAAGGAATATGAAATAAGAACATACCATACATTATCATCCATTTCATGTCATTGCATAAATGAGAAATATTGCAATATCATTCAACTAGTTTTTATAATTATAATAATGTATTATAATTATTGACGTAGTACCACACGAAGCGCCACACAATCCCATCGAAAACCTACAGGTTGATCATGAGCCAGTTGCAGCCATATCCTGGAGATCTCATCGTACACAGTCTCGCTCCCGCCATATCCTCAAGGTTCAACGCCCATCTACCTGCATTCAACGCCCATCTACCTGCATTCAAGGCAATGCAGTCCATTGCAAAATGCCAAGAGACCTGGTCCTCATTCTCGTCCTGCAAATTCCTATAGCTGGAGCTGCTGAAACATTGTTCTTGTCCTCTACAAATTAGAACCTGAATCCTATTGCGAGCAGCTGGAGCGGCTGAATTGTCCTCCTATAAATTAGAACTTCAGGTACTCCTCGTCCTACAAATTCCTATCATGCTCGTCCATTTGGTTTAGTATCTGGATTTTGTACAAGGCCCATGGGGTATGGGTATTTTTGTGCCTTCTTCAAGTTATAAGAGGTTGCATATTTCAGTTACTGGAGATATCTGCGAGTCTGTTGTATGCTTGAAAATCTTGATCTAAACTTTCCCATATAAATTTCGTAGCAACGTTTTGTAGTTTGTATGTTCTTATTTCAAACTTTATCAGTTTTTAGAGGTTTGTACTGGTTCTTATACTTTGTAGTGGTTGTTATACCGTAGCATGGATTTATATTTAGTGTACCTGACTATTGCTCAAGGGACACTCCCTCCAGTCACTCATCCTAGTACTTTTGTTTAAAGCACTTCCCAGCACAGTCTTTTCAAGGTCGAAAGCCCCCCTGGAACAGATGGAAAAACCTTTTGAAGGTCTAATTTAGGCGCTTCACAGTAGCGAAAACACTCTAGCTCTCCATAGGAATCAGAAAGACGCTTCAGGTCAGAGTGCAAAGCATACCCTAACTTCAAAATGTTAGTTGAATGAAATACAGCTTTAAGGCACAAGTCCAGTGCACCTGGTTCTTTGTTAAATAAATTCACCATCTCAAATATAAAAACCTTTTTTGCAGTAGCAATCTCTGATATCGAAACCTACAGAATTAAAGGTAATTCAAGGTTCCAAAAAAATAAAAGACAAATCATCCTTGGTTAATCGAGACGATGGAAGGGATTATTTTCCATAACTTGATTGCAATTATCTTTTTGAGGATCTTGTATTAAACGTTGTAGAGGGATATGGGCCTAAATCTATCTACAGATGTCTATATTAACGTCGTTTTCCATGAAACCGTTTTCCTGTATCGCACTGAAACATTTGCTCCGATGGATGTCCATCAATATAACCCTGGCATCCATCAGTATCACCCTGCATCCAAGCATCAGATGGTGGATTCCAAGTATGTAGGCAATGTGATGAATGGTAAACAACCTTTAACACCCTGCCCGACTGCGCGATCGTCACTTCAGATAATTTTGTCATAAATGTTATTCGTTTGAGTAATCTTTTCCAACTTGGGCAATTCATTATGATTTGGTGGAGAAACACTCAGTATTAATGCAACCGTCTGACATGCTCGCGCAGCCATGCCCATTTGAATTTTGAATTTTGAAATTTTTTGTTCCGCCTTACTACCAGATACAAGTGACATTGCCGCTTTCCACCCTCGTTTGAGTTCGAACATATTCATAGATAGGAGCACACGATATTTTTTTGTCACTGGCCTGGAGTTTAATTCACAGCCATGGTTGACCTAAAGCCTATAAAAGCCTATTTGTATGGATGAGCTGCTTACTATCTTATGAAAATCTGCCTCCTCAAATGATGATGAGAAGCCCAAATTGAGAGTAAGAGGTTATATAATTCTCTTTGTGGAGACTTTTGCGGGGGATTTCTCCCTACTTCATGTCTAAATAATGACACTAATATTACTATTTGCATTTTACACCACTGTCATTACGATTTGCATTTACACCTCTCTCACTCTGCTGTCGTGACTATGCAAATTTAGGTAGTTACCATCCGACTCAATTTTCCAGCATGATGAATCTTTACCGCCAACCTTTACAGGTTTTGTAAATGGGATTAAAATGGTACTAGTGTAGTGTTCTTCCGTAAAAATATATTAAGAAAGGGTTCACTCAGGTGTAGAACTATAGACTTATTTGATTATTCTGCTAACTCAATGCAAGTTTTGGTTACAACTCTTTTGACATTAACATGGTTGGAAACTTTTAATGTCAAAAATAAAAATGTATTTTATTTTTAGATAATTTATTTTTTATTTATCAAATTTAAAAAATGTAGATGTTAAATTGTGAAAACTTCAATTTTATAATACCATGAATCTGGGTTTTTGACAAATGGTACTGACATGATAACATGATAGTAATTTCACAATTGCATTTAATATAGGCCGTTATTAGGTTTTCTTAATATAATGGATCTATATTAAGCATAACCTCTTCTCAATTGAAATATATACTTATTGTTGTGCTCCAAACTAACTTTATATGAGTCGATTGAATTGTAAAAGTTTGTAACTTCATATGAGTAGGCTGATTTGTAAAAGAAATATATACTTATTCTTGTGTTCCAAACTAACGGCATGACTGGGTTGAATTGTAAAAGTTTGTAACTCCATACGAGTAGGCTGAATTGTAAAAGTTTGTAACTCCATATGAAAGTGTCTATTGTTTGGATTTTTTTAGTATTTTTTAAATTATTAATGATATTTTAATGGAATTTAATATTTATGTTAATTACTTTTAAACCATTCACATTATCACATTATCACATTATCATTGATGTTTATCTTAATTAAAAAAAAAATATCTAAATTATCAAAACATTTTATGATTTTGGTTTGGATTGTTTATTTTATGAGATTGTTTAAAAAATAAATATTTGTCATTAGAATTATCAAAATATTTTATGATTATGTTTTTGAAAAAACATTTAATGATTTTGTTGACTTGAATTACATTACATCATTTAATGATTTTGTTTTTCCACTACCCTTGATCAATGCATTGATTGCATTATATCATCTCAATTATTGGCATATGACTTGTACCGCATCTCCTTCATCTTCTTGCCACATATTTTCTACTCATCCCAAGGATTTTTTTGACTTTCTACTTTCCATAACACTTACTTAAAAATGAAGGGCTAACATAGAACATGTTATTATGAGTGTATAAATATTATTACGTCTAAATTTATGATAGAAATAGGAAGTGTTCCCCTTGTCATCCATAAGCAAATGGAATAGTTGAGTGATTTAATAAAAAATTTGTAAAAGGATTTAATAACAATCCACCAGTCTTTGGTCTTGGAACCCTCTCTTATTCTTGAGGTTTTGGAATCCTTAATTTTCTTTAAAATATAGATAAATTTCTAGGAAATAGTTTACATTGTATATGGAACACTAACTCTCTCCTTTTTTTTTATCATTATATAATTACACCTACATATTTTTTGAATTTAATTTTATGTAGGAAGTTAAATATAATAAATACTAAGACAATTTGATTAAATACATGGATTTATTAAATCCTAGATCTTCACCAAACCACTTAAACCACTCTTTATTATTTATTTATATATATATATATTTATTTATTTCTTTTCCAAAATTTTAAATATTTATATATATTAAATTTAAATATTTTAAATTTCTCCCTTAAATATAAATTATAATTTAAATTTTATCTATGATAATTTAAATATAACTTCACCAACCACTTCAACCTTACTATAATTGACCTTAAAACTTTAAATCTATGAAGAACTTTTAAATTGAAAGTTCGTGAGTAGCTTTATATTTTTAAATATTAACTTTTAATTTTTTAACAAACCTAGGTTATAACATTATATGGAATCTAATTAAATTTAAATAAAATAATACTAGTGCTATATAATTATACACGAAATTTAAATAAAAATATATACGAAATTTAATTAAATATAAATAAAATAACACTAGCATTATATAATTATATAAGAAATTTTGCCGAAACCCCTTTTTTTTTACATGGTATTTCTTTTCTTTTCTTTTTAAATTCTTATCAACAACTAAATTAAATTAAATTAAATAATAATTAATAAAATTAAATAAAAAAAATTAAATTAAATTGAATTAATTAAAAAAAAATTTAAATTGAATTAATTAAATTAAATTAAATTAATTAAATGACATTAAATTAAATTAATTAAATCAAATTAAATTAAAAGTCATTAAATTAAATTAAACGAATTAAATTAAATGAATGTTAAGAGACACTACATTAAATTAATAAAATTAAATTAATATTTAAAAAACATTAATTTAAAATAATAATAAAAAAAATTAAAACAATATAAAACGCAAAAAAAAATCTTTTCTTTTTCGCATGGGGATTGACGCCAAGGCAGGATCGACAGATCTCCTTATTCCACGTCGGCAACATGCACGCATGGTAAGGGTGGTTGGTGGTCGCGGAAAGGAAACCACCATCCCACGTGTTCATTCCTTACTTGTCCGCATACCAATAAAGCGGTATAGTAAACCGCTCATGGGCAACGCGGAAACCGTCTCACGTGCCGTCAAAAGCATGCCTATTTAAGGAGGAAATAAGGTTTTATTTGGCATTGTAGGGCTGCTTCTCGCGTGGAGAGCTCGCGGTGCTGAGCGCTAGGGTTTAAGGGTGTGCGTGATGTGTTGAGTACGTAGACCCAAGAAGGTAATGCTCTTGTGAGAGCTCTGCGCTTGAAATTCGATGGAGTGCGTGGTTCTGACTCGTCTTGGTAGCTGGTTGTCTTGGAGCTGAGCGCATAGGCTAGCCTTGGAAAGGATTGCTCTGGCGCTTGCAGGGTGGTTGAGGTGCGTGGCAGCCCCCGTGGGTGTACTGGTGCATGAGGGACCCCTTCAGGATTGGCCTTCGGTCATCTGAAATGCTCTTGGTGTTGAGCGATAGGGCTTGGCCCAATAAAATTTTTATTACCTGGGCAATAAAAAGGAGTGCTCATGTGTAAGCTTGGCGGTTGGACGTAATGGTGTGTGCGACCCACATCTGACTCTGCAACCGGATCTCTGTGGTGAGCTCGAGCTTGGGGTTCGAGCTGCGGTGGTGTACGTGGATCTCCAGTCGGCCTGGCAGCTGAGTCTTTGGCATTGGCCGCTGGGGTGATGGAGAATTTCGTGGGGTCTCTTCGACTTGGCTCTTGGTTTCATGTAAGAGCCTCGGTGCTGGGCAGATATGTCGGTAATCTCATGGACGATGGGAGATATGATATGCGTGGGACCCTCCTGGCTTGGCATTCGGTTCCCTGATGAGTCCTCGGCATTGAGCACAACGCATCTTTTATATATTCCCGTCCTCTTATGTGAACTCAGTGCATGGGATTCGATGGTGGGCATGGATGTGTTAAGTGCGTGGGCCAATTGGCTCTAGTTGTTGAGTTCGGGTTGGGCACAAAGGAAAGAAGAAAAATGCTTGGAGGACAATTGATGTGGCGTTGGGCTCCGGGCGCTTGGTACACCTGGCTTGAGCGCTAGGGTTTCAAAGGAAGCAACATTTTGTATGAAATTCGTTTCGGACAAAACAAGCAGCAACAATGGAGAGCAGTATGGAAATCATTTCATGCATTTGCCATGCTTGTAAATCTTCTTAGTTATTGGTCAAAATGGATCATATCAAGCTCAAATGAAACGATTTATGCGTCGAAATTTAAAGGATTGAAGACGAGATTGGTGTCCGCACGGTTCTGTGAAGGAATTCGAAGATTAAATTATGGTCTTCATAAAGGAAAATAATGGCATTTAAGAATAAATAAAATGGATACGCATTAATCCCGTGATTGCTCTATATGAAAGCTTTTGGAAAAGATATCATAATTAAATATATGAAAGCTTTTGGAAAAGATTCCAAATTTAAATATCTTTAGTAAATGAAAGCTTTTGAAAATGATATCATAATTAAATATTTTTAATGTTTTGACATTGAGCTTTATTTTTTTTATATAAATTTAATTTTAATTATTTTAAATTTAAGATGTGAAGGAGTACCATCTATACAGATTATAAAACAAAGTGAAGAAAAATATCACACGGATTTGAAACTGTCTGAAATTATAAATGTAAGGTTATATTACATAATCCCAAAATAGGTTTTCATGGGGATAATATTTGTTAACTAAAAAGCTAATCCTCTTCCAGGAAACTAAGCTTTAATTTTATGTATATTATTTATAAATCCAACTCCATCGTGGAAATAATCTCTCCAACTACGTTAGTTGGATTTCCTGCGATGCTTGCATTATAAACAATATTGCAGGCAACAATATTATTTGAATATTTGTTTTATGCCACATTTATTGAAATGAATGTTTAAAACAAAATGTTACAGGCAAGAAGGCGGATCTGCATTAAAATAATAGGAAATGAAAACTGATCACTTTGGCTGCAGGTCTGAAATTTGGAGAACCCTCTGTAAATCCTGTGCGAGACTCATTGTTTCGTATTTATTATGAATACAATTTCTTTATATAAATGCAATGAAGTGTTTTTTTTTTGTTAGTATTAAATTTTAGATCTAAATATTATAACGGTAATATATATAGTGTTGTAACTTGGTTTATATGTATTTATTTATTTGTTTAAAAACATTGTTTATCCCAAATGCTTTAGCATTGGATTAATATTAGGGTTTGAATATTAAAAGAGTGTATATAGAAATGTTGTTGTTTTTCTGGAAAGGTTTGTTTAATGGGGTCTAGACTGAGCCCTAAATAAGCAGTTATATATATATATATATATCATTCAAATTTTGTTTCTGTTACGCCTTACGAATAAATGGGAAAAGGCTCTTCAAATTATCTTTTTGCAGCCATCATACTAGTTTGTTATTTTCTAGTAAATTTCACTAAAGTTCCAAGTGTAGTTAGGCCCTAAGGTCTCAGTGTCTGAGCCTTGCGCTCTGATACCAACTGTAGTGCCCTATCTAGGCACTGGGTCTATTCTAGGTTATCAGGTTATACCTAGTTTTTCCCTTAATTATTGTTAGAAGAAAACAAGAGATTCAACCATCTATATTTATGTTTCTGTAAATGTTTAACTGTCTGTTTTCTATATGTTTACATGTCTCTGTAGTTAAATAAACATAATCCTAAAAATTTCCATTTAATTCTATTCGTTTGACATGCATAGCTTGGAAATAAAAGAAAATACATTCTAATTATGTTGGTTCAGAAAAATACCTGAAACCGTCGATTGCAGTAAGATAAGAATATTTCTGGAATGGATTCTGTAAGTTACCTTAACAACCCCAAAATGATGTGTCCACCCTGTCGATCAGCTATTATCGTGCTGACTCTAGGAAATCAACGGATTTCCTAGCCCCCGAGCCCACAGACCGATAATCCCGACAGCCACTTTCCATGGTAATCATCCGCTGAGTTATCCCCCTCCTCAGTCTTTTCTTTTGAGTTTCCCACCTCCTCAAAGCTTTGAGTTAACCCCCTCCTCGGCATTCCTCCTTTTTCACAAAAATCCTCACAGTTCTCCCACAATAACCCCCTTACTACTTTGTTAATTCTCCTCTTTATAGGAATCCACCTCCTTCAAAAGTCAACTTCCTTATCACTCCACCGCCCTAGCTATCATGGTCTTGGAAGTACATATCATTAATGCATCCCCTTTTGAGGTAATAAGGTGGAATATATATTATTTTATATCATCCCAATTTCGCTCAAGTAATGGAATTATTCAATAATTTATTCAAACATATCCTTTTAATTTACTTGGGATGATTCCGTCCGTTAATTAAATTAATAATTTATTTAATAAATTCATTATTATTCAACCCACTATACTTTATAAAAGGGATTATTATCATTATTATTAATAATTAAATAATATTAATAATATAATAATAATAACAATAACAATTAATAATAATAGTAATTAATTTAAATTGTGAATAGTAATTTAAAATATTTATTTGGTTAATGGATAAGTGTCAACATAGTACCTCTATGTATAAACAATGAAATATAATTAATGATTTGATTAATCATGATCAACGATTATATAGCACACTCCTCTATTATTAATGTTTAACTTTTATACTTCACCTTGAAGACACCTTTACTTGAGGATACTTACAATTAATGACATTTATTTTACACATGAGAACTTGATAATCTTTTACTAATTAAGTCATCCACTAAACACTTAATTGACTTATCCATGATAACTTATATCATTGTTAAATCTTGATAAGTAGGTTGTAAACCAATATTATTGCGCATGTGTATAATGTGCATGCATGGCTAGCGTATGCACAGGACGGACATGTACTATAGACATACGTCATATTTCCTATGCATAACAGCTAACTAATACTAATAATACTCTATGCAACTGAACAAGTATACATTCCTCATAATATTACTAAAACATCATCGGTTATTTTATCAGTTAACCTTTAAGATTTCATTTCATTATTCTTATGATTACATTTGTTTAATCAATCAGGTGCAAGGAAAGCTACCTACTACCACTAATTCCAGGTCAACGAATACCCAACCCTCAACAGTACTAACTATCATATCCTCCCATCCTAACCTACTGCCACATCCTCCCTATCCTTCCTCTGCTAGTACAAAAGTGGATGTTGGACTCATCGACCTGACCACATAGAACTTGAGAGCGATAACGTCGGCTGTACAGTGGACCTATCCTCCCCTAGCAGGCATCCGACCGTCGTCATCACAACTACATGGGGAGCGTGTCTCAGCACGGCCCTCCCACGACTTCGGGTATCATAGGAACATAGGGTGGGCAACACATCCATCCCTCTCAACATACTGGGCCTACGCCCTTATCAAATCATACTCTGTTGCTCTTGAGATTATCGGTCCATGTCATCGTTTCATCAATTTCGGTTGCTAAGGTTTACTGCTTGGATAGGTTCTTCACCGTATATCAGATCAAGTACCTGGCTATCCCATAGCCCTCGTGTCCTGTAGGTTAGTATTCCGCAAGATACACCTTTTATAACAAGCATTTCCATTCGATCACCAATTGATCCATATCATCAACATCATTTTATTTCATGTCACAATTCCATCACAGGTATGCATGGAATATAACAATTCTATCAATTTCATCATAGGATGGCATCCACGTACAATGCCATATATTTCACATTTCATCAATGAAAACGCTAAAACATATATTTTCCATCCTATCATTGTCTGATCCTTTTTGTCAACATCATTTATTTCATCACATATAATCATCAAATCGATCACAGCATAATGACCACATCATATATATCACATTTCCTCCAAGACGATTATCAAACATACACTGTCATTATGAAATAAAAGAATCTCATGATAATCATAACTTTAATAACTGCATGAATATAGTAACATCATTAACACAGTAACAATATATCATCATGTCTAACATGCCGAAAATATAGTTCACTCTGTATAGCTGAGTTAAATAGATAACAAGCAATAAATTGAAAGGTGTCTAACTCATAAACATGCCTAGTCAAAATATGGGGCGTTACACATTTTTTTTCCTTCTTCCCATATCCATACTATTCCAAAAGATGATCTTCATCATTTAATAAGGCTACTGATAGAACCTCTTCTTAATTCTGTAGGTTATTGTCTTTTATTTTTTTGGAACCTTGAATTACCTATATCAAACATGCTATAATAAAGCTTGGGAGTACATCCCTTTGGAGAGCTTCTACAAATCCCTTGCAAAATTCATGGTAATTTACCTTGACCTTTGCGTAGTTTACATAGCGGAAGGATTGCTTTAGATGATAAACAAAATATAAAGTGTTTACCTATGACAAATCTGAAAGAGCGTGAAACACTATGGAGTTCTCTGCTACCATTTTTCCCGTCCCCTTAAAACTGAGTACAGTAAGAATGTTATTGAGATAACAACACGCTCAGAAAATGATAGAGCATCGGAAGAAGTTCAACATGTCTCAACGTGTTTGAAACCAATAAATTTAAACAGTATTTATAGATAATCTGCTGGGGTTAATTTTTTTTAAAGACGTTACATGTCAGGTCATATATCAGATCCTTTTTTAATCCAAAGAATTGGGTGGGTTTAATTTAGGTTTAAAAGGATACAAGTTACCTCATATATGTCGGTTAGCTATCTTGTTGGTGTATGAGACTCCCTTGTTTACCCTTAAATACGATTGCTACTATCATTAAATATTCATCTTTAATTATAGGACTAATAAGAAGAAATCCTCAACTCAAAGATGTAGTTCTTGAGCGTATGAAAATGAGAATCTAGAGTATGATTGATTCCTTTGAATTCTTCCAATTGTTTCATACTTGATGGAGAAACAATAGTTGAGAAAACATGTTTGCAAATAAGGTTGCATGGTTACCAAAGGGGAAACTAGTGGAAAATGGGGACACCCCCAAAGTGGTTTTGTTACCATAGATATCATGAATTGAGTTGTACGCCAAGGAAAGAATCCAACACTGTCAATGCATGTTAATCGTTCCTCAAGCGTAAACATATGTACTAAGACAAGACATTTCATAGACGTGCATTTAAATTCCTTGTCTGTGGGATCTTCTCCTCAATATTGTCCACCATGATGGTGGACTCAACTTAATCCCAAAATTGAATTCGACACAAATCACATTTGGGATAATTGGTTTATAGGTTATCTTTTTTATTGGTATGGAACAGGGGACTGGGTATAACACAAGAAGCAGGTATTGAGCTTGACCCCGAAACAGAATACAATTGATGCAGTGAACATATATCGGGTAAGCTTTAAATTTTTGGAATCATTCTATCCATTATTGTAAGAAGGAGTCTGGGTTATGATTTTATGTCTGGTCTTGTGTTGGAATTTTTCTTTAAACTTTATTTGTAGTCTTCATTTAAGAAACCTCATGAATTTATAATATACTTGCTCTGCTACTAGATGCATGTATCACATAGAGCCTTTGATTTGTATTTTTGACATTCCCCATCTCACTAAAATGGCCAATGATATTGTCAATGAAATTAAGAAGATCCTCAGACAAATGACCTGCTAGCTTGTGGGCATGAAACATGCATAGAATACTTAAGTATTCACATCGAAAAACATGAATCCAAGAAGGAAAACATGAAATCTAAATTCCAAGAACTAATAATTGATTATGATAAAATTGCGTCAAACTCATAGATGCATTACAATATCATATTGGGTTTTGCAAGAGGTTCTCGACCAGATACATGATTTCCTAGTGTTTCAATTGCTTCAATGAAGGGGCATATTATTTATGAAGACATTCCAACAAACAACTTTAGCAGTCAATGAGAACAACATGAATCAAAAAGATCAAGGGAAAATTAAAGCAGGACAACAAATGGAAGAAGGCCTCAATGGAAATTATCTTGGCTCTTAAACTTCTCATATATGCATTTTACTTGTCTTGTTTATTAGTAATTATGTAAAGCAGTATAGCACTAAATTTGAAATTCATAAGGTAGGTATTGTAAGAAAGAAAAAGCATCATGACCAATTAACATATTTGTTGAAAATATATACAAGAATACTATAATGTTTTTTGAAATTTTTGTACTTTTTATGTTATTTGGTTTGTCAACAACCTTTTTATAAATATATAACTACCTCTTTTTTGTGATATATATATATATATATATATATATATATATATATATATATATATATATATATATATATATATATTTCCTATGGGATAGAGGAGGGCATCTTTTAACACATTGGTGACCCATTCTAAGTTTTCTGGTTTTCCCCAAGTACTGAACCGGTAATATTGGTGACCTAAATAACTATTTTAAATAATTGCCAATCATTTATTTGAATGTTGTATTTCTAAATTTCATTTTGTAAACCTCCATGGTATAATCAACTCTATGAATGTATGTAGGATGTAATATATGGCATTACTTGTACATAAAAATAGCTATCAACTCTATGAATGTATATAAGTATATGGCATTACTTGTACATAAAAATAGTTATCAACTTTATGAATGTATATAAGATGTAATCTATAGCATTACTTGTATATAAAAATAGCTAAATAGCTAGTGTTTTTTATATTTAATTATTTGATATAAGTTTGTAACTTATAGATAGTTTCAATATATTGTACAGTTTCCATTCAAGTAGTCTTGGCTTCATAGCTTCTAGATTATTGTCTATCAAAGAAGCAAGACCAACTAAGATGAAGATGAAGTTATGGGAAAAAATGGCATTGGCATTGGCATTAGCTTTAGTCTTAGCCAAACAAAAAGTAAAGAAGAAGACTGGATTAAAAAGAGGTTGAAAATCTTGGTAAGTTTATAGATTTTTTTTTACTTTTACAATTTTGTTTATAGATTTTTATTTTTATTTTTACAATTTATTTTATTTAGTTTTTTTTACATGGTTTACATGGTTTATTTAGTTGTTTTTCTATTAGGTTGAGTTGCATTATTTTCATTTTAAAAGAAAAGCCTTTTCATCAGATTCATGATGCCATCGGGGCATCACAGGAACTCCTACATTCCATCAAGAGCCGTAGACTCAGAGCTTTATTGCTTAAATTAGACTTGGAGAAGGCATATGATCGGGTAAATTGGTCATTTTTAAGGCTCATTCTAATCCAAATTGGGGTCCCGCCACTGGTCATTAACTGGATCATGTCTTGTGTCTCATCAACTAGTATTGCTATTTTGATAAATGGTTCCCCTTCTACATTTTTCCAGTGCTCGAGGGGGATAAGGAAGGGCTGTCCTTTATCCCCTTTGTTGTTCCTTTTGATCATTGATGCACTTAGCAGAATGATAAACTTTGCAAAGCAGGAAGGTCTTCTCAAAGGTATAGAGGTGGGGATAAATTGTGTTATATCACATCTTATCTTTGTGGATGATGTTTTACTGGCTGGTTTGGCAACAGCTGATGAGTGGAGGATCTTCGAGAACATTTTAAAATGCTTTTGTCGAGTTTAGGGGATCAAGATCAGCCACACAAAATCTAGTTTCTATTTTCATAATTTGAGCGATGTTGATAGAAGGGATATTGCTTCCTTTCTACCTTTCAGTTGGTATCCATTAGAGGATGGGTTAAAATATTTAGGCTTTTTCTTGAGACCAAATAATTATCAGATAAAGGATTGGTGGTGGCTTGTTCGGAAGTTTGAAGCCAGGATTACTCACTGGTCCTATAGATGGCTATCTGTGGGTGGCAGACTTACATTGATTAATGCAGTTTTGATGGGAATACCTGTTTATTGGTTATCTCTTCTTGAGATACCTGTATACATCCTCATTGTTATCAGAAAATTGATTTTTAACTTTCTGTGGTCAGGTGGCTTGGACAGGGCTTCATTGGTTATGACAGGCTAGGAATCAGTCTCCAGACCAGAGCGTTTTGGTGGTTGGGGTATTAAGGATTTACAGTCCTTCAGCTTGGCACTCAGCGCTAAAAGTCTTTGGAGATGCCTCTTTGACAATAATCTCTGGTCAAAAATCTCCTTTGTGAAATATATCAATTCAAACTTGGTTGACTGGTTCCGGTTGAATTTGCCAGCGAGATCAGGATGCTCTCCTTTATGGAAAGGATTACTCAAAGTGTCTAGCTGGATCATTTCCGATGTGAAGTGGCTAGTTGGGAATGGAAAAAACATTAGAGTTGGAAAAGACTTCATTCTGGGCATAGATGATCCTGTTTTTCTTTCAGATAGAATTCTGGATTATTTAAGAATATATGGTTTATCTTCCTTGGACCGCATCAGGAATGGTTTTGGTCAGACTTATTGGTTTCGAGCTTCTGACATAGGTTTGGTTGGTGATGATGCACTATCCTGGGATAAGTATATCATATCTCTTGAATCAACAGGTGTTTACTTAACAAATAAGGATGATAAGATGATGTGGAGTGGAAACAAAAAATTGGGAATTGTCACAGCAAAAACTGCATATGACAGAGTTATGCAGGGTAAATATATCTATCCACAAAATTGGTGGTATAAAAAAATCTGGAAATGGAAGATGGCTATAAAGCATAAGTGTTTTTTATGGCATGTGTTACAGGGTACTTTGAAAACATGGGATAATCTCTCAAAGCGTGGATGGCATGGCCCAAATAGGTGTAACTTATGCAAGGAAGATGCTGAATCTATCGATCATTTGTTTGTATATTGTTCCTTTGGGAAAAAAGTTTGGGACTTCTGTGGTACCAGATTGGCTTTGTCAAAGTCTCTAGATACTGTTGCATTTAGAGAGGCTTTATTGAGATGGACTTGTACTTCCATGGACTCGGTGAATGTCCCTATCTTGATTTCATGGGCCCTATGGTATTTCAGGAATTTATCTACCTTTCAAGATATAGTACCAGATGTTGTATCTTGTGGGATTTTGGCTATGAACATAATACAGCAATATTCTGAAAAGATATCTGCAGCAGAAGAGAGAAGGGCAGGTATATTTACCTTTGTTTTCAACCAGCCAATTCTATTTTTTGATGGGGCTGCCTAGAATGGATTTTGTGCAGCGGGTGGTATAATATACTTGAATGAGGATCACTATTACACGTTCTGTCTCAACTATGGTTTAGGAAACAATATGAAAGCAGAACTACTTGCACTTTGGTGCATTCTGAGATGTGCCAACATTTTTGGTCTTGTTAATTTAAAGGTCTATGGAGATTCCCGTGTTACTATAAAATGGGATGCAAAAGAATTTGATATTAATGTTATTGAGCTATCACATTGGTGTGCTCGAACTAGGATGGAAATTGAAAGGCAAGAGCACATTTCCTTTGTGCATATATTTCGAGAACACAACGGTCTGGCAGATGATCTCTCAAAGAAATCTTTATTGAGCCCTGTAGGTTTACTGGTTTGGGAGGAATGGATGGATTCCAGCTTATTGGAATCTGGAGATGTTATTTTCTTTTAGACTATATTAGGGAAGACATCTGAAGTGATCCACATTTTGTATGTTGATAGAACTATGTCTTTTTTTTATGTATATAGATTTTGTATGGGCAGAGCTTATGTAGTGGATTAGTGGTGATGGTATATGGGTCAATGACCACATTATATGCTGGAAATTCCTTTTGCAGAAAAGGGAAACTTTTTGTACTATTTGATTCAAAGGAATAGCAATAGTACGTCTTTTTTTCGGTTGAAAAAAAAAATATGCAATATCTCATGTGTGCTCAAAACCATCACTTTCTTTGATGCACACACACACACACAAGAAACTCTCTCGTCACTCACTAAGTTCAAAAATAGCTTAAATCTACTCACTTAATACCTCCATAGGAGGGCACAAAAGAATCTTATAGTTTAGGTAGGATTTTGGGGTTAGGCATCCAAAAACATAGTTGTTGTCCTTAGGGTGCTTTATAAATCCTGCTATAAGCAAGTGTTAAAAGAAAACCTGGATCATTTATATGGGTTCAATTTATTTATTTTTTTGTTCACAGGTCTTTAAGTACACCAATAAACTTAATTTGGTATAAAAGCTATAATGAAGGAGGTCTTCTTTATGTATATTTTACTATGTTTATGTCTATTTTCGCATTAGAGGTAATCTATATGTAACATTTAATTGTTATTAGCAATAGAAAACTAGAGGTAGTGTCTTTGTATAATTTACTTGTTATTAGCAATAGAAATTATCTCAAAAATTATATTCATGGTGTAGCCTCCAAGCTTCACATGAGGTCACAAAACATAAATTAGTTAGGTAGGATTGATTGGGCTAGGCATCCATTAATGCCCTCCAATCTACTTTCATTAGGTATATTTTGAAACATAGCATTGTTGACTTATAGGGTGCTTTATAAATCATGCTATAAGCAAGTGTTAAAAGAAAACCCGGATAAGAAGTGCGCCGTGCCCAAGGAGGTTAAAGCCAAGGTATAGTTGCCCCCGCTCTCCCCTACGAGTCACCCAACTCGTTGTAGGGATACGACACTATACCGTACAGGATGAACCACTGATCCACACTTGATGCAAGGTATCTTAGTGGCCAAAGTTAGCAAATCACCAAGGAGCACTTGTGGGTGCAATTGACTCCTAAAGTCAGCTATTGTCGTTGGGAGGTGTTTCCAAGTCTTCTAGATTGGAACATTTGCCCCATCGCCAGTAGAACTGCCTCTTTCTTACCTTCACTAGTCAATTGGTGTGTGGACTCCATTGTCACCATCAATTGTGCTTTTGGAAGGCCCAGTTACATATCCGCGGAAAACCATTCACTTTTTTTATATTTATATATTCATCCTACCAAACTCATAATTAAACATAATCTACATTTTGTGACTCTTTCACTAAACCGACTTTGAACATATCACTCACTTGTTGCACCTTTTACACTAATTTGTAGCTTGTGATTTGTCTTGTTCATAGTCCATTAACCACGATAGATTAGAGTGGGAACAATAAAAATTCGTAGAAGAATTCTTTACCCACACAATATGTGCAGTTTTGAAGAGCTGGGTAAACATGCACTTGAAGTTGTTTTTTTGTTTTGCTTTTAAATCGTGAAACTTTGGACAAACATAATTGCATCTTTATCAAGTCCCCACATCCTTATAATCATTTGGAAGGTCTTCTTGTAGAAGTTGATAAGAATTTCTAACAGCAAAGGTTTTTAAATTTTACATTTTATTTTTTACAATTTCAAATATTATGAGTGATTCAATATCAAGTACTTATATTGAAAAATCCATGGAAGTACATCTCATTGGAGATTCACTACTCGTCAATATTTTTTTCTCTTCGTCTCATTCTCATCCTCCTCTTGATTATTTATCTCCTTTGTTTAAGAAAGAGGGTTCGTGAACACCCCAAACATATTAATGAACTCGGCACAAGTCCTCTCTAAATGATTCACATGATATTAATCATATATTTCTCCATAAGTATAGTGAAAACTCACATGTCTTTTCATTTAAGTCATGACTTTCCATTTCAAGCCTACATGAAATACAATGGGCTCTATTTTTCCATGTGCTCTATTTTGAACGAATGCTAGCTCTCCTTCTAGCATAAGCATTTCCGTCTAGCATAACACACACGCTTATGTTAGAAGAAAAGCTATCAATCGCTAGCTTTCCAATATAAAAACCCTAAGCATGGTGATTGGTGGTTGCTAGCTTATACCTTGAGCTTGTGCCATATACTCTATTTTCAAATAAGCACATGGCACAAGATCAAGGAAAGCTAGCAATTGCTAGCTTTCCTTCTAGGATAATAACACATACTTATGTTAGAAGGAAAGCTGGCAGTCGCTAGCTTTCCAATAGAAAAATCATGTCCATGGTGATTGGTGGTTGCTAGCTTATACCTTGATCTTGTGTCATGTGATCTATTTTGAAATAGGCACATGGAAAAATATCAAGGAAAGCTAGCAACTGCTAGCTTTCCTTCTAGCATAATCATTTCTTTCTAGCATAAACACACATGCTTATGCTAGAAGGAAAGATAACAGTCGCTAGCTTTCCAATAGAAAAACCCTGTCCATAGTGATTGGTGGTTGTTAGCTTATACCTTGAGCTTGTGCCATGTACTCTATTTTGAACGAATGCTAGCTTTTCTTCTAGCATAAATATTTCCTTATAGCATAACACACGTGTTTATGTTAGAAGGAAAGCTAGCAGTCGCTAGCTTTACATGGTGATTGGTGGTTGCTCGCTTATACCTTGAATTTGTGCCATGTGCTCTATTTTGAACGAATGCTAGCTTCCTTTCTAGCATAAGCATTTCCTTTTAGCATAACCCACATGCTTATGTTAGAATGAAAGCTAGCAGTCGCTAGCTTTCCAATAGAAAACCATGGACATGGTGATTGGTGGTTGCTAGTTTATACCTTGAGCTTGTGCCATGTATTCTATTTTCAAATAAGCACATGGTACAAGATCAACGAAAGCTAACGACTGCTAGCTTTCCTTCTAACATAAGCATTTCCTTCTAGGATAATAACACATACTTATGCTAGAAGGAAAGCTAGTCGTCGCTAGCTTTCCAATAGAAAAATCATGTCCATTGTGATTGGTGGTTGCTAGCTTATACCTTGAGCTTGTGCCATGTGCTCTATTTTGAAATAAGAACATGGAAAAAGATCAAGGAAAGCTAGCGATTGGTAGCTTTCCTTCTAGCATAAGCATTTCCTTCTAGCATAAACACATATGCTTATGCTAGAAGGAAAGCTAACAGTCGCTAGCTTTCCAATAGAAAAACCCTGTCCATGGTGATTGGTGATTGCTAGCTTATACCTTGAGCTTGTGCTATGTACTCTATTTTGAACGAATGCTACATTTCATTCTAGCATAAACATTTTTTTCTAGCATGTCACACATGCTTATGGTAGAAGGAAAGCTAGCAGTCGCTAGCTTTCCAATAGAAAAACCATAGGCATGGTGATTGGTGGTTGTTAGCTTATACCTTGAACTTGTGCCATGTACTCTATTTTCAAATAAGCACATGGCATAAGATCAAGGAAAGCTAGCGACTGCTAGCTTTCCTTCTAGCATAAGCATTTACTTGTAGGATAATAACACATACCTATGCTAGAAAGAAAGCTAGAAGTCGCTAGCTTTCCAATAGAAAAATCTTGTCCATGGTGATTGGTGGTTGCTAGCTTATACCTTGAGCTTGTGCCATGTGCTCTATTTTGAAATAAGCACATGGCAAAAGATCAAGGAAACCTAGCGACTGCTAGCTTTCTTTCTAGCATAAGCATTTCCTTCTAGCATTTTTGAGAAGGAAAACTTTTCTTTTTAATGAGTCTCTACTTGTGCTAGATGCAATGGATTTTTATTTATCTCTAAGTATTTAATATGTTTCCATAACACATGACCCTTATTATTCTTGTGCATGTGAATAAAAGACATGTAATAGAATATTGTTTGATAATGCTCATTATTTCATGTATTTTTAAAACAATTTAAACTTATAGTCGACTATTTATTATTGTTTTTAGAAGCTATGGACTCTGGTGCAATGACAATTCCAAGGAATAATTTGAAGAAAAAACGAATTGCCAGTGACACACAAACAACGTCTCCCCCATGTGGTATGGTGGTTTTAAATATTATTCTCTCATTTCTAAATGGTTAGACTAGAAGACTATATGGTAATATTTGTGATTTTGATTTCATTTTATTTATAGTAATAATTGCTTATTATTGTTTTTAGAAGCTGTCGTCTCCAAAGCAAGTAAAATGCCACAATCAACATTCAAAAAACAAAAGCGTCATTCAACTCAGATTATAAATTCAACAATGGGTTCTAATTTTGAAATGATTAAAAAGTTCAAAACATCTGTTGCATATGAGTATGTCGAAGATTGGTATGTTGAGATTGAAAGTCCGATGAATATGTTTCCAGATATGTATCTATTTGGATCCATGGATGGAAATGATATACAAAGGCTAGGGATAATTGTTAGTTGCTATGCTCTCAATCATAGTCAGATCGATTTTCAAATGGAGGTAATTGAAGAAAATGAAGTGAAATTATTTTCTTGCCAAGTTGATTACACACAATTTAGACCAGATTTGATTGATACTATACAGAATTCCCATAGTCAATAAAAAAGTCACAGTTTAAGTTGGACAGTTTTGAGAGCTTCAATGAATCTGGTCTAAAGAGTTGTGATGATCTTGTACAACGTATTACCAACGTTATGAAATATCGCTATGTGAGATGTAAGAAAACATCATCCGTGTTTCTTTATTTGCAACAAAGAGGTAAACTACTTGATAAAATACCAGATGATAAACTCGAGGCTCAAATGCTTCTTTGAGAAGGGTATATTTAGCTGAGCTAGAACAGAGCATTAAAGAAAGTGAGTTCATGCCTACTACAGAGTTTGTAAAATCCCAAAAAGAAGACTCTCAGATAGAGAAGCTTGCTGACCAATGCGATGAAATCCATGAAAATTTTAAGGACAGTTATTTATTTTCAAGCTCTTTTACCATGAAGGTGGA
The DNA here is from genome assembly GCA_027924585.1 of Larix kaempferi. NCBI lineage: Eukaryota > Viridiplantae > Streptophyta > Pinopsida > Pinales > Pinaceae > Larix > Larix kaempferi. The sequence goes on along the minus strand of BSBM01000589.1, from coordinate 10,147,933 downwards.
TGTTCGAAGATGTGTAGAAGCACCCAAGTTATATAAATTGAGATCACGGGATGATTTAAATGTTCGAGTATTAGTAAAATCATTCCTACAGAAATTTCAAGCATCATTGCCTGATGCTCTTCTAATTCCATTTGACACAAAAGAGTCTGATCCGATTGGAAACCCTGTGAAAATCATGAATGAAATGGATATAAATGCCAAGAACATCAATTTTTGGATAGTTGATGGGCAACACACCATTCAAGCAGCAAAAGAAATATTATCAAATCCTAAATTCAGTCTATCTGGGGAGGCAAAACAGAAGTACAAAGAACATAATGCTCGATTCTTAGATCCATTAGTTGCTCCCAGTGTGGTGATTCGTATTTGCTGCCAGTTAAATTCTGCAAACACAGTGTTCTTCAAAACTCCATTCATTGATTATGTGCGATCTGCAAGACAATTCCTAATTGCCACAAATAAATTAAAGAAACAAAAATGTGGGAATTCTAAGACGGCTGAAGACAAGGTATGCAATTTTTTTTTTTTTGCACTTAGTTTATATTGTTATAACTAAATTCATGGCTATTTTATTTTTGATATCACATTCTTACTAATTTATATTTGTTATTTTTTAACAGGTTGATGATGAAATGTTGTGCTCTTTCTTCGATTGTCCACTAACAAACTTTGCTGAAAAAAAAGTCTTGTTATATCTTGATGATACTACTTGGGATAAATGGGAAGTTGTTTTTAATTGTTACAAACTAGGGACATTAATGTGTTCTCCAAACCAACCTAAGGATCCAAACTATAAGACAAATAGTCTGAACAGTTTGGTATCAAGTTCTTTCCGTCCCCTTCAGGGACTAACCGCTGAAAAAATGTGTTCTGTAGCAGATAAACTATTGGATGGAACTGTCTGGTTTTCTATTCCAGTGAACCATCCGACCAATGCCATAAAAATGAAATATTATTGTTCACAATTGAAAACCAAAAGAATAATTTTGGAGGCAATGGTAACATATTGCAAAAGTCATGATAAGAATCTGAATGATAAGATTCTTACAATATCCAATATTCTTGAGCATTATGGAATTACTGATATCATATTTGCCAACTTCTGTAAGACAATGGAAGGGTGTAAATATGTAAAAGGATCACGAAATACAAACATAGAGTCCCTTTCTCCACAAGCCTGTGTGGTCCTTGATAGAATAATTGATGCATCGACAGATATACAGGAAATTGAGAACAGTTTTGAATTCGGTTGTCATTATGGGGGTCCTAGCCTCTTGTCAACACTTTTGCACTCTTTTCCTTGTCAGTTTCAACCAATGTTATACACTGACTTTGTTGTGTTGGATACATTGGCTTTGAAAGATGAATCATTCCTTAAGGATCACTATATTGAATTGTTTAGATTTTTAATCAAAAAAAATGGGTTGAAAGATTTTACTATGATTATCTTAGTAGAAATTTGGTCTTGTAAGGATGTACGCCAAGCTCTGGAGATTGTTGTCAAGGACTCAAATGTCAACTATAAAATGGCTACCGGTCTTTATGAATATAAAGAACAAAATAACTATAGTTATGATATAGTTTTAACTATACATTTCTATAGTGAAGAGTCAAAAAATTTAGAGGCCTCAAGATACTCTCACAGTTTTAGAAACATATCTGATGAAAAAGAGAGAGATTTTGAATTCTGGGAAGAATTATTGCAAATGCATCAACAACATAGTGATCTAAATTTGATTATTTCTCTTTATGCGGGGACAAATTTACAGCAGGCTTGCTGTACATATGGAAGAAGAATGGCATGTGTCGTAGAAAACGAGTTACAAAGGACTACCATGTTGACTAATCAAGAATCCTTCCAATTGCAAAAACCAATGTCTAATATATTGCTGTTGGAATATCCAGGTATTGTACTTGTTTTGTTCTTTCTCTAGTGATTCTTTGGATTCTATGCTATTTATAAATCTTGATTAACAAGATGTTTACTATAACTACTAATGGCGGAAATTGTAAAGAAAACAACGACAACACTTTGCAACAAATCAATGATCAACATAGTGTGCACAATGTCGAAGAAGTTTTCGAGATGCAAATACAAGACGAAGAAAATACCATACCAGGTACATAATTTATTTTGTTTCTTTTGTTGTATTGTACTTGTTTTGTTATTTCTCTAGTGATTCTTTGGATTCTATGCCTATTTATTTAATGAATTTCATTCGTTGGTACATTTTATAACGTTTCATATGTTTATTACAGTGGCAAATGAGGAGAAAAAATATAGTGATCAAGGGAATGTGACAGAAAGCCATAGTCAAGAACATGATATCATATCAGGTACTTCACATGTCTCTTATTTTCAATTAAACATAAAATATGTCTTATAAAAAAAATTGATTTAAAGAAGTATTATTGGTATTTGATTGAAGGTTTGTTATTTTGGCTCTAGGTTCTATGAAGACAATACAAGAGAAGTGTGGCTTATCAATAACTAGTACAAAAAAATACTCAAAGTGAGTGTATTTCTTCAACAATTTTTTTATTAATAATTTATGTAGCATGAATAAAATGAATTAACTATGATATCCATTATTGTTTTGCAGCTATTATAAGTCAAAAGAAATTAGTTATTTTTGAATTGAATAACATTTTCTATCAGAGCGTTGATGGTGATGCATCACAAAAAGAATTTATCGAGAAAATGGGAAGGGCCGCAGATTACACGATAGAGAAAAAATCATTTTGGTTTCGTCCACATGCAAAAACATTTCTTGAAATGTGTTCCAGAAAAGAATCTCTTGACATTGCAATTTGGACGACATCTTTGAAACAAACCACAACAAGAGTTATGAAAAAGCTGGTTTCAGAAACATTACAAGCTAAATTTTTGTTTACATGGACTGCTTCAGATTGCAAACAACAAAAGGGAAAAAATGACATTGATAATTCAACACAAGTTATATACAAAAAACATCTGAAAAAAGTGTGGAGAATGTATTCTCAATATGATGCTACTAACACTATTCTAGTGGATTGTTCAATGGAGACAAAGAAAGAAAATCCCAAAGAAAATGTGATTATTGCCCCTTCGTTTGATGGAAAGAATGAGGATAAATGGTTGATCACTGATCTGTGGAGCTTATTGAATAAATTCTACAAGGCACCCGATGTTCGAGATATTTTGAAGAATCTTCAATGACTTTTACTAGTACATTAAGATGACTGTTATTCATTTCCTCTATAAACAAAATCTTGAAGTTTATAATATAAATTCTTGGTCATTGTACATTTGATGACTTAATTCTACATGTGATGTGTTATTACTGTGTTTTATTTTATTATCAATTTAATGTCAATATTATTTCATAATACTCATATAAGGATTGTTGTTGTGTCATTATTATAAATTAACATATTATTATTTTGTTTATTTATATTGAGATATTGAGTTATAAAAAGTTAGTGATTTGAATAATAGTCTTATGTGTTTGCATAAAAATGTAGTATTCCATATTAATTAAATAATTGTATTAGGTTGTATGTATAAATTAACGTACAATTACTATGTTTGAGCAATTGCAGTTTATTTATCAATTGTGTCTTAATTGATCATTATAACTCTTACAAATTAGTGATTTGAATGTTAGTTCAATGTTATCATATGAAATTTTTTTATTTCTTAGAAATTAAAAAAATGGAAAATCATATGAGGTTGTATGTAAAAATTACCTATAATTAGCTTGTTTAATTGAAATTTAAAAAATTGTAAATCTAGGTGGTGTGTATAAATTAACATATAATTGGTTTGAATTGGACCATTGTAACTATATTTTTAAATTTTGATTTGAATTTCATTGCAATGTGCTTATATGAATTTTTCTTATAATTTCTTGAAAATTAAAATATCGAAAGAGGTTGTATGTAAAAATGAACATATAAATAGTTTGCTTGATTTAAACTTAAAAACTGTAAATTTAGGTAGTATGTAGATATTAACATATAATTAGTTCAAATGAATTCGACTATTGTAATTATATTTTTAAATTGTAGTTTATCTCATTACAATTCTTAAAAATTAGTGATTTGAGTAGTAGTTGAATGTGTTTGTATAAAAAAACTATTCCACGGAAATTACTTTTATTTTTTTCATTAAGTTGTTTGTTTGGTAGTGGAAATAAATTGGATATGTTTTGATGCCATTAAGCAATGAAGTTTTGAAGTGAAAATATGTTAATGTTATATATGTTGTGGCAGCAATGCAGATGGGAGTTAATATCAGTCGGAAGATCTTGTTGATCTTTGAAATGGAAGGAGTATTCTTCTCATCGTATTCCAAAGATGAAACGAGTTGTCAAATTCAAAGAAAACCAGATTGGGAGCTTGGTGCTAGATCCTACTTTTGTAGGCCTTTTCAATTAGAAGTATTAAAATACTGCCTAAAACATTATGATGTTGCGATATGGACATCAAATGTTACTAACAAGTACATTCGACAAGTACTTGAAAAATCAAATATTGATACAAGTGACTTTGAATTCATATGGGATAGGTCCCATTGTCACTTGCAAACAAAATCCAAATCATGTAGTATGATACAGTTTTATGAGAAAAGGCTAAGCGACGTGTGGTCCCAATATGGAAATAAGTACACAGAATCAAATGTATTGCTAATAGATACATCAAAGCCTACTTCTCAATTCCTCGGATATCGGTCAAACTATATCTTAATAAAGGCTTATATAGGACATGAACACGATACTTGGCTTGTGCAAGTTATATTCCCCTTTTTAAAGACACTTCATCGTATCAAACAGAAACACAACTACATTCGAATGTTCAATAGAACATTGAGTTCTTTGTATTAAGTGAAGATATTATTTTATGGAAATTTGTTGACGATTACATTGCAATATTTCAATACAAGTTGGACACATTTTTTGGTGAATTAATTTGTATGATTTTATAACTTTTATAGATAGATGATAATTGACAATGATATATAAATACAATTATTAGTATTATTTATGATTGCTTTTAGATTGACAAGTTTTTGCATCATACAACACTTGATTTCCCCATTCAAAATATTTTCTAAATTTGTGCTCTTAAATCAACTATTTGTAATTTAAATCATCTCATAAAAGCCAACAAGGCATGCAAGAAACTCTCTTTAGTTTTATTTATCTATATGTATTAATACAAGTGCATTACAACACTTGATTTCTCTATTCAAAATATTTTTTAAATTACATACTCTTAAATCAATTATTTGTAATTTAAATCATCTCACAAAAGCCAACAAGGAATGAAGTTCTCTTTAGTTTTATTGATCTATATGCATTAATGCAAGTGACACACAAATTTTGAATTAAACCCCCATCTATATAAAAGCACATTTCTTACAAAAAATATTACTTCAATGATAATGAGTGCTAATTGTACTAGAATTTAGATTAAAGCATGATGAGTCATAGATGAATGATTTTGAAAGGTATAGGCATTTAATTTCCCAATCTATGACTTATTGTAAATGTGTATTCTTAAGTTAATAGTTTATAATTGCAATAATCTCATATAAGCCAACAAGACATGAAATAAATTATTGACTATTATTAGCCTATATTCATTAATACGAGGAGTTTATCAATGCAATATGTAATTTTTGAAATAAAACCCCATATAATTGAAGTTGCAATTGTTTTAAAACACAAAATTAATTGCCAATGAGTGCTAAGTGGTATTAAGGGTAGTACGAGATTGGTCATAAGTGAGTGACATTGAACTATAAGAAATTTGATTTCTCATTTCATTTTTTTGTAAGTTTGTATTATTAACTCAATTACGATTAATTGAAATAATCTCATAAAAGCCAACAAAGCATGAGATACTCTCTATCTTTTATCTTCTTGTATCCATTAAATGAATGTATAAATGTGATATGTATTTTTTGGAATAAAATACAATGTAAAAACATTCAACAAGTAGTTGAAAAATCAAATACCGATACAAGTGACTTTGAATTCATATGGGACAGGTCTCATTGTCACTTGCAAACAAAATTCAAATAATGTAGTGTGATACAATTTTATGAGAAAATGTTAAGTGATGTGTGGTCCAAATATGGAAATATGTACGAAGAATCAAATATATTTCTAATAGATACATCAAAGCTTACTTCTCAATTCCCCGGATACCGGTCAAATTGTATCTTAACAAAGGCTTATATAGGACATGAACCTGATACTTGGCTTGTCCAAATTCTATTCCCCCTTTTTAAGACACTTCATCGTATCAAAGAGAAATGCAACTACATTCGAATGTTCAATAGAACATTGAGTTCTTTATAGTAGGTGAAGATATTAATTTTTAGAAATTTGTTAACGTGTACATTGCAATATTTCAATACAAGTTGGACACATTTTTTGATGAATTAATTTGTATGTTTTTAAAACTTTTATAGATAGATGAGAATTAACAATAATATTTAAATACAATTATTAATATTATTTATGATTGCCTTTAGGTTGACATTTTTTTGCATCATACACCACTTGATTTCCCCATTCAAAATATTTTTTTAATTTGTGTTCTTAAATCAAATATTTGTAATTAAAATCATCTCATAAAAGCCAACAAGGTACGCACAAAGTTTTGTAAATGTGTATTCTTAAGTTAATAGTTTATAATTGCAATAATCTCATATAAGCCAACAAGGCATGAAATAAATTATTGACTTTTATTTGCGTATATTCATTAATAAGAGGATTTTATCAATGCAGTATGTAATTTTTGAAATAAAGCCCCATATAATTAAAGTTGCAATTGTTTAAAAACACAAAATTTATTGCTAATGAGTGCTAAGTGGTATTAAGGGTAGTACGTGATTCGTCATAAGTGAGTGACATTGAACTATAAGAAATTTGATTTCTCAATTCATTTTTTTGTAAGTTTGTATTACTAACTCAATTATGATTAACTGAAATAATCTCTTACAGGCCAATAAAGCACGAGATATGTTCTATCTTTTATCTTCTTATATGCATTAAATGAATGTATAAATGTGGTATGTAATTTTTGGAATAAAATACAATGTAAAACCATATAATTAATTGATAATGAGTACTAAGTGGACTATTTAGACTCATTCGATATGTGCCATAAATAAATTCAAAAGAGCATGGGGTCATATATAAAGTTCAACTAAAAGATTTGAAAAATATGTTTCAACATCTATTTCTTCGACATTTAAAAATCTTATCATTTTCTTTGCCTTTTGGTGAAAGTAATTCTTGGCCATGATTTCTTAATTCGATTTCTTCACACTTTCATTGTGTATGTATAATGTTGTACCTAACAACTATCCCAATTTTGACGAATTTATAGTTATTATTTGGTTCGACATCAATACATTTCTTATAATTTATTTTATTTTAATTTAATATTGTGATTTCCTTCCAATCATGCTATATTATAATATGTTATTTAACAATAAAAATATTTAATATGATACTTTGTTCACTTCAAATATAGATAGAGATCTTCTTGTAATAAAACATGCAATTATGTGTGCAACTTAACTTCATTAATCCTACATTTTATATCTTCATGAATATTTTTTCTCACGATTCAACAAATTACAGATTTTCATATACTCCTCCTAATTTATGGCATACCGAACTAGTTATAAATGATACAACATTTCATTTTTTATGATTGTATATTAAAAACACTTGGAGTAAATAAAATTTGTGATCAATAAAAACATTCTTTCTAGGATTAGTTTTTCCAATTTTAATGGAATATTTCTTTAATGCATAATTTTTACAAATTAAATGAAATAAAAGTCCTAGAAGTCCTAGAATAGAATTTTTCTAGATTTATTGAAATAGGTGTTAATTGTGCCTCTCAGATACCAAAACAACCATTTCACTACTTCCCAACACTCTTTACCTAGATTTTATATGTGTCCACTAATAACACTAGTTGCACATGAAATATTTAAACCTGACCATTTCATTGCATACATACTTCCTACTGTACTGGTATACTGTATATGATACATAACCTTTTCTTCCTTATAACCATGACATAAACTTGAAGAAAGCTTACAATGGAGTACAAAATGGATATTTACTAGTTTCACAATGTACATATTGAACCTCATCAGTATCTCATCCATAGAATTCTGTTGTGATAAACAATAGTTACCATTTTTTGTGTCTCTTTGTACTTCTATGGCCAAGATTTCTTTTGTTGTTCCTAGAAATTCGATCTAAGATGACCTGGTCAACTGAGACCTTAACCCGTTGATCTCAACTGTTGGGCCTAGTGTTTTGGCAGTACCATTTTTGAAGTAACAGTTTTGGTGTGGATGAAGACAAAGTGGAACCAGTTCGACGATGCGGTCAACTCCGACGAAGTGGCCAGTAAATGGGGAAAGAGATCATGTTGATCATGTCAAGGTCGGAGTTGAGTTAGTTAGTTATAATTGGTCCACATTGTAATAATGAGTTGATAGGAAGTTAGTGGGTTAGTGGGAGCGGGGCAAGCTTAGTGCGCCCTATAAGTATGTATTAAGAAGGATTTTTTGTGGTTAGATGCGAGTAGTCGAGATGGTCAAGTCTTTGTGCTCTATAATGAAGATATATGATATGTATGTTGAAGACATTTTCAAGAAGCCAGGTCACTGATATGCATGCTGTGTGCGCAGATCTATTGTGTTACACGAAGAAGTCTGTAATTTTTTCCTAAAGTGCTTATTTAGCTACGACTCTTAATAAAATACAAGCGTTTCCATGGTTTTTCCAAGATGGGTTTCCACATTAAAACATGGTTTCTTTATGTGTGTTAATGTTTTGTGATGTGATATGTGTTCTTTCTACTATTGAATAAATAAACAAATACATGATGGGTTTAGTTGCATGAAAACTTGATGCAATTATATTAATCTAGCTAAGTAATGGAATTTGTCGATGTTTTGTAACAAAACATAATGATGAATGCATTGGTTGTCGAGTGTTCCCCTTTTGTGCTGCATGAATTCTGGTTCCTACAGTCCCCATAGATACTTCGGGTGAGACTTCATCTGCTCGGCAGGTGTTGCTGAAAGGGATTTACTTCCTTTCGGGTCGGTGTCTGTGGATTGTGGGGTTTGTTGGTGGATGTTAAGTGTGAAACCTGTTCGAAGTTTCTTAGTGATGTGGCGATCATGCCACACATTTTCTCGGTCTTTCTGCACCTGCTAATGAAAACCCACGACAAAGCAGTCTTCCTCCAATTGAAGTAACTGCTCAAGTCTTTCTTCAAGGTCCCCAGTATTAGACATACCTGTAAAAGCCGTAATCCTTAAGCTGGGGACAATTTATTCCATGGGAATCATAGCCTCTTGTCCATATACCAACTTGAAAGGAGTCTGACCTGTCAACTGTTTACATGTTGTTCTATAAGCCCAAAATACTGTAGGGATTCTTAAATCCCAGTCATCGCAGTTCACATTACAAACTTTAGTAAGTTCATGTTCCATAATTTTATTGAGCGCTTCTATAGTTCAAGTTTCCTGTGGATGATATGGATTACTCTTTTGCTAATAAACTTGAAATTATTCAGTAAGGGCCTCTATAGTTTTATTAACAAAATGTGTGCCTTGATCACTTAGCAAAGTACATGGACATCCAAACCTGGTAATGAAATTCTCAAATAAAAACTTTGCAACAGTACAATCTCGAACTGGCACTGCTTCATCCCAATGTGTAAGATAATATTCGCAGTTATAATATATCTTGCTCATGTCCTTTTTGCTGGTGGATTGATAGGTCCCATTAAGTGAACAACCCACTTGTCAAATTCTTGTAGTGTAATCTGAGGTACTAAAGGCATTTTGTATCTTTTTTAGGGCTTCCCTATTCTTTGACATACATCGCAGCTCTGGCATAAGTCCTTAGCATATTTATGAAGAGTTGGACACCATAATCTTGATCTTAAGATCTTCTACGTTGTAGTTTTCCCTGCATAGTGGCCTCCTGTGACCCCATCATGAGCCTCAGTCAATATGATTGGTTGCTCGTGCTCCAAAACACAGCGATGCAATACTTCATCTGGTCCTAGCTTATATGACTGACTGGCGATCAACTGATAATCCATGCACTTGACTACTAATTGATTCTTCTCAGCAGTCGTGTATCCTTCTGGTGGCATACATGTGGAAAATAATGTCACAATATCTTGAAAGTAGTCATCAACCATTTTTACTTAAAATATTTGTGCATTTGGAAGATTGTCTTCTAAGCTAGTTGGTTCTTCACCAGTTTTCAACCTCGAAAAATGGTCGGGGCCTGAATTCAACCTCCCTGGCTTCACTATAATCTCAAATTCGTATTCTTGGAACAACAACAACCACCGACAGACCTTCCCCCCCAAAACTAGCTTATTGACCAAGTATTTTAACGCATAATGGTCAGTAAACATCTTAAAGTGGTATCCTAGTAGATAATGTTGAAAATTTTGTAAAGAGTAGACCATAGCAAGGCCCTCCCTCTCAGTCATTGTATAATTTTGTTTTGTAGTTGTTAATTTTCTGCTGGAAAATGAAATAGGGTGGTCGATGGACCCCTCACCTAGTTGAGAAAGGACCGCCCCTAAAGCGATAGATGGCATGTCAACATGGACATGAAATTCTTTCTTCCAGTCAAGAAATACTAAAATAGGTGTTGTAACCATCTTTTCCTTTACTGTGTCAAGACTTTGTTGGCATTCTTCATTCCACTAAAATTTTGCATCCTTTTTTAGCAGCTTCTCCATCGATGTTGTTATCTGGGCATAGCCTTTAATAAACTTCCTATAATATCCTGTATGACCTAGGTTTGTTATCAACTGTCGAACTATAGTAGGTGGAGGTAAATTGACTATGATAGGAATATTTGCAGGGTCTACTAGCATGCCTTTCTTACAAACGACATGTCCTAACAATATGCCAAATGGAGCATAGAATATACATTTCTTCATGTTCAAAGAAATTTGGTTCTGTCGAAAATGTTCTAACATCAACCTTAAATTGTCGATATGATTCTTCAGTAAGCCATAAACTGTCCAGTCATCAAAGTACACTTCTAAAAGCTTATGAATAAAATCCTTAAAGGCAACAAAAACTACCCATGAAAAATAGCAGGGGCATTCTTTAGGGAAAAAGGCATTACCGTGTATTGAAAATAGCCCCATTCTGTCACAAATGTTGTTTTATGTCAATCCTCCTTAGCAATCTTGATATGATGATTTCAGGATAATCCATCCGTAAAAGAGTAGGCTTGCTATCCTCCGACAGTATCAAGCACTTCGTCTGTAAAATGAGTGGGAAAAGGATCATGTAAACATGCATTTTTCAACTTCCGCAAGTCTACATAGATCTGGATCTCTCCAATCTTCTTTCCTTGGAAAACCATAGGACTAATCCATTATGATTCTTCCATAGGTTAAATAATTCATGCATCAAGCATTTTGTCGAGCTCTGCTCTAACCTTCTCTTTTTACCGCGGATTTAGTCTGTACGGCCAATGCTTTACGGGTTTAGCACTTGGTTTTAGGGGAATCTTCATTTCACCCAAATCACCATCTATACCTTTCATCGCTGAGAATTTAGTAGGAAACATATCTTGGAACTCATGCAATAAGTCAGTAATTTTTCCCATGGTTTCATCATCCTAGTAATCACCTATGTTTGCAAACTTTGGATTTTCAGTAGAGCCAATATTCACCTTTTTGATCTTCAATGGATGTAAAAATTTATCTGATGATATCTCTGGCCCCTTGAAATCATGACTTCCTTCACTTTCTGGGATATGGACATCTCTCGAGTTGTCATCTTTTGATCCGCCACTAATATTGTAACACTCCATCATTTTCTCCACTGTGGAAGATTGGATGTTGGTCCTGGGATTTCTTCGAAAATATTATCCTTAATAATCTGCAACGCTGCATCTATTATAGGATTTTCATCCTCATATTTAAATGTCTGTTTAAAACATGCAACCAAACAATCACAATTTGTAGTTCCTTGTCTCAGCTCCAACGGCGTATACCAATTCGTAAGAATAGTATCAAGGGTATGGATGAACATATGGACCCACTCTTGCTTGGGTATATTCTACCAAATTGTACTACAGGTAGCCAAATGATCAACAAGAATGGTAAGTCTTGTATATTTCTCTCCTAGGTATGGGATCTATACCCCAAACCAAAGTTCTAAGTATATTCTACACTGCAACCAACCAATCATAGAGTCCTTATGTGTAGCCCACCATCTTGCTGTTGTTTCTTTCAAAGACACATCCAAGGCTAATAAGCGTTGTTACTTAGGAACTTTAATTTAAAATTCATCAATAAACTGACCCACATTAGGTAAACCTTCATACATCGGAAGACTACATACCTTAATTCAAACCCATCACAGGGATTTTTTCACATGAGCACACCTTCGGATAGGGACTTCATATAGCCTATTCTGCCAATTTTCAAGAGCTTCAACAAAGCCAAAAGAACAAGAGCTAACACTTCACCTACTGACCGTACCGTGTGTTGTAGGATTAATATAATTGTTGATCCTAGAAGATACATTATAAATGTTATCTAAATATTGAATATCATAATATCCTTTGAATTGTTCTACATATTTATTCCCTTATAATGGATCCAAAGGTGAGACAACTCTAATCTCCTCATTTTCAAATGTCAAAACTCTCTTTTTGAAGTTTAGGATAGTCTGATTCTGAATTACCCAATCAATCCCTAGTATCACAAGATACAGATTGGTGTCGTCGACAATCTCTATCACTTCAAACTATGCATATGTGGGCAGTCCTTCTATTTCTACAAAAACCCCAACCATTTGACCAAATGGTATTAAATTCGATTGATTAGCTAAGTGTAGCTTGATAGATGACCATACTAACTTCAGATTTCCCATATTCTCCCACGTTTGCTTGGTCAAGATGTTTACAACTGAACCCAAAATAGAATATCAAAGTCCATGTCATAGTCACCAATATGCACATTAAGTCGCGAGTATTATTTCTTCGTTGGACATGATTAACAATCCTTTCAAGTCACACTCCTTCCTTAGATTCTCTAATTAAATTTTGCAATTCTCTTAAAGAATCCTCATCTTTAACAAAAGCCAAACAAATTATGAGAAAAGCATTAAGGGCACTTACTTTTCCAAAATTCTTCTTTGGCATAGAGTTCTCGAAGCGAGGTGGGATGTTGTACACAAGTCCTTCTTCAAGGGAATGCGGTGAATATTTTGATGCGCCCTTTATAATTTCATCCCAAGATTTAAACAATACACTTCTCTCTTTCTGGACATCAAACTGTGGTGGATTCTGAGCTACTGGTCTGACTCTTGGATCCCTTAGATTATCATTATTGTTCTTATCTCCACCCATCGCAGCACCACCTCTTGTTACAACAACGATAGTAGGAGGACCTGGTCGCGGTTTTGCCGAAATATTTTGCACATTTTGGTTCTAATTTTGATTCTGCTTCGCTTTCCACTTGGATATAAGCTATGGAAAGTCTTCAATGATATGATCCAATGCACTCCAATATGTACACGATGTAGCAGGATGTGGACAATCTCTATCATAATGATCGGGAGTACCACAATTATAACATATGAGCTGTCCTCCACATCGACCAAATCCTCCTTGTCCACAACCTTTGAATTCCCCTAGCATTTGATTGAATTGTGCTTTGGTTCTTTCAAGTGAACCTTCTCTTTTCATAAGAAAAGTGTTTGTAGTTCGTTCAATGAGCAACTGGTATGCTCGACATTGCTTTTTTTCATGCCCAACAAAGTTACAAAACTTGCACCATAAGTTATGGGGAGCACTCATTATCTTTTGTAGTAAGTAGCATTCTTCTGGTCGATGTCCCTTGGTCTGGAAGATTCGACACCATACATCAGGATTTATTGGACTCGGATTTACAACATTAAGATAGTCATGAAATGTTGTACATTGGTCTTTGGAATGTCCATCTTATTTACATCTAGTGCACCAAACATCTTCACAGTTTTATTTTCCCTTCTTAATATCCTAAATTTGAATATACATGTTTTCTAATTGTGACAGAATTTGATCCATACCAGTGCCAGTCTCCCCGATAGGTGATGCTTCTAAATTCAAAGCCAGTTCCAAGGCCTCCGTCTCTTGTCCGTATCTTTTATTGCATAAGTGGAATTCTGATGTGGGGCAGCAATGCAACAATAAACCATTCCTTATGTTGTAAATAATTGATTGGAAATCTTGTACGGGCCATCAATGTTTTGAAATGTTGGTCAAAGTCCCGAATAGACTCATTCCATGCTTGTTTGATTTCCTTCAATTCCGTAATACATTGAGATTCAGACTTCGGCTTCTTAAATTCAATCTTCAGTCCTTACATGACTTCCACCAAGGTCTTCACAGGCTAGTTACCAGTAACTTCAGAAAAATTCATAAAGTAGTCTAACGCGCGACCTTTGAAAGTTGTGATCAAATGTGCCAACTTGGAGTTGTCATCCTGGACTTGCTTCACGATCCATACAACGTTGCATAGAAACCAATGTTGTTCTGGATATTCTGACCCATTCAAATTAAAAATAGGTAACTTCATGTCGTCCCCAGCCATTCTGGACCTCTGGGCTTTGATTGATTCACTACTAATGGATTACTACTAAAATCCTTCCCACTCGGCGAAGTACTCTTTGGATTACTACCACTACTCTGACTAGATGGAATAAAATGCAAATAAATTTTAGGTCTTACCTCAATCTCCGGAGATGTACGTGAGGTATTGGGTATGTCGCAACCTCGGGTTTGGAATGGTCCTTCAGAGCCTTCTTCTTCCTCAGGAATGAGTTGGTATTCAACCTCTTCATCACTAGAATCCCCATCGAGCTATGGTACTAATTCGTAGTTTCTCCTTTCATTCGCACTGCAACCCATCTTTTCTGTCACAGTTCTCCTATTTTTGTTCGACCGAAACCGTTTTCCACTCCACATAAATCCACACTCTTCATATAATTCAATTTCGTCTCAACTTGTTATCTCAACTCATCCCATTAATTCCGTCCATACCATTTTCCATCCAATACCCATGGCCACCGTGCACAATTGCTCTACTAGTCAGATTCCATTCGCATTACACCTTTTTCACAAAGAATCTTTTCGATCGACAAGTTCAAGGACTTGAGGTACTTACCGCGTGGATTTCAAATAAATTATATTCTACTGCACTATATGAATTGATAGTGTCAACAATGAATTCGGTAATATACCCCTCTAACACACTATCTAGCCATAAATCTACTGCATGAGAGATTCTTTTTTTCACTGCACCCTTCATTCAATGTATCAACTCAGATGTCCAATATCTAGGTTCACCTCTTTGTAAATTTGTCTTTTGTTCAATCAACCTTTCTAACCATTCATGCAATATCACTAGGAACTCACCAAATAATACTTCATGAATATTAGTAAAAACATACTTAACTATCAAATCATCATTATTAAATCGAGGATGTCTATTATGATTCTTTGCAAATTCTTCCAGTTGCAAGTCTACCCAATCCTATATCTCCGACTTAGTCAGATGCTACAACATTCCCCTTCACCTCAAAGTCCCGGTCTCGAAAAAAGAACTATTTGTTGGAACACTTTTACTTCGACTAGGGTTCAACACTTAACATCCACCAACAAACCCCACAACCCACAGACATCGGCTTGAAAGGGAGTAAATCCCTTTCGGTAACACCTGCAGAGCAGATGAAGTCTCACTCGAATTATCTATGGGGATTGAAGGAACCATAAATCATTCATCACAGAAGGGGAATGCTTGATAACCAATACAATCATCATTATGTTTTGTTATAGAACAACAACATACCATAGCTTCGATAAGTTCATAACATCGACAGCTTCCATTACTTATCCATATTAATATAATTGCATCTAGTTTTCATACCACTAAACCCACCATGTATTTGCTTATTATTCAATAGAGGAAAGAACACATATCACATAACAAAACATTAACACACATAAAGACACCATGTTTTAATGTGGAAACCCATCTGGGAAAAACCATGGAAGCACTTGTATTTTATTAAGAGCTGCAGCCAAATAAGCACTTCAGGAAAAACTTACAGACTTCTTCGTGTAATACAATAGATCTGCGCACACATCCTGCAGATCAGCGCCTCGAATTCTCCAAAATGTCTTCAACATACATATCGGATATCTTCATTGCAGAGCACAAAGAATTGACCATCTCTACTACTCGCATCTAACCACAAAACATCCTTCTTAATACATATTTATATGGCGTACTAACCTTGACCCTCTCCCACTAACCCACTAACTTCCTAACCGACTCATTATTACAATGTGGACCAATTCTAACTAATTGACTCAACTCCAACCTTTGACACGATCAACATGACCATTTTCCCCATTTCCTGGCCGCTTCGTCGGAGTTGACCGCATCACCGAACTGGTTCCATTTATTTTCGTCTACACCAAAACTGTTACTTAAAAAATGGTACCGCCAAAACACTACGCCCAACATCAACCATGCTATTTCTTGCAACAAGCATATCATTAACACATAAGATCAAGATAATTAATGTACCATAAACACAATGGTCATAGTTACTCCTTGAAAACCGTTTGGGTCACCATGAAGGAATCAAATATCATGTACAATTTCCTGCTCGAGATTCAAGCAATACAATAACTTCTTGAGTTTGCAATCTTGAACAAACCATTATGGTTGTTTTATATACATATCTATGTTAATGATGATTCTATGGGTAGTAGGATCCCACATTATGTATCCCTTAACTCCATCACCATAACCAACAAAGATCTACTTGTTTGATCTGGCGTCTTACTTAGAATGCTATTTTTGGGAATAAGAGCATAGGCATCACAACTACAAAAATTCATTTTTGAATAATCACAAGAATGACATGTCCATACCTCTTTAGGAATCATATATTGTATTGCAACTAATGGTGACCGATTTACCAAATAGTAAGTCCACAACTCTTGTTGCAGCTTGGGATTACTGAGCATGCTCCTTTCTCTCTCAAGAAAAGTCATGTTCACTTGTTAAACAACACCATATTCTTGAGTATAAACATTGGTTTTATTCCGTTCGATCCCATATTCCTTGAAATAATTTATAAATTCCAAAGATGTGAACTCTATTCCTTTATCTGTTTTCAAAAACATTATTGACCTGCCAGTTCTCTTTTCAACCAAAGCTCTAAACAACTTAAACACATCAGTTTTTTCTTTCATAGAAATAGACCCACACCTTGACATATAAATTTCCTTCACCTAATAAGACTAAACCAGTCAAATGAGCCTCCACTGCTCACTTCCAGGCACCTTACAATGGAGCTTCAGTTTTGAGAGAATTGTAACTAGCCAACAGGGGTTGTGTTGCAGGGTGTGGAAGCCAAGACTTATGCACAATGAGGGAATGATAGTTGTAGGGGATTGAACTAGGGAATTCAGACATAGATGGAAATGAAGAGTAAGGTTGTAAGCTAGTTCATGGAGATATTTTCAGATGATCTCAAAATCTCATCTTTTTTTCAACATTGGTGGCTACTTGATGCAAGGATTTATGTGGGATGAAATAAATAAAAAATAATGCAGGGTTTTCTAAGGGTCATAACTTTTGACTCATTTATCCATTTGGGCTAAAATTTAATAGGAATTTTCATTTCAAAGAGTTCACTACAGTAATATATAATATCCTTCTAATCAGACCTTTTTTCAACACTTTTATGAGCCTTAATTCCTTCATATAATGCCTCAAATTGGGGTTTTAGTGTTTTTGTGGGATTTTTTAAATTTGCAATTATCAGTTATATGTTAGTTTATGCACCTAATCAGAAAAGCGAGTTGACATCTAGTGTCACTCTAGTTAGCTTTAAGTTAGTGGTCAGTTTTAGATTCATGCGAGAATTTTCTAAAATTAGTAATTTTCAAAAATCTCAGATATCAGCTATAAGAGGTTGAACCTCCATTGTACTAGTTAAGATGGAGAAGGAATAAAAGATTTTTATTTTTCCACTCTCATGTGTTTGCATGGTTTTTAGATCTCGTGAATGAATTAAATTTTATTGGCTACATTATCTGGTACTAGAGTAGGAAGATGGTTGGGAGAGGAAGGGGAAGAATAGGTCTTGCTCAGATGCGTAGAGTTATGCAAAAATTCTAAAGGAAATTAGCAGATCTTACAAATGTGCTGGCTAATCAAAGAATAATATGAAGAGAAGTGTCTAATGAGAAGACAAACCAAGGAGATGCGAATCAACATATAGAACATAAAGAAGAGAAATTAAAGCGCTTGCCTTTTGAAGAAAGGATGCTCAGGGATCTAGAAGGGAGGAGTGATGGGATCAAAATGAAGTTTCAAAATATGCATGGACTCTTAAACCAAAAGAGTTAATAGATTTGGTTGAACACCATGGAATTTTTTTTTTGAATGGATGCCTATGACATAGGAAAAGAAGGTGAAATTTTCCTGCACCACGTTGAAGGGTCACACCATGATATGGTGGGATCATGTGCAGAAGGACATAACAAAAAGGGGAAAAGACAAAATTAAGGCCTGGAATAAGATGGAAAAAAATTACAAGATTTTGCTTCCTTTAGACTATGCATAGACCCTTTTTCGTAGTTTTGAGAATTTGAAGCAAATCCTATCCAACGTGGAGAAACTCACACATAAGTTTTATTAGTTGTCCAATCATGTGGATCACCATGAAATTAATGAGCAACTGGCTTCAAGGTATGTGAATTGTTTGAAATTTTCTATTCAAGATGAGTTGAGCACGCATAAGGTTTGTAGCGTGGAAGATACATACCAATTAGACTTAAAATCAAAAGAAAATCAAAACCGCAATTTGCTCAAAGGAATAGAGGGGTAAGGAGGGGTACATCGTCTACCTCACAGGATGGTTTTAACTATGGAAGAGGCGAATCGTCCCAAGGAGTTGAGAAATAAAAATATGCTCAACAAGATAAATTGAATCAACCATGAGGAAGAGGATTTAATAAGGGTAGAGGTTAGGGTTGTGGAAGAGGAATACCTTATATGTGTTTTAGGTGTGGTGTAGAGGGCTATTGAGCATTTGAATTCCCAAGTTATAACATGCAAGAGTTGAAGCAAGGACAACAACCTAGTTTAAACTTGGTCCAAGATGAGAATTAAGAAGGATGAGATGAATCTGAAGTCCTGCCCGATATGGGGGAGAATCTCATGATACAGAGGTCAATGGTGATTCCTGAAAAAGAGAAAAGTTAACGTAGTGGCAATGAATATTCGTGGCTACGGACAAATATTTTTCGAACTAGGTGCACTTCCAGGGTAAAGGTGTGTCAAGATATTGTTGATAGTGGCAATTGTGAAAATATGGCTTCCAAAGAGATGGTATATAAGTTGAAATTACATTATGAAACACATCCCCATCCTTACTGAATTGCATAATTCAAAAAAGAGAATGAAGTCACCATTAATAAAATATTTTTGATCAATTTTTCCATCAGTAATACTTATAAAGATGAAGTATGGTTTGATGTCATTCCAAATGGATGCATGTCATCTTTTATTGGGGAGGCCTTGGCAATATGATAGAAAATTCATGCATCATGGAGACAATAATACCTACACCTTTTGGAAGGATGGATCAAAATTTGTCTTATTGCCCCTTAAAGATGAAGGGAAAGCTAAGAACATGTTTTCAAAAAGAGATCTTGTTAAGGAAATTAAGGAAACTGGATTCTACTATGCATTAATAGTGAAAAGAGGAGCCGAGGAAGACATACCAATACCTAATGAAGTGGTCAAGGTACTAGAAGAATATGTTGATGTTATCCCTGATGAACTACTTGATGGTCTTCCACCGAAGAGGGATATTCAACATAACATTGATCTAATCCCAATATAACATTTACCTAATCAGTGTGCCTATAGGATGAGTCCTACACAACTTGTAGAGTTCAACTGACAAGTAACAAAGCTTATAAAGAAATGTCTGGTAAGAGAAAGCATGAATCCCTGTGTTGTACCAGCATTACTGACTCCAAAAAAAGATAATACGTGGAGGATGTCCACATAGAGCATAGAAATCAATAAAATTACCATCAAATATCAGCTTCCTATACCACGCTTAGATGACATGATGGACGTGCTAGTCGGAGCTAAGTATTTTAGTAAAATTGATTTGTATAGTGGATACCACCAAATCCAAATTCATGAAGGGGACAAAAAGAAAACTGCTTTCAAGACCAGGGATGGATTATATGAATGGATGGTGATGCCATTCGGACTATCTAATGCACCTTATACCTTCATGCGGTTGATGAATAATGTGCTTTGACCTTATATTGGTAAGTTTGTTGTTGTTTATTTTGATGACATTCTAGTTTCCAGTAACAAATAAGAAGATCACTTGTAGCGTTTAAATATTAGATTGGATGTGTTGAGAAAATGTCAGCTTTATGCAAACCTGAATAAATGTAGGTTCCTACAATAAATTTTGGTATTTTTGATTTTTTTCATCTCAGTAGAAGGAGTCAAGATGGATTTAGAGAAGGTTAGATCAATTTTGGAATGGCCTAGTCCTAGTAGCATAACCGAGGTAAGAAGTTTTCATGCGTTGGCCACCTTTTACTGAAATTTTATTCAAAATTTTAGTAGCATTGTAGCACCCATAACAGATTGCACTAAAGGAATGACATTCAAGTGGACCAATGAATCTAAGGAAAGTTTCAAGTTTCTAAAGAAGAAGGTAACTGAGGCACCCATACTAGCCTTACCATATTTTGATAAAGTGTTTGAGGTAGATTGTGATTCCTCACATGTAGGAATTGGGGTTGTACTTAGCCAAGTAGGTTGACAAATTGGATTTTTAGTGAAAATTTGAATGAGGTAAGAAATAACTACTCTACATATGATGTGATTTTATGCAATTGTGCAAACATTGTGACATTGGAGGCATTATTTAGTGTCGAAAGAGTTTGTGTTATTCACCTATCACATTGCATTAAAGCAGATAAACACCCAAAAGAAATTTAACAGTAGACATGCAAAATGGGTCTCTTTCTTACAAGGATACACCTTTGTTCTGAAGCACAAATTAGGAAGGAAAAATCAGGTTGTAGATGCTTTGAGTCGACACACTGTTCTTTTGACAACCATGGAAAATCAAGTAATTGGGTTTGATACATTGAAGGATCTCTATGCATTTGATAATGATTTTGGGGAGATTGTGGAACAGTTGAAGAATCCAGTCGCTAGGAACATGGACCGTATTCAGGGTGAATATTTTATGCAAGATGGATACCTCTTCAAAGGAAAACAACTATGCATTCCAATTGGTTCTATGAGAGAAAATATTATCAGAGAACTTCATAGTAGTGGCTTGGAAATAATTTTTGAGAAGGATAAGAAACTAGCCTTAATCAAAGATAATATTTGTAGTACCCCTCCTTTAGGGTCCCCTTGAACTGAACCTGAAACTTTAAAAACTTCATACAAACAAATTAGCCATTATAGTTATTGGAAAAATAAAATAAAAGAGTGAATAACTTAACAAAAATAAGCAAACCTTAACCTGTCAACCCGATCCAGCTGGTCCATTGTTGTCTGCGTCTTCCATATGATCCCTCCAGTAAAGCTCGTTTAACCATAGGCGAAGCAACCGTTAGCTTCGCCACCCAACCATAGGATCATGCTTTCAGTCGCATGGCCTCCCCCGAGCTTTGGGTCGTAGAGCTCACACAAGTATTTCAGAAATTCAGCTTGGGCTTCCCTTCCCACCAGGATTTCTAAGCCAAACCCTTAGATAGCAGCAAGTATTTGAGGCATTCGAAAATTACGACAATCGTCCAAATTATGGGCCCTTTACCCATTCCCCAAGTCTTCCTTATAAAGGAAAATCTCATGCGACACATGTCGCTTCATGCATAATTAAATATTTTTAATTAATTATTTAATTAAAACACCCACCCATCCAAGTGTCATTTTCTCTAGGAAGTGCACCCACACTCCTAAGTTTGCTCCAGTTTGTCCCCCAGATATTTTAATTAACTCCTAGCTTTTAGTTGACTAGGTGTCTAATCTTAGGATTCTATTTTGCTCCTAAATAATGATTTCTATTATTTTAAATGCTCAACAAAAATAACTATTCATGTGCAAATGCCTAAATTATTTTTATGCATTTGCTAAGTAATGATCTAGAGTTATTCTCATAAGTTTTTATGCAGTTAAATTTAACAATCAAACTCATTAGGATCACGGTGCCGCGCCGTTGGGCTCCTAGTTCCTTAATATTAATTCCTTGACATGGCACCACTCCGTCGGGTCCAGTCATCCATGGTTTCCATTCCTTGGCATGGTACCGCATCGTTGGGTCCTTGCATCCATTCTTTCCGTTCTCGACAGGGTACCGCATCGTCGGGCCCTTCTGCCACCATCTTTCCGTTTTGACTTGCGGGAACTCTTGTAGGGATTTTAGGAATCGTTACCATCCATCCTCCGTCTACATGCTATCTAGGGACTAATGGCGCTGAGGAGTGAGTCCGTTCTCACTGCGCGCCCCTCAACTCGTACGTGACCAGCTCCGTCGTGGCCCACCTCGTACGTCCTCACGCATTCCTCTTGAGCAAGCGGATCAATGCTTATCTGCTCATGCGTGGTATTCTTGTCGGAAGTTGACATCGTCGTCGCTTCCCCTGTGTGTGATTTACCCGTACTCTATGACCCTCCATGTTCCTTTGTGTGTCCGTTGGTGAACCGTCTCACTTGTTTCTACACACACTTCTCGCAACAAATTATTAGTAGCACTGTTCTCAACAATCATCATCTGGTTTCTAACTCTAGCATTGTCAAACATTTATGATTTATTCAAACTGCTCATTCATCTTATCAAATATACATTTCGTTGCCAAATACATAATCACCATACAGCTAGTCGTTAAGCATTATCCATCAACATAATTTTCCATAGTCATAGCTAATCGTTTAACATATGCAATTATTCATTTACCTCAACAGTTCAGATACACATACTCAAAAAAATAAGGTCAAAAGGTTATTTAATTAATGTTTCAATCAGCCGGGTCACTCAGCAGGTGCCCTCAATGTCTACACAAGTCTAGGGGCACTACATACACCCCTACTTAATTAGAACTTCGTCCCGAAGTTCAGAATAAAAAAAAAAATGGAAAGCTACGACGCATCTCAGTTGCGTCCTCCCAAGTCGCAGAGCTAGGACTGTAATTGTCCTACTGCACTTTGACTTGATCAATCAGGTCTAATCATTAATCAAGATGTAATCAATCAATTATCCCTCTCCACACATAGAATTTAATTCCTTAATTCATTTATCAATTATTGTCGTCATTCACATCTTCAGGTTTTGCTCAATCATTTAAGACATAGCAAGGCTCAAGAGACCACCTTATCAAAGTTGTTCAACCGGTTCACTCGGCAGGTGCCCTTAAGGTCCACAGTCATTTAGGGGCATTACATACACCCCCTCTTAAATAGAACTTCGTCCCGAAGTTAATTTTTGTTCCCGTACTTTCGATGCTAGGATTTTGCCTTTAATTTCCCATTCTCGTCTTCTTGTCATTCTCTTCCATTTTTTTCAAACAATCATGGCCATAAGTACCAGTGGTTCTAATCATTAGTTTTCTAGATCTTCTAGTATGGTTCCAATACATCTTCAGAAACTCAATCAAAATTTCGAGTAATGTAAATCCACTAATTCTTCCAATAACTTTCGATCCCAACCTAGATTTCCTACACCTTCTAGTCATCTGCAAAAGTCTATGATATCCAATTTAAGCTATACTACAATAATAGCCACCCATTAGTTAGCAAATCACCATCAAGCAAGACTCCAAATCCATTTGGTCATCCTTCCCTCCAAGATGAGAAGGTAAACATCATATTCCGTCCATCGAAGATGGGTAAGACATGGTCACATTTTTAGCAAATCAAGAGAGAGACCCTCAAATATTCCAAAACCAATTTCCATAAGGTTACTTCCAAAAACCCCTATTAGTGATTTAGTCGAACGTATTAGAATTTAACTCTTAGTCCTTTCTTCAGTAACATCATGTCTAAATCAATGAGCTTATCACACCCTTACCTCATTTCATCATTTCCGTTGTCATAGGACTACTTCGATAGACTCATCAAGTCGCACTATGTGTGTTTTCTCAACTTCATCGAGTTCCATCTCGAGGGCTAGTTGTCGTTTCATCAAGTTTGATTATGACCTAAGGTTAGTTTCAATGCGTTTGGTTATTATGCTAATCGTCTCCATACTTCCTTTTACGAAACATTGTCTTCATTTGACCATTTCGATACCATGGTTGAACTTCAAGTTCATAGTCCTGATTTTTCGTAAATGTTTTTGTCATAATGCAAAATGCATGTCATTCAGTTCAGCTCATCATACCGATCGCATTGATATCTCGTTTTCAAATTTTAAGTTTGTTTCGCTCCCTCGACAATCTCTTAAAGTATCGTCAATCTGAGTATCTCGGTGTCTTGTTAGTCAAAATTTATCATTTTCTCGTCATTTAATAAATCCACCAATATATTCGTCCACTTGTCTTGTTATCGTGGTTATGTAGGAAAAGTTTAAAATGTCCTATCGTAGATTCATGCTTTCCTTTACTTTTCACAAGGTCCTTCGATCTCAAGCAACATGCACAAAAGTTTCTTGTAATGCGTCTAATAAATCTCCTCTTAGTTCTAGTCATCACTAATTAATTTATAGTAGAAAATATATACCGTTTCGTCATATTTGCTTACAACTATCCCCTTGGTAGGTATTCCAAATTACATTTCATCATTACCATGTCATTATATGCATCACCTACTAATGTAGCAACCATATCGCAATTCGTAGTAAAATGTCGTTTTTTTTTTTTTTTTTAACAATGCTCTACATCAACCTCTGATAAGGAAACACATAATACTTACATAAAATTTTCATTCTAAATAATTACTATCCTTTAATAGAAATTATACTAACCATTAATCATCCTTCTTCACAACAATCATATCTTAACTTTTATACATTTAAAAGCAAATCTTTAATTCAAACTAGGGATTTTAATCATAATTGTAAAATTAACTTTGTTCTTAGTACATTTATATATTTAAAAATAAATCCTTAATTCAAATTAGGGACCTTGATCTTCAAAAACAAAAATTCTTAAATATATATATATATATAAACACATAACTTTGTTTCTAATTCTACACCTTCTTTAAAATTAGGAATATTAATATGTGCAACCTCTCATATATCTATGTGAATTTTATTGTCAACGTTTAAAAGTCAATCCTTCATATATATATATATATGAGAATCAACATGAATTATATCCCTCTATACGTATAATGACGACCAACTACATAACAATTTATATATAAAATATTGTTTATTATTTACTTTCATTGTTTTTTTTTATGATATAGATACTTCCCTCTATAATGTAATTGAATCACAAAGTCACCATTATTCTATCTAATAATCAACATACGTTTACTAATATATATAAAAAAATGATGCTAAGAAGACTTCCCATACATTTCATAAACGTAACTCTATATATGTATAGATAAATGTATGTATATAGATATCCAAAATAACTAAGAGAAACCCTTTTGAATAGCAATTAACAATTCGGTAATTAATTTATTAACCATTAGTTAAGTATCATGTTAATTCTCTCCCTTTTCAACAACATACGTGACTTTTTAAATATAATAAAGACAAGGATTATATTCCAAGTAAGAATTAGTCAATTAATTACAATGTCTTTTAAAAAAAAATAAAGTATTCATTTTTCTACATATATTAAAAGAGTGACTATTACTTATTACTTAAGAGTAGACGACGGCATTCTAACTCCTTTTCATTTAAGCTAGTTATAAATATGATTTTTTTTATATACTCATAAAAGCAATTTCTATTTGAAATTCTATGACCATCGTGGTAAAATATCCATGCAACTATGCATTCGACCCACCATTTTAAATATACACTAAAAGTACGTTCTTTCTTAGTCATTCCGTTGAAATAAAATACATGACCCCTCCAATAATCATTGGTACACTAAAGTCCGAATTTTTCATCCACTAGACGCTGATCTGGAGGTAGGCGCGCATGAGTTAAGATAATTAAATGTTCAACTACACTTCACAATTATTACAATATCAAGGTGTAAATTAAAGACTCAAGAGCAGTCTTCAACTACTCGACAGATGTAAGGAATAGTTCCTTCGCTCCGAGAGAACCGTTTATATCATTAATGGGATTAGATCATACATTAGTCATGAGTATCGTAATGGATTCCAAACTGCAAATGAGTCCACCAGCTAACCCCGATTTCGTGAAACTCTGAGTTTGGTCTATCCGCGAAAAACGATCCGAAGCCCAGACTTCACAGCTCAGCCAATGATTACGGTGATAACAGAGAGTGGTATGATAACAAGAACTCAGATAACATAGTGGTGGGATAAATATGAGACATATTTTTTTTTAACTTAACTCCACTCAAAGATTAGAGGTAGATTTGGTGGATGACGATTAAAAAATACAACCAGATCGCACTAGAAACAAGGCTTATCACCTAAATTACGGATTTGAAAAGGAGAAATTCCAGTGCCGAGGTGGGAACAACCCAAGTTTAGGCAGATGGGAATTAATAACAACATGCATTATTATAAAGAGTTTCCACATATGGAAACAATGCAACCTAATAACATATCCTCCTGAACAGAATTGCGTGACTGTTATTTCACTAGACGATCTGAGAATAATACAAATTAAACAGAGACATCAATGGAAACACTGATTCGAATGCATTGGGCGCCAAAAGTTAATTTCAGGTTCAGCTGACAGGGCGGAATGAGTGCAACACATTGTGTAATAACTCCGAGTTATGAAAGCTACTAATCTGGAGTACGGGTCGCAAGTGATAGAGCGGAATGCAAGCACCGTGAGCTATAGTGGGTGCTCTTACATAATTTAAGGGACCTTAGAACAAACAGAGTTCTCCAGCGGCCTGCTCAAAGGTTACGCTATTCCTAAACATGGATCGATCGACCAAGACTGAGTTAAGTTATAATGTAATCATTACAGTAATTCGAATTGCTGAGAAGATTTGACATAAATGCCGAGTTAGGATCACGAGGCTGAAATCCCATTGACTTAAAAAAATTATACACAGAGATAGAGATAACTCCGGGTGTCAATTAATACCACGATTTGAGGATGAGGATTTGAAGCGTTGCGGCGGGCAGAGAGTAATACAAACACAAAGTAGAGTTAATGGCCGTAATCTATCTATATGAGTTGGAATGGTAGCATTTACCCAACCGATAATTAAAATTTAACATTCCACGCAGGGATCCAAGGGATCCAAGGGATCCAAGTGGTCACATAACTACTAAATGTATCGCTGATTACAGAGGATAGAGGGCAATTCGATTCGTAGCTGCATTTCTGGAAATGTTCACGAAATGGATCTGCACAGAGATCTTTTAAGGTCAATGGAAAATTGGATTATGAATTGGGAAAAACGTCCAAAAAAATGGTTCAAATCAATTCTTTAAAGAGTAATTGTAAATCGACCATCAGATCTGGAGAATGCCAAAGATTGGAATCGTAGTAAGATCTGGAGATGCACCTCCAACTCCAATAGAGGAGAGAGAGACAGTGTTGAGCGTCTACCAACACACGGAATAAAAGGGAATTTCATTCAACTTATGGATTCTGGAAACGTTTATATTAAGAAAATCGTTACACAGAATATGTATTTATAAATTCAGAAAATCGTTACACAGAATATGTATTTATAAATTATGGAATCGCTAAAGTAAGGGATCGTCCTCAGAGTTGGAAGGTAATTAATTTTGTAATTATGAAATCTGGAGACGCCATGCATTAGAGGTACAGAGATCGGAAATTGGACAGGGCAGAATCTCAATTAAATTTTGAAGAAAACTCAGAAAACTTAAAGATCAAGGTTGCATTTCATGTAATAGAATTTACACAGATTTTGAAGGGCAATTACAACCGTTTTAGGAATTTGGAGACGCGGATGTGAATTGGATTCATATGGGATTTAAAGAAAAAGAAATCACAATCGATTGATGAGAGATCTGGGAAACGTCACTGGATCTGGATCCACACCGGTTTTAAAGAGAAGAATTATAATCGATTTATGAAATCGGTAAGACAACACTGAGATGGGATCCAATAGACTTTAAAAAGACAGGTGACAATCGAATAATGAAACCTGGAAAAACGCCATTGGAACTGGATACACACAGTATTAAATTAATGAAGCACCGCATTCTCCCACCAACCCTGAACGGCTCTGGAGGTTGGACTCATATTCGTAAATTCGATGACAGATTTCTAAGTAACAATGCACAGGATATGTGAAACTACACAAGGTTCACCACAGCTACATAGGATTCAATCATTCGTCCATTGGCAAATACGAATTACAAAATAGTAATTGTTTACTGATCAATTTAAGTGTTATTCCAGATAAGGACATTATATAAATCATTTCTTATAGTGTATGGATCTCTACGGCAGAGGGTGCTCGATATAAATCGTTCCTCTGAGTATATAGATTGTTATAGCAAAGAATTCTCAGATCTGTTCGAATTCAAAATAGAAGAAAACTTATAAAAAATTAATAGTTTACAGATCTGTATTATTCTAAGCAGAAGTAATCTACAGTTCGCTAGAAGTTTTCCCCATAATTACATATTTTCTCTACAATATAATTCGTTCAATCAAAAAAAGGAATCCCCACATTCCAAGTATAATAAGAAACTACTCATCTCAGCAAAATTACATTTAGTAAAAGAATAAATAACATTGGGTTTTAAATAGAACCTGTTGAGAGGTTCGCTCTAGCCGTCAATGCAGGACTTTGTAGGGTTTCCGTCGACCCACTTCAAATTCAAGATTTACCGAAGATCGCTTGGTAGAAATATGAGTCTGGTGCCCTCAAGGCTCGACCGGCTCTGATACCAAATGTAGTACCCCTCCTTTAGGGTCCCCTTGAACTGAACCTGAAACTTTAAAAACTTCATACAAACAAATTAGCCATTATAGTTATTGGAAAAATAAAATAAAAGAGTGAATAACTTAACAAAAATAAGCAAACCTTAACCTGTCAACCCGATCCAGCTGGTCCATTGTTGTCTGCGTCTTCCATATGATCCCTCCAGTAAAGCTCGTTTAACCATAGGCGAAGCAACCGTTAGCTTCGCCACCCAACCATAGGCTCATGCTTTCAGTCGCATGGCCTCCCCCGAGCTTTGGGTCGTAGAGCTCACACAAGTATTTCAGAAATTCAGCTTGGGCTTCCCTTCCCACCAGGATTTCTAAGCCAAACCCTTAGATAGCAGCAAGTCTTTGAGGCATTCGAAAATTACGACAATCGTCCAAATTATGGGCCCTTTACCCATTCCCCAAGTCTTCCTTATAAAGGAAAATCTCATGCGACACATGTCGCTTCATGCATAATTAAATATTTTTAATTAATTATTTAATTAAAACACCCACCCATCCAAGTGTCATTTTCTCTAGGAAGTGCACCCACACTCCTAAGTTTGCTCCAGTTTGTCCCCCAGATATTTTAATTAACTCCTAGCTTTTAGTTGACTAGGTGTCTAATCTTAGGATTCTATTTTGCTCCTAAATAATGATTTCTATTATTTTAAATGCTCAACAAAAATAACTATTCATGTGCAAATGCCTAAATTATTTTTATGCATTTGCTAAGTAATGATCTAGAGTTATTCTCATAAGTTTTTATGCAGTTAAATTTAACAATCAAACTCATTAGGATCACGGTGCCGCGCCGTTGGGCTCCTAGTTCCTTAATATTAATTCCTTGACATGGCACCACTCCGTCGGGTCCAGTCATCCATGGTTTCCATTCCTTGGCATGGTACCGCATCGTTGGGTCCTTGCATCCATTCTTTCCGTTCTCGACAGGGTACCGCATCGTCGGGCCCTTCTGCCACCATCTTTCCGTTTTGACTTGCGGGAACTCTTGTAGGGATTTTAGGAATCGTTACCATCCATCCTCCGTCTACATGCTATCTAGGGACTAATGGCGCTGAGGAGTGAGTCCGTTCTCACTGCGCGCCCCTCAACTCGTACGTGACCAGCTCCGTCGTGGCCCACCTCGTACGTCCTCACGCATTCCTCTTGAGCAAGCAGATCAATGCTTATCTGCTCATGCGTGGTATTCTTGTCGGAAGTTGACATCGTCGTCGCTTCCCCTGTGTGTGATTTACCCGTACTCTACGACCCTCCATGTTCCTTTGTGTGTTCGTTGGTGAACCGTCTCACTTGTTTCTACACACACTTCTCGCAACAAATTATTAGTAGCACTGTTCTCAACAATCATCATCTGGTTTCTAACTCTAGCATTGTCAAACATTTATGATTTATTCAAACTGCTCATTCATCTTATCAAATATACATTTCGTTGCCAAATACATAATCACCATACAGCTAGTCGTTAAGCATTATCCATCAACATAATTTTCCATAGTCATAGCTAATCGTTTAACATATGCAATTATTCATTTACCTCAACAGTTCAGATACACATACTCAAAAAAATAAGGTCAAAAGGTTATTTAATTAATGTTTCAATCAGCCGGGTCACTCAGCAGGTGCCCTCAATGTCTACACAAGTCTAGGGGCACTACAATATTACTCGTCAAAGCTGAAAAAGGATATAACTAGGTTTGTGGCATGGTAAAAAAATTTCAAATGGCTAAGGGACACTCACATAATATAGGGTTGTACATGCCATTACCAGTGCCCACAAACCCATGGAAAGATTTGAGCATGGAATTTTTGTTAGGGATCCCAAACAAATAGCAAGGCAATGATTCTATTTTTGTGGTTGTTGATAGGTTCTCTAAAATGGCTCATTTAATTGCTTGCAAGAAAACTAGTGATGCATCAAGGGTGGCAGAATTGTTTTTTTTTCAAAAATTGTAAAATTGCATGGTGTTCCAAAAACTATTACCTATGATAGAGATACTTGGTTCTTGGGTCATTTTGAAGGAATTTATGGAAAAAAATGGGAACTAAATTACAGATCAACAGATCCTATTTTTAGAAAAACATGATCACAGAGCAATAACAATAAACAAGATGAAAATATAAATCACATAAGCACAATGCAATAGAGACACCGATATAACATGGTTCATCCAAGATGGGCTATGTCCACACAGAAATCGCCAGTCCTTATTATTATATTATCCAACAAATGAAGGGATACAACCTACAACACATCCGCTGCAACTTCCTCTTCACTCTCTCATGGTCTCTCTTATAGAATCATAGAGATATTTACAATGCTACAATACATTACACAGCCATATTACAATGTCTTCCTTTTAAAGAGGAATTACCATGGGAAAATACTACAGACTACCCAATACCATAGGCCCGTAAACTGTTAGCCAACAAACAACCCAAAAAAATTATTTCGGGAGCGATGTCCCCCCACACCTCCCCGTTGGGATGAGTGTACAATCCACCTACACATCATATAAAAATGGGGTACAAACATGGCTGAAAAAACAACATCTCTAAGTAAGGAAGATCAGGATCCACAACCCACAATCTCCCACTTAGAGACTAATAACAACAACTCTACCGCTACTACACTTGTTGGACTATGCTCTGAACCTTGGACCTGGAAAATTTCTCATCTTCACCTCCATGCTTGAAGAACAATTGAAACCACAACAGGAACTCAGTTTCTCTCTAGTTACTACCTTTGTCAACATGTCTACAGGATTCTGGCTAGTGTGTATCTTTTCCATCTTCCACAATTCATCTTCCGAAACAGATCATATGAAATGGTACTTGATCTATATATGTTTAGTCTTAGAATGGAAGGCTGATTTCTTTGCATGATGAATGGTACTCTGGCTATCACTGTACAACTTGTTATTCTCCTACTCTTACCGAATTGCTTCATGAACCTCTGTAACATAATCATCTCTTTACTAGCCTTTGTAGCAGCAACATACTCTGCTTTCGTTGTTGAAAGTGCAACAACCTTTTTCAGTTTCGATATCCAACTTAATGTTGTTTTACTTACAGTAAAAACATACCCTATGCTGCTCCTCTTGCTATCTTTATCACCTGCCATATATGCATCAACATATCCTTGTAGAACAATGTCTAAACCTCCAAAACATAATGCATGAGTGTAGTACCTCTCAAATACTTGAGAATCCACTGCACTACCTTCCAATTTTCTTTACCTGGATTATTCATATACCTACTCACAACTCCCACTACATATGCAATATATGGTCTTGTGCACACCATGGCATACATCAAGCTGCCAACTGTTGATGAATAGGGAACCCTGGACATGTAATCTATCTCTTCATGTGTCTTGGAACACATCTACTTACTTAGTTTGAAATGGATGGCTAAAGGTGTACTAATTGGTTTTGCATTATGCATTCTAAACCTCTCCAACACCTTTTGTATGTACTCACCCTGAGACGATGTCAATTTGCGATTTTTCCTCTCTCTTGTTATTCTCATACCAAGCATTTGCTCTTCAACACCCAAATCCTTCATCGCAAATGAATTAGCTAAATTCCTTTTGAGCACATTTATATCCTGCATGTTAGACCCTGCAACAAGCATGTCATCCACATACAATAACAAGATGATATATATTCCATTATCTAGCCTCTTGAAATAAACACAATGGTCAAAATGACATCTACATCTATAACCCTGTTCTTTCATAAAACTGTCAAATTTCAAATACCACTTCCTTGGAGATTGCTTTAGGCCATACAAACTCTTCTTCAACTTGCATACTAAATTCTCCTTCCCTTTGACCTCATACCCCTATGGCTGCTACATATAAATCTCTTCCTCCAAATCCCTAAGGAAAAATGTTGTTTTTACATCTAATTGTTCAAGATGCAAATCTTCTACTACCACTAGACTTAAAATAGTTCTAATTGAAATCATTTTAACAACATGAGAAAATATTTCATGAAAATCTATACTTTTCTTCTATTCAAACACCTTTACAACAAGTCTGGCCTTGTACCACTTCTTTATTCCATATTCTTCCTTCAACCTATAAATCCATTTATTCTGCAATGATCTTTTACTTGTAGGAAATTGAGCCAAATCCCAAGTCTAGTTTCTTGCCAATGAGTCCATCTCCTCATTCATGCCTTTCTCCCACTTCTATCTAGTTTCCACCCGCATTGATTCTTTATAATATTTTGGTTCACCAAAATCAGTCATCAATAAATAATACATTGAAGGAGAGTATCATTCAGGGGATCTACTTGACGTAGTAGATATTCTAACACTTGCAGGAGTTTGAGGTACCTGCTACTGATCTTGATTTTACAGCACCTTTCGAACTTCATTTTCTTTGATTTCATCAAGCACTGTGTACTCTATTTTTTCCTTTTCCTGTTTCTTTCCTTGCAACTAATCGTTATACATGACCTTTTTATTGAATACCACATCTCTAGTCCTAATGATTTTGTTATTTTCATAATCCCATAAGCGATAACCAAAATCATCAACCATGTATCCAATAAAGGTACACTTCTTGGATTTAGCATCAAGCTTTGTTCTATTTTCTTTATCAATATGGAAAAATGCTTCACAACTAAAAGTTATTAGAAATGAGTAGTTTACCTTTTTACCTATCCATGCCTCCTCTGGAATACCACCATCCAAAGCACTTGAAGGCCCTCTATTTATTAAATAAACAACAATATCTATAACATCTGACCAAAACTGTAAGGGAAACCCTGCATGCAATCTCATACACTTTGCACGCTCCATGATTGTTCTGTTCATCATTTCTGACACACCATTTTCTTGTGGTGTTACTGAGACTTTCTTCTCTATATGAATCCCATGGTATGAAAAATAACTATCAAACTCCTTGTCGCAGTATTCACCTCCGTTATCATATCTTAGACACTTCAACCTTTTTCCTGTCTCATTCTCAACCCAAGCTTTCCATTTCTTAAAAGTAGCAAACACATCAGATTTATGTCGAATATAATAAACCCATTTTTTTCTAGTTGCATCATCAATAAAAGTAACATAATAACGAGATCCACCAAGAGATTGTACCTAAGCTGGTCCCCATACACATGTATGCACAAAATCTAAGTTTTCACTCTTCTTTTGTTTCCCAACCCTGAGAAAATTGACTCTATTATGTTTTTCATAAACATAGTTCTCACTAATTTCCAAACTTACCTGCTTCAGATCTAGAAGCAACTTCCTTTAGTGGAGAATCTGCATCCCCTTCTTACTCATGTGGCCAAGCGTATGATGCCACAATGCTATATTTGTTCCTATGGAAGCTAAAGAGATAGAACGATCAGTATTATGAGGACATAAATACAACGTCCCTATCATGTCTCCTTTTGCTATCACCATCAATCCTTTAGTGATCTTCCACCATATTTATCCAAACATAGATAAGAATCCACCATCTCCCAATTGTCCTGTTGATATCATATTTATTTTCATAGCAGGAATATTCCTTACATCTTTCAGCAACCATTCACCATTCTTTAACTTTATCCGTACCTTACCCATTCCAACATTTTTACATGGTTCATCATCACCCAATAAAACATGTTCAAAATCACCTAGAACATAGTCATGAAATATTTTCCTATGGGGTGTAGCATGACATGAAGCCCGTAAATCTACTACCCAGTAATCACTAGTATTATCTAATGCAAAAATCAAAGCATCTTGTAATACATCACTTGCTACATTTTCTTCCTGAGTAGGCTCCTGCTTTCCATCTCCTTTCTTCTTTAGAGATTTGCAGTCTTTCTTCAGATGTACTTTCTTTCCATAGTTCCAACACTTTATCTTTCCCAGTATGGACTTGGATCTTTCCTTTCTAGACTTGCTACGATTACTTGGGCTCTTTCCTCTCTCCCTTTGTATTCCCCTGCTCTCCATGGTCAACGCATTACCTGATGTCTCACCTGTGCTTTTCCTTCACATTTCCTTGCTAAGAATAACACCAACAACATCATCAAATTTCAAAGTGTTTGAACTATATACAGAGTTACTTACAACCATGACCAAGCCATTCTAACTTTCTGGCAATGAGCAGAATATTAGAAGAGCCCTAACCTTATCATCAAATTTCACATTTATAGAACTTAGCTTATTTGTAATCTTATTAAAATCATTTAAATGATCAGAAACAGATCCACCTTCTGACATGTTCATATTA
The DNA here is from genome assembly GCA_027924585.1 of Larix kaempferi. Taxonomy (NCBI): domain Eukaryota; kingdom Viridiplantae; phylum Streptophyta; class Pinopsida; order Pinales; family Pinaceae; genus Larix; species Larix kaempferi. Next base: position 10,112,522 of record BSBM01000589.1, on the reverse strand, counting down.
AATAAATTCTTCATTAGAAATACCTTGTTGGAGGCCGAGGGTTTTTCATACAACTTACCCAATGCGCTCATCAAACCCTCTATTGTCTTTTCTTTTGAGATATTGAAATCCACCGACGAAGCCAGGCACAACCGTATTGTTCCCAGTTCCTTTTTGTCAAGAACCTCCCATTCTCCATCTTTCATAATCGCCAATTGTTTTTCTTTTCCGCCCAATGGTAGGAATAGATCCTTCTAATACAGATAGTCCTCCATTTGCATATTCCATAACTAGTAGTTTTGGCCATTAAATTTCTCGACCTTAAACTTTCCTTCTTCTGCGGTTTCTCCCACTCGAACCAGAAACCCTTCTTTTCTGCGAGTTTATCTTCCAAATAGACCTTTGACTCTAATACCAATTGTTAGAAAAATAGGATCGCAGAGAAATAACAATAAACAAGATGAAAATATAAATCACATAAACAAAATACAAGAGAGACACCAATATAATGTGGTTCACCCAAGATGGGCTACTTCCACACAAAAATTGCCATCCCTTATTATTATACCATCCAACAAATGAAGGGATACAACCTACAACACATCTGCTACAACTTCCTCTTCACTCTCTCACAATCTCTCTTACAGAATCATAGAGATCTTTACAATGCTACAATACATTACATAGTCGTATTACAATTTCATCCTTTTAAAGGGGAATTACCATGGGAAAATACTACTTTCACTTTGAAACTTTGGGGAATTACCATTGGTACAATTTGAAACTTTTTTTATCTAACTCTTCACTTTCACCTAGCTACCCCTAAATGGGCATGTTCCAAAGACAATAAAAAAAAACAAATACAAAAATCCTTGCTCAAAAAGATCAAACACATGCATATCAGAACATCATACTCAGATTATGATATTTATACCCTAACCGAGGGGCTTTCCATTTTGGAGGATAATCTATTTGGGCCCTTTCATTATGTAAGCTTTTGAAAGTTGACAAGTAATCTTGGAAGATTGTTTACTGACTGTTTGAGTTCCTAGATAGCATTTAATAGCATGATTAGTATTGGTCACTTGTAGACTAAAGATTGAATATACTTGTTGTTCTTAGGACAGAGCTCAGAACTAGTGTTCTTTTCTTCAAGTTGCTTTCCTTCGAGCTTTTCCTTGCTCTTTTCATGATATTCTAGGAAAGAGGAGGATACCTTCCTTGGGATTTTCTTCTCTTGTTCTCCTCATTCTACTTTCAGAGACTTTGTATGTGCACACTCATACTCATTCTATTTGAAATGGAGAGATTGAGGTTTTTCCTCAGTATACTTGATTTCTCCCTCTTCTTACTTTTTTGCTTCCCTATTTCACATTATGTTCATGTTCATGCCCAAATTTTATAGTTGATTGGAGTCTTGGTATTGGTGCCTCCTATAGTTAGTCATGTGATTGTATCTACCTTGAATGGTTAGGAGAGAGATCCTATGCAGTGACTTTATGTCCCCTCAAGATTTGTGGTTTAATTTTATGTACCAAACCTTGCATTCACAAATTTCGTAATAAAGATGACCACTTTCTTGGAATCCAATTTCATAGGTGTTCATTGAATTTTGTAAGTGGTTTTGACAACATGAATTATGCAAATTACAATCAATTTTGGCGTTTGAATATGAATGTTGTCATATCCATTGGCTTGCAAGTTTATGCAAACCATTATCAAATGTTTTTAGGATGTTTAAATAAATTTAAACCAAGTTACAACAATAGTCATTGATTCTTTTAAACCCAATCTGAGCCTAATCTTGTGCTTGTCCTAGTTTGGCCTTGGTGGATTGTGACTGGTAGGCATATTTATGTTCATTATATATTGATTGGTATGAATGTTCACAATTTTGTATGCATATTTCATATTATTTGGATTAGTGGTAATGTTGTTTCTAGTTAACTCAACTGGCCAGGAATGTGCAGATTATTTAGGCTATGAGTGTCCCAACTACTATTTATTGTAGACTTAATTCCTACCATGTTCAAGGTTTTTAAAGCCACAAAATAATAACGCTTGCTCACTTAGTGTCTTTGAATCATTGGATCACTAGGTTTCTACCTATGTTTGGAGTCTCTCTCGTAGAGAATCATTCTTGGAACAAGATTGAATCAATAAAGACAACTCATAGGCTAATAATGTGTTTTCCCATTGCATTCATTTGGACAGGGGAGCATGTTTTTTAATTGATCCCTTCATATTTTTTTTCTATTGATGGAATACGTGTTGGTTATTCTATGGTGTATTATCATTCTTACTGAAGTGGCTTTATTTTTTTATCTTTCAGTTCACTTGATTTCCAGTCTATTCAGACATATGGTCTTGATCTTACTAGTTGTTTGTTGTTGCTAGCTTGGGATGGTGAAAGGTAATTAATAGAATTTTGCTCAAGTTGAAGCAGTGGTTCTCTTCAGCCCCCAATATTTTGCAGTGAAGTCTTCTATGAAACTTGAATGCTCATAGTTTCTATCTTTCTTTAGTGATTATGGAAGCTATGTTATGACATTGTTGTTTTTCTCATGCTTGTTTCTAAATTTTAGTGTCAACTGAGACAACATTCTATTTGGTTAATTGCAAAGGGATGATGTTGTGATTGAGAAAATATAAGTTAATTTTTTATCATTTTAGTGTTTCATTTCAACATCTTCTAGTGGTACAATGCTTGTTCTCTTTTGTTGTGATTCACAACAAAAAAATTGAGAAGAATGTTTAGGACATCTACTTGGAAAAAAATCCTAGCTTATTTGTCATGCATCTTTCGAGTTGCTTTCACATCTATGAGCATCTTGGTAGATTTTTATTGTTTGAGTGGCACAGCTTAAATGTTTGGGGTAGAAGAATTTCAAATGCTAGCTACTGCCATATTGTCTTTCAATTAGCATTAGTTTTTCATGGATCATTTTGATATTTTTGGTTTTGAACAAACAAGGAACTGTTGATGATTTTTTGGGCATTCATGCTTGGAGGAATTTTGAGTAATTTCTATTGTTCTATAATTTTCATTGACTAAACATGGCTTGGTTGGTCTTTGATTGTTCAAGAGATGAATTTGAGATTAGGGCTACTAGATTATGAATTAATTCTATGATGATTTTGATTACCTCAGCATTCAACTCCTTTGTGTAACATTGGTTCCTTTTTGGAAAATAAAAACTATTCCATAACATTTCAATAGGGTTTAATACATCGATATGGTTTAGTACTATTTTATGGGTACCATGGCTCACCATTCAGTGGCTATCACGACCATTCATATGCATGGTTCAAAGAATGACATGGTGATGTTAAAAAGGAAAATAGAGTTAATGGAAAATAATATACTAATGTCCATGACATTTAAATGGGAAAACAAGCAAAGAAATCTTACCAACATAGTTCTACTAAGAAAACCAAAGCTTCAACTCGGTCTACTGATGATGGACACTTCCACTATCCACTAATGATGGCCACTCTCCACTATTCAAATATAGATGGAATCTCTCCAATATACTCATAGTCCAGTGAGCTACCTCTATAATTGACTCACAATCTCCCTCACGTGTGATTTTGAATTGGTTTACTGGTTTTTTCGAATTGGGTGATTTCTAACTAGTTTATGGTTTTTCGATTTTGGATGAGTTATATATGATATATTATATCGCAATATAAATTATGTAATAATTTATATATGATATAAACTATATTATACTTTTTAATTTTATATATTATAGTTTAGGGGGTAGGTGGCTAGAAATTTAGGGGCTTAGGAGGCTAGAGGTTTAGGGGGTTAGGGAATTAGGGGGCTAGGATGTTTAGGAGGTTAGGGGGTTTGGGGGTTTTAGTATGTTTAGGTGGTTTAGGTGGTTAAGGTTATAGGATATTTAGGGGGTTAGGGTGATGACAATGATGATGATTCCAATGACGACGACAATGACAACGATGATGATGATGACGATGATGATGATGATGATGATGATTATGATGATGATCATCATCATCATAATTTTTATCACCCTGCTTCTAATATCCCATCAAGTGACAAAAATTGAAGATACTTAGGAGAGGGCGCTAAACCTAATGCTAAATGATTGTTTTTTACTAAGATGTAGTATGTGATATCTCCTAATGCCTTTATTGCGCTAGAGGAACTTAAATAGGAGATCATTTTTTTTCATGTTGAAGGTTCCCAATGAAAGTTGTATCATCGAATGTACATGGCCTAACTTCCCCTATAGAAAATCCATAGTTTGAAGTGTCCTTGAATTAGTTTTAGAATTGGACTTTTTTGTTTGAAAGAAGTAAAAGTTGTTGATTCTGTTGACAATGACCCTACATGTAAGTTATATGAATTTTACTATTTTTTACATTATTCATATAAATCAGTCAAAGGTAAGGCCTCGAATCCAATAGAACCTAAGTTTGATTATGGTGTTGTTTTCCATGGGTATAGCCTCTCTCATTGTCTAATGTGGGCTCTATTTGATTTGATGGTCATGTGCTTGGGTTGTCCAATATATATGCTTCAAATTATCTATATCAAAGAGAATCTCTTTGGGACTCTCTTGAAGTCCACCTTGTTGTTGTGTTGTGATTTTTAAATGTTGAGATGCAAGAGGGAAAATAAGGCTTACTCCCTAATAGAATGCCATTGAGGTAACAAATGAATTGAAGGCTATACTTGCGCTTTGATCCTAACAAATTTCATTTTCAAGACTCTTTTGAACTTTGGATCACTTGGTCTAATTTATAGAAAACTAACAAAAGGGTTTTGACATGACTAATTTGATCCATGCTTATTGAGAAAATATTATTTTTCTTTGACTAGGATGGAAGGAAGCATGTTCATATTTGGGGAGAGATCATTCTCTCTGACCATTAGCCCATTGTGTTTTTTACATCATGGGTGGAAACAAAAATAAAAATGAAAAAAAATAAGTTCCTAATCAACGTGTCTCACTTGAAGCAATGAACCCATTGAACATATTTGAACCTAATTATGGCATACCCTAAATGGCCCAAAAGTTGAGTGTCTTGGTGGAGAAATGTTATATTGATCGTGTCACTACTTTCTTGTAGGGATATGGGAGGCATGCATCTCATCACTATTAGGAAAATGAATATAAAGGTAGTGAAAGAGGAGCTTTCCAAGGTAGTTAATGTAAGCAAGGTTCTAAAATTGGAAGAAATTTATAAGGCTTGAGGGGCACAAATTCATACTAGAGTTCACTAGTTCAATTTGAGGGACATTCTATAAAGGCCTTATTCAAATCCCTATCTAATCAATAAGTGATAAGGAGAAAGAAACCCCCCAAAGCTCCTTTTGGATGTCTAACCAATTAGGATGATGTTGAGAAAGACTTTGTTGGCCATTATAATATAATTTTCCAAGCTTAAGGAATATCTAAGGAACATAGGGTGTCCATGAATACAATTTTAAAGGTTTCCCCCTCTACTTTCATTGGAATCATCAATGTTTATGTGGCTGTAGGAGTTGAATTCTGATGATCTAACAAGGAAAATAATGGAGATTGTAGAGAATAATGCATGGCTATAGATTCCATGTTTATTTAAAATGTCTTTGAGAGAGCATGTTATAGATTAGGATGTCTTGGTTTTGGCCCCTATTTTATAAAAAAAAATGTGGAGACTCACTTTTCCAATGTTACAACCTTTCTTTGTATTGACAATCTTACATGCTATAACCTACTCTTTATGCTATGGTAGTATAATATTTGGGATACCTTCTTCATGATAGAGTGGATTAGGGTGTCATCGAGGCTAATTCCTTTTTGGAAATTGAGGGTGTCCAAATTTTCATGGACACTTTCTTGATGATTCCATCCTTACCCTATTAGAAGAAAAGGAAACTTTGGATAACATGTGGAATTTCCTTCATATTTTATGTAATGCATGAGTTTAGGTCTAAATTGCAAATGGTTAGAATGTAAAGATGTTTAGAATGTAGTGTTTTAGGAAGAGATGGGATGGTATCCATGATTGGATAATAAGTTAATGATGGGATTGAATTTATCTAAGTCAATTTTGCAAGGGTCCTTGGCTAGAGAACATCAACAACATGATGTTTCCTCATAATCTTTCTCTAGGATACTACGAATACAGAAAAAGTAATTTACATAATCAATTGAATCCTTTGTTGCATGCCTAAGCACGTCAAAGGAGTGGGAATCATTGTTACCCATACTTAGGATTATTAATACATGTGATCCAAGAGGGTCATCAAAATTATTGAAAGGAAAGAAGCATAGAATATTTTGCTTAAGAATTTTACTACGTAGGGGGTTCTCGAGAAGAAAAGGTAGTATCAACTTAAATCTTCAAACCTTGCTTGTTACCCAATATTGGTAATAATTAAAGGGACTTTGTTACTAAGAGTATTTGGAGGCATAGGATGCTATTAAGCATAATCTAATAGTGAAGTGTGAATCTTTGAATTATGGATATTCCTTCAATAAAGATTGTTTTTAGTGGCCATCTATTGTGCTTTTGAAAGAAAACCCTAGAAAAATCATCCTAGTTCTTAGCCAAGTGATTCAAAAGATGGATTAAAACATCTATGGAATTGTATGACTCTAAAAATAGACCCTCATATACCCAAGTTACCCCTCCTTCACCCAAATTACCTCTAATTAACACTAATTAACATCTATTTTAATTTAATACCTCCTAATTGACCCCAATGGCGCAAAATATCCCAATTAACACAATCGACCATAAGTAAACCATAATTTACCTAAATGAATCCGAATTTAATTACATTATCCTTAATTAATTGACCGTAGTTCACCTCGATTAACCCATCATTCGCCATAGTTGACCCAATTACCCATAATTGACCTGAATTACTCTTAATTGGCTTTAATGAACCCAAGTTACCTTAGTCCACCCAATTACCCATAAGCGACACAGATGACCCCTAATTGGCCCTAATATACCCAAGGTACCCCTAATTCACCCCAATTACTCATAATCGACACATATTGCCCCTAATTGGCCCTCATATACCCAAGTTACCCCTATTCACCCTAATTACTTGTAACTAACCCCAATTAGCATCTAATTTAATGTAATACTACATAGTTGCCCCCAATGGCACAAAGTATCCCAATTTAACCACAATCGACCATAAGTAAACAAAAAATTACCAAAATTCTCCTAATTGAATCACATTATCCTTAATCGACCATAGTTCAACTCGATGTAACAATCATTGGCCACAGTTGACCCAATTACCCATAATTGACCTAAATTACTCGTAATTGGTCTTAATAAACCTCAGCTACCCATAATTCACCCCAATTACCCTGGTCCACCCAATTACCCATAAGCAACACAAACGAACCCTAATTGGTCGTAATATACCGAAGGTACCCCTAATTCACCCCAATTACTCATAATCAACACAGTTGCTAATAATCGACCCAATTACTGATAATCGACACAAATTACACGCAATTCGCCCTCATATACCCAAGTTACCCTAATTCACCCCAATTTCCTATAACTAACCCCAATGAGCATTTAATTTAATGTAATACTACCTCATTAACCCAAATGGGGTAAAATATCCCAATTACCACAGTCGACGATAAGTAAACCTTAAGTTACCTAAATTACCCATAATTGAATTATATTATCCTTAATTAATCGACCATAATTCACCTCGATTGACCTGTCATTGACCACAATTGACCCAATTTCCCATAATTGACTTGAATTACTCTTAATTGGCCCTAATAAACCCAAGTTACCCACAATTCGACCCAATTACCCTAGTCCTCCCAACTACCCATAAGTGACACAAATGACCCCTAACTGGCCCTGAATATACCTAATGATCCAGGTGGTTCTCCCAAAATGACCAAATTTTAAAGTCTTCAAAGGTTGAACAAAAGATTACAGTTGCATAGGGCTCACCGAGAGCTTTCCAATGACGCTCGTTTCAACAAAAATGGACTCCGGTGCAAAAGTTATTGCATTCTGAATTTTCGGTAAAAACTGTAAAAATGGAAAAAGGGGGTGCCGCGTGGCATGATCGTACAACTGACTTGGAAAAGACATCATTCTGACATCAGCATGGTGATGTGGCAGCATGAGAGGATGACATGTGTCACCCAAAAATGGACGAAACGACACCTAATGAAACCAAACCGGAAGTGCCACATGGCATATGCTAAGGTGGCATGATGACATGATAGACATTGAGGCAACAATTGGTGATTGGGCGTGACATGGACCAATGGGTAGTTGACATGTGGAAACCATGTGGACCAATGGCAAGTTACCACGTGGCAGCCACGAAATGTTTGTGAAGGCCAAAGATTCGAAAACTTTGTTCCAATGGATAATTATTATATATATATATGTGATTTGTTATACATGTGCACATAATGGGGAGGTTTGTGCGATTTGAACCCACAACATCCCTTTTAATACTCCAAATCCTTAGCCAATAGGCCATACGAATTACTTGAAATAGTAATTCGAAATAAATTCATTTAACTTAAATCCAATAAATATGGATCATGGTTGGGCTTCCCATGGCCTATAAAACCAAGCATGAATTTATTGATCTGAGACAGAGTTGACAGAGTTTGGAGGTCGAGCTTTGCATAGATTTTGACACAATTCCAAGAACGCATACCAAGGTGGTATTATATGTTTATCTAGGTGGTTTCACACGGTTTGCATGCATCTCGAGACACTGCACACATCCTGACGTGGTTCTGCATGCATCTCGAGACAATTTTCAGAGTGCACAGAATTTGAGGCCATACAAACTGTATGGATCATATGCAGTCTTGGAGGCTATGCCAGAGGGGTGATCACAATGTCCAAATGAGAACCATATCGAGTTTATACTCAAAAGAATCGATTATTCGCAAGGAGTCCAAATCCAGCTTCAATGTTTGCATCCAGGCACTCTAGCGAAAGAGTGCTCACATAACCCTTCAACTACACTAAAGGATAGCCATGTTTACACTTCGAAGAATCATAATTTCCTTTTGAGCTACTGCTAAAGTATGTTTCTGCTCCATAACAAAGAACACTAAGGTGATATTTGGGGTGATTCCTAGCTTTTCTTTGTAAATTAATAAAGCATTTTTGAAGAGTAATAAACCGGTCTCATTGGAAGGGGCCCGAACACATAGTCCATATTGGATGAACTCAGTTATCAGCTGTTGTCCCATATTATGGTTTGCATCTTCAATCATTTTCATTCTTTATGGTTATGTGCTCTTTGAAAGTGTCATTTTAAATCCTTTTTAAAGTCTTTCTTCAAAAGTTAACTGTTGAAGCATTCACATAAATCTTGGTTAATAAAGATCCTACAATTTCACAACTGTAACAAGCCTCACACAAACTCTCAAGAAGTTGCAAAGAAGAAGAGAAGAATGCACTCAATAATCACTCATGAACACAGAAAATGGAGAATAGCGGTATCATACATCAGCTGTGAGCTAACACTGAGAGAATAATGAATACAATACAATAATTGTGATAGAGAATTCGAATTAACCAAGGAGGTCATTTGAATCATGCTCAAAGTCTAGCTTGGATAACATTAGAGACATCATCCAGTCAGTAGTATCAATCATAGATGGTAATAGTCATTCAAGTGACACTAACTGAGTCTAACAGAAACATCTAGGCATGAATCAGGGGGAGGAGACTCCAAGGAGGGCGCATGAGGCTATCAGAAGGTCAAGTGGCACTCCAGAACTAGCTAACTAGGAGCTACAGGCAGTTACCATGAGCAATCAGTGGAAGAACTTCTCAATCAATGCTCTAACTGACTGTCAAACAACTGGTAGGTGAGATGAGGTGTTCTAATTGAATGATAATTGGTGGTAGGTGAGCAAAGGTGCACATGTCATGCAAAAGAGTCAAATAGGGCGCATCAGGTAGGTAGGAGGGTTAATGGGGGATGAAGAAAAGCTATAGGTGCTGGGAGGGCCACCAATATGATGACTGGATGCATGCAACTGCATGCATGATGACTGGATGCATGCAAAATGCATGCAGACATGCAAATCTGAAAAATGATGGTGAGAATATTCCAACAAACTTGGTGTACAAGGTAGTGTATTTGCACATTGAAAAATTCCACTGGTGGATACTTTTGCATGGCACACATTAGTTGAGGAATTTCTCTCCTCTAAGATTTATATCTTATTTATGGATTTCTTTAGATTTAAACCACCTACAAATGATACAAGCAAAAAACATGTTTCAACATAGACAATATATACACCGCAAGTTAAACACATGTGATCAACAACTTCTTCTTCAAAAAAAATTGCATATAAATCGTTATTTACCTCATGTATTTGCCAAGATCATATATAACTTGTTTTATGTTGTTGTCAAATCCGTGAGGGAGAGATAGAGGTAGAACAATTTATAACAAAAAAAGAATCATATTTGATTGAAAATAGATTATAATAATTACTACCAATATATATAGAAATCTACCAAAATAATTACTTTAATGAATGTATGCCAGTCACGAGTTTTTACCCCACCAAATTTACCTTTCTTTGTTAAGATATTCTTTACGTTTGAAGAAAATCCCATCGAAAATCTAATTTTCCGAATGACCTCTTTTACAACATTTCTTTCCTGCTCTGTAAATAATGATGGAATACTATTTCGTTCTAGTCCATTGCTATTTGAATTAATCAAATTTTGCATTGCGTGATTGGATTCTTGAATGTCACTACAAATTTTGAAAAACAAATTTGTCACTCCTTCCATCTAAGATTCTCCACAACATTTATGTTACGATCTTCTTGATATGCATTGTATCAAACAAATGATATATTTGTAGGTGCTCATTGTAGGGAAACCTACTAAATTATTTGGGGTATCTTTTCATTCCTCGTGGAAGATGACCACTTCCTTGACAACCATATTTATGATACATAAATGAAATTACAATAGTAATTGTTAGATATCGTAAATATGATAATTCAACACAAGTCAAAATTTTAAAACATTACATATGATACATAGACAAATTTTGCTTACATTGACAATTTCTATTATATTCCAACTTCCATAAGTGATGTGTCATTATTCGTGGTTTTATTGCAGTCTCTTCTTTCTCATTGAAAAGATGTTTATCGGTAGTTCAATACCTATGGTTCTTAGGGAGGAAGTACCTATATTCATCAAACACCTCATTTCCTAAGCTTCTTGAATGACAAGATTTCATCCTAGGACCACAAACTAGACATGGAAATTTACCCTTTGTTTGAAGACCTACAACATATGGATTAATTCTAGTATTAATTATATAACATGAATTATTTAAAAACATGCATGATATTAAGATAAAATTCTATACTATTGAAGTGTAGTAGTGTGCTACATACCACAAAAATGTGTTATACCTGGGGCATCATGAATTGTCCATGTAAGAATTCCATGGAATTGAAATCTTCTTTTACCTATTCGTCTAAAGATGCCATACATTGTGATTCAATCCCATAACTTTAGTAGCTCGTCAACAATAAGCTCAATATAGACATTCATATCTTTCACTTGGTACTTTCCTAATTGGTATTGGTTGAAAGTACACATAATTACTACCTTATATATATATATATATATATATATATATGAACAAGATGAATGAAATGCTACATTCAAACAGAAATATCATTATAAACAAATACCTGGAACAATTATTGCCAACATTCTGTGCTCCCTCTTTATTGACATCCAAAAAGGAAGGTTATTGTTTAAAAAAAAATAGGCCACATTGAGTAAGTAGGCCCAAGTTCACCAAATGGATTGACACCATCAACTGCCAATTAAAGCCTAACATTAAGATGTTCTTTAAAAATAAACCATCTTTCTTCAATGTTCCTAAATACAGAACCATCTATAGGCATTTGAAGAACACCATCTTCACTTATGTTTCGTGCATGGTAATCCATAAACCATGCTATGCTTGGGCACCTAAACAACCACTTCAAACATGGAATTATGGGAATATAACGAAGAACCTTGCGAGGCACCTTACTTGTTACTTGATAAGTTCGATATCTACTGATTTGACACTGTGGGAATTTTGTTTTCGATGCATATTGTCCATAATATATAATATGAATTTTGGGACATGCATCAATAAATTGATAATCCATTCCCATATCTTTCATGATGGAATATAATTCTTGGTATTTGTAAGGCAACTTATTTTGCGATGGTAAGAAAAATTCACCCATCAATCTACGACAATATAAAAAGTAACTAGTTAATGTAAATAATAGTAGTTAATATAGATATTGCATCTTTAATTTACACATCAATTGACACTAAAAATCGATAAAAATAAGTCGACATTTACGTATATGTGACAAATTATATTACGTACTTTAAGATCTGTGTGAGACACGTGTTTGAAAAACCATTCGATACCTTCAAGTTCACCAACAACATTACACTAGATATAATTTTTTTTTGTGCCTTCATGAAGGGGTTTTGTGGCACTCTTAAGCACATGTACATCATAAACATATTCATCATTGTTTCCCTCACCCTTCAAGTTGTCCTCATCCAAGTTGTCGCCCTCATCCATGGGACCATTAAAGAAGTCTTGGACCAATCTATTTTTCCCATCATCCTCTACTGTATTATTAGTGTCATCTTCTTCCATAGGATTAACATGATATTTAATATCCATGCCATCTTCCTTAGCTTGTGCAATATTATTTCGAGAAATAATTTCCATACTAAGATGTGTCACATACCTAGGAGGACTTATCTTTACAAATAATACAAGTAATTAAACAAAATTAGAGTATATAACAAATATTAAAATGAAAGATTTTTTTATAAAAACAATCAATATATACAAATACCTATAATGAATAACTTACGATTGGATGATATTCATATCCCCCTTCAATGTGCCCATACACCCTAAAATGTCTTCAACTGTTGTTAATAAAAGTCTTTTTCCATTAAAGCCCCCCCATTCATGGCAAGGGAAATAATATTTCCCATCACCCAGAGTCACCATTCGCCTCTTTAACTTATCAAGCACTATTGATTCTTCTAGAGTTGGCATTGTAATTACCTATCACAACAAAATCCATTGAATCATTATAAGTACAATATAAAAATATATTCATAAGGTAAAAATGCAATCAAATGTTGACCCCATATGTACTAGTGAATTAAGCCATTGTTGTCATAGATTTATTAAATTAAGATTTATAAGGGTAGTTAACAATTACACAAGAAATCAAAACCATACAATTTTACCATATTAGCTTCAAAGTTTCATGATAAGCAACTAGCATAATCAAACAACAAAAGAGAACTAGGCCAAGAAAATTTGTATTGGTCATTAAAAATCACAAACAATTTCCATTCATTAAGTACTATGATTAGATCATTAGAATAGCCTAGATTTTCTTCTAAAAATATAACATTCCAATAGAGAACTAATCTCAATTATAGCTATGGATGGGATATGGACTATGATATATTAATATATTGGATACATTGTGCCAAAATTACTTTACAAATATATAGATTGCTCTTAATATAAAATTGATCAATACGATGTGGCAATATTCTCCTTATACCATGGTTCAATTCTACTAAAAGTATGTGTTGTATTTATGACTAGCCCAAGACAACATGAAGTTGAGAAGCTATGGTACAATGTGACTTGCATCCAAAAGAGAGAAGCTACCGTACTATTTTACATATTAAATATTTAACCATTATTTAGAAATAATTCACTGGATATGATATGTTGCTATTGTTGTAGACACAAATTTAAAAATGAGTTTTATTGATACAATCCTTACACTTGGAACAAAAATATTGAGATCAATAGAATAAATTGCAACATGTTTATAATTTAAACCAAGTAGAACCCTTCTAAGGGTTATGATTAACCTTGGGAGGGGTGTTTTATTTGGTAATATCGATTCTAAATATTGGACTAAAGGGTTACATTGCTTATGTTGTGTATAGGATCTTTATTTACATCAAAGGTCTAATGGAAAATAAATGATAACTTTATTATAATGATATAAACTAAAACTATGTCTAAGAAAACATAAATACAAATAGAATATTTATTGAGTATAAAAAAAAATGCAAAATCTTATAAATGAGTTTCCCTATGAAAACAAAATTACATATATTTCAAAATTATCCATTATGACTTGTTAAAGCATAAAGCTAGATATGATATTAAAATTTCTTAACACAACTTTATATTACAATGAGAACCATGAGTAAATAATGTGAGTTAGTATAAATCAATTGAAATGCGACCCTAAACTACTCCTTACATTCTAATAGACAATAAAATCCTATAGAGAGGCCAATACTCTTAAAAACCAAGGAAGTGTGAACACTTTTGAAAAATAGTAGCTATACTCGAGTAATTGTTAAGATCTTAGTGGGCAGCATTCACGAACACCTCTGGGTTTTGGTGTAACGGTTCATATCATTTGGTATCAGAGACTCCACCCAGGTTCAAGTCACAGAGTGGGTGGCAACGTCGGCACTGCAATGTTCGTCCGGGGCTCGTATGACTCAAACGGGACACCACCGTATGGGCGCACATCCAGCCCAGAGTCTAGACTGCGGAGCATGGTGGATGTTAAGATCATAGTGGGTAGTCTTCACTAACACCTCGGGGTTTTGGTGTAACGGTTCGTATCAGAGCCTCCACCCAGGTTCAATTCACAGAGCGGGTGGCAACGTCGGCATTGCAGTGTTCGTCCGGGGATCGTATGACTCGAAGGGGATACCACCGTACGGGCGCACATCCAACCTAGAGTCTAGATTGCGGAGTGTGGTGGGATGTTAAGATCCTAGTGGGTGGCCTTCACTAACACCTCGGGGTTTTGGTGTAACGATTCGTATCATTTGTTATCAGAGCCTCCACCCAGGTTCAAGTCACAGAGCGGGTGGCAACGTCGGCATTGCAGTGTTCGTCTGGGGCTCGTACGACTCAAAGGGGACACCACCATACGGGCGCACATCCAGACCAGAGTCTGGACTGTAGAGCATGGTGGGATGTTAAGATCCTAGTGGGCAGCCTTCACAAAAACCTCGGGGTTTTGGTGTAACAGTTCGTATCATTGATGTGAAGAACCTGCAACAATTAATTAATGAAAATACACGAGATAGAAGAACTATCAGAACTCAAAATCACTTTTATTGATCGTAGGCCAATTCGAGGGGGAAACCCCCTTTGAGCAAGCTCAATACAAATAACTTCACCGTACCTTCATTGGTCTCAACACAAACTTATATACTAAGTCTAGGCGCCAATACCATGGGTCAATACCATGTGTCAATACAAACCATGGGCCAATACAAACTATGGATCAACAATTACTACGCGACGACTTACAAAGCATATGCGTACAACAACAATAAGACAAACTATGGATCAACAAATAATACGGGACAAATTACAAAGCATATGCATCCAACAACAATATACTAACAAAGTAAATAGAAGGGGTGACATGGGTTCCTAACATCCCCTCTCCCTTAGAAAAAGCTTTGTCCTCAAAGCTTTAGATGTGGAAATTGATGCAAGATCTGAAGGAGTGGTTCCCCTGTAGCATCCTCGGGTTGCATTCCGGGACACTAACGCCTTTTGAGTTGCAGGGAGGGTTGCTTGGAAGGCTGTAGACGAAGAAGAACCATATCAGTTGCTTGAAAAGTGCGCTCAGAATGGTGCTGATCGACTTGTTGTTTCAGTCGAATTCTTGCCATGTGAAGATTGTCCTGCAGAATGAGAAGAATCTGATCGAGGTGTTAAAGAACTGAGTCAATTGCTTGAACTGGGGAGCTGCTAAGGGTGTATGGAAGAAGAAGTGGCGGTGCATGTCCATGGATTGCTTCATATGGTGTCCTTTTAGATGTGGTATTGTACCACTGGAGCGCTTCTAGGAAATCCATAGAAATAGTTGTCCAAATCTCGGTAGGGATGGGAAAGGGTTCGAGCAGTCCCGAAAGGAGTGTCGTTTCACCCTTGTTGACCTGGAAAGTATCACAGTCAGCCACCATCTATTGAAATGTCAAGTTCAGTCCCTGCCAAAAGAACTTACATTGTTCTCGGTCATACATTATTAGGAACCCAGAGTGCCCTGCTGATGAAGAAGCATGGAGTTCATAGAAGAGATAGCCCTGTTGAACAAATTGCAACCAATTTGGAACAAGCAGAGAAATAGCTGTAAGAGAAACTGGGTCATCAAATGTGTGAGAAGGAGCATATGCCACCATATTGTCCTGACCCTTCTTGTACGTGATCGCATAGGCATAACCCAGGAGTTGGATAACCCATTTCAGGTGTGCTAGGGAGGAGACCCATTGTTCCAGAAAATTTTCCAGACTCTGGAGATTAGTCTTGATGCAGAAATAATTCCCTAATAGGTATGGATGCCACCTATGTACTGCATGCAAAATAGCCATCATTTCCAACTGAGATGTAGATGTGGCTAAATTCTTACCGGAATGGTCTCTTGAAGGCGACAAGCCCACTGGTTCAGTAAGGACACCTACATATCTATCCAGGGAAGTAGGGGAGACCATTGATGGGTGCATCTGAATGGAATGGAGTTGAGCGATGACACCATGTGAATTCTTCTTATGGATATTTTCCAGGCGATGTGAATTGATGATGCGGAGAGACCCTTGTTGTAATCCCTTAAATTTGTGTTGTTTCCCATTAACTGAAAACTACATCCAAAGTTCAGCAAAATCCTATAAGATGGGGCCAAGTGTGCGTAACCATTGAACACCCAAAACCACATCACATCCTCCTAGGGACAAGGAAAATATGTCAGAGCGTAGGTTATAATCTTCCGGAGAGATACGCACATTGTGACACTTCCCCTTGCAAGGTAAGGTGCCCCCATTGGAAACCATGACTTCAAAGTTGGAGCAAGGATGGACAAAACAATCAACATGTTTGGCGATCCAAGGGTAAATGAAGTTATGAGTGCTACCAGAATCAATGAGTATTGTAAGAGGAAGCTTCTTGAAGTAACCCTTGACCCACATTGTTTGGGGGGTGGTGACGCCAGATAAAGCATGGAGAGATATCTTTGGTTGTTCATCTTGAGATAGGGGGTCAATAGGTGGCTCCTGAATGTCGACCTGATCATCCATTGTATCTGGAGCTTCTTCACCAATTTTAGAGGCAGGCGGAGAATCCATATCCAAGAGATAGAGATTTTGTTGAACACATCTATGTCCCCGAGTGAATTTCTCATCGCAATTATAACAAAGCCCTTTTTCTTTGCGTGCTTGCATCTCTGTTTCAGACAAATGCTTGATAGGAGTTGGTCGAGGAGCTGGCGGGATGGGTGGTCGTTGAGAACCCATATTTCTGAAGGGAACAAAAGTGGGTTTGGAGCATTGTTGGGCTGCATTCTTGTCTTCTGCCAACTTAGCCAACCTTAGGCATTCCATCATTGTGTTGGGACATAACATTTTAACCTTTGACCGGATTTCATCCTTAAGACCACTGATAAAACAACTCCTGTAGAATTCATCAAACAATCCTTCTGTGTGATTGGCTAGTTTCTCAAATTATGTCTGATACTCTCTCACAATGCCACTTTGACGAAGTTTAGTGAGTGCTCCGGTGAAGTCATCAAAAGCACTAGGACCAAATCGTTGCAAAAGGAGTTGGCAAAAATCTATCCATTTTGGTTTGTCATGAGCCTTGATGTACCAACGGTACCATTGAAGGGATTCCTGTTCCAAATGAAAGGATGCAAGTGGAACTTTTTGGACATCAAAATTATTATGCAGACTAAAATACTGTTCTGCATGATAGATCCATCCAGTCGGATCAATACCATTGAAGCAAGGAAATTCAAGCTTCGGACCACGAAAATTGCTGGAAGAAGAGAACCCATTGGCTGCAGAAGATTCTTGCTGTTGGTTATTGTTCATGGCTGAATTCTGAAGATGGAGGCTGAGAAATTTTTCATCTAGATCTTGGAGTTTGGTTTGGATGGCTACAAGTGCTTCCTCCATGTTTTTTTCTCCTGCAGCGATGCCAACCATAACCAGGAGTTTTTTTTTTAGGGGGGGGGGGAATGGATAGAAAAACACAAACAAAAGCTTATTTAATAAAGGGAAATTTGGATTTTGGAAAAACTCAGATGGGTAATTGGGGTTTGACTAGGTTTTGGTCACTTTCTGATGGATAGGGAAGCAAAAAATGGGGATTTCAGAAGCAGGGTGAAAGAATGAGAAAATTGGTCAAAGAGGGACAAAGAAGCAAAAATAGGAAATGAACACGGTGGCAAAATTTGGAGGCGAGTGGGTGAAAATTGAAGAAGTTACAGAAAACCCTAAAAATAGACAAATGTGAGATTTCTTGCTTTGGGAAGTAGAATTTGGGATAGGGTCCTCATGAATGAAATATGCAGAATGGGATTGCAAGGGTGTCCGGGAAGTTTCAAGGGAAACAGAGTTAAAACAAGGGAGATATGGCAAAAAAATAAAATTTTATACGGATCTGTTATGGTGCAGAAATAGATGGATCTGCAACGACGCGGAAGTGATCAGCAACAAATGGATCTGAAACGACGTTGAATGGATCGAAAACTGCTGGATCTAAAACAACTTTCAGAATAGATCTGAAACGGTTGGATCTGGAATGACTTTCAAAATGGATCTGAAACAACTGGATCTGAGGCAGCGCAGAAGTGATCGGCAACAGTTCAGCTGAAAATAGATATGGACCCCAGGTATGTGCAGCTTCCTAACAATTCAGGGGTTTCACTCGGCCACCAATGTTGTCTGACGACTTGCGTATTGGGGCAGTACCCCTCACTCCACGGCTCAGGTAAAACTAATAACCGCTTTGCCAAAACAAAATCTCTTGGTTTACCTCACGGGTGGGAATTAGTCAATCAGGTAGGGGTTGTTGCCCTTTTCACTGGCAGGTCCTCTCAATGGGCCAGCTACTTCGGGGTTCCTATGGTACTCCTCACAATGAGTTTTAGGGCTTATGCCCAAGTACTTCCCACAATTAAGCAGATAGGGATTATTCCCAGATCCGAAGCTGCAATAGATGCAAAAAAAAATTTGGCAGAAATTTCACCCAACGAGCCCAAGAAAGTGCTCTGATACCAGATGTGAAGAACTTGCAACAATTAATTAATGAAAATACACGAGATAGCAGAAATATCAGAACTCAGAATCACTTTTATTGATCGCACGCCACTTCGAGGGGGAAACCTCCTTTGAGCAAGCTCAATACAAATAACTTCATTGTACCTTCATTGGTCTTAACACAAACTTATTTACTAAGTCTACGTGTCAATACCATGGGTCAATACCATGTGCCAATACAAACCACGGGCCAATACAAACTATGGATCAACCATTACTACGGAACGACTTACAAAGCATATGCGTCCAACAACAATAAGACAAACTATGGATCAACAAATACTACGGGGCGACTTACAAAGCATATGCGTCCAACAACAATATACTAACAAAGCAAATAGAAGGGGTGACATGGGTTCCTAACATTAATTCATAAGGGGTTTACTCACTAAACTCATGATATAGTATGCCCATTTAAAATATGTATTTATACTAAAGTGATTTAGCAATTCAATTTATTATCCCATGAATGGTCTTGCTATGCCATAAGTATAGGACTATAAAATATTAAAGGAGACAGAAAAATTTAAAATACTAACCTTCAAATTTTAAAATATGTTGTATGTAGATCAAGAATTGGTTGTCTTAAACAATTAGCTGCCAGAAAAGTTTCCTATTTCGTGCATCAAACAATGACCGGAAAAAAGTGTCGTAACTATAACAATTTTGTCGAAACTTGTCCTAAACAAACTAATTATAAATTCATTATCATCGGACTTTAGATGAAAGTGAAACATGGTCAAAGTTAACCAAAAGAAAAATTCAACGACTGTTGCTATCTCCCAAATAGCTATATACCCTTCCACACATGTAAAATAGTTCATCGTAAGTTCGACTAAAGATTATCATAAGACCGACTGCCAATGCACTTTGTCATACTTACAATGATTGTTGGGGCACCAAGAAAAAACTAGCTATTTTTTTCATGATTTTGAAGTATTTTTCAATGATAAAAAAGATTTTATCCCAATCATCGTAATATTTCATTGAATTTTGATCACATATGTAGTAGTAATTATGTATAAAAACCATAAAATTATTGAACTAAATCTAATTGTCAATAAAATATTTATTCATTATTTTTTTTCAACTCAAATGGATATATTGGCATTTATAAAAAGTTGAAAAAATTAGCAATAAAATTTACAACAGTCCAATAATTGGCTTTATAGGATCTTGAGTAGTATTCAACCCATATATATATGTCCAAATTCTTAAAACTACTTGCATAAGGTTATCAACTACTACATTACCATAGATTTTTACATATTGGCCTAATAATAACTGGCAAAAAATAGTGCATTCATATGACTAAAGAAAGAGAAAACTAAGTGGTATTGTGACCACTGTCCATGACCCCATCTTCATCATTGTCTCCTATGTGCTCCTCTGAGCTGGAAATGTTGACAACTACATTAACAGTTTGTTGGACAAAAGTATATTTATTGCCCTTACTTCCAACTAGTTGGTCAGTAATTTTGGAATAGTTTGTAATCAAAAACTCCTCATGATGATCTAGGGTATCCATGATTGTATCCGCATGTGCTCCATAGACCCTGATTTTTCCTTCAATGTCATCCCGGTGATGATCTAACCCAAACAATTGTCCTTCATGAATTCTCATATTTCCCGCAACATCATCCAAACGTTGGCCCAAACCATTTGTGTGAGCATTTTTCTAACTGATTGCTTCCAATAATCCTTTCAGCTACAAGTTCATCCAACAAAGATTCGCTTGGATGTCTCTAATGTCATCTCTGGCATCCCGAATTTCTTTCGACAACTCTTGGAATGTTTTAGTCCCATCCGACTCGGCCTTCATTTTTAATGAAGGAAGGGACAAACCCAACAAGAGACCCGAGTCCCACACATACAACAAAGGGTCACCAAATATCTCGAGTTCCCCACTTCTAGTGTAGGGTATTCAAAGGACCCAAGTCCCATGGTTTCTAAAGCTTCACCACAAAACCCGAACTCCACACTTTCCATAACAGGATAATCTCCATGCTACCAATCCTATGAGCATTAATTTCTAGCTAGCCATCATCGACATGCCCAGTCCCGTAGCCAGAGCTTACTACTGGTAATCTGTCCTCCAGACACCCACTAGTAATAATAACAAAGATCCACTCCCTTAGGGTGAAGGGAATGTCAACTTCATCCTCTACTGAACTCAAAATCATCATCTCCAAATCGCAAACAATGTTAGACTTCCACCACGCTAGACAACGTTTAATCCCATTTGCATTAACAAAACTTGGGTAGGGAGATTCATAATGTGGGGAGCCTATAAGCATCCTCATGAGTGCAATTCCCATAGCATCCTCCGTACAAGGTGGTGAGTGGTGCATTAAACCATGCCTTTGGATTTTGAATTGACGGTTACTAGCATTAATTGTGGATGGAAGATTGTTGTTTGAATGAACCATACAAACATTATATAACAACCTTAGGGGAGCCAACATGGTTATAGTTGGCACCCAATTTTTTTATGCCCCCTCGTGATAGAAGAGTAGCCTCATTTGTTATCTTGATCCACATGTAGAAGTTGAGCATTTGAGATTCAAAGGAGAATCCCATTGATGCGCTTTTGAAGCATTCCCACAAATTTATCCATGAGATCCTTTCTTTGTCTGTCTTGGGAGATGATCACGAGGGAATCTCCTATTACAACAATTGATTGGATTCCAAGAGAGACAACTTGATCAAGTGCCAAATAAAGAGCATAACAATCTACTTGATTGTTGGTAGCTTTCCTTAGACCACACGCAAACGTTAGTATTGTAGTCCCTCCGAAATCAAGAAGGATCCCTGCACCTACGTCTCTAACAAAAGATTTATATTCATTATTGATAATGAAAGTCAATGTCATTCATAAATAAATTTAAATAAATTTAACCTTACCTCTATATATTTAGTTATAAATTCATAAATTTAAGTTTATTTAATTTATGATAGTGAATGTCAATGCCATTTATAAAATAATTTAATTAATAAATTATTGGACTAAATCCAATAGTCGTCACAAAAAAAACTTTATTCATTCAGCATAATGAATGTACGTGCCATTTATAAATGAATTTAAAATAATTTAATTTAATAGAATGGAGAAGTACATATCTATCTTACCATAAAATGATGACATACAAAATCTTTGGGCCATCCATGAACCAAACTAACAATTTACAACAAGTCAATGTACTCATTATCATATTTCTAAGAGATTCTTCAAATAATTTAAAAGAAAATTTTCAATTACACACTAATATGTGATATAATCCACGCACATGCCTTCATTTAAAGATTAATTTGTAATAAAAATATTTCGAGATGTTTTTATTTCCAAGCTGTCACCTGTATATGTTCTCAACTACTTCGTACGATTCTTCATAAAATAAGTTAAATGTGTTCCCAAGTCTTTCTTATAGCTCTCGGGGTCTCCATAAAATTAGTTTAAAATATAAATATATGTTTCAACATATCTGGCCGATGTTAATGGAAAGCAAAAGCACGAAAATGGGTTTTTTAAAGTCAAGCAAAATTATTGTTTAATAATAGTTTTTTTTCATATGGTTTCCTATTGAAGGATAGCTAGGACGCATTTAGCATTTAGTTTTAGTTTAAAACTAATTTCTTGGAGAGACGTAGAGTTATAAGACAGACTGTAGAATATATTTAACTTATTTTAATGAGTCATACGATTTCGTTTTGAACTTCTTTACCTGGCCATGGAAGTGACCTCAAATGAAGTCAAAGCTGTACACCTTAGAAAAGGGATATGTTGTTTTTATATATTGTATTACAAATATAATTAAAATGTTTTTATCGTGAATAAAGATATTTTTCATTTCATGAATATTTTTTTTTAATTTAATTGTTTTTATTTAAAATATTACAAAAATATTATTAAATCTTTCATAATTATGAGAAGTTAAAAATTATAAAAATATAATTATAATAAATATTTTTAAATTATTATAATCAAATATCATTAACTTTATTATTTTGTTGTTCTTCCCAACCTCTCTCAATGTCACCTTTTAAATGGAGCTTAGCATCACTTTTTTAATACACTTCTTACTTCTACAACTTCAACTTATTTGTGAAAAGCTTGGTGTCTATGTGAATTGGTTCGTGGGTGTGTCATAAATGTAACTAACTTATGGTGAATGTAACTTACATTTAGCTTTTGTAACTTATTTGTAAAAAGCATGGTGTCTATGTGAAGGGTTAATATAACTCACTTATGGTAAATGTATGGTGAATGTAACTTACATGTATGTTTTGTTGTTTTGAAAAGCTTGGTGTCTATGTGAAGGGTAATGTAACTCACTTATGGTAAATGTATGGTGAATGTAACTTACATGTATGTTTTGTAGTTTTGTAATGTAGTGTTTATATATATATATATATATATGGGCAGAAAAAATATAGAGAGAATGATCAAAAATTATTTTCATTTTATAATATGATTTAATAATGTTTATTTTAGAATTTATAAGTTTTAAAAACAAATAATAAAAATTAATAGTGGGGTTAAAATCACAAAAAATTGATTTGTGTGAGTTATTTAACTAATATGCACACCTTAGTTAAGGTTTGATGATCGACATATTGTTTATATTTTACTCATTGCTAAAAACAATGAAGTATTGCAAGTTTAAATATAACAAGTGTGGTGATGTGATATTTCATATTTTTAATATATATATATCATTTGAGGAATATCACAATCCAAAATAATCCTTACAGAATATCGTAATGCCGCATAACCCTTAATGAATGTCATAGTGTGACCTAATTATTCAAGAATATAAGAATGTAACATAAGTTACATAATATCAACTAATATGGTTAACCATAGTGAATCAAAATCCACTGCATTCAACCATATTCTTATGTGGTCAACAATAAACAACCATATTCAACTATATTTAATCAAGTTCAAACATAATAAACCACACTCAACTCAATTAACTTAAAGTCAACCATAATCAATCTATAATTAAAACAAAAAATTTAAAATTTCATCATAACTTTAAAAAATCATTACAATTCTCACTTATTTTTTATTGATAAAATTTGAATAAATGAATCAAATTTTATTTTTGATTGATAAAATTTGAATAAATGAATCAAATTTTAACTATGTTTTGGCATTGATTTAGGAAAATAAAAACCATACCATGATGCAAGTGTGGCACGATAAGAGGCGAGGTGGGTGATCAAATGTTAGATTGAGTTTGCATGTGATGATGCATGATGTAATGTGTCTTGGTCCCAGTGAAAGTGAAAAAGGAGGTTTACGAGCTGTTTTTTATTTTTATAAAAGTTAGGGAGCTTGATCTAAGTATATAGTTCAATCAAAGCTTAATCATTGATTGACATATAAATGTCAATCGATGTTTAAACTTAACACCATCCAAAAACTCAAAAACTCACTCAGCTATTGGCACCCTAAAAACTTCTCAATTGAGATATTTACTAAGAGTTTTATCAAGGTTTTAATAAATCAATCGAGTCCTTGATAAGTACCACAATTGAGGGTATGAAAACATCATTTTCACATGCTAAATTCAAACATCATTTTCACATGCTAAATTCTCAAGAAGTTTGACTGGGTTAAGGATAATTGAAGATAAGGATAATTGAAGATATCTTTGGTTGACCTATTCCCATAAAAGCCTTTTCAACTTAAAAATTGGTATTCTTCTTATGTGCTTGCTTATTTATTAGCCATAGGTAAATAACACATAGAAAAAATGCATGGTATGGTTCTATGTGAAGCATTAACATAAGAAGCACATGGAAGATGAAAGAAGAAGTAATCGACTCAATGCATTGTACATACCTCGTATTCTTAGATACTAGTAAAAAAATTTGTGTTGGTGTTTTACGTGACCATGGTATTGGGTAACCTATGGTATTAGCATGTGATAAGACCTATTTAAAGGATTGAGTAACTCTATTGTAAGATTCCTATGCATAAGAGGATCGGGTGTGTGCAAGAAGATGAGGGTCACTTTAGATGCAATGCTACTTTTTTCAAATCTCGTTCCTGATACCTAAAACATAACGCGTTTCTGATATTTACCACCTGCCATGGTAAGACCCGAGCCTAACATGTCATTGGACATGTAGGCTAGGTAACAATAACGCGTACGCGTTATGTAGTTAAAAAACGCGTACGCGTTATGTAGTTAAAAATCGCGTACGCGATATGTAAAACTAAAAATGAATTTAAAAACACAGTCGGCCGATTGCCGACCACCCGCGACACTCACGCATCAGAAATGCGAATAGAGGCGAAATTGACCCTGGACGAAGATGGTTTGTGGCCCACTCAACTATCCGTGTTGCTCGATTTAGCTGGAGGGGAGACAAATTCACCGGTGCATTCTCATCTAGTCAGGTAATTCATTCACCCAAATCATTTTTTTGTGATTTTTTAATCCAAATTACTATTTTTTTATTGTTTAACCTAGTTTTGTAATATTGATCAAATTGGGAATAACCCAATTTTTAATTAAATTCACACCTCAAAATGAAACCCTTTTCAAAAAACTCAAAACTTCATAATCAAACCAAAAATTGAAAAAATTAAAACTCCCCCCTTTCTACAATGTATTCATCTAAGTCACCCGACACGAGGACACGGGACACGAGTGTCCCCACCAGGCTTCAAATTTGAAGCCTTCAGGCCACTTCAAATTTTACCCACACGTCATAGAAGGCCACTTCAAATTTTACCATGCAAAAAAAATTTAATTTCATGGTAAGCCCTTCAATAATTAAATTAACCACTACTGTTTAAAATTGCAACAGAAGGGTAGCTTCAAATTTCACCCATCAACAATTTTTAGTGGGAAATTGGGAATGCGGCTACTAGCTAGGTGACTTGGGAGTGGGACTCGCTTACTCTCCAATATCCACGTGTTCGATCATCCATGGATCATGGACCATTGGGCCTCTAATAATATCATTGAGCAACTTACGTGGACGGGCTTACACTGAGTAGCCCATGGCTTGAACGCTTCGAAGTTCTCGTGTTTGTAGTGAGCGCTTACGTGTTTAACACATTTAATGGCATCAACAAAATTATTAAACCTGGAAGGTGGCTCATACGTGTTGTTGCTAGCGGGCTTACCAAGTTACAAATTATCACATACCAATTCGTGAATGCTGACTCCGTGAGTTAATTGAGTATTCAATGTATAATATATTATGTTAATATGCCCCCGCGAATTTGGCATTTCAGACAAAATCCACAATCCATAAACTTCTTGTAATGTTGCAGTTTGTTGCTCCTGCCCGTGGCCCCTACCTATAGACCTGTGTTTTCTTTGTTGTATCAAGTCAATCCTGCAACTCCCAAGTTCCACCTTTTGTTTTCTTTGTTGTATCAAGTCAATGCTGGAATTCCATGCTTCCATGGCTCCGACCATATTGCATGAATAGAAACAAGCTTTTTATTATACCCCTATTCCACTGTGGTTGAGCTACTTCCAAGTTCCACCTACCCTATCTCCTCCAGTCCTCCAGGATAGTTTGCGGAGCGAAGCTGGCAATGCCAGCCTGCCATAAACATATTTAAAGAAATTCGTTTTCTTTGAGGAGCTCAACTTCAAGGCTGACTAGATTTTTGACATCCTATGAATTTACAGGTCTGCTATATCCACTAAAAAATAAAGCCTCTCAACTTTACTACGTTAGTAAACATTGAAATTTTGATGTACTATTACATTTTCAAATGAAAAGAATAACTTATTATTAATAAAAAAATCAAATCATATTAATATATTAATGAATTTGAATTTAGCTTCCCAATATTAAAATAAATTATACATTTTAAATGATCCACAACCAAATATTATCCTGAGAAGGAAATGGAAAAAAAGGAATTTCCTCAACACAACATGCTATTTCCTTATGATGATGCTTTTAAGTTTATGATTACCAACCTTGGAATCAGGTTTGGTTATCCGAAGGTGTAATATCTTCTAAGCTAAGTCAATAGGTAGGGATGTTGGTATTGATATAATTATGACAAAGTTTTATAAAGGATTAGGAACAATTCCGTTGGCTTGTAGATGACATATTTATGGATAAAAAGCTTGTTGTTATGAGATAATGACATCATGCCTCAAAAACATGTCCCATACAATCTAATGTTAATGGGCGCTCTACATAGAAATTGGAATGTCAACATTTGTGAGTACAATAAATATGTGGATGATTTTGGCCTACTACAACTTTAATATATTGAGTGGATTGATAACCTTCACAATTATATAAGAGATTGTAGCTATGACTAGGAGGAGAGTTAACAATGCAACAAAATCAAGTAATCGAATTTTGTGCATAAAATGAACATAAGACTCCCACCAAATTTCACTGAATCTACGTCTTAACAAAAGAACTCATCGTTTCACGGGATTCCACCCCATCAATCCTTTTAACAGTAATGGCCATAACAGTTGCTACAACCCTAGCGCGAGAAAAATCAATCGAGCTACGCATGACAATACTTGAAACCAGACTTTTTGAACTCCCTATTACGTCATAGGAATCAATACTACTTTCTCCACAACATGTGGCACCCTCAATATCTTCCATCACCGCAATTTACATTTGATAAAAAACTTGTTCCGAAATAGTAACTACCCCATTCTTTGCTCTAAAAAGGCCTCGGTTAACCTAGAATCCAATCCATACAACATGAACACATCCATATATACACATAGAATAAATATTAATAAATTTCTCATAGCCCTTCAATAGTGTTCAATATCTCATAGCCCTTCATAGTGAAATGGGACCCCACCCTTCAAATTTGATCCCTGGTCCCCACTAGACACGGTGACCCCCGGAATTATGACACGTAGGACACGGTGACCCCCGGAATTAATATATTTTTAAAATATATTAAAATTTAAAAATATAGACATATAGATCATCCAATAAAACTTAACATTTACAATTACAAATATTCAATAGAAATTACATTTACAATTACAAATATGAAATATTCAATAGAAATTAGATCATTCACAAATCACAACACATTTGTCATTCACAATCACAAAACACAATGAGACATTGAGACACATAGATGCAAACTCATCACTGCCTTGATCCTCCTCCTCCATGCCTGAATCAACAAACTCATCACTGCCTTGATCCTCCTCCTCCTCCTCTCTGCCAATCTGACTAACTTACTTTTTAATTGTCAAATGTTTAATTTTAAGTTTTAAATGTATGTAAGTAAATGCCATTAAATTGCTTATGTGAGTTTGATTTAATACATGTTCAATTTTGAAGAGACGTCATTATATACCATGTATATGTTTCTAATGATTTTCGTATTAATGTCTTTATTGCAGTTGCAGCTATGGATGCCAATGCCGAAATATTGATTGAGCTTGCCCAATTGAGGGGCATAAGTGCAGCTTTTAGTGGTGGCGACGGGATTCGCCGTTCACTTGCATCAACCTTGGATGCAATTGTGGACACAATTTCACAATCTACGAATGTCCTATATGATATTACATCTTACAGAGAAAGAAAAAGACAACAATATGCTGATGGACTAGATTACAATGCAGTAAAAAAGTTGAAAATATCCAAAGAGGTTATATTTGCATTGTTTAGGGACCCTCGGACGGGGGAAATCCCTAATGCAAGCAAGCCGCATATCTCCATTGAGTGGTGCACGTTTCAACCATTTGTTGATAACTGGATGGACAGATGGTACATGGTTTTTGATATGCCACCACACAACAACAGGGAAATTCCCTTATATTTCCTTCGAAAGATGTACGCAAAGTTCGTGTTGCATAAACACGTTAACTATTTTGACATCTTACAGTTCCAGGGGATCAGTGGGGGGATGCCCCAAAACCGACCCAATGCCAGGCTTCGAGACCAGGATCGCCCTATCCCTGCACCTCGCAGGCAGTTGCCTGGGCCAGATGTCCCACCAGCACATCGCATTATTCTGCAGACACGGGATGCATTTTTGAGTTTGGCACGGGCGGTTGTTCGCCATGGCAGGATGGTTCAACATATGGGTGAGGAAGGGACATCTGTCCCTGGTGTGGTACATACACCAGCTCGTCACCATGCAGGACCATCAGCTAGTGCAGGACCATCAGGACCATCCACTAGTGCAGGACCATCAGGACCATCCACTAGTGCAGGACCATCAGGACCATCCACTAGTGCAGGACCATCAGCTATTCCCCATCCTAGTACTGATCCTCACGAGTGCATGTCATGTGGTCGTCCCTGCTATGGTATTGCCTCAGATGTTGCCTTCAGTGGCTTTTTGAGAGAGGTATCTTGATGGTTAATTGTAATAAATTCTTCATTTATTTTCGTCTTTGTACACATATATAGTTTGAGCTAATATATTAATTTTGTGAACTTGCAGTTGATGATGATTGCCGGCAGTGACGCCCCAGAGCCGGATGTTTTAGACTCTACAGGGGGGCATGATGCTACCCATTCGGTAGGCCCATCTTATATACCACCTATTGCCGTATCTCACACCGAGGTAAACATTTTAAAATTTCAGTTTTTTAATACTTGTTAATTTGTTAATTTCCACATACTTTACATTTTAGTTCATTAATGCTATATACGGTCTAATATTTACAATTATTAAACTTGCAGATGGCAGATCCTTCACAGGGGCAAGGTAATGTGGAGGTAGTACCCATGGTCATACCGTCCCCTGAAACGTCTGGGCTCCAGGTAAACAATTAAAAATGACATTTTTTAAATACATGTTTGTTTGTTGAATCATGCATGTCTAACTACATGAACACTTGCTGACTGTAGGCACCATCCGACACATCTGGCCCATTGCCTGGATTTGCATCTCCCTCCAGGCCATTCATGAACAAGGGTCGTGTGTATGTGAGGCGTTCTACTCCGATAAAGAATCCAGCTGCCCACGACCATGGGCTTACTCACACCACGGTAATGTATATCCTTCGATGATATTTGTTGTTTAACTTGAAATCCAGTGCATAAATCGTTTTTGTTAATGTTTGAATTGCATGTTTACTGCAACAGGAACCTGAGTTGTCTGCTGAGAACCTTGCATCGATGGTTGATGCAGCAGTTAGTGCCGCATCTGCAGTGGCGACTGATCACACACAGGTATGTAACTATTTCAACATTATCTTTACATAGTTTATTATTGTTGGACCTATTGTTTATTCATGCATTTCTAACTATTTCAACATTTTTTCATTGTAGCCACCACCAGCAGGAGCAGTGCCTGGCCCCCCTGGTTCGACCATCCTGGATGTTCAACCGACGGCTCCATCTGCTACACAAGCAATGCAATCTCCTTTGTCAGTTGAGGTGAGATGTCCTTCAGTGACCAACTGTTTCATGCACTTTCCATGCACCAGTTGATAATTGTTGAGCTAATGTATTAGTGTACATAGTTAGTTGAATTTAACAATTGATATTTAATTTGCAGGATCCAGGGATTCACATTGATCCTAGGGATGTGCCTAGAGGATCAACCTCGGGAAAGAACAAGAGAAAGCTTGAGTTTTGATAGTTTTGGATAGTTTTGGACACATGTGCTTTTGGATACTTTTGTATATATATGTACTTTTCGATACATTCAGTTTTGGAGACATGTACATTGACTTTATTGTGCATGTACTTTTGGAAACATGTACATTGACTTCATTGGATATATGTACTTTTTGATACTTTTGGATACACATGTACTTTTGGAGACATGCACTTTTGGAGACTTTTGGATATACATGTACTTTTGGAGACATGCACTTTTGGATACTTTTGGATATATATGTACTTTTGGATACATGTACTTGTGTCAATCTAATGTGTTGATGTGTAATTTAATCAAACTAAATGCAATACAATGTTTTCAAGGTTTCAACGAATTCACTCATGCACACCCATTGCCATCAACTACCAATGAAAGTCTAACATTATGAGGTTCTTC
Source organism: Larix kaempferi (assembly GCA_027924585.1). Classification (NCBI taxonomy): domain Eukaryota; kingdom Viridiplantae; phylum Streptophyta; class Pinopsida; order Pinales; family Pinaceae; genus Larix; species Larix kaempferi. The sequence goes on along the minus strand of BSBM01000589.1, from coordinate 10,081,321 downwards.
TTTAAAAATGGGTAATATTTCCTTGATGATCGTAAATTGAGAACCATTTGTAGCCACTCATATAATACCATCTTCACTTATCTTTGTACATGATAATCCATATAATGTGCTATGTTTTTTAACCTAAACAATCATCAAAAACCTATAATTATAGGGATATGACAAAGAACCTTATGGGGCACATTATATATTAACCTTGTGTATACATTAGGATCTTTGTCATACCATTGTTTGAAATGTCATTCAATACCTTCAATTTTATCAACATCAAATTAGTAGACAAAGTGACTCATCTTTGATCTCTTGTATAGGCCTTTGTGTGCCTTATCAATAAGATGTACATCATGAATATTATCATAGGTCTCATACATAGGTGCATCCTCATCCATGCAAACAAAGGTGTCATGGATCAACCTATTATCCCTTTATTCTCAATAATATTAGTATCATTATCTTCCATAGGATCAAATTCAACTCCATCACCCCCATTATTGCTACTCTAAATTGCAGCCTTAGGAGTTTTGATCATGTGTTTTTGTCTCTTTAGGAGTTTTGAAATATTATACTCTTTCAAAAATAATATGGAAGTTCAAATATTTAAAAGTGGCTTAAATTATAAAATGGGCGGAAATTCACCAAGTGTCCCTGAACAGCATTTTCATGCGACTTGCAACTCGACATAACTCGGAAATCGGACGTCGGACCGACGAACCGTCGACTCCGTTGGTCTCCTGGCGTGCGATTACCTCTAGGGGCCCTCTCCCTCGTCTCCCCATGGCCCAGTGGTTTCATTGTGCACTCATTTCGTAAACTAGGGTTTTGCTCAGTTTAATTGCATGCAATCTCGCATTGGTGGGTCAACTCTGCAAAAACCTCCCCCGAGCCAGTGTTGGCAGTGTTCCCACGTCGGCATTGCCCACACACACTTGCGGGAGCCAACAGCACGCAATCTTCCTGCTCCGTTTGCTTTTTGGCTCCCGGACGGAAATTCACCAAGTGTCCCTGAACGGCATTTTCATGCGACTTGCAACTCGACATAAATCGGAAACCGGACGTCGGACCGACGAACCGTCGACTCCGTTGGTCTCCTAGCGTGCGATTACCTCTAGGGGGCCCTCTCCCTCGTCTCCCCATGGCCCAGTGGCTTCATTGTGCATTCATTTCGTAAACTAGGGTTTTGCTCAGTGTAATTGCATGCAATCTCGCATTGGTAGGTCAAATCTGCAAAAACCTCCCCCGAGCCAGTGTTGGCAGTGTTCCCACGTCGGCATTTCCCACACACACTTGCGGGAGCCAACGGCACGCAATCTTCCTGCTCCGTTTGCTTTTTGGCTCCCGGACAGAAATTCACCAAGTGTCCCTGAACGGCATTTTCATGCGACTTGCAACTCGACATAACTCGAAAACCGGACGTCGGACCGACGAACCGTCGACTCCGTTGGTCTCCTGGCATGCGATTACCTCTAGGGGGCCCTATCCCTCGTCTCCCCATGGCCCAGTGGCTTCATTGTCCATTCATTTCGTAAACTAGGGTTTTGCTCAGTGTAATTGCATGCAATCTCGCATTGGTAGGTCAACTCTGCAAAAACCTCCCCCGAGCCAGTGTTGGCAGTGTTCCCACGTCGGCATTGCCCACACACACTTGCGGGAGCCAACGGCATGCAATCTTCCTGCTCCGTTTGCTTTTTGGCTCCCGGACGGAAATTCACCAAGTGTCCCTGAACGGCATTTTCATGCGACTTGCAACTCGACATAACTCGAAAACCGGACGTCGGACCGATGAACCGTCGACTCCATTGGTCTCCTGGCATGCGATTACCTCTAGGGGGCCCTCTCCCTCGTCTCCCCATGGCCTAGTGGCTTCATTGTGCATTCATTTCGTAAACTAGGGTTTTGCTCAGTGTGGGAGTGTGCAATTTTTGCACACAGGGGTCAACTTTGGAAAATCATCCACCGGGCAAGTATGGCTAGTGTTCCTAGCCCGAACCTATCTAGACACACCTGCAGGACTCCTCGAAACCCGTTTTTGTTGCATGGTTGGAGTTCTATGCCCCCGGTAAGTATCCAGCAGGTGTCCCTGAAGGCCTTCTGGTAGTGAGACGAGACGAGCCATAGAATGAAGACCGTGGCTCGGATCGACGAACCGTCGACTCTGTTGGATTCAGCACACCGGGATAGTGCCAGGGATGCCCCTCCCCTCTTACCCGGTGGCCCATGTGTCACCTTGCAGGTCCATCTTGGAAACTAGGGTTTTGCTAAGTGTGGGAGTGTGCAATTTTTGCACACGGGGGTCAACTTTGGAAAATCATCCACCGGGAAAGTATGGCTAGTGTTCCTAGCCCGAACCTGTCTAGACACACCTACAGGTCTCCCCGGAACCCGGTTTTGTTGCATGGTTGGAGTTCTATGCCCCCGGTAGGTATCCAGCAGGTGTCCCTGAAGGCCTTCTGGTAGTGAGACGGGACGAGCCATAGAATGAAGACCGTGGCTCGGATCGACGAACCGTCGACTCCATTGGATTCAGCACACCGATATTGTGGTAGGGGTGCCCCTCCCCTCCTACCCGGTGGCCCATGTGTCACCTTGCAGGTCCATCTTTGAAACTAGGGTTTTGCTCAGTGTGGGAGTGTGCAATTTTTGCACACGGGGATCAACTTTGGAAAATCATCCACCGGGCGGGTATGGCTAGTGTTCCTAGCCCGAACCTGCCTAGACACTTTGGAAACTAGGTTTTTGCAGGTCCATGATGATGATGATGGTGATGATGATGAAGATGTTGATGATGATGGCTTGGTCTAAGGTGGTGCTCTCAACTAGCTAATTCATTATGAAATATTTAACAAGACATGAATTAAATTTAATATAAGTGTATTGTTTAATATAGTGAGCATGAAAATAGTGAAAATAGTATAGTATTAAAAGTATGTAACGTACCTCATCATGCTAGATCCCACCTATTATCATACAACCAAGCCCTCCGGATCATATCTTATACTGATGGTCTCCATTAGTCTCTCGTGCTCTGTATCCGGTAAGAAGTAGCGTACCTTCGATGTATTTCGACTAGGCATTGTTCGTACCTGAAGGTTTGTGCCAATGATTAAGTTGGTAAAGTGATATACACTTGCACCTGGTTTGTAATCCCTGTAAACATATCCACCCTTCTTTCTTCCATTGTTGTCCCGTGTCAAGTATTCACCTTTAACAACCATAGACCCAGTTGGAAAGTGGTTGTTTTCATCGTCAGTCATGGACACAATGAGAGTTTGCTTTCCATCTATACAGCGTGCCAACCAATATTCATCACCCCATTCAGTATCTTTTGAGGCAACCACTGCGTATATGTGCCCTCCATTATATGATTGTAGGTATATGATCAAAATATTTTTCGTGCGATACAAGGCCATTAATGTGCATTTGAAGACTACGTAAACAAACAAAAAATGTTAAGGAAATGCATCATACCGGGTTGTACAAGGTCTGAGACATGATCAAAATCTGCAGAAATAGATGATTGGTCTTCTTCCAACGGAGTTAACTCAACAATTGCACGCTGATCAAGTGGAAGTGATATGCGATCCCATCCATCAACCCAATCCAATGATTCACACCCATCCCAGTCACCATCACAACAAGGCGGGCAAAAACAAGCGAGTTTTCTGGTCCAAATTTCAAATACTGGGTTATCAGAGCTTCGAACCGAATGAAAGCCACGAGTCCCAGGCACAGTCTTGCATTCCCATGCATGTGAACGATCTATGTCTACCACCTCCCAAAAAAATCTCTCCACATGTCTCTTTCTTGTGGATTCTACTCGCATAGTTGATTCCTCTCCCATTACTGACGTGCACCACCTGACTATAGATTGAGCATTTAGAATAGTAGATTCTGTAGATACTTTCAATTCCTCTCTTCGTAGGGCTGTTTTGACACATGCTCCGGCTCCATCATGCTCTCCTTTACCATGCCCAGTCTCAAAATAGTTCCACATATGTGGCACTTTGTAGTTTTTATGCAATGAACACAACCACTGAAATATGCGTGCATTTTTGAACTGACCAGCACACCCATCAGACCAAATCCAGTGTCGGTCCATCTGTATGTTCCTTCCCTTCAAGTGATCATAGAACATGATGAAGCAATGACGTACATAGTGGAAGTCGTGGCACCTATCATCACTTATGTAGAAGTGATATTCCTTCAGAATTTCTCTTTGCTCTTCAGTGCTATTTGGGCCATGCCTATATGTGATATGGACCATCAAGGAAACCTGCTCAGAGTGATAATACTGACTTTGGATCTCATTTTGAGGTTGCAGAGTGTAGTTCTCGGCAAAATCAACAACTGAAAGTATAGTACCAAGGGGAAATGTATCTCTACATATTCTAAACTTCTCATCCTGCCATCGTGCCACGTGGACATGCTGAACATATTGATGTGTCTTTTCAATAAATTCCTTGATGAAGTCACTAACTTGTACCTGGTGACACAAAATGATCTCAATGTCAGTTTTTTGTTGTAAGTAAGGATTGAAATGTAACCGTTACAACATAATTTTATAGATATAAATGCATACCTGAGATGTCACCAATTGTATTTTTTTGCTTTCTTTCCCTGGGACTATTTCATAGTTGATATATTTGAAACTTTTCATGTCTGTAACCATTTTCCCAAATTCACTGTCTCCATTCTCGTGCATACATTGGCTCAATAATGCCATTCCAGCACAGTTGGAGCATGTTCCATCCAAACAAGATTTTGCATAGTATGTTTGCCCCTCGGGCCTATTGCACATGATGCTATGAATGAATTCTCTTGATGAAGTCGGTGGTATTGTCATGGAGCAATCCTGCACAATGTTAGTATGCAACACACGACGAATGTACAAAAATGTTTCATAGTAATATTCATATTCTACATGGTATCTACAACAACAAGTGTTACGAAGAGTATTTATTCTAACATACCATGGCTTACATTTCTCAAAAGATCTTTGCCCCAAGTTCAATTGTCTATGCTCAATCTTAAATTTCTCGTAAAGCTCTGTCTGTGTTATATCAAGAAGATGCTTAGTATGTGGTTCAAGATCCTTTGAACCCCTTCTTAGTTTTAGTACATCCTTTCGGTTTGAAGAAGGCCTTGTGTGATCATGCCAAAAACTGTGCACTAGTCCCTTTACTGCATCAACTAGCTTCATGTCACGACGTGGCAACCGACCAACAAAGGCCCAAAAATCTGTCTGATCGGTTGTGTCAAGATGTTCTCTTCTAATAGAATACCTACGGAGGGTTTTTACATTCAAATTAACTAGTTCGGATGTAGGCCTGAGAATACGAAGGGCCCTGGTGTTCTTATCTGCAATTGATTGTGACAACACACGACGAGCAGCATTGCGGTCCTTTGAACGTGTGTTCTTACCAATTTTACCAAATGCATCTACTAGGCTTTTAACTATATGAGAACTTGGTTCAGAATTCTTTATCATCTTTATCCCTAACTTTTTCCTAACAACATTCATGCTCCTAGATTTTAACAATGATAAAAATAATCTACATTTATCTCCATCACATTTAGAAACAAAATATTTATCAAGTATCTGTTGAGTTTGATAAGCAATACTACGTTTAGATAGCGTACCTTCAATGGAATTCATAAGTCTTTCATCAACTTGTATACGCTTCGGAGTTCTTCGACGTGTGCTTGCTAATGGAGGTAAGGGGGTTGGAATTGTACCATGTAGCGCATCACCAAGACGCTCTGGCGTTTCAGTAGTAGCTCGGTGTCCTTCATTCTCTTCCTGGTAGTTGGATGGTGGAAGTCCAACATCCTCATCCATGGTCTGTGGAAGTCCAACATCCCCTTGTGGAAGTCCAACATCCTCATCGATGGTGTGGATAACATTCTCTTCTTCAACAGTAGGCAAAATGTCCAACACCTCTTTGACTTCATCGCTTGTATAACCACATCCGGATAGCAAATTGAGTGTTTCTTCGTGAGCTTCATCTTGAGATGGTAACTTATCACTTTGACATGAAGTGGGAATTGAAACATCCCCTAATGAGCACCTACGTTTTGCTTCTTGATTACTTCCATGGGGTGCTTGTTCAACAACTATTGTGGAAATTGAAGGTCCCTCTTGTCGTGGATTAATAGGATGAACCATGGTATCCTCTACAATTGGATTTGGATTAGTTTCCAAAGAAAGCCTCCGATTCATCATGTATATTCTTTTCTTTTCTTTCTCTTCTTCAATGACTTCTTGAGATCTCTTCTTCCTTGTTGATTTGTTTACTCGGTTACGTGCATTCCCCATCACCACAATGATCAATTCAATATAGTTTGTTTTTGTTGCTCCTCAATTACAAGCTCTTCAATAATAAGCAAATGGAAGTTCTTCCTTGTTGGTCTTGAAGCTTGATATCTTACCTTGTGTGCTCCTCAAATATAGGCAAAATGAATCTTTCAAAGGCCTTATCTTTGGTGTTCTTCAATTGGAGATTCTTCAAGCTTGCTAATTATTTTCTTCAAATATGGCCATATAACCCAACACCACAGTGAGCAACCATGAAAGATGTCCTCAATGCTGCACCTGCATAAAAAAAAATGATGGAGTTGGTGTAGAATGTGAAAATTTTCAGACGCGGGCTCGTGCTGTTCGAAAAATCGCGGGATTGTTGCTTTCGTTCGGACAGAGTGAAGTTGCTCTCGGACAGCAACAGTCCATTATTTCTGGAGTTCCAAAACGCGTACGCGTTATATAAATATAAAACGCGTGCGCGATATGTAGTGAAAAAACGCGAACGCGATATAGTCAAGCACAATAAATAGGTTAGGTGCACGGCTAGGGCAACAAACAAAATCAAAGAAAACTAATAATTTATATGATTGCATACAAAACAAATGTTTTGTATGGTTTAATACCCCCTAGCTCTCTCCCAATAATCCCTAGATACCCCCTATCTCTTTCTAAATATCTGTCCCTCATTCTCCCTACATGTTTCTTTCTCTCCCTTCAGCCATGTCTCTACCACCCCACTCTCCATCTCTCCACCTTCTCTTTATCTTCGTCATTATCCCTCCCTATAGCACTCTCTCCCTTCTTCTCCCTTAATCACTAACCCTCTACGCCTTTATCCCTCCCCCCTGCCCTCTCTGTCTTACCTTGTTCGTAGAGCCCCTCCCCCATAAAGGCCTTTAGACCCTCTTCTAAATATTAATCCCTAAGTGCATAAGTGCACAAGATGATGAGGAGGAGGAGGGTGATGACAATGAAGATGATCATGATGTAGATGAAGATGATAAAGATGATGAGGAGGAGGAGGGTGATGACAATGAAGATGATCATGATGCAGATGAAGATGATAAAGATGATAATGTTGATGAAGATGATGGTGATGATGATGAAGATGTTGATGATGATGGTGATGAAGATGTTGATGATGATGGTGATGATGATGGTGATGAAGATGATGGTGACATGATGGAGATGTTGATCTGATGAGGAAGATGATGATGATGATGGTGATGATGGTGATGATGATGAAGATGTTGATGAGGACGATGATGGAGATGAAGATGATGATGATGAAGAAGATGATGATGATGGAGATGTTGTGTTGATGGGGAACCTAGAGATGACAATGATGATGAAGATGGTGATGGTGATGGTGATGGTGATGACGATGAAGATTTTGATGATGATGCTGATGGCGATGATGATGAAGATGTTGACGATGATGGTGATGGTGATGTTGAGATGATGATCATGATGATGTTCAGAAGATCATGATGGTGATGATGGTGATGATGATGGAGAAAATGACAATGATGGATATGTTGATGAGGAACCTGCAGATGCCAATGATGATGATGATGGAGATGTTGATGAGGAACCTACAGATGCCAATGATGATGGTGATGACGATGAAGATGTTGATGATGATGGTGCTGGTAATGATGATGATGATGATGATGACGAAGATGATGGTGACATGATGGAGATGTTGATCTGATGAGGAAGATGATGATGATGATGATGGTCATGATGATGAAGATGTTGATGACGATGATGATGGTGATGAAGATGATGATGATGAAGAAGATGATGATGATGGAGATGTGTTGATGGGGAACCTAGAGATGACAATGATGATGAAGATGGTGACGGTGATGACGATGAAGATTTTGATGATGATGTTGATGGCGATGATGATGAGGATGTTGACGATGATGGTGATGGTGATGTTTAGATGATGATCATGATGATGTTCAGAAGATCATGATGGTGATGATGGTGATGATGATGGAGAAAATGACGATGATGGATATGTTGATGAGGAACCTGCAGATGCCAATGATGACGATGATGGAGATGTTGATGAGGAACCTACAGATGCCAATGATGATGGTGATGACGATGAAGATGTTGATGATGATGGTGTTGGTAATGATGATGATGATGATGATGATGATTATGAAGATGAAGATGATGGTGACATGATGGAGATGTTGATCTGATGAGGAAGATGATGATGATGATGATGGTGATGATGATGAAGATGTTGATGACGATGATGATGGTGATGAAGATGATGATGCTGAAGAAGATGACGATGATGATGGTGATGAAGATGATGATGATGAAGAAGATGACGATGATGGAGATGTGTTGATGGGGAACCTAGAGATGACAATGATGATGAAGATGGTGATGGTGATGACGATGAAGATTTTGATGATGATGCTGATGCTGATGATGATGATGATGATGATGATGATGATGATGAAGATGTTGACGATGATGGTGATGGTGATGTTCAGATGGTGATGATGATGATGATGGAGATGTTGATGAGGAAGGGGGAGATGACAATGATGATGAAGATGTTTATGGTCATGAAGATGATGATGATGGTGATGGTGATGATGATGGAGATGATGGAGATGATGGAGATGGCGATGAAGATGATGATGATGATGATGATGGTGAAGATGATGAAGAAGAAGATGATGATGGAGATGTTGACCTGATGACGATGAAGATGATGATTATGGTGATGATGATGAAGATGTTGATGCTGATGATGATGGTGATGAAGATGATGATGATGGAGAAGATGATAATGATGGAGATGTTGATGAGGAACCTACAAATGCCAATGATGATGATGATGATGATGGTGATGACAATGAATATGTTGATGATGATGGTGATGGTAATGATGATGAAGATGATGATGATGATGGTGATGGTGATGGTGATGTTTAGATGATGATGTTCAGAAGATGATGGTGACATGATGGATATGTTGATCTGATTCAAGGAAGATAATGATGATGATGATGATGGTGATGATGATGAAGATGTTGATGATGATGATGATGGTGATGAAGATGATGATGATGAAGAAGATGATGATGATGGAGATGTTGATGTTGATGGGGAACTTAGAGATGACAATGATGATGAATATGGTGATGGTGATGGTGATGGTGATGACGATGAAGATTTTGATGATGATGGTGATGGTGATGATGATGAAGATGTTGATGATGATGGTGATGGTGATGTTTAGATGATGATCATGATGATGATAATGATGATGGAGATGTTGATTTGATGAGGAATATGATGATGATGATGATGATGGTGATGATGATGAAGATGTTGATGATGACGATGATGGTCATGAAGATGATGATGATGAAGAATATGATGCTGATGGAGAATATGATGCTCACAACTCCCTCTAGTCTCTCTCTCCCCAACCATCAATCTCTCTCTCTCTCTCTCTCTCTCTCTCTGTCTCTCTCTCTCTCTCAAACACACACACATACACACACATTATGTCACTTTCCATTCTCAAACCCATACCCCCTCCATCCATATCTATCTCCAACTTTCTCCCTCCATCCCTCACCCTACCTTCTCTCCCTCCCTCTCTCATCGCCTGTCTCTCACCTTCTATCCCTCCCTCATCTTTCCCTCAACCTATCCCAATATCTCCATCACTCCCTCTCTCTCCATCGCCACCACTCTCTGCATGTCTCCCACCAACACTTTCTGTCCCTCCCTTCCTATCTCTTATTTCGTTCTATCCCCATCTATCTCTCACTCCCTCCAAATCCATTCCTCCCCATTGTCCCTCTCCCTCCCTCGCTCTATGTCTCTCCCCCCCTTGTATTCTTTATTTCTCTCTCACATCCCCCTTGCTTCCATCCATTCCCCCTTGTCACTCAAGTCTCACTTTCAACTTCTAACCCTATACCTCTTCAGAACCTATTCTACTCCTAATAGTGCTCTCAAGCTCCACTTCCCTTCACCCCCTGTAGCCCATCATGTTCTCATTCCCTTCATCTCTCCCCACTCAAGCTTCCAACATCCTTCTAAGCCCTTGACCCTTTCCCACCCCTATTAAATATTAACCATAGATTCCCTTGACCCTTCCCCACCCCTATTAAATATTAACCATAGATTCCCTTGACCCTTCCCCACCCCTTCTCAAATATTAAACAAAATTTCCCTTGACTTCTACACCCCCTCTTTCTCAAGTATTAAACATGTATTTTATGATTTGAATAACGCGAGCGCGTTTTGTAACTATATAACGCGTACGTGTTATGTAGTTATATAACGCGTACGCGTTAATTATTGATATAACGCGCACGCGTTATTTAGTTATATAATGCGTACGCGTTATTTAAATCTAAAAGCGCGGCAATATTTTTGAATTTAAACAGGCCAAGTCACATGCTCACATGTCAACAATAATCCTATGTGTATGCTTTGGAGTTTGCTTCGGTAATTCCAAACCTGTGCTATGTTAATGAAAAACCAAAGCTAATTGGGTATTTCTTCCAGTTTCTGGAGAAGCCTGTGCTTAGCCACTCGTTACAATATGCTACACAGAGTCATTTTTGACGAAATCTTAGACACAAATAGCATTTTTTCTGCAGATTCCAATATGTAACTTTTATTTTGAAATATTAATTTTTCCTATTTTCTTTCAATTTCTTTTCTGTCCTACCTCCTTAACTCGTGAAACACATTGTTAGTGTTTCTTCCATAACTTTTTCAATTCTCAATCATTTCAAAAAAAAATTGTATGGTGCACAAGAGGACACTAACCTCCACGTTCTATGAAAAACCCATTTCAAGAATTTTGCATTAAGACCTTCAAAGGCTCTACCCACAAAAGATGTACTATTTTTGAGGTTTGATCACTTAGACAATTATAAAAAAATTATAAAATTACTAATTTAATTTTCGAAAAATAATGGCGCACAAGTGCTATGTGTTCTCTACATGCATGCCGATTTTTGTAGCTTGATTCCATCATTTAGGCCCTCAAAGGCTCTACCCACAAAAACATATACCTTATCATTTGCCTGAAAAATAAAAAGTGTCTGTTAGGAAAACTGAAACTTGACATAGCTATGCAAATTTTCAATACATAAAAGTTATATATTCAGAAACGTGATTCAATTTCCTACATTTCATCTTTTTTACTCAATGCAAGATATTTTCCGTAAGTAAATCAAAAAATCCAAGTAAGTTGAGGGATGCCTGCTTTTTCAGTTTTCTATTGCATCTAACGTGCCAAAAGTGACCCTCATTAGCTTGCACTGACCCGATCCAAAAATAAAAAATCACATTTACACATACTAATGTCTACCCAATTCAACTAAATTCATCCTTCTCATATTTGACAAAAATCATTATTATTATGTCATGATAATAATTTAAAATTGGGTCTAGATAGGGTTGATAGAAAGAATTGTTATTCTTCCTACTTAATCTATGTCTTTATAGATTTTGGGCTCCACAATATCATGGACCACATTTTAGCTTTTCCATAGGCATGCAGCTTTAAATGTTGTCTTTGATTTGAATCTTAAGGAATAAGATCCAAAAAGTTTGAATCTTAAGGGAAGAGGAGATTAAACATGAAAATATACCATAAAATTTATAAAAGGAATTTGACGAAAACACATAAATGAAATACATTATAAAAATTCAAGAGAGAGTTGGACTAGAAGGATTTTATTCATATAAATCATTGCACGCAATGGGACCAATTTTAGAACCTCTTTTTCTCATCCTCGACTTTCTTTCTATTGTCTTTTTATAAGGTACCTTGTTGATAAAGTTAACTTTGACTAACATAAACACCATAAATTACATATCCATCGTATTCTCTTTTACATTTAATATAAATTACATATCCATCGTATTCTCTTTTACATTTAATATAAATTACATATCCATCTTATTCTCTTTTACCTTTAATAAAAATATAGATTTATAACTTTTACATCCTAACTTACACTATAAGCCACCTATGATGCAAAACAATCGTGGTCCACATCATCACAAAGAAAAATAAAACTATGTTATATTTATCGTACAAAAGGTTAAGTTGGTAAAGAGAAGATTGCTCTTGGTCCGTAATTGCAATGGGTAGGGTGCTTTGCATGACCAATAAATTATATGGAAAAAATTACAATATGATTTAATAAATCTAAAAATTATAGATAATAAAATTAATTTTAAAACATAATAAAATTAACTTTAATTCAATTATGTTCCATAAATTACATGTGCATCATATTTTATTTTAAATTTAATAAAATTATAACTTGTACATCCAAACTTAATCTGGAGATCATCTATAATTCTGATCGATATTACACCATATGAAAAATCATATTAATAATTGTTTTGTGTTAATAACAAAACCATGCATAATCGACCAAATAACACGCATTTTTTGTATTCTATAACCGTCGATGTTGAAGTCATTCGTAACAAAATAAACCATTTCTATTTATGACCCAATGAAGCATTTCCATAAAATAGGGGTTTTGCTAGAAATATCATACGTAGGCATTTCCATTAGGCAAAACAAAACAAAACATTTTGGGATAAAATGTTTGTAATTTAAATGTATATTTTAAAAGTTTTAAGATTTCAAAAGACAAGAAAATCAGACAAATTTTTTTAAAAATCTTGGTTACAATTTTTATAGTCTGAAATTTTGGCTGTTACTTAAATGCATAGTTTTAAAGATTTAAAAAAATTCTGGTTATAATTTTCATACTCTGAAATTTTGATTACTCCAAGGGTTTTTGATGGTGTTGAATTTATTTTTATCACCGAAATCAAGGGTTTTTGATGGTGTTAAATTCATTTTTCTATCATCAAAATTGCCATTAAAACATAATTAAATTCAGATTTTGCAAAATAAAAAACGCTGAATTCCAAAATTCAGATGAAACCAGATACTAAATGGTCATCAAAATTGCCATTAAAACATAATTAAATTCAAATTTTACAAAATAAAAAATCGTGAATTCCAAAATTAAAATGAAACCAGATACCAAATGATCAAATTTTTAAACGACTCCTCACTTAAATTTTAGTTGTCTTAAAATGTATAAACGATAAATTTACTATTGGTTGTCTTAAAATGTATAAACAATAAATTTACTAGGTGAAAATGTTCATTACTTCTATTTGATTGTACTTTATTGCTTATTTATTTTTAACATCTTTTCTCTTCAATTTATTTCCTCAAAACAATATTTAAATAAATTGTGCTGTATTTTGTCAAAAAGAAAGAGACAAAGTTAGTCGCATTTGGAGTTGGGTATTATAATTTAATTTATGAAATAAAAAAAGTCACACAACAAATAATTGATTTAGAAACGGAATAACGAAGATGAATCAATAATGATGGAATTTTCCATGTGCTGAAGCTATGGAAGGTTCGCACGGCCATAAGAACCTAAATTTGAAGGCAACATTCCATCAATCCGCCCTATCGGATGGCGTCAGCTCATCATATAGCTCATGGCCAGTTGTATGAATTTAATGGTCAAGATTGTTTACTTATTTCTTTATTTGGAAAATATGTTGTTTACTGGTTCCATTCCCTCTGCCCTGGAATCCAAGTTCCCGTTATTGCAGGGCTTGACAGAAGACAATGAACGGGTTGAACCGCGTGTTACTTTTTGTGTTGACATTTTCCTCTATAAATGTAATGTCAGGCTGTTAGCATTTAGTTCGTTGAATCATAGATATCAGAAACATATTTGAGTTGGAAAGATACATATACATCTTTTGCTGAAGATTTTTCCGGTCTTGTTTCGGTGAAGTTTTCTGCAAGAGGATTGTTCCAACTGCGTACTTTGCAGCAATCTGCTGGGCTCGTCTACTTGTTGCTTGTTATGGTATGGTACCATTTAAGGAAAATTAAAAAATAATTGCATAGAATAACAATCCTTATAACTAGATTGATAAAACGGGAAGAAAATTAAATTATGATATGAGATTCTATAACAGTGTAAATCTAATTCTCATGAATTAGGATTTCATGTCCCGTTTGTGTTTTTGTTTTTATGCTCCAGGCGCTAGATCTGTCAGAGGATCAACTCAGTAACGTTAAGTATGAAGAGGTGAATACAACAACGCTCTGATGATAATAAATGGCGAAGTTATGTTTCCAGGATTTAACCGATTATACCTAAAGTAAATCCTGTAATTGCAGGAGTTCATTCTCAGTTTAAGAGGAGTGAAACTATTTACGTGCAGATGGCTGCCAACAGATAGGGAACCGAAAGCACTTTTATGTCTCTGCCATGGTGAGCATTAAACGTCAATTTGTACAAAAATAATTTAATGATTTCATAGATTTGAGAATTTGTAATTTTTTTACTTTCTTCGCCTAATTGCAGGCTACGCCATGGAGTGCAGCATTTTCATGGAAGGTACGGATCCGTCTGTCTATCAAGTTACAGTTTCAACAAAACAGTACATTCAAAATGAATATGAGGAGCATTGTGAACATAATTAATTTATCCCCAAAACTAATAACCCACATACTCCTATGATTCTGAGACACTGGAATCAGACTTGCAAAGGCCGGGTATGCAGTATTTGGGATAGATTATGAAGGTCATGGGAAATCCGGTGGAATACGTGGTTACATACAAAGCTTCCAAGACATTGTAAACGACTCTGCAGCTTTTTTCAAGGCCGTAGCTGGTATTTATTCAGTAGCATCATTTCCTATAGTTGGTTCAGAGTATATTGAAGTTACGTATACATTTAACAATACAATTATTATGGACTATAAAAATTACAGAGCGCGTTGAATATAGGAACAAATCGAGGTTCCTCTATGGTGAGTCCATGGGAGGAGCAGTGGCAATTCTCATACATAGAAAGCAACCTAACTACTGGAATGGCGCTGTGCTTGTCGCCCCTATGTGTAAGGTAACATAATTCATGTCAGGAATGTAGGTCAAGCTTTAATATATTGTATATTTTCGTTTAAACTGGCATGCATATAACTACGTGCAGATTGCAGAAGAGCTAAAGCCTCATCCTGTGGTTATCAGCATATTAAGGAAGCTAACTAATGTAATCCCTACATGGAAGGTTGTACCCACTAAGGATATTATAGAGGTGGGCTTTAAGGAACCCGAAACGAGAGAGAAGGTAACGAATGAATTGTAATTTTTGATGCCATAATTACATTCCTAATATTATGCCTCATTCTAGTGGTTTTTTGCTTGTCACCAAAACACAGATTCGAACAAATCCATATGTTTATTTAGATAGGCCTCGTCTAAGGACTGGTTTCGAGTTACTGATGGCAAGTATGGACATAGAGAAACGGTTGAACCAGGTACCCTTTTCTAACATTGAAAAAATCCAACCATATCGATGCTATTATCCGAACAGTTTGCAAGTATTTATGATATATAAGATATGTTGTTGTATGGCAGGTGAGCTTGCCCTTCCTGATTCTTCATGGGGAAGACGATAGAGTGACAGACCCATCTGTGAGCGAGTTACTATACGCTTCTGCCGAAAGTTGTGATAAGACGCTAAAACTGTACCCGAAGATGTGGCATGGTTTGACCTACGGAGAACCTCGTGAGCACACGGAAGTGGTATTCTCAGACATAATTGCGTGGTTGGGAAAGAGAAATACACAGGTGCAAGACTGCTTCCAAAACAAGCGCGAGAAAATTGTTACTAATACAGAATCTGCAAAAACCAAACAAAATTTGCCAATAGGCCTGGAATTTGACTTTGTGTACAACGGTTTTACCGTATCAAAACATATTTGAAAGGGTTTCAAAATTTTGGCACTTAAAAAATCTTAAGAATAATATTGATCCGTTGATGTCAGTGTAGATGAGGATACAACCAACCCACAAAGTTCCTTCTACATTGCATCCACAGTTTGCATAGAACATTTAAGACAAAGTTCCTTCTAGATTGCATCCACAGTCTTCTAAGACAAAGTTCCTTCGAGATTGCATCCACAGTCTTCTAAGATAAAGTTCTTTGGAGATTACATCCTGCATAGAACATTCAAGAACTTGATGTAAAGTTGTAAATTCTATATATAAATATAGTGTAAACTTTATAAATATAAATGTCGTAATTGAAAATGGCATGGCAGTGGTTTGTCTGACTTTGGATAGTTTGGTTGCAAATTACAATCTGCCTTTGTGTATTATTTTGTGCTTCAGTCATGGTATGAGAGATTAATTGATGCGGGCTGTCTGTATGTGTTTGCAAATGTTGAACTGTTTGCCTGTTTGATGCTGGGGATATGTTCTGTAATTGTTAGTCAACAAAAATTATACTATGAAAAAATTGTTGTGCGCATTGGTTTGACGTTGGGCAAAATCATGCAAAAGTAAGATGTGTTGCTGTGAGGTAATTGCGTGTTGTGTGCTATGTGGATTTATCTCTGCATTTGCAAACGTTGGGCTGTCTATCTATCTAATGCTTACTGCCTGGAAGAGACTTTGCTGAGATCACTCAGTTCTGATTGTTGTTACTTCCATCCAAATGAAGACGCATTGCAGTGAATGATGTTCTGTTGAAGGGTCAATTGATCAAGAATGGGAAGCGTTTTTCTTTGTCTGCGTGGAAGAGACCATTTTCTGTTCAGTGTATCGTCTCTCAATTGGTTATGCAGGATTGAAGACTTGGAGCGATAAAAACAATGGCCCATTGGAATCTATAAGGAGCTTTTCTGGAGCAAACGCAGTTTTGCTCAAGTCTTATAACCCTAATCAGAGAGCTAAGTTCTCGCATTAATGTTTCGTGAGAAATGGAAAATCTTTCCGGCTTAGAGCGATTCCGTGAAGTTATTGTGGTGGTGTTTGATACGAAATTGAAAAACAGATTGCATAGTGAAACAAGAGCCAAAAGATGCTTAACGTTTTTGAACAGGCTCAATCATTTCTAAGCGCAAAAGTTAGTTGGTTCTCCAACGACTCAGAAATTCGAAAAAGAGAGGAACCAGGGCGGTGGAAGTGCTTAAGTTGAAAAGCATGATTAAGGTAAAGAAAGTGGGATCATATATATAATATATTATTATTAGCATAGGGGGATTTACTAAGAGCAGAGAGGGACCAAATTTTTAGGAGTATAAACTTTTTTTTAGAGTGCAACTATTTATGAAAATTCTTAATTTATATAATTCGTGTAGTTATATATATATGTCATTGTAAATGTTTTAAATAGGCCATGTGCTATTTTTTATAATAGAAATATATAAGAAAAGTGTGAAAATATAACAAATAGTAATGAAGATTGATTAGAAAGTTTGAAGAATTAACAAATAAATTAGTAGCAAATGATGATATGATGGAAAAACTTAAAGATGAAGCCAATGACAAAACAAATTGTTCATGCACAAACAATGAGAAATAGCGTAGAAGAAACAAAGTTAAATTACAATGAAAAGAAAATTGGTCTATTTGAAACACATACTAAAAGTATTGGTTCCAAGCTACTTCAAAAGATGGGATATAAAGGAAAATGACTGAAAATTTGAGCAAGAGAGTTTAAAAGCTGCTCACTTTGAGAGTAGACTTAAATCTATGGGAATTACATTCTCTTCAAAATCAAAGATGATAATGTTGAGAATGGCTTCAATGAGGATGTTTCTACAAATTATTCTTTTAATAATGGTCATGCTCAAGGACAAAAGCATGTGCAAAAATATGGTGTATTTTATAAGTCAAAATACAAGATATAAAAAATATCTACAAGAGAGAAGAGAGATAAGGACATATGTATGGCATGAAATTCAATGGAATTTAAAGAAAAATGTTTTTCATAAACACTATGGATGGATAGATGTTCTACATTTAAAAATGTGGAGTGCACAATTAAGAAAAAGACATTATTGAATTCGTTCAATTGTGTAAATTATTGTTCTATGTGATCAACATTATGGATGGATAGATGTTCCACATTTAAAAATGTGGAGTGCACAATTAAGAAAAAACATTATTGAATCCGTTCAATTGTATAAATTATTGTTCTATATGGTAAACATTAAGAAGGTGTTAAGAATAACGTTGACATATTAATGTCACTATAAATGAGTAACAAACCAAATGAAAAAGTATTCTAGATGTACCAACAAAGTTGCTTCTAGATTGCATCGATTGTCTCCATAGACCATTCAAGAACATGATGTAAATTGTATATTTAATACAGATTTCATGAATGCCAATGACACAAGAGTGGCCTAACATGACCTATTTGACTTTAAATGATTTGGTTATAAATCACAATTTGCCTTATGTATTATTATGTGCTTAGTAAAAAAATCAAAATACCCAATCCATCATTCAAATTTACATATAACACGTCAAAATATCTAAAAATATCTAATAACCTTGTAGATATGACTTAAAAAGTGTCTTATATTTATGACATGCTCTCAACAAATTGTAGCCTATCAAACAATATATGTACTTCAATCTTAATGTAGATATATAATATAATAGTTATACATTTTATAATGGAGGTATTATATATTGATGGGTTAGAGATATAGGGTTTTTCATAAAAATGAGTCATTTTTCTTTTAAATTGAATTTAAATTTATAAAAATAATACATTTTTTTATGTTTATTGGTTGTAGCTTGGGTGGTTGGGAGGAAAGATTGTTTCTCTCCCTACCTAGGTTCAATTCTTTATAATGAAATGACGGACTATTAAAATTAAATGAGTGAATTATAGATGACATAATGTAATATGGATCACGAATATTGGATGGATGGTGGCTAAATAAGTAAATATCTATACTCATAATAACTTTACAACATATGTAATCAAGCGTATCGTTAACAATCTACGTCTTAGGGTCATTGTTATTATACTTAATTGGAAAAAATATTAAAATTTTAGGAAAATGTTGTAGGGTGAGTGTTATATATAATTTTCATTATGTTGGCATGTGGGATGTACATCCAACTTTCAATACACAAATTAGGGTTTGTAACTTGTATCGAATATTGTATTCCCTTAATTTTAAATAGGATTTTTGTTGTGTAATAAGATTTGTATTATTAAATTTTTAAAGGAAATCGAGAACTTAGTTTCTAATGGGGATTAGGTACAACAAGAAATAACTAGAGGATTATACTATGCTAATAAAATTCAACTTGTAGTTTTTTTAAACATGAGAAAATGATTATTTATGGGGACTCTTTTATGATCATTGAAATCATGAAAAGAAACAATTCTCCAAAGATGATAAGCTTACCAGAATTAAGAAATAACTTTATAAATTCGAGGAAATTCAATTATTTCACGTGTCCTCAAGAACCTCAACAAAGATATCGATCTGTATGCTAATCTTGCCTCTGTGTTGGTAGAAGGTTTTTTAAAGCATTATGGCATGGTGCAATTTAGATTTTGGGTTGCAAATTCAAGTACTTACACTCATGGTGATTTCCGTTGGCCTCTCTAGCATTTACAGGTAAGATTTCATTAGTTTCTCCAACAAATTGCTCTATTTGTGTTCAACATCGTACTTTGGGTTTGGATTTGGGAGGATTGGTGTCCATCAGATCTTGATGACAAGTCTTCTAGGCTTCCTGTTTATTATTAGCCCACTCTCTGGTTGGAACCATTGAATAATTTTGGTCTATTGATCCTCTCTTTAGTTATTTGGGTGAAATTTTAGTTCTTTGGTTCCATGACTCTGTTTCATTTAGTGGTTTCAGTTTCAAGCCTAAGTTTTATACTTGTTCTTTGGTTCAAATTATCCCTATTTATTGTCATGTGCTATGTTTTGGCATTTCCATTTTGAAAAAAGGATTCCACTATCCTCAACCTAGGGGCTTATTTCCTTTGTGGTCTTTAGTATTATATAGAATTGGCCTCTCCCCTGATGGATCTAGCCCAACCTATAGTATGGGTTTGATGTTTTTGTGGTTGAACGAATATTTGAGTGGTTTTTTATGGGATTTTAGCCATTAGTTCATGATTGTTGAAATCATGAATGGTCATGGTCATCACTCCCCCTATAATATAAACATTCAAGAAATGCATAGGGTTCTTCGACACCATGAGGATTTCACAAATGGGAAAAAAATTTGTTTATTTTATGTCACTTCTAAAGTGCATGAATTGGAGAACGAAAGGGTTTCTTATAATGCAATTATAATGGATAATCTAGTTCAACAAAAGAGGAAAATTTAGCTATTTAATGAAGAATGCTATATGCTTAGATCCATGGTCATAAACCTCTCCAAGGGTTCTCTCCTTATAGGCTCTAAAATTAATGTTTATGTTAGGATTGTTCCTGATGGAGTTCAATGAAGTTGAAACAATGAACCAATTGATGGTGTACATGGACTTGGAGAGGTAGGAATCTCATCCCTCCAACCAAGCTCAAGTTTATTCTATGGGAAATCATGTGTTTTTCTCGGTTTATAGAACTCAATGTTTTGTAAATTTGATTTATATTTAGGAGTCTTTTACAAAGATTATATTCTAGATGAACCCTTTAATCAATTTTGTAAGCAATGCTATAAAAATTTATAGCTTAGATCATATTTTTAGAATAGTTCAAATGTTTTTTGAACTAAGATCAACTCTCCTTTTGTCTTATCTCATTGTCCAAGGAAACTACAACTTCTTTTAATACAAAATTTTTCTGTTTTTGTTATAAAAATATATTTTTATTGTTTAATATGCATCAACTACTTAATGAAACATGAGAGATGTATTCAATCAAGATTGATAAGTTATTATTATGAGCACTATGCCAACACATGGTACAATAAATCTATCATATGAATCAAGTGTTTCCCTATTAAGATAGGGTTTTAAGTTACGCTTTTGTGCATAAGAGGAGAGGGCATTGGTCCTCTTGTGGCATTTCCTATAAATATTTTTATTTCTAGCATGATTCTAAGATATACTCTACATTTGTATAATTATTTATTTTTGGTTTGATTTCAAAGGTAAGAGAGAAAATATTAGAAAGTTTTCCAAGCTTCGAGTTTTGTATAACATAATTTTGAGTATTTTTTTGCTTCTACCTTTTTGCATATGTATATAACTAACATACATAGATCCATTTTAAACTCGAATTTATCAAACACTCAAAGGGATCAAATTTATCTAGGTGTTTTTTTTTTATCTTTAAATTATTTACACACTACACCTCAAGAAATTTGATCACTCTCGGTGTTTTATAGATCTTCGTTTAATATGGATCTATCCTGGTCTTAAATTTTGTAGGTTTTGTGTAAAAAATAAAATTGAATCAACATATGCTCTTAAATATATCTTTTGTTGTTGTAAAATACATTATATTACATTACTTGACAACATCTCCTCCATAATGGGTTGTAAAACATCTTACTACTTTTGATAAAATTATTTTGACTTTATGTACGAAACTACCTTTTACTCTTAAATAATAAAAGATTTTTTTTTCTCTTATCCCAAAAAAAAAATTTAGCCATCTCTTGTAAGGAGGGATGTCTCTTCTTTATGCAAGGTTATATGTTGATAATTATAGATTCATAAGTGTTATGACTACTCATCAACTAATTGTAGATTGGAAATATAAGTTAATGATTGTAAGTTCACGTTTTCAATCGCTTTAATAAAAGCTTGAGAAGGTTATGACTACTTAGAAACGAATTTGAGATGTTACGTTGTCCCATTACTTGTTCATCTCTTTCAATCTCCAACTTCTTGTATATGGATACTAGTTTTCATTTCGGGACATTTTAGTTGGTGAACAAGGTAACACACTAAGGATTGGTTTCCTATTATCAATGAGTCGTGGATTTTGGCTTCTTACCATGAATGTGCTTTGGATTTTAAATTTTATTTGTTGAACTCTGTCAATCTCTAGCTTCTTGTATATGGATTCCAGCTTGAATTTTATGACATTTTAGTTGGTGAACAAGATAACACACCAAGGACTGGTTTCCTACTATCTATTGACATAAATCCATCTTAAACTCATGTCTGTCAAGTATTGAGAGGGATCTAATTTTTTAAGGTGTAAATTTTTTTTTTAATCTTAAATTTTTTACATGTCTAGGAAAATTTTACACCTCAAGAAATTTGATGCCTCTTGGTGCTTGATAGATTTGAGTGTAAGATGGATCTATGTTGATTTTTATTTTTATTTTATAATCCAACACATAATTTTTTGAATAACTTTTTATTTGGTTTTAAATTTTTATTTTATGAGCGGATATGGATAATTTTTAATTACCTTTTATTTGGTTTTAATTTTTTATTTTATGAGCCGACATAAATGTTTCTAATTACTTTTTCGATTTTTTGTAACATAACATTACGTTACGTTACGTGACATCTCCCTCATACTGAGTTGCAGAGCAACTCACTACTCTGGGTGCAACAAGATATGGATTTTAGGTTCTTACCATGAATATACTAAAACTTTTACATTTTAATGTGGATTTTAGCTTCCTACCATGAATAGGATATGCATGGATTTTACATTTTAATAAATCTGCATATGACCAAAATAAATGAGATTCTATAAATTTGAATCAAGACATAAATAGAAGAGCACTGAAAACAATTTACTCTGATCAAATTTTCATTTAATATGCATGATTGTTATAATGTTATTTAACACTCTCAACTATGAAGACCAAAAGTGGACATTAAACTCCTTTCTACATCAAAATTGACCTATAAATACTGAAAATTGTGCTTTACTAGGACATGGATGCTACTTTCCTTCATGAGAGGGGTGATCGGTTGCAGGGTTTGTCCCTAAAGGGGTGACCAAGTAGACATGTTCGCTACTTTTGATCCTACAGGTGTGACCAAGGCTTACAGTGAAGATAAACATGCACTGAAAAGTGTGCAAATAGTTAAATAGAACCTCAATTATGTATAGAAAGGACTTGTGAAGCATGCAATGGATGCATTTCATGATCATCACCTAGTTTAGGCCTAATAAAGGGATATAAAAGAGATTCTTTTGGTGAAAATCGAGGAGGTTGGATTGGTGGAAGATTGTAATATCTGTATCCGGATATTCTCATGTTGTGATCGTGTCTGAATCACAATAAGAAAATAATTTCATTTGGATATATTAAATAATATTGAATATATATTGATGAGAGATTATGTGACATTACAATTTGATGGACCATTTAAATATGGTCTTATGTGCATTTTCAATGGAAATGTACGTCTCTATCTATTCAATTAATTACATATCAATTTTATTTAATATTTTATTTAATTAATTTTATTTAATTAATTTTATTTAATTATTTAATTATTTGTTTATTGATATGCTTATATATTATTTTATTTGTTACATGACCTTCCTCTTCATAATGCTTTGTCCTCAAATCATTAGTGATGAAAACCATATGTGGTTTCATAAAACTATGTGCAACGTTTTTTTTAACTCTTTCTTTTTTTTCTTTATCTCGTGGATAATTCTTTTTTCCCACTTCTTTGTAATATTTTTTTTCTTACATCTTGTTCTCTTTTTCTTATTTGCAATGGAAATAATTACTTCTTTTTCTCTTTTTTAATTTCCCTTTTGGTATTCTTGGATTCGGTAAGCCAAAAGCCTACTTTTGGACAAGGTCCTAGATTTTTGGGAAACCCAAAAAATGATGGCAAAAAGCCAATGTGGATCAAAGATCCTTAATTAGAGAAACTATGAGAATGGTTTGTGGCCAAAGGCTGGAATCAATCCCAAGAAGGGTCTTTGATACCAATGTAATATCCGTATCCGAATATTCTCATGTTGTGATCGTGTCCAAATCACAATAAGACTAGTCAAGTGAATAGTCAACCAATAGAAAATAATTCTATTTGGATATAATAAATAATATTGAATATATATTGATGAGAGATTATTACATTACAATTTGATGGACCATTGAAATATGGTCTTATGTGCCTTTTCAATGGAAAGGTAAGTCTGTATCCATTCAATTAATTACATATCAATTTTATTTAATATTTGTTTAATTTTTTTTAAACTATAACGGTTGAGAGGCTTTTCATTAAAATAAAACAGAGGTTACATAGCTGGAGAAGGATGAAAATTCCCAAAGAAAAACAATACCTTTCACCCCTTGTTCATCCTTCTCGATTTTATAGCTTTTCTTAAACTGGCCTAATCTATTGAAGTTATAGCTTCTTACATATTTCCCGTGTAAGAAAACACAAAAACAAAACATTGCAGAGAGCTATTCTAAAACTACTATGGAGATGCAACAGCCATGTGTTCATAAAAATTCCGGATGCTATGTAAACAGGTTCCCAAAAAACTGACATAAAAAATATCTAACAACAAAAAAAGAGAGTCTTAGACCAAGAGCAACCAACTTAGGGGTTGAGTTCCTCATAGTTCTCCACGCTGCGCTCCTTAGCAGAGATGAATCCAAAATGTAGGCCTGAGTTCACCATTGCGTTTCCAAACTTCTCCAGCTTCCCACCAATATTTTTGTTGGTGTTGTTCATGGCTTCCATGTGAGACTTCATGTGAGGGTTCGACAGTATTGCAGTTGTTAGAGCATGTCCTTAAGATTTCTATTGTGTGTCTTGACTTCGGTATGTGTTGCTTCTACAAGAGTATATAGCCTGGAAAGGGCTCTCTTAATCTCCAGATTTTCATTTCTTGCTAGTCTAACCTGGTGTTCCAAATATGGAACACGAATTTGTAGATCTATGTTTGAACTAGAGCCCCTTTGCTGCCCTAATTCATGAACCCCATCATCCAGCAGAACCTCTGGTTGATCTTCATCTCTGGATTCGATGCGACCTAAGTGCTGCTTGTAGGTAACCTGGACATTTTAATAAATAGGATGGCCCTAGCTGCAATCCCTTTTGGAGCGTCTTCCATGCTGACTATAGCGAGGGAATGAAGAACCAGAAACCATCACAATGTGCTCCATCTCAGATTGCGAATTCTCCTTCCCGGTATGCCTAAGACTGTCAATAGGAAAGCAAATGCCTTAATGCTTCTCAATTTCTCCTGTATGAGATGCATGTAAATAACAATGAAAATGAAAAGGGTTGTGCTTCTTCTCGAGGTTTTGTACGAAGCGTGATGCCAAAGCCTCCTCTTGGCTTCATGCATGCTGCCCATTTGGCATGGCGTGAGCCGAGGCTCATTAATGTAGAGGTGACATGAAATCCGGCGGAGATTTGAAATAGTTAAGTGGGCGATTGGAGCCACTAACCTAAATAAATGGAGATAGGAAAGGAAATTGTATGTTCCAGCCATCATTTGAACAAAAGAGCTAATGAATGTCGCATTCCAAGGTTCCATGGCTCAAGCCAACACCTTTGTTTTCCAACCCATCCGCCTGCTGGTTGTGAGCTCTCAGGACATGAAAGAACTTGATCTTCTTGAATTCCTTGGTGAGATAGAGGAGAAGGTGCTGCATTTTAGTGGCAGGCTTCTTATAATTTCTGACCAAGATTCTAGCTTCCCTTATGACTATTGATGAGTCTCTGATTGCAACCATATCCTCAATTTTCATTTATCTGGCGAGTTCTAGCCCTTTGATTAGGGTGAGCCATTCGGATTTATTGTTGGTCACTTTTCCAATGCTCCAGGAGTAATATCTCTTCTTGTTTCCCTTGGGGTCAAGAATAACCCCCCTGCACCTACCATCCCTAATTTAATATTTGTTTATTTAATTTTCTTTTATTATTTAATTATTTGTTTATTGATATGTTTATATATTATTTTATTTGTTACAAAGATCATATGATATTAGGATGAAGAAGAGACAACAAAAATATTCCATTTTTTGGAGTTTTTGTGATTTAGGATAAGGGAAAAGGAGTGAACTCATATGTTGGAGGAGAACAATACCACAAGGAACACCGCAAGGATTATAAATACTTAGTTCTTTGTATTTAATATAAATCGATTTGCTTCCTCCCCAAAGATATATATGAGATGGTTTTTGTTGAAGTAATGGTTTGCTCAATTTATTTATGCGGTGTGATCCATTATCTATCATTAGAATGAGGAATATTGGTGTTTTTTTTATGTGCAGGTGTGTTTTTGAAGCTTAGGAGCAATGAACCAGATTCCAAGGATCTTTGCTTGAGGAGTACATCGAACAAACTTCGCATAAAAGGTGCATTATTTGTTTTTGTGATTATGCATGATAATGTTAAGGAAAATTTGTTATACTTTATTTATATCTTTGTTGGTGAACCTAACCCACTAACCGGGGATAACACGCTTTGATTTCTATCACTACGACATTTCCCTCACAAAAGAATTGGTGACTCTGACAAGGAGGAATTTATTAGAATTTTTTTTTTAGATTGGGTGTCTTTGCTTAATTAATCAATGTCTAGAAGCCTTATCTTTATCGGTCTAGCCTCTACGCTCAGTTTGGGAAAGTTTGAGGAAAATCTATGCAGTCCTACTTAATACTTGAAGCAAAATTTTCAATATTTCAATGTTTTCCCCTGCCTTTTTGTTTAACAAGAGAGATTAAACACACTTATTATCCCCAAAGTGGCCACCAATCCTAGTTGATCTCCCTTTCTGGGCCAATAGGAGCGACCAGGGGTGCAAAAGGTCATCTTTTGCGATCATTTTCTTCTTTGTTTTTCTTCTTCTTAGTTGATCTGCATGTAGACTTAGCACTTAGAAGTAGTTAGAAACACTTTTTAAATGATTGCATGTTAAAATCCTTGAAATATTAGGTTATGTCAAATAATTTCTCAAAATTCCTTGTTTTTTGTCACATGCATGAATTATCTCTTTGAGTAGAATAGACCGCATGCCATTAAATTGAAGAATGTTGTTTGAAAAATTTATGGTTGTTTACATGCATCACAGTTCAATAGGAATAAGCAATATTTTTTTCCCTATCTCAAATTGGTTTTAAGTTAATTCCAAAGAAAATAAAACATATGTAGTGATTGCATGGTGTTTTTTCTTTCCGACTTCTAAATATTTCTTGATTGCATTTTGGAAATATTGTTATACAAATTTTCTCATTTTACAGAACTTTTTTAATTGAACCTCGTATTACCCCTCTTTGCGATTGCTTTGCATTAAAATGAAGCTTATAAGATTGGAGGAATTAGATGTTTTAGACAGGATTTCTTTAGCAATTACAAACATGATTAGGTGCAATGAAGTTTTGCATGATTTGTTGCTTTTTTGTGTGGAAGGAACAATGATCCAGGTGGATATCGATGGCGGCCCACCTCTTCCAACTGGCTCAAAACAGTCTTCTGGCAATTTTGGTAAATTACTATTTTTAGCAGTTTTTCGGGTCCTAAACTTCTGGAGCCATTTTAAGGCCCTAAACGACATTTTTTGGCAATTTGGGGGACCAAATGGTTGCCAATGGCATACATTTGGTACTAGTCGAAAGTTGTAAATCTCGGATTGACCTTTCCAATGGGCTACCGAGCGCCCCAAACGGAGATCGTATGCAAAAGTTATGACCCCGGGAAGTTGACTTTTCAACTAGCCACCTTGGGGCCGCAAACTTTATGACGGTTCATCTTCTAGGGTTAGTTTTTTGGATGTTTGGGATTCTTTCCCTCATGATTATGATAAATAGTCCCTTTGGGCCTCTCTTTGTATTGATCTTGGAACGAATGAGCATAGCGGCCACATCTCTTCTCAGAGATAGCTACCACCATTCTACCTATTGTATTTTACAGTCTGTTCTATTTCCGCTATTTAATAGAATATGTGTTTACTGTATCACTGTGTTATTTGCAATATATCTCTGTATATGATTCTGTATATTCTATCTTTTGTTTCGTTCCCACATAAATCCGGATCAAACAAATAACCTCTCTTCTCTCCTATAGATTAGAGATCATTCATTGGAAGAAACGAATTGGATTACTATTGGCATATTACATTGTTTGATTCATCACATTGATTAAAAAAAATCATAACCTAGAGTTTCACACCATACCTTTTGAGATCAAACAACAAACCCTAAAACGAGCGCTTAGTTAAAATAAACTAAACTTTTGTTCAATAGAAAACACACATTAGAATAGGTTTAGGGCCTTAGTTCAGGATTGGAGGGTCAACATCTACAAGAGCATAAATTTTGAAACTAGGAACTTGATTAAAGAGAGAAAATCCATTAGTAGCAAAGAGTTAGGAAATCACATCTAACACATGTGCCAAGCACTACGGTTAAACTAAGTAAGTGAAGTTAATATCCCTTCTTCTCTTGATTGGTGGGATTAAGATATGTATACAGTTTTTGGTTAAGTGGCAAGTCCTTGGGGTATCGCCATTTTTCTAAAGCTTTGGGTCGAGGACATATGTCTTGCATTCCCTACCCATACGCCTAATATTTATCTACTATTGTTCCTCCTGGGTGCCAATTGTGAAGTGGTAACCTTTTGTGCATTTTCCTAGGGAATCACATGGGTGAATGAAAATAAGAAATGCTTGCGGTACTTCAAACAAATGTCTAATATCCATTTTATCTGCTTTTGAGGTTATTTGTCGAAGGTAGGTACTTGCACCTCTGATGATTATTGCGTGAATATTATCGTAATTGTTCCATTATCACCTTCGTTTAGTGGTTATTGAGACTTCATATCTCTTAGTATCTATTGTTTTTGAACGCCACTTAACTCAAATTTTCACTAATTAGAGCAAAGATTTAACCACTGTACTTTAATTTTTGGAAAACTAGTTTTCTTGTTGAAATCTTTAGGACATTTTGTAGTCGTGTGCTTATTATGATACATTGGGTCTAGATAGCCAAAATTTTGGTTGTTTAATTTTATTTAATTTATTGTTAAAATAAGAACTTACAACACTTCAAAGTGGTTGACCCACCAACCTATTGTTCAAGGAAACAAAGAGGTGAATCAATGGAACTTGTAGGCCCTTCCACTTTGTGGAGATGCTTACAATCACTAGAAGCAATTCATAGTGACACATAAGATGACACATTCACAACTCTTAATAGCCCTATTCGAGAAATTACTTATCAATCTGAATCAGAGCTCATTATGAATCGGAGCAAACATTGTCACAAAATGATTCAATCTCAAGTTCAATTAATCCAATTGATACCTCACTCCACCTGAAATTGAGAATATTGTGAACCTAACATGTTTTAACATTAATATCCCTTTAACAGATTGCAAAAGCGCAATTGCACTTACCGTCGGCAAGTCACCTGTTGATTTGTCTTTGTTCTTTGTTGATTTGCAATGCACACAATACATCATGTTATATCCTAACACCTCTTCATAATCCCAAGGATCGACAACTACAATGCCTTAAATAGCTACTTGGGGCACCCATACCTACACCATGACTAGTGTGCATCAAAATCCAGGTACCCATCCTTATAGAATGCCATTTATAAGCATGCCAATCCCATCAGCCAATATTCATGTTACTAGTAAGGCCATGACAAGCACTTTAGTTCCTACCAATAACTTCTCGGGCTATGATCTCATAAGGGTGTCATTATGATCTCATAAGGGTGTCATTCTTATCTTCAAGTATGCTTACTAGTGGGTATGCTTTACCAAATATGGATTTTCCCTATGGTTGGTATGGTCCATCTCACACAACCTACATGGCATGAGGTTATCAAAATCATCAAAGCCATCCAAACTATTAGGCATGTCCTATTTTTGGGGGAAACCTTTCATCATGGGATGTTAATGTTCACAGCGAAAAATCTACACCTTGGAATAACAATGCTGCATGAAATTATCCTCTGCCATAGGGAGGTAACACCCAAGGGGTTCATACTCCACTACAAACCAACATTGTGCATGGGGGAAACTAGTACTATGTCGAGGGGCGCTACCATCAACACCTCTCCACAATGGAGTGTTTTTTTCTCGAAAGAAATCAACCTTATTGGGGCCTCCTCCTATGAGAGGTAATTCTCCTTAGAATTTCAATCAATTCTAGGGATTGAACCCTAATTCATTGGGTTACCAAGCTCCACCAATACACAACATGATTGTGAGAGATCTGATAAAATCACCATTTTTTTCCACATTAAACCTATTGGATTTATCTTGGCTAACTAACAATCCCATTCTACGCGTGAATGGGTGGCCCTCAATTCTAGCAAAAAATCCCATCAAACATACTCAAATTTGATGGATGACCAAGGGATGATCCATCTACATAGGTGACGAGTTTTCATCTATGGTGTTCCTCTAATTCCTTGGATGATGATAGTATTTGCTTGCGATTATTTCGGCGAACCCTCACGGGTAGTGCTGCTAAATGGTACATTGAAATTCCTCACATCACTATTATGTATTTTTCTTTATTAGCCATGGTTTTTCTAACACATTTTAAATTACCTATTGGATATGAGATAAGAACGTAAATTTTGACTTCGATATCTCTAATCATATTCATGAGTGGCTTATAAAAGTAGTTATCCCTGATGAATTCTTAGTAGATTGGTTCGTGAAATCCTTGTTTCCTAGTCTTTCCAAAGACATAACTATGTTAGGAGCCCTTATTGAAGAAAATATCATTTAGAGTGATAAGAAAATGGATTTTATATATTCAGAATTTGGCACTCTCTATGACTCGATCCCTCATGTTGGACGTCCTGTGAAAGACCCAACTGGTCCACCACTTGAACCTCATGCTGACGGTGTGATTGGTTCCATTAATACACTTGATCAAATTACCTAGAAGATGGGACAAATGTCTATTCAGAAATTGAAACCCACAACTAGACAACCATCACAACAAACTACAACTCCTACTTTGACTTCAGGCATCCTCGTAGGCCAAGTCAGAGACCCTAAAGGAAAGAAGAAGAAATGTAAGAAGAATCCAGCTGTCACTCTTGGGAAGGAGCTTCTTCCAATCTGAATCCTCCCACTAGGGGCACTCAAGAAGTGTAACAACATGTTTTTTACCCGAATATGTAATGATGCAATTATGTAAATATTGATTAAATGGATAAAATCCAGACGTTAATGGTCTAGTGTGGCCATTGTTGGGATAATATTGACTTAGTAATAGAGCAAGCTAACCAAATTTGGTTATTGCTATAATAGACTCATGCTATTGATAGGTCTTCCCATGGGATTGGGAGGTCTTCCCATGGTATTAATATGATTGAAGAATATAAGAGGTTGTTCAAAATCCATTGTAAGATTCTATGAGAACATGTACGAAAAATGACGGTCGAGGATTCCCATGGAGATTAGGCTACACTCGAGCATCTCTTGGTTGGATTTGTCCAAGGGGCATAATGAATATATCTTATGTTGGTTTTGCTCGCAAATGTTTTCTAGGATAAATAATGGTGTCCACGAGGTGTATGCTGTTATGATTTTCTTTACTATTTCTGTTTATACTGTGTTAATAATGTTTGTTGTGCCCATGAAATATCAACATGGTATCTAAGCTCAGTAGACTCTAACTCTTTAACGAGAGCGATCTGATCAAGATCTGGTTTCCTGGATCTACATGCTAGAGTGACAGAGTTGTTGGTAAGCTAGATAGCAGTTGAAGAAAGGTTTTCAGTCGCCTTGATTTACATGGTAGAGTGTGAATCAGTGTGGGAAGATCCATTGGTGTGATTGGTTGGCTTGATAAGCAACAAAAATTCTAAGTCTAAGGTATGTTGAAGAAACATGGATTGTGGGTATATAGATATGTTTGTCACCTTGGAAGATTGGAGCATGTTGTTTCTGGGTACTCTTAGGATAGTGTTAGATAAATGAATAAATGGATAGATTGAGCAGAGTGTGGTTTGAGGGGGTGGTGCACACCCTCGGCCTGAAGATTTTGCAAGGATTTGGGGGTGAGAGCTCAACCTCGAAAAAAAAAATTGGTTTTTTTTTGTCTGTGTTTCATTTACGACCATTGAAAAAATGGCGTGAAGTTGGTGATTGGAAGAAGTGAACCATGTTATGCATGATCCAGTTTGAAGCCGTGTGGAATGTTTCAGAAGGTTTAGATCTAAAGCATGAGATCTGCAGTTGAAGCAATTGAACTCACAGATGGTCATATCAGTCATGGCCGATGGAGCGATAGCAGATGTGCTATGTTGATTGGGTAAATCAAACAGTTGGATTCGACCTATCAAATTGATGAAGGTGATTTACCAATTGACGGGAACATGGGTCGACCGGTGGTAGAGATCTCAATAGATGGTTGATGGGAATGTGGATCGACCAATGTTCAATGACTAAAGGGATGGTCGAAGAAAAGTGATCAACCGAGTAATTTATGGGACTAACCGGTCGGCTAGTCCGTCTAAGTATATGGTCGAATGATTGACAAGGTCAACTGAGTATTGCAATTTGACTAGGATGCTTCAAGAAATTTGAGTTCAATATCAATTGAAGAGTCTCAAAAGGTCGATTGGACGGATAAGCTCAATTCGACTAAGCATTCATGGTTAAATCAACTGGGTAGTCGACTGGTTGATTATTTAACTACACAATAATTTTTTTTGGCTTCAAAGGGATGCCCCTATCATTGAGGTTTAGACTCTGTGAAACCTATTTTGATTCCTAATGCAGATGCATACATGATTGAGGAGGATGTGTTAGTAGAAAATAAAGAGATAATTGGAATAGCACGAAGACAGTTCGACTGGAGCAAACAATGAAGTCTATTTTTGACTAATCGAATGGAGTAGACAACAAAGTATGTTGTTGACTGTGCAAAGAGATCGATTGGAGTGGATGGTGAATTTTGTTGTTGACTGTACAAAGAGATCGGCTAGAGAAGATTGTGAATTATGCTGTTGATTGTGTGAAATGATCAATTGGAGCACATGGTGAAGCTTGATGCCGACTGTGCATAGAGATTGATTGGAGAAGATGGTGAAGTATGTTGTTGACTGTGCAAAAGGATCAATTGTAGAAGATGGCGAGGTCTATTGTCGATTGTGCAGAGAGATAGGCTAGAGAAGATGGTAAATTCTATAGTTGATTGAGCAATAGAATTCAAGTACTTGGTTCAAAAGTTCTTGATTATTATTGTATGAGCAGGTAGATGCTCAGGTAAATTTAGTGTAAAGTAATGTTTCATTAATGGATTTGTAATCACTGTAAATGGGAATACGACAGTAAGACCAATGGAGGCATGTGTACCCCTAGTAACTCACTGGTAAAGTCGAGTTGTAGACCTAGGTGATAGAAGGGAATGCAGATTCACAACGGATAGAACTTGAGGGGAGAAGGTGTCATTCCTAAGTCAAGTTTAAAGGGGTGAATGTTGGGTTAATATTGACTTGGTCATAGAGAAAATTAACCTACTTTGGTTAGTGTTGTAATAAAATCATGATATTGGGAGGTCTACCTATGGGATTGGGAGATTTTCCCATGGTATTCATCTGATTGAAGCCTGTAAAGCATATTTGTTTATATTTTCTAAGGTGGATTGTTTTAAATTGGTCCATTTTTTTGAAATTAAGTGAATTGTTTTAAAATGGGTCAAAATTATGGAAAATCACAGTTTAGAGTCAAAGTTCTCAACATTAAATATATCCCTAATATCTAATTAAAAAACTTTAATTCACAACTATAATTTTTCGGGGGCTTTTCATCATTATGTGGACTAATATTTAATCCTATGGTTATGATTATCAAATCCAAAAACATCACTTATGTTAATTTCATGTATGTCAACGACAACTTGGAGGAAGTGACTTCATACAAGTATTTAGGAATTGATCTCCATCAAAAGCTTAATTGGAACTATAACATCTAGAAAAGGATAAATGGACAATAGAAAACTTATTATGAACTTGAAATTAATTGTAAATATAGACCTTTGGCTTCAGGATAAGATTAAACTCCTCTTGGGTCTTCCCTCACTCCTGTTATCTTATATATTGTGTGGAGTTTAGGGCTACAACATCTCTAGAGAGCATGGCGTTAGAATATGCCTATGCACCTACTGAGAGCATGGCTAAGATTAGGGCTTCCTAAGATTACTTTAAAAATAGTGATAATATTAAAAAATTTATTACATCAAAATTTAAGGAGAAGTTGCGATAAGAAAAAATTAAAATGGTTGAAGTTAAAAATCTTTCCCTTAAAATGTTGTAAGCAATTTCAAAATGTTTATTACAAAATTGGCATTCTTAACCTTTAACTCATCACAATTATGCTATTCTAAGAATGCTTCTCTTAAAATATTTCAACCACATAAATTAAATTAAAAAAAAACAAGATAATTCATTTCCAACAAATCAAAGCTATCCCAACACCATCTTCATCATCTTAATTATTTTATATATATATATATATATATATATTAAATTTTAAAATTATTTTTATAAAAAAAATATAAATAAATAATTAAAAACATTAAATTTAATTATATATATTTGAATATAATACAATAAAAATAAACCAAATTTCAACAATATCATATATATCATATATATATATATATATATATATATATCAAATTTCAACACTATCCCATCAAATAATTGAACTATCGTGAACCCGTGAACTATCGTTTAACAACTCTATTTGTTTACTTGGAACATTGCACATGAGAAAATTCATACTGATAGTTGTTTAGGGAACATCGAATGGTTTATTTATTTGTAACATAAACCAGCTGCTATCATTTAACAACTCTATGTTGTTTTGGGCCCATGCAGAAGATCTGAGAAAATTCATGGTGGAGCATCGAATAGTTTATTTGATTGTAGTGTAAACAAGTTGCTTATAATTTAAGCACACTCACTATTTATCGGCTTGGGCCTTCGCATAAACACTTAGAATAGCAATTGAACATTCGGTGCGAACCGTCAAGAATATAGGATCGTAGAGCAGCTTCTAGGGTTATATCAACATTAATATTATTCTGTGAAAATTATATATATATATATAATTTTCACAGAATAATATTAATATCTAGCTTAATTATGAACTTATATATATATATATATATAAAAGTTCATAATTAAGATAGATATTAATTTGGTGTATAAATTATTTTTATTTGTGACAAAAGATCCTTTCTAAGGATGTAATTACTAAATTCTATAGAGATGTACATATCCTACCCCCTCCAAATTTGAACTTATGTTCTTTAATAGAAAACACATGTTCTTAACCATTAAGACCTCTCTCTCTCTCTCTCTCTCTCTCTCTCTCTCTATATATATATATATATATATATTCACGTGATTTCAATTAGAAATGTTTAGTAGAATGTTAGTATTGTTGCACTGTATAGATGGTGATATGGTGTTTTCGACAATTTTGAATGCAATTTTTGTCTCTCTTTTCTTCTTTAACTTTTTTTCCAATAAATGTTAGCATTTGGATGTAAGAATAATAATGATTTCATTATTGTTATATTTTAATGATTTGTTTCCATGTTTTTTTGTGTTAATTTCATTTATAAAATTACATACAAAATTATTACTTTCTTACCAATCAATGTCATTCAAGTTTCAAGGAATCTTACTAGGATTCTTAATTGAATGCATATTTCACATGTTTAACACTCAAATGATCATAATATAATTATAAACCACGATATAACCCACAACACTCTTCCAAAAATCTTATTCCAACATCTAAATTATCCCCACACACTATTTCATCTGCATATGGCTATCATCTCTTAGGTTCGTCTTTGCCTCCTTTATGCTCCCATTCACCCTATTCTTATAAGTCGTGTGGAACTTCCCAAATATCGTAAAGGTCAAGTTTCCTCTCCAATATGTTGTTTTATAAGTGTCCACACTTTTGACATGGATAATAAGTGTCATGTCTTAGTTTAGAAACACCTCTTTCTAAGTCCTCAATTTACATGGATATTGGATTGACTCTTGTTGAAGGGAATGCATTAACATTTTTAGGATAATAAGTGTCATGTTTCACTTTAGAAGCACCTCTTTCTAAATCCTCAATTTACATGGATTCACTCATGTTAAAGAGAATGCATTAATGTTTTTATAAGTTTCATCATAAATGCAACATCAACAGGTATTTAGATTACATTAAGTAATAAAACAAATATCTATCATTTAACAAATGATAAAAAAATATTCCTAATACAACAATTATACATGACCTCAAAGTGTCATAACAAGTGCCCAAGGCACAAGGCACAAAGGGTAAGGGACCATATTATTTTCATTTAAGTCCATTGGTTGAAAGCTCAGCATTCCTAAATACAAACAAGTGCGATGGTCACTACAGGTTACATGTCACTCTCATAAGAACTTTTGACTTAGAATCCCTTGCATGAGCATGCATTTTCCACTTAATATTATTTTCATAATTAGGTGATTCCCATCGTGTGGTACCCAACCATAATTGACTATATAAATGTAAACCACATATACCAACCAACAATTAAATAGCTTATCTTACATGCATAGTAGTCAACTATGTCCATGCAATAGCTGGTTAGCGTAGGACTGTTGTTTTCATTGAATATGGATAAATGGAAGGCATTGCAACTTCAAAGTTTTAGTTGCACACCATCCCAACAATAAGTCACGTAGTGTGGTATGATCATGACATGATTTGTTTTTTGGGAATTCAATGCACATAGGGAAACAACCCCATGATGACGGTCACATGTTTTTATGAGAATAGGTATTTCTCTCTATTAACTATGGCCTATTTTCTCTAAGTCATGAATGAATTAAAGACGAAATATTATGTAATCAATTTTTTTTTGGCGATATCAAAGTACTATATGATTTTGGCATGTCATGTTAAGCCCTCAATAAACTCATAAGAAATTATGAGTTTTTATTTTTTCAACTGCTCTTCCTCATTGTTTCGTGGCTTTTTGGGCTAGTGATTGTTTTTCGTCTATTTAAACTACTCATTTTCTTCTTTGCTTTTAATTAGCTCATGATAAAGTGTGGGATGCGAGTTGCAATTATTCGTAGCTTTAGTTAGAAACAATTACTTGCAATATGTGTGATGTATGTTTATTTAGAAGGTTTTTCCAAGTACTATCATCTACAGCGGGTCCCACCTTACTCGAGAGATTTCACCATAAGCTCTATCAAAGTCTTTCAAAGGTTCTTGTCAAAATTATCTGGACTTGACTGATGGCTCAAATAGCCAAATCACTGACTCTTCAAATACTACCATTTGCTTCTAATCGCCCAATGACTAAAACATATTGGTGCCCCAATGACTTAGTAAATTGTGGCATTAACCACCAAGACTTGAGATCATTTTCTAATGTTTTTAAGGGTCCAATTTAAAAAACTCATGACCATTGAATTCAAATTTGTTAGGTCCGTAAACCCAGAGAGATCTTAATTTACAACAAAGAAACAATTAACAATAAGAAAGGACACAATATTTACGCGGTAAAACCTTTTTAGGGAAACATTTATGGGAACAGACAAATGAAACTATTATTGTTCAATCAAGGATATTTACAAAACAACCCAAGAGCATGCTTACAACCCTGACTCAATATCTGCCTCTATGGGCTACATATTTAAACCTTTCCTCTCACAATTACATGGAATTGAGTTATTAATTGTTGTATCTTTTTTGTGCAAATTTGTTTCAAGAAATTTAACAATAAATGAACTATTAGAACTGCCATATTAATTTATGTGAACCACCTTATCCTATTATGGAATAATTGGTTGTCACAACTCCAATAATCTTCACCTTGAAAACAATTTACCCGATATCTTGCCCTAGTTCGTTCATCACCTTTCATGCAAGCCAAGAGAATCCAAACACTACCACATCTTCTCTAACAACATTGGTTTCGTGAACATGTTTGCATGATTTGCTTAGGTACGGACTTTCTGAGGGATCACTCCACCTCCATTAATAACCTGTCTTACAAAATGATTCTTTATAACAATATGCCTTATCCCATTTTCATAAGTTGGATTGTTAGTCAAATGCAAAACACTTTGACTACCACTGAACACATTTACCTTGTCTGATACTTTTCCAAACTTACCCAATAGACCCTTTCATTCATGTGAACTTATAACCTGAGATAGATCTCCTTATGTCCAAATATCCTGCAAAGTTTGAATCAACAAAATCATAGACTAAATCACTGCAACCATTGTAGGTGATACAATAATCAATTAACACATATTTCATTAAATTTGGAATTATACAAGGGATTTAGAATTTAGAACTTCAACAAGATTGAGTTTTCAAAAAATGAAAAACCAAAAAATTACTTAATTCACTCATTTCAATCTTTATATTCACCATTTTTTTTATAATATTATCAATATAAGCTATATAAAATCAAATTTATATAAAGTTGAAGCATATCTTCCTAATATTAAACTTAGATTCCTTACATTATTTTATTATTATAATTTTTTAATTTGTATTAATATTTGAGTTGATCAAGGTTTACCTCATCTCATGAACAATAGATGTTGCAAGAAATTTCTTACCTATTAAGTTATCTAATGGCATTATTTGTATGTTGAAATTATTAACCATTTTATTTATAATTTGATAAAGCATATATTGTGCATGTGTTGAATTACCATATTAGTAAGAGATTGTCTCCATTTTAGAGTGACCTACAAAGTTATTTAATGATATAGCAGTCTATGTGTTTCTTACTGTAACAAATTTATGTATTGGCATAGTAACTTATTAATTCCCAATCTTGATAATGGGTGGCTAGAACACGGGGATTTTTTCTCAACTTCAAGAAACAACAAGAACTGGAAATGCCTAGGAATTGGCTAAAACCTCTAATACCATGAAAAATTATTAGCTCATATAGTCACTGTAATATTGAACCTGTGGATGAGGACACTACCCCTAATCATATTTAGAATATTGACTAGAAAAACAATTAGTAACATATACACAAGCAACAACATGGAAAACTAGGTCATACTCTATTTTATTTTCTTCCCTTTATATGTATTGTCGAGTACGAATCTAGAATTTAGAACTTCAACAAGATTGAGTTTTCAAAAAATGAAAAACCTAAAAATTACTTAATTCACTCATTTCAATCTATATATTCACCATTTTTTTTACAATATTATCATTATAAGCTATATAAAATCAAATTTATATTAAGTTGAAGCATATCTTCCTATGCTTAAACTTAGATTCTTTACATTATTTTATTATTATAATTTGTAATTTGTATTAATATTTCTTACCTATTAATTTATCTAATGGCATTATTTGTATGTTGAAAGTATTAACCATTTTATTTATAATTTGATAAAGCATATATTGTGCATGTGTTGAATTACCATATTAGTAAGAGATTGTCGCCATTTTAAAGTGACCTAGAAAGCTATTTAATGACATAACAGTCAATGTGTTTGTTACTATAACAAATTTATGTATTGGCATAATAACTTAGTAATTCTCAATCTTGATAATGGGTGGCTAGAACATGGGGGGTTTTGCTCAACTTCAAGAGACAACGAGAACTGGAAATGTCTAGGAATTAGGTGAAACCTCTAATACCATGAAGACGTATTAGCTCCTATAGTCATTGTAATATTGTACTTGTGGATGATGACACTACCCCTAATCATCTTTAGAATATTGACTAGAAAAATAATCAATAACATATCTACGAGCAAGAACATGGAAAATTAGGTCATACTCTATTTTATTTTCTTCCCTTTATATGTATTGTCTATTGTATGCCTTAGGACATTTTTGTCAAGTATATAGCACAATAGGTACTTAGGCACTTCACTTTTTCCCTTCATTTTATGGGATTATTATGAGCCCACAAGTTTCTACATGTTTTGGACATTGTTAACTATCAATTATTACTTTGGATTATGTTGATTGGTTAAGCCTAGATTCCTTTTTATAATATAAATATAATCATCTAACATTTAAAGAAATATTCATTATTCAATACTATATATTATGATATGTGGTTGGCACTATTTTAGAGCCAACAAGAGAAAATATTGTATTGGATAAAGTCTAAGTATACCAATTAAGGTAAAAAAAAATTATTAATTAGAATATAAATTTTATAGTACAATTGGTTTTTTTTCAAATACATGAAGAAAGAGGGAAAACCCATTCTAGTTATTGCAAGTGTCCAGTATTTATTTTTGAAATGTTTGAACATATTACATTGAAAAAACATTAACTAGCTACTCCCATAGTAAAGTTCTTATAGACAAAGTCTCTAATATGTTGTATGTCCAGCATTTATTTTTGAAATGTTTGAACATATTACATTAAAAAACATTATTTAGCTATTCCCATAATAAAGTTTTTATAGACAGTCTATAATATGTTGCTTGTAAGTGTTTTACTGGACTCCATTAACCAAGTTTGATGGATCAAGAAGTGTGGTACATTTGAAATCAATGAATTAGAATAGAAACATTGAAGTACATTTTTGTTTCTTACAAATACAAAAGTGAAAACCCACTAAACTTATTAAAAGTGCATTTAACAATCAATTTTTTTTATAAGTATCTGTGTGTCATTTAACAATCAAAATCAAATTATTATGAATTTTTATTGGTAGTGCATTTAACAATCAAAATATTTTATAAGTATTTGTGTGTCATTTAACAATCAAAATCAAATTATTATGAACTTTTATTGGTAATTTTTATTGGAAACATTTTACAGATGTCAAAAGAAAATATTTTATAAGTCTAGGCGTGTTTTTTAATGATCAAAATAAATAATTTTGTTATGAATTGGAATAGAAACAAAGTAGTACAGTTTAATTTATTTTATTATAATATATATTCATGAAGTGTTTGAATGTATTATATTGAAAAGAATACGAATTAGCTAACCCAACATTATCGTTTTAATAGATCGTATCTAGAAGATGATGCTTTTAAATGTATTATTGAACTTGATTATCCAAGTTTGATGGAGTGAGAAGTTATGTCGATCTAGACAAAGCATTGGAATTTGTAATTTCCATGTTAGATATTGTTTGGTGTTTGAGCGTATTACATTGAAAACAATGCTAATTAACTCCAATAT
The DNA here is from genome assembly GCA_027924585.1 of Larix kaempferi. Classification (NCBI taxonomy): domain Eukaryota; kingdom Viridiplantae; phylum Streptophyta; class Pinopsida; order Pinales; family Pinaceae; genus Larix; species Larix kaempferi. The sequence continues at coordinate 10,040,040 of BSBM01000589.1, read as the reverse complement.
AGTTTTAATATGCAAAATTAACTCCAATATAGTTTTAATAGGCCAAAACTAGAAGATATTGATTTTAAGTGCATTATTGGACTTGATTATCCAAGTTATGGGAGAAGCTATGTTAATATAAACAAATCATTGAAAGTTTAATATTTCATGGTGTCATGTAATTTGCATGAAGTATAGTCACATGAATACATTGCAATTTAAACAAAATTTTCATATTTGTACCAAATAATATAAAACTCCTCAAATAAATTTGAAGAGAATATTCAATATACAAGAAAAATTGAAAAATGTTTCTTCATGTATTAATTGGTCCTCCAAAGAACAAAATTACATCCATGAATCATCTCCACCTAATCTCATGTTATTCGTTCAAGTAGGTCAAGGACAGCTTGTACACCATGTTTATTTATCTTGGCCTTCTTGCAATGTTCTTTCTTAGCCATCCATGCCCAAACTATGGTATCAATTGGAATAGATCCAAGCTCTATGTCATCAGGATTTGGTACCCAATATTCTTCTAATACTTTTCCATTGTATTTCCCTGAACCGGGCTTCCACCAATCAACTTTAACATGAAGAGTATCACTTTCATCATCTTGAAATATATTTGAGGTGGCTTTTGCCATCCAAATCATCTCCCCTTCATCCTCGTTTCCTGATCTAACTAGCAACATCTTTCCTTTCTCAACATAATTAATAGGGTTGAATGTTGTCTTTGGCTTATTGCACTTGGGTCCAACATACACGGGTTCACCTGTCATAGTATCAAAATCCCCATCCATAATATTTGAGATTGCATGAAGCGCATTACGACCAACATCTGGAGTTTGCCTTGTCTTGGGCTAGAAATCCTCAGAAGATGAATCACTTGCATCCACTATTGTATGATCACTGTAATCTTCATATAAAGTATCAAGAACTCTTTCCCAATACTCTACCTTATTTTTCCATTCTGGTGTAACAATTGGCAAATCCTCACCACCCATTGTGTCTTTCCACATTTTTATGTATGATGTTATTCCTTCTTTTAGTTCTTTTAAATAGATTTCATTCTCTTTGGGATGTAAGAAAGATGGCTTCCCTATGGGCAGTTTAGATCGACCTTCATCGTCTGTATTCCATAACTCAACTGGTTCTGACCACTCAACATCTCTTATGGATTATTTATACCTTAATACCGGAACATCATTGAGTACAAGAAATTGGAAGTACTGAACATTAAGATGTCCAACTAGTGCATTTTTTCCTTCCTTGATGTATCCATTAAGGAAGCTTTTGAAGTCATACACCTTATCAATCAGTTTAGGTGGAAACACTCTTTTTTCTTCAATTTTGCGATATGTATCCATCATCTCAGGTAGAGAATATATATCTTTACTTTTCAAGCTGGAAGACATTCTCCCATAGGTCCTGTCTATGTCTTCATGGGTGTGTCCCACGAGAAAGAACCCAACCTCAGTAGTGATGAAGACACCAAGTGCAGTGAGAAGTGATAGAAACATGAAAAGATAACGATTTTTATTATCACTTGCTGCATTATCCAATTGTAACAATAAATGTGGAGGAAGAGGTTTAAAATCAATATCTTGATTTTCTAATCTTCCATGAGATAAAAATTCATCCTTGTACACTCTACATTTTGAGTAAATAGAGGTGTCAAGTAATGCATTTGAAAGTGGGTTTCTTGAACTTCCACTCTCATAAAGAAGATCACCATACATATCAAGATGTGGGTCTTCAAGGTCCCTTAAGCACTTAGCAAGTGATGTAATGGTAAATTGTGATCCCATATGTACAAATGGTAGGGAGAAATGACCAAAACCTCCTGTCTTATGCCCATGTGTTAGCATACCTGTCAATGACAAACCCAAGTTTATTCCTACAATAGATTTTGATTTGACGCTTAGCCTTGGAATTGAAGTCTTTGTTTTATCCATTTTATCATGGATAATACTCAAATACTCCTTTGGAAACCTCTCTGACATGATTCTGTGGGCATAGTAGCAATGTCTTCCGCACATAACGATCTTGTTATGTTTGTTCAATCTAGCGCGTGCCGTTTCTTCCAACTCTTTTGTAGTTGCTGACTTCATTTGTGCTTTCAACACAATACATTCACCACATTTATTGAAGTTGGTGTTCTTTGAGAATGCCACGTCTCGAAAATGAGTGTTCCAAATCTTGCTCATTGTTGGTTGTGATATTAATGGACAATTGAGCTTTTCCAAACCCACATTGATCTCTTTTAGCAAAGAGCTTTGTGTGTAAGTCGAAGGCAACAATCTTAAAGGATAAGAAGTTCCATCTGCTTCGACTTGACGTGTTTGGTTTGGGGAAAAATCTGAATTGTCCATTACAATTTTATGCAGTATTTCTATGGCCGCCACAGTATGTGCACGTGCTTTACATGTATTGGTGTTACCATGAATGGATTCCATATGTCCTTGTTCAAAATTATGTTGGTAGCTATAGAAGGTGCTTTGAGGAATCTTATGTATCTTGTACCATGCTTTCTTACAAATAACATTACCATCAAATCTCATGTCCTTTACTTTTCTAATAATAGGAGGTAGGCCATGGCCATGGCTCTTTGACATGATAGTGTTTGAAACAAGTAAATTCAATACAAATTCCCTGATACCATTTTTGTCTTTGCATTCCATATCCCTTCTAGCATTTGCAATGGCATTCCTATCCACATGTTGAAGACAATCTTGTTTACAACATTCATCTGCAGCCAAAAGTCGGACTTCTTTCTCTTTATCTATCTTGGTTTGACGTTTTGCAACTTTTTCTCTTGTCATAGCTCGTTTAATCTTTTTATATGGCCTCGATGCATTAAGAACATTGACATATTGATCTTTTTGATTATAAAGATCCCCATCCCATTGGTATAAAGGACTTATATCCTCTATAACATCCCATATCAGCATTTCCATGGGTGGCTCTTTGTACTTTGTCTTGACCCTTAACATCTCACCTATGTTGTCCACCAATTTATGTATTGGCCATCTAACCAATCCATGTATAGACTTATCCCCAATCTTGCATCTTTCACAATACCCATGTATCTCTTCCACAAAAACACCAAAGTTATCTTCACCTAGTGTTTCACCCACAACCATGTCATCCTCATGGACATTAACTATCATTCCTTTGGCAATGTACATAATTGTTCCTATGCATCCATGTGTAAGAGAAACCCTTGTACATGTGAATGCATCCCTATCTTGTGGAATATTTATGGGTTGATCTTCACAATGAGGTTTCAAATCTATTTCTGGCCAAATCTCATAAGATTCTATTGCACCCCCTAGTGTTTCCTCAAATCCAGTTGGATGTGGTAAAGGAGCATCATTTTTTAACACCTTGTCAATTCTAACCACTATGCATCCTTTCTTTACAATCTTTCCATGAACCTTATTCCCAAGATCTGTATTGAATATGGAGCCCTCACCCACCTTCACTCCATGTTGTAAAAGATCTACTTTGTCTCCAATAGAAAATGTTGAACAAACATTTGCACCTGTACACCAAACATAACAAACTTAGTATTTTCTCAAAAAAACATTCAATAAGGCTATGAATAATTCTTAACACATGTTTTGGTATTTGATTTACCTATGGTGTGCCTCAAATCTGTAGTCCTCCATGGATGTGTGTCCCCTTCATCAACATATTCCACAATCAAATGTGGTTGAGTGACATCAATTATCAAAACCATAACATAACCTGCAACAACCCTTCCTCCACCATAATAAGTTCCAACTTCTGTAGATTCAACCTTTCCTAGCCCAATAAATTGACCATTAACCAGGAGGTCAACATAGTCCCCTTTTGTGAAAATTATACTTTCCATTGTCGCTCCTACAAATTCTGTAACACACAATTGAATTATAATTTGTAGTTAAGGTTAAACCATGTAAAGTGTGCTCTTATATTTTAGGCAAAACACAATCTACAAAAAAATAATGTACTTGTAATAGCTAAAAAGGGTATGGCATCATTTTGTTGTGCAAATTAAACATTGTTCCCCACCACCAAAAGGGACTTTACATATAAATTATGATGGAGCTACAAAGCGTAATCCAAACAAGATTGGTTATCAATGTATATAATCTTAATACAAACACAAAACTATTCTTAGAAAAACTTGTAAAAATGTCTAAAAATTTTCCATACTTAAGAACTTGTAATAGTATTGAAGGTAGTTATTAAGTAGGTTGGAATCCAGCCATGATCGATCATGCAAGTTTGTATAATCATGGAACTTGTAATAGTATTGAAGGTAGTTATTAAGTAGGTTGGAATCCAACCATGATTGATCATGCAAGTTTGTATAATCATGGCTCACTGAGATTTATTTTTTGTATCAATTGTTCAAAGTAAATTCAAATATCCTTGATTGGAGTCATCCCTATTTTAAGTACTCCCGAAAATAGTTATTTGGTGTCATCTAAACTTATATTGTAGATTAGTGAAGAATAACATCTATATGGAACTAGAGTAATACAAAATCCCAAGCAATGCTACTTGATGCCACTATTAGTATACTAATACATAGTAGAAGTTTTTTGAATTATAAGCGACTCCTAGCTTAGCGACTACTAATACATAGCGACTACTAGCTTTCCTTCTAGCATAAGCATTTCCTTCTAGCATAAGCACACATGCTTATGCTAGAAGAAAAGCTAGCACTCATTAGCTTTCCAGAAGAAAAACCCTGGGCATGGTGATTGGTGGTTGCTAGGTTATACCTTGGTCTTGTGCCATGTACTCTATTTTGAAATAAGCACATGGCACAAAATCAAGGAAAGCTAGTGACTCCTAGCTTTCGTTCTAGCCTAAGCATTTCCTTATAGCATAATCACACATATTTATGCTAGATTGAAAGCTAGTAGTCGCTATCTTTCTAATAGATAAACCCTGGGCATGGTGATTGGTGGTTGCTAGCTTATGCCATGTGCTCTATTTTGAAAGAAACACATGGCACCAGGGATCAAATTTGAAGGGTGGGGTCCCATTTCACTTTGAAGGGCTATGAGATATTCAACCCTTCAATGCTGCCATGTCAAAATAAGTTATTCTTTTTATTTGAAAATGTAATATTACATCAAAATTTTAATGTTTACTGACGTAGTAAAGTCAAGAGGTTTTATTTTGCAGTGGATATAACAGCACTGAACATTATATATGTCATATAACACAACCATATTTCTCCCCGATCTAGCGGCTAGTCTCTAGGTCACTATGCCACCTTTTCCATCTTAGCAGTTTCCCAAATTGAGCAAAGAGAACTTGTAATGCCTCTCAAGGGCATTAAAATTTTTAAACTAATTAAGTATCTATTTTATTTATTTAGTTTTGAAATGTATAAGAGTGTCAATACAAGCTCAATATACATCATGTAACCATAGCAGCATATGAACAACACATAAGAATTTTACAATAGCATCTAACAAATTTACAACATTCTATAAACAATTTGAAATCACAAGAAAAGTACCTCGATATAAGGATGTGACGAAGTCCAAACTGAAGCAAGCTTCCTTCTTCATCTCGAGTTGCTTCTATCTTCATTTCCCGTCCTCTGCTGCAATATACTATGGCGTCGACTGCACGACCTAACCATATATAGAACCCGTAAGCGGAAGTGTCGATCGACTACATCGACCAAGCTTCCCCAGCAGGCATCCGCTAGTCGTCATCACACGTCTAGGGGAGTGCGCTACACAAACCTCCCACGACTCCAGGTTTCGGGGGATAAACGGTGGGAAATTCCTCCACCCCCCCTAATAGTACTAGGGTCAACACCCTACATCAACCATACTGTGCCATCACTGTTCTAAGGGGTCCCGTCATTGAAAAACCACTTTGGGAAGGTCACAATTCCTGTCAAAACTCACACTCACCCACAAGTCATACAAATATTGGAATTCACAATTAAATAGCATGAAATTTGATATAACATCATTATACTCATGATGTTTAATACATCTCGTGCCCCTTGGCAATATAGGAATCCGCCTATCTCATAGCCAATTAACATGTGGTATAGTTCATCATTAACATGAAACATATATATAGCCATACCCAACTCTTTCAAGTGCCAATCCATATCACTAATACGACATTTACAAATAATCATGTAAGTTATTTTTGCAAACAACTAAATTAGCATTCTACATATGGATATTCTATATTCAATTTTGCATGTTCAAATGAAATAACATATTCATTGTCATTAATAAATTAAAACAATATTTTGAATTACCATACATGCCTCAAGGGAGTCCACATGTCCACATAACAATCATCTTGATCAATCTATCTTAGTATAACAGATAATAAGCAAATGCATTGCTAAGCTAATTCACATTAGAGTTTTTAATTAAAGACTATCAAAATATGGGGCGTTACAGAACTATCCGACTGTAGGCAACTTTTGTTCTCAATAGCTAATTATGGACCTTGTATGCTTCTTCTTTATAGCCCCGTGATAGCCCCCCCCAAGATCTCGTTATACATCCTAAATCTATGGTATGATGGAGTAGAGGATGGGTTGTGAAGCATAAGTAAAATGTAGGTTGACCAAGTAGAGAGGGGATGCATAGATGGTTGAAGTTCTTGTTATATGGTTTAAGTTCATGTTTTTTCTAGACCAACCGATAAGGTCAACAAAATCAAATGGTAAAGTAGCACTGTCATTCTAAAAATCAAGATTACAAAAACATTTTTGTCCCAATTCATATAGTCGAACGCGGATTGTAAGTGTAGTAGCATCGGTGGTCTTCAGATTAATAAATACCAAGAATCTTAAACTGTGTACTAGAGGAAGGTGTTAATTCGATGACTGAGCAATTGGGGAAAATAGCTCATGTAATACAGTTTTAGATACAAAGTATGGATTCTTGATCTGACTCATTAACTAGATGCATGGAGGTTGGCAGAGTGGGAACTTCCCCAAATCCTCGGGTTTTTTGGAAAAGTTGGGGGGCGCATTGCGCACACCTATTTCCCATAGGGATGCAACCGTGTCCAGTGGTAGCTGAACGGGGAAGCAATCGGTTTCAGAGTGAAAACAATGGTCTTCCTTGTCCCCTCCATTCCACAAAAGTTAAAGGGTAGCTAAATTCTCAAGAGCTTCGATCGGGCAACAATGGAAAATAGGGAAAGGCAAGGAGCACATGGAATCATATATATGCGTATACACACGACATATGAAGAAATAAGCAATTGTTGTTGTTGCTACCATTGGGAATTGATAAATGTCGTTCTAAATAGCCTCTGACGGAGATTTGTGACAAACCCACTCTCGGGTCCAGGCTTCAAATTTGAAGCCTTCAAGGCCCATTTGAAGTAACAAAATTTCATTCAAATAATAATATTGTGTTTGAACTTTGAAGTTACAGAATTTTAATCAAATAGCAAAATTTTTAAATAATTGATGGGATCATGAAGGGATAAAATGATGTACATACCTGTAAATTCATAGGATGTCAGCAATCTAGTCATCCTTGAAGTTGAGCTCCTCAAAGAAAACGAATTTCTTTAAATATGTTTATGGCAGGCTGGCATTGCTAGCTTCACTCCGCAAACTCTCCTAGAGGACTGGAGGAGATAGGGTAGGTGGAACTTGGAAGTAGATCAACCACAATGGAGTATGGGTATAAGAAAAAGATTGTTTGTATTCCTGTAATATTATATATTGATGGTCGGAGCCATGGAAGCATGGAGTTTGAGCATTGACTTGATACAACAAAGAGAACACAAGGTGGGACTCGGGAGCTGCAGGATTGACTTGATACAACAAAGAAAAAACAAGGTGTGAGGTTGGCAGCCGTAGACAGTAGGATTAAATTGATACATCAAAGAAAACACAAGGCTATAGGTAGGGGCGACGGGCGAGAGCAACAACCTGCAACATTACAAGAAGTTTCTGGATTGTGGATTTTGTCTAAAATGCCAAATTCGGGGCACATTAACATAATATATTATACATTGAATACTCAATTAACTCACGAAGTCAGCATTCACGAATTGGTATGTGATAACTGGTAACGTGGTAATTCCGCTGCCAACAACATGTATGAGCCACCAACCAGGTTTAATAAATTTGTTGATGCCCTTAAATGTGTTAAACACGTAAGTGCTTGCTACAAACACGAGAACTTGGAAGCGTTCAAGCCATGGACTGCTCAGTGTAATCCCATCCATGTAAGTTAGTCAATGATATTATTAGAGGCCCAATGGTCCATGATCCATGGATGATCAAACACGTGGATATTGGAGAGTAACCGAGTCCCACTCCCAAGTCACCTTGTTAGTAGCCACATTCCCAATTTCCCACTGAAAACTGTTGATGGGTGAAATTTGAAGCTACCCTTCTGTTGCAATTTTAAACAGTAGTGGTTAATTTAATTATTGAAGGGCTTACCATGAAATTAATTTTTTTTTGCATGGTAAAATTTGAAGTGGCCTTTTATGACGTGTAAAATGGCTTCTGAAGGGCCCTGAAGGCTTCAAATTTGAAGCTCTCATGACACAAGATCAAAAAAAAATAGCAACTGCTAGCTTTCTTTCTAACATAAGCATTTCCTTCTAGCATAAGCACACATGCTTATGCTAGAAGGAAAGTTATCAATCGCTAGCTTTCCAATAGAAAAACCCTAGCCATGGTGATTGGTGGTTGCTAACTTATACCGTAATCTTGTGCCATGTCCTCTATTTTGAAATAAGCACATGGCACAAGATCAAGGAAAGCTAGCGACTGCTCGCTTTCCTTCTAACATAAGCATTTCCTTCTAGCATAAGCACACATGCTTATGCTAGAAGGAAAGCTAGTAGTCGCTAGCTTTCCAATAGAAAAACCTTGGGCATGGTGATTGTTGGTTGCTAGCTTATACCTAGAGCTTGTGTCATGTACTCTATTTTGAAATCAGCACGTAGCACAGGATCAAGGAAAGCTAGCGACTGCTATCTTTCCTTCTAGAATAAGCATTTCCTTCTAGCATAAACACACATGCTTATGTTATTGGAAAGCTAGAAATCACTAGCTTTCCAATAAAAAACCCTGGGCATGGTGATTGGTGGTTGATAGGTTATACGTTGATCTTGTGCCATGTGCTCTATTTTGAAAGAAGAACACGGAACAAGATCAAGGAAAGCTAGCATAAGCATTTCCTTCTAGCATAACCACACATTCTTATGCTAGAAGGAAAATTATCAGTCGCTAGCTTTCCAATAGAAAAACCCTAGCCATGGTGATTGGTGGTTGCTAGCTTATACCTTGAGCTTGTGCCATGTGCTCTATTTTTAAAGAAGCACATGGCACAAGATAAAGGAAAGCTAGCGACTGCTAGCTTTCTTTCTAGCATAAGCATTTTCTTCTAGCATAAGCATAAGCATAAGCACACATGTGCTTATGCTAGAAGGAAAGATAACAATTGCTAGCTTTCTAATAGAAAAACTTTAGCCATGAAGGAAAGCTAGCAGTCGTTAGCTTTCCAATTGATAACACTGTCCATGGTGATTGGTGGTTGCTAGCTTATACCTTCAGCTTGCGCCATGTGCTCTATTTTGAAATAAACACATGGCACAAGATCAAGGAAAGCTAGCGACTGCTAGCTTTCCTCCTAGCATAAGCATTTCCTTCTAGGATAATAACACATACTTATGCTAGAAGGAAAGCTAGCAGTTGCTAGATTTCCAATAGAAAAATCCTGTCCATGGTGATTGGTGGTTGCTAGATTATACTTTGAGCTTGTGTCATGTGCTCTATTTTGAAATAAGAACATGGCAACAAATCAAAGAAAGCTGGCGACTGCTAGCTTTCCTTGTAGCATAAGAATTTCCTTCTATCATAAACACACATGCTTATGCAAGAAGGAAAGCTAACAGTCGCTAGCTTTCCAATACAAAAACCCTGTCCATGGTGATTGGTGGTTGTTAGCTTATACCTTGAGCTTGTGCCATGTACTCTATTTTTAATGAATGCTACCTTTCCTTCTAGTAAATGCATTTCCTTTTAGCATGACACACATGCTTATGTTAGAAAGAAAGCTAGCAGTCGCTAGCTTTCCAATAGAAAAACCCTGGGCATGGTGATTGGTGGTTGCTAGCTTATACTTTGAACTTGTATCATGTACTCTATTTTCAAATAAGCACATGGCACAAGATCAAGGAAAGCTAGCGACTGCTAGCTTTCCTTCTAGGATAATAACACATACTTATGCTAGAAATAAAGCTAGCAGTCGCTAGCTTTCCAATAGAAAAATCTTGTCCATGGTGATTGGTGGTTGCTAGCTTATACCTTGAGCTTGTGCCATGTGCTCTATTTTGAAATAAACACATGACAAAAGATCAAGGAAAGCCAGCGACTGCTAGCTTTACTTGTAGCATAAGAATTTTTCTTCTAGCGACTGCACACATGCTTATGCTACAAGGAAAGCTAGCAGTCGCTAGCTTTCCAATAGAAAAATAATAAGAATCTCTTTAAGTTCACATTTCCTAAAGATTCATAATAGCCTATCCCATAGAGACCATCATTTAACTTGTTAGATGAATAAATTTTGGACATGTCAACATGAGAGAATAAGTGTTTATAAATGACAAGCTTTAAAAACTCAGCATCTTCTTCCACATTCACCTCCTAATAAAACTTCCCATTACATAGAATAAGCACACATGCTTATGTTATTGGAAAGCTAGCAATCCAATAAAAAACCCCTGGGCATGGTGATTGGTGGTTGAGAGGTTATACGTTGATCTTGTGCCATGTGCTCTATTTTGAAAGAAGAACACGGAACAGGATAAAAAAAAGCTAGCATAAGCATTTCTTTCTGGCATAACCACACATTCTTATGCTAAAAAGAAAGTTATCAGTCGCTAGCTTTCCAATAGAAAAACCCTAGCCATGGTGATTGGTGGTTGCTAGCTTATACATTGAGCTTGTGCCATGTGCTCTATTTTGAAAGAAGCACATGGCACAAGATAAAGGAAAGATAGCGACTGCTAGCTTTCTTTCTAGCATAAGCATTTCCTTCTAGCATAAGCACACATGTGCTTATGCTAGAAGGAAAGATAACAATTGCTAGCTTTCTAATAGAAAAACTCTAGCCATGAAGGAAAGCTAGCAGTCGTTAGCTTTCCAATTGATAACATTGTCCGTGGTGATTGGTGGTTGCTAGCTTATACCTTCAGCTTGCGCCATGTGCTCTATTTTGAAATAAACACATGGAACAAGATCAAGGAAAGCTAGTGACTGCTAGCTTTCCTCCTAGCATAAGCATTTCCTTCTAAGATAATAACACATACTTATGCTAGAAGGAAAGCTAGCAGTCGCTAGCTTTCCAATAGAAAAATCCTGTCCATGGTGATTGGTGGTTGCTAGATTATACTTTGAGCTTATGCCATTTTCTCTATTTTGAAATAAGAACATGGCAACAGATCAAAGAAAGCTAGCGACTGCTAGATTTCCTTGTAGCATAAGAATTTCCTTTTATCATAAACACACATGCTTATGCAAGAAGGAAAGCTAACAGTCGCTAGCTTTCCAATACAAAAACCCTGTCCATGGTGATTGGTGGTTGTTAGCTTATACCTTGAGCTTGTGCCATGTACTCTATTTTTAACGAATGCTACCTTTCCTTCTAGCAAATGCATTTCCTTTTACCATGACACACATGCTTATGTTAGAAGGAAAGCTAGCTATCCAATAGAAAAACCTTGGGCTTGGTGATTGGTGGTTGCTAGCTTATACTTTGAACTTGTATCATGTACTCTATTTTCAAATAAGCACATGGCACAAGATCAAGGAAAGCTAGCGACTGCTAGCTTTCCTTCTAGCATAAGCATTTCCTTCTAGGATAATAACACATAATTATGCTAGAAAGAAACCTAGCAGTCGCTAGCTTTCCAATAGAAAAATCTTGTCCATGGTGATTGGTGGTTGCTAGCTTATACCTTGAGCTTGTGACATGTGCTCTATTTTGAAATAAACACATGACAAAAGATCAAGGAAAGCCAGTGACTGCTAGCTTTACTTGTAGCATAAGAATTTTTCTTCTAGCGACTGCACACATGCTTATGCTACAAGGAAAGCTAGCAGTCGCTAGCTTTCCAATAGAAAAATAATAAGAATCTCTTTAAGTTCACATTTCCTAAAGATTCATAATAGCCTATCCCATAGAGACCATCATTTAACTTGTTAGATGAATAACTTTTGGACATGTCAACATGAGAGAATAAGTGTTTATAAATTACAAGCTTTAAAAACTCAGCGTCTTGTTCCACATTCACCTCATAATAAAACTTCCCATTACATAGTGTTAGCACTTAGATTTTATTCCGGTTGTAAAAGAATAACACCTAAGGTAACCTATTTCAAACCAAGCTTTAGGTAGAAAACTCAGCCATTTTTCCACCAGAGAGGGCTCTCTCACAATACATATACAAGGACTGAAAAATATAAAAGTTCTCTCAAATTTTCTCAAAAGGATTTTCTGGTTGAAAAGGAAAACAAGAAACGTTGGGCATGGAGTCAAAGTTTCAAGTATACAATATACCAGTAAGAGATTTATACCAAACAGATTTCCACAAAGGCAAGATAGCAATCATATTACAGTCAATTTGATTTTTTCAGGTGGTACAGAAAGAAATAATGACATTCCATCAACAACAGGCATCTAACTTAGGATGAATCCATTGTCAACTTTGGAGAAAATAGTGAATATTTAAATGATATAAAACGAGGCATAACCAGTATGAATCTCGAATTATTTCAGACATTCATTTAAATATAGAAGAAAAACATAATGGAAGATATAACAAAGGAAGTGAACATGCACATATAAAGATAAAGAAAAAATGGACTGTAAAGTTGGTCAACACATGAATCTCTGGTCTCAAAAGATGGGTATTTTCACTGTACTGCTTTTATTTATCAAAAAATAGATCTCCAAACATACACCGTCTCTCAAAAAATTTCCAACCCCTTCAACAATGACTCTCATTGTTCTTATACAAAATTTGGAAGAAGCTTGACATACTTGCTTCTTTTAACTAATAACTAAAAATATTTTAACTTAAAAGATAACTGTCTTTGAGCAATAGATAACTGTCTCCAAATAATATTACAAATTTAAAATAAAAGTATCATTTTTGCCACTTGGAAAAATTTTTGAATATCATCTTTTTGCCACTTGGCGAGAGTTTTGAAAGCCTCTATGAATGGACAAAATATCTTGTCCTTCCATATTTTTCCACATAATTCCACTGGTCGGCCGCGGGTAAGTCATAGTTGGTCATTTCCTTCACCAAGACTCGCATTTCAACATGACCTGCATAAGAAACAGGAAGAAGGTTTCCACAGGTTGAGATTAGCACATTTAAAATTTCAAACTCCTCTGATATTTTCTCCATTAAAATTTTCCCTGTAAGCATATGATCCAGCTGCTGGAACTTTGTGTGATCCATCCTTATATCAAACATCAATCTCTTATAATCATTCGGAGGAATTAATTCATTTTTTTCATTCCAAAAAGCAGGGAACCCTTTGTTTACTAATTTTTCAAATTGCTTTTTGAACTTTACTACTTCTTCCCATATTTCTCCAGCTTTAGCTTCAAAATTCTCAACATGCGAGTATTTCCCCAGGATCCTTCTGGCCCATGTGATGACTGAAATTATGTTCGTTATATTCATGGCTATCAGGTCTGCTTCAGTTAGATTGTTTAAAAATGTTATTGCTTTCTGGGCTACGTCTTTTGGCTTTTTATTTAAGCTTTCCCTGACGGCTCTGCAACTTTCGAAGGCATCTTTGACCACCTTTTCTTTGACTCTTATGTAATCCAGATATGGTCTTAGTTTCTCAACTTCTTTTATAATTTGGTCCCACACCAGGTGTTTACAACCTTGCATAGCAGCTTGCCCTATCACATGAGCTGCTAATCCTTTATTATTATTACTTAATTCCTGATTCTTTGCTTGCAAGGTTTTTATTTCTTTATTTTCTATTTCATTCTCTTCTATCAGCTTCTGTATTTCAACCTTCAATTCTTTGATTTCATTTTCCCTTAAGCTTACCTGGGACATAGCCTGTAAAATATCATCTACTCCTGTTTTATCTTCCTGTGTGTCTGTTTGTACTTGTTGCTGATCACTTCCTGCTAATCTTTTCCTCGCTTCTGCCAATTGTTCTTCTAAAATGATTTTCTCTTTTTCCCACCAATCTTTTTCATCAGAAAGCTTTAATATTTTAGCAGTAACATCATTGACTTCATTAGATAATTCTTCTTTTTCTTTTTCCAATATTGTCAATTATGCTCCTTGGATGAGTACAGTGTCTGGAATTTTTAATTTTCGTCTCAACATCTGGATCGTATCGTCTTTCTCTTTGAGCAGTTTGGTTGCTGCATCTCCTTCTTTATTTATCAAATCTACTTGCAATTTTTTAATCTGTTGCTGTCGAGACTTATTCTCTGCCTTCTCCTGTCTCAATTGATTATTCAATTTATCCACTGAACTTTTCAACTTGTCTTCTCTTAATATGGCTCCCAAATAGTCTGAATATATGACTTCTCCAGTTTGTCTATGCAATAAAATTTTATCCGGGGCATTTATTTTAGACAAATCTATATTCATTTCTGAAATCTTATTTTTTGTAACAACTGAAAATTTCAAGGAATTTTCCCTGATATTTCTGCTAGTAAATAAGCTTACCTCAGTATTAGATATACTTCTAACCTTCGGAAACAATTGACTGGTTTGTTTTGCGGACTCCTGTTTATTTCGACTATGCTCATCAAACACATGCATGATATTCTGGGGTCTATTTACATCACCCTCTATAGGGGTTTCTTCAATGTTGTACTCTTTAACTGTAACCTCTGGTATTTCTTTTTCAGCTATTTTAGCCTCTTCTGAAATTGTTGTTAACTCTTGTGGTTCATTCATTTTCAATCTTTTTCCTCTTTCTATTTCTTCATCTTCAATGATCATTATGTCCTGTATGGGTCTTTTAGATCCAACCAATGCACTATCTATTTCGCTTTCTGTCCCTGTTGTTGTGTCAATCAATGCCATTTCTTTTTCGGATGCATCCGGAATGATTTCTTCTTTATATTCTAGTCAATTGGCTCTGTCCGACATTCCTTCAACAATCTGATGGTTCAGGGCCTTGATACGATGCTCAGTTCTTCGTTTTGATATGATCTTTAACGGGTCATACTCCATAGCTGTATCTGACTCAAAATTCATATCCTTCAACAACTTCTCTATATACACTACAACATTATTATTCTTTATTGTGAACGGACCAAATGTGAATGCGTATTTAATGTCTGTAGCTTGTCTGTGAACCAAAAAATTGTTATCTTCCACAATCAACTTTTGTCTTAAGAATTCCAAGGCAAAAACCCTTAAAGTAAGAAAAGCTGGTAACACATAGGGTTTATGTCTGAACCCATATAATCTGATCACTGTACTGTCTTTCGACAAAAACCAATCTCCTGTTGCGTATTCTGTACTCAATTGCATGGATGCCTGCATTTCCGGTAGTACTCTAGGCAGATTTTTTTCAAAAATCATTCTATAAATATCTGAAATCATGTAATTGATGTAATTGAACATGTTATTTTCTAGTAAAGTCGTGAAAATGATTTCTGGGAACTGCAACTCGTCTTGACTGGCTGTCATAATCATTTTCATCAAAAAGGCCTGAAACCTGAAATGTCTGAGAGTGGAAAAATTGACCATCTGGTCATGAATCTTTTCTGTTAAAAATGCTTCAAAATTAAGTCGAGGGATTTGATTTTCACCAATCCTTGACTGGACTGTACTCATTTTGTACAATAAACTCAATTGAAACTCGGTTACATACAAATACGTATCCAAACCTAGAACTACGGCCAATAATGTCAAAACTAACTGGGTATTTTCATTAAAAAGATTGATATCTATAGGGTATGGGACCTCCGAAATGCTGGTCTCTGGCTTGAGACACGATGACAAAAACATTTCCCTATCATTTTGAGAAACATGATGATAATTTTCAATAATGGAGACTTCAGAGAAAACCTCAGGGTCAAGGGTTTGGGAACAATCTACCTCTAGGGCTTTAATTAACTCTGCTGGCTTTATTTCGCAAATGACTCGGGTTTTTTGGCTGTTTAGAACGACTTTCTCTTCCCGGGAGTAATTTTCGACACACCATGATATGAATTCTGGGAAAGAAGGGATTCAGTCGGGGAAAAAGGTTATCAAAGACAACTGGTGAACTCTGTGGGGGTCTGTCCCTTCCTTTAACAATTCAGACAACCTAATTTTTATATCAGATATTGGAAACCTAATTAGGGTATCGTAGACGTCTTCGTCTCTATCCTCTAGAGATTCTTTTGATTTAAAAACGTATATATCGTGCACAGTCTCCATTTAAACGTTTCTTTAAACAAAATTCTGTTTAAAAAAGTAGGACAGGTCACCCGACCCTACCTGTATGTACCCGCCTTTCGCCTTCTGTCGCAATCGCAGACCTCCACCAGTCTTCAGAGCTCTTCGGGATAGTGACACATGCAGAATGCCATTATGTGGAGCCCCTTTTGTTTTATATAAGACTTTTGAATTAACTTCCGTGCACCTTTATGAATGTAGTTCATATCTGACCATTGATCTCGAGACTTTGTTTTGGATCGTCAGATCTCGCCTCCCTTTATTCCATCTGGTGGTATCTGCGATCAAAAAGTTGTTTTCTTTTCTGGTTTATTCTCTGCGCGGATCAGCCACCTGCTGACACCTGTTCGAGTGGCTTATTCTCCGCGACCGCTCTTCCTCATAACCAATGTGCACCTTCCTAGATGCGGATGAAACAATGGCCATTGATTTGATTAAGGTTTATATCGGCCCTCTGATTTCTACAAAGTATAATTCCATGTGCTATGACCCCGCCACGCTTGCTCTATCTGCCATGTATCAGGTCCCACCCTGCCACGTGTACTGACCCCACCGCGCTTCCATATTTGGTGGTTCCGCCCGGCGCTATGGTGGTTTTCTTTACCGCTATATTACATATGCGGAAGGATGAGGTTTGGACACGTGTCCCGGCGGTATTGAGTCAGCTACCTCCCACATCTATTTGCCGCCGATCACTTTGGTGATGCGGGAAGCAATATCGGCCGTTGATCGGGATTTTTGACATCTCCGCCACCGAAACTTGATCGGGGTTTAATCTTTTCACAAATTTGCTTTCGGACTTTGCATAAGTGGATTTTTTCCTCTTGTTTTTGAATTGTCAACCTTTTCTTCAACCTCCTTTGTGATAATTTCTTCCCTTTTTGGACATTTTAGCAAACTTTTTGGATTTAGTCATTCTCAAACCTTAGTGTCAACACATAGAATGCCAATCTTTTCTCTTGTTACATGAGAATTATGTCCAAACACAATGTATAGTTCAATGCGCTTTGTGTCAGTGATTATTTTAGCACCCATCTGCATTTCATAGTTCAATACATCTTCCATCCTCTCAAATTCCTGGTGTATTTTCTCTATATCTAAAAAAATTGGATTTCTCTTTTATGATGGTCTACCTCTATACCAAACCGGTAGATGTTGCAAGTTTGTTGAATTGTAGCAACAAGGGAATGCAAATTGTAATTATTCTTTCCACGGAACCTCTTCAAGAGACAACTTGAAGTTTTTATGATATCATCTTTACATCTTACCATGGATTTGGCATTAATGTTATTTTCCCAGCACCATTTCTTCCTTCTAAATTTTCGTTTATCCTCCCACTTCTTGTAAACTGAGAGAAGAGTAAAAAGGTCTCCATCGAGATGGAAGAAACAAAGTTTTAAACAATCAGACTCTGATTTTTCTACCTCTGTACCAACCTTAAAAAATATCCTTCTTGCAATTTCCATCAAAGCTCCAAGTACAAGGCCCTCCTTACATAAACCCTGATAAAAATTGTCCAAAGTAATCGTTCCTAATCAAGGTTGGATAACCAACTTGACAAGTTTCAAACATAATTCAGTTAATTTCAGAACTTCCTGGCCACAAATCATTACACCTAACTGCACTAAATATTTATCAGCCATACTAATTGTCTCTTGGCTTGAAGATTGAAAGAAATCCAAAGATTCAAGATCGTGAATGGGAGACAAGAAGGACATAAGATATTGAATAAGTGTACTTCTTTTCGAGTATGGGATTCGTTGGTCTGTATTCAAAGCCATGTTCAACTACATATCTTTCAAATCACCAGAAGAAGCCTATGGAATATTTAAAGTGCCCAAAATTTGCTTCATTTTTTCTTCAATTAACCAATCCCATTGAAACTTCAAGTCCATCGAGTAAGAGTCACAAATTCGCTTCTTGTTGCGCACTGTCACCATCAATACTTCACCTACGCCGCTTGAGACCTTCAAAATATTATCTTTACAAATATCAAATTCTAAAGAACCTAAATCAATGAGAAATTCCTTTATCCTACTGTTGGCCCAAGTGCTTAAATTTATTTCATCCCAAGTTCCTGCACGATTCCAGACTGATCCCAAAGGCGCTGATTGTTGTTGTTGATTTGATAAATCCTCCACCGAGAGTTTGCAGGGAGTGAAAAGTTGTGTTGCTTCGGTTGTGGTCATTACTAAACCTTGTTTTCCATAATTATTCACTTTTACATTGTAATGAGGAAAATACCTTGCAATGCCTAGAGTACCATCCATTGCTTGAGTCCACGTTGAATTCAAATATAGATTCTCATAACACTCTACTTCAACATGTCCATATAATATTTTACTAGAGCAAACCGTTATGTTTTAGGTGCTAAATCACAGGATATTTCTGGGGGTGTGGCTGGAAGTTTGGCTTCTACCTTCACTCTTTCTCGACCACATGGATCCTCTACAAGCTGCTTTGAAGCAGTGGCCATGATGTTTTCCACCTTCTCATCATAAAACATGAGCCATTGGTCACCTCTCTTCACTATAGAAATGTAATTCCCATCATTAACCGTGCATCCCACATGCACCACAACATCAAATGAAGAATACAAAAAATCATCTGCTTCTCCATCTCCACAATTGTTAATTAGCAGTATGTACTCCATGGGGAATGCAACATGATAGAACAACTTCTTGAATCCCTTCATTTCACCTTCATGTACTGTGTATTTGAAACCTTTTAGCTGGCAAGTGAGAACTTGAGGTGCATATTTGACCTTCAACTTCTTCTTGGCATCTTGCAAATGGCAGCAGTTGTCACACTAGCACTTGCTTTTCCCGCTCAGTTTCTCCACGGCGCTAAAAGAACTGAGATAGCTCAACAAATAATAATGTTGTTGTACCTCCACACTTATATACTCATCTCTACATGTTACCCTCTCGCAATAGGAACATTGAGTTTCATTGCCGGAAAGTGTAGGGAATTTGAAACATTTGAGATTCTTGAATTTATCCCAGACAGAGATGGAGAAGTTACCTAAATCATTGGCTCATGTACGAAGCCTCCTATTTCTTGATGTTAGTGGGTGCAAACATCTATGTGAGCTGCATTCGGGCATAGGTGAACATAGTTCTATGGTATATCTGAATGTGAAGGGCTGCAAAAATTTGAAGTCGCTGCCTGCTAGAATATCGAAACTCATATGTCTACAGTCGTTGAAAGGTGCTGTTCACCTCAAGGATGGGACTTTTGGGGCTATGACAGAGATGCGAGACCTCTCCTTCAAATATATTGATCCCTGCAGCCTTCTCAGTCTTCCCAAATACATTGGTGTCATGAAACACCTTGAAATTCTTCATCTAGGTGGTTGCGAAGTCCCGAAATGGATCTTTCACCTCCAAAACCTCATGGAGCTGAAGTTAGTTGGTGATAACGATTCAGAACATTCACCTCGAATTTTGAATGTTCTAAAGCAGGGAAATTTAAAATTCGAAACCTCATGGAGTTGAAGTTACTTGGTGATAACGATTCAGAACATTCACCTCGAATTTTGAATGTTCTGAAGCAGGGAAATTGAAAATTCGAATTCGAATTTTGAATGTTTGGGGGGAAATGAAAATTCGAATTTTGAAGGTTTGCGGGAAATGCAAATGCAAATTTTGAATGTTGACTACCATTCAAAAATACACATATTAAGAGAGTGGTTGCAGGCAAGTGCATGTAAAAAGCTTGGATGCGCCACTTTCAAAGCCCTCAGCTATTGAAAATCTTTCTGCAGTCACCTGTTCTCTTCTGTAAGGGTTTCGTGGCATCTCTTCAGATATTAACAGTCCACTTCTGTCCGCTTCATCTTTGTTGTATCATATATACATAAAAATCAATCAATATTCAAACTTCAAATCCATCCATCAGACTTGATTGGTAAAAGAGGCTAACCTGGCTCTTCTGTTATGCAACCATAGACTTCTACTTGACGCGGGCGAAGGTTAAGCTGAGACTACTTATATTGTGAAATCTGTGTCGAAATAATTTGTCCGCAATTTATGGAAGCTTTGTCCACTTAGAATATATTTTTCCAAGAGCGTTGTATCATGTGAATTCTGTGTAGAAATAATTTGTCGTCTTTCGTTAGTGTCAGCTCTGTTCGCTCTTAGTAGATAACAACTTAAAACTCTTAGACTCCGCACATGGAGAAAAGAGGGGCGGCCCTGTAGCTCAGCTTCGCTGACATTGCAGAGGCCAAAACCCCTGTCCTGCTCACATGAAACATTGCAAAGCGGAGGCATTCTAAATTCCAGCGCAGTAAAAATTTAAATTTTAAACATTTAGAATAATTTTATTGGATACAAAAATAGTTGTCAGTCTTTGCAGGACAATTATCAACCTTTATCCTTATTTTCTATCAGCCTTAATCATAATTACCATGGAGGGTCATAATTGTCATTTGAGGGGCCTCGTGCTTTCCATGCTCATGTGCGAATCCTAAAAGCTAACCATTCAGCTGCAGAGTATTAAATGCAACAGCTCAGTTGTTAGGATCCCTTGGATTTTGAGATTCTCCAGATCCAACCGACTCAAGCACTGAGCTGCCGCATTTAATGCTATGCAGCGCAGTGATTAGTTCTCCTAATAGAAGACAGCAACAATCATTAATCTACTATAGGTTAATTAATTTTTATCCAATAATTATGATTTGATCATTACATTGCTTTGCCTTAGTCTAATTAATTTGTGTCCAATAATTATGCTTTGATCATTACACCACTCTCAACTTTTGTACCTATTTTTGGCATTTCAAACTCCAAGCATTCCAATCTCCAACTAAGTATGACATGTCAGTTTCCTCGGTATGCACTTTTCACATTGTCGTAAATGTTATCAGGACTTCAAACCTCATTACTTGTTCAAGGTAGTGGGTTGGTGAATTAAAATTGGCATCTTGCCTCTCCCTGTTCATTCTTCCATTGTGGAAGCCCATCCCCTGCATTTTCTTCTCAACCAGACATCTCACCCTTCTGCAGCGAGACCCCTGCATCTGCTGCTCGAGCAGGTTCTATTCTACTCCATGTTCTGTTCTACTTTTGTTTTATAGTTGCATAGCATTTCCAATGCAAGGCAAACAACTACAAGTTACACACCAAATTGGCGATCAATCCTAAATCTCTCTATAAACTTAATAGGTAGGACTAAACTATTATGACCCGACACTAAACTTTTCCATCTAGGTCGATTGATCCATAATGTAACGTCCGGAAGGATCTAATGGTCAGTGAACCATAGATTTTAAATGGCTAATGTCCCATATATTTTAAACGGTTAATGTCGCATAGGTTTTATATGGGGTTTCCATGAGAGGAAATAAAAATATTGTACTCTAAATGCCATCTTTTTGCAACTTATAATGTGTTAAACCATATCTTTATGGTTAATGCCTCATAGATTTAAAATCATATCTCAATAGATATCAGTGATTTTACTATCCCCTTCTAAATATATTTTGACCATTAAATAATTGAAAAGAGAGATAAATTAATATTAAGTTAATTTTAAAATTACAGTCAAGTTAAGCATCAAATCAATTGGATATATAAAATTATATACATCAAAACCTTCAACTTAAGAAATGTGATTTTCTTTACAATCTTTCATTAAATGGATATTTCATACCAATTTCATTGAATTTAGGATAGTTTTGGAATGCCCTAAAATAAAGTGGAGAGGGTTTTATGGGGAAAGGAAATTATTAAAAGAAATTTGAAAACCTAAAATGCAAGATAAGCACCAATTCTCATATTTCATAATATTAAGAATCACTTTCAAGTGAGGATAGATGGAAGTGGATACATTATGGAAGTTATCTTAATGTAGACAAGTAAGCAATGTGCTATATCCTCTAATGAATGATCTTATGAAGTGGAAGAACCATATAAACTGAAAAAGGCCATCAATAACACTAATCACTAGACTTTGTAATATTTGTAGGTTCATATTGACCTTCAACAATTAAGACACTAGAAATGGATGGGATGTTTGCAAAACTTTATCTCATAATCATTTATAAAAATGGAAATATTACACATAGGAAGACATCCTATTGATTCTATGTGCATTGAAGATCATATCTTTAGCTAATTTGGTGCACATGGATCCTTTCACTCATGATTCATACAAAGAGGAAAGAACATGAGATTACAATTTCATGAAGATATTTCATGGATACAAGGCCAAAGTCATGAAGAATCAATTAAAGTGATAACAAGATTTAGTATCATCTCCAAGATGCATTTCTCAACAAGATATATAAGTGGTATACACGTATATAGGTGAGAGAAAAAAACTAATAACAGAGGCCCATAACTCTGATGTTGGAGGCCATTTTGGTTTTGAGAAAACAAATAATATCTTGTAGATATGTGTCTTGTGCCAAATTCAGGAAGATGTAGATTGGTTCATTAGAGGATGCATACGCCATTGCACTAGTAAGACCAACAATGGGAAGGAAGGTTTATATCAACATATACATATAAGTACTAGACCATGGGAGAACAATGCATTTTGTGGGAGGTTTTTCAAGAAGCATGTTACGGATTTTGTAAATAAAATAGCTTAATAAAATAGTGTATAAACCAATGTACACCAAATATGAGAGTGAAACATAAATCCTAAAGTTATAATAGAGATGAATTAAATAATAAATCCTTATATTTATTCTCCATTATTTCTGGATTCATTGTGTTAAGGAGGGGTTTATCGATGTTTCATACCTACGATACGCAATACATATTCTTACCTATCATGAAGATGGACTACATATCATAGGTCCGAAACGTCGATAAACCCCTCCTTAACACAATGAATCCAAAAATCATGGAGAATAAACTAGCACACTGTGAAATCCTGAGAGAGAAAAATCATTATATTCATTAAGAGAATCCTTAATTATAATGATTGTAACTACATCTCTCTATATAATATTCCCTATCTCTCCATATAATATCCCCAATTGTACTTGTGGGTCCCCTATTAGGGTTATCCCTATTAAATATTCATGTAACCACATTACCTATATATTCAACCCCATATATACATCCCATGGAGTTATAACATATCACCCCATAAAAAGGATTTGTCATCAAATGTTTGTAGCTAAGGCTTTTATATGTGATGAAACCTAATAATAGTAATGGTTATTTATATTTGTTCTCTCTTGCTACTACTATTGATTATCCATCCATCTATATTTAATTTTTTTTTGTCAATTCTTCATGGCTTTCTTTCCTTTGATTGCATGTGCATTATTATAGCTTCTCCAATTTGTTATAGTTTTTGTTCTTTGATAACATCACATTAAATAATGGTCCCTTTTTGCCTCATTATATGAACCATTGATTATTTCATCTTCATCCTTTGTAATGTTGACACTTATTGTATTTTTTACGATATTTCATTGTAAAGAGGTATCAATATGGTTCCACCATTAATGGTGATTCATAAATTTTGATGCCCTTATCACCCCCTCTCCTTTTTGGTACAATGACATGCTCCAACTATTATAATTATTGACCTTCAATTGCTTCTACTTTTGAGATAATAAAATCATATTTTTCCTTCATATTCTGAAGATGATGTTCAAATTCAACAATTATTTTATGGTGACCTTCTTATACCTTCTTATCCTTCTCCTTTTGTACTAAATGGTTGATGTTATCCATCATTCTATCCTTCTTCGATTATAAATTGAACTTTTAATTTGACATATATTCAAAATTTAGGGTTTCTTCAACCTTCTTGCCAACATAATATTCAAGTGTTTAGGTAGTTTATTCATCTATAATCTTTCAAAATACTAACTAATGACATAGACCATATCCTTAGTCATATTATATGATTCCTAAGAGTGATCTCCCCGCAAAGTGATATTCTTAGCACGTACTATAGCAATGTAAGATAATCGAAGAGTTTATGGAAGCATGGGTATAGGCGAAAATAAGGGACTTCCTATATACCCAAAGGTACATGGAAGATTAAATTTCTAAGCATATTTTATGTAATGTGGTACTAATTGCTAGATACCAACATAGGTTCACTAGGGAGCCCAACCAAGTGACTCAAATTTCCTACATGTATGTTTCCTAGTACTGGTTTTTTCCTAGTAAATAGCATATATTTGTGTTTAAAGATGCTTGAACATGTTTCTAGCTTTAAAAAAATATGTAAAAATTGGACATGTGCTAGCATTGGAAATGTAACAACCCAAAAAAAAGGAATGCAGAAATTTTAAAACTTTTATTTCCTTTTCTTTTCACTATATTGAATATTTCTATAATTTCTCTCATTTCAACAACATGCATCTTTCCCTACCACGATTTAAAATTTGAGAGTTATACTTCTTTCCCTTTTCAAGGATCATACTCATACACTCATAACCTAAGCCAATTATATAAAAATGATATATATGAGACTCATTGGAAACTCCTATCTCTTGTAAGTAAATTCTGTGGCTGAAAACCAAATGTGACTTTTCACCTGTTTAAAAGTCCTTTGATTTGTCGCAAGATAATGTCTTCATTTTGACATAGGAAACATATCCTATTGCTTATTTCGTTAGTATTATCATTTTATAATGGACAATTGCCCACAATAATTCATTGTGAAATTATCATAACAATTTGTTGTAACTATAAACAATGTCATAAACACCTCTACAAATATATGAGTAATTACGATAAGTTCTAACATTTGTTTCTTTTTCAACAATCCCAAAGTATACATATCTATGAAAAACCAATGCTCACACTATATATCTGCATATCTAGATTTATGAGAAAAATATACCCAAAACCATATGTAATTTTCATTGATCAAAAGTAAATAAACATAAACTATAAATAGATTATCGGTAATCATATATATATAAAAAATCCACAACCTTCCATTTTAAACATATACAAAATTCTCTACTTCCATATGTATCCATAATAAACCATGCAACCCTCGTGAGAATCAAAACTCATATTCTTTTATCAAGAGCAAGACAAAATACAGTGTTATCATAACATTTTAATAAATACAATTTGTATGTAATTAACATAAATTTTCATTCCAAGCCATATGGATTATTGAATTTCATTAGCAGTTCAGCTTGGATATTCAACAGGAGTTTGGCATAGGAGACAAGGGTGACAACTAAACCCTTAAAGTACATATGGACTCTAATATTCAACAAGAAAATGTTAGAGGCAGGTGTCGAGCAGAAAAGAGTTGTCACATAAATGAGCGATCGCTCAAGGGAGTTAACCAAACTGTTTTTCTCCGCTAGGGTCAACCTTCAAATATTATGAAGATTCTACCACAAGATCTATGATCGAGAACCGAGGGGGTATTAATTCCCAACTATATCGCACCATCACCATAATAGACTGATTGTTTTCTGCCCAAAACACATCACTCAACTGCTGCATCACAACCCAAAAATAATGGGCGGATCTCACAAGGAAGAACATGAAAATGCCGAGTTGACAAGTAGGGAAAAATTCCAAAAAGTTATTGAGGGTTCTTATCTTTCACTTAACAGTAAGTTCACGAAATTTAACAGTTATTTGCAGACCATGACCATCTGCAGATCGCATGCACTCCACAAACGTATTACACAGGCCTTAATACCACAATTCACTTGGTACTTAACACACAATCACTTCAAATATATAAAATAATCGACTTAACCCTCCAATCTTTAAATCGAGGTCCCTGACACATTTCAAAATCTTTTGATAGATCGGTCTAGGGCTCGCTTCCTGCATTTCACATACTTAGTTTCTTGAATATACAGACAGGGAGGCGAACGAAAGGATTGAACACAGATAACAATTCTTGATTGTAACCATATCCGAGAGCATTAACATGATCATACACAAAGAATTACACTGAATAATAAAATTTGAATGAATTCATGTGCTAGCTAGAGTTAATATATAAGGGAAAGCAGGATGGAAAAGTGTGCAGGTATTTCCCATGAGATGTTGCAGTTGTTTCTATGAACATTCCACGCACTAAACCCGACTAGACCAGAAATTGGATAGTATTTGGTTTAGGGACTGAAATTTTGTTAAGAAAATGCCAGATAATTTGATGAGACAAGAATGCCTTGTAGCACTAGGAGATAGGATGACATGGCAGAGAGATGTACCTGGAACTAATGTGGTGCTGTCAGGATGATTCATGGAGATGGATGAAACACCGAAATCAATGAAATGCTGCTGGCCACCCACGCTCGTGAAGGTTATTTCGGCCTGCCAACTCCTGTAAAAAATTCATTACACATATCTTGAGAGCTGGAGATACCAACAGAAGCAATTTATGGAAATAACAACAAATAATGCATACACTGAGGCTATTTAGTTTATATACCAGTTGGTGCAAGGAGGAAATGTGCCCTAAGCAGGCATAGACTGGATCTCGTAGTTGATCATGTGCCTTGTAGGATGTGTGACAACTATTTGGCAGCGCTAGATTATGAGAATATATAGCAAATATTTCCAGACAATGCTCGCCCCAAAAATCTTATGAACTATTGCAAAATGCTCACCGCCTTCATCATAGCCTTAGTATGGAGAGAACAACATCCTTTCACCCATTTCCTTCTAAGAAACTTGCAAGCCCTGAAGGTGCTCCTCCAATGCACAATATTTGAACTACCGAGTCCCGACGGTGAGTTTTCTGAGGTATCCTTGATGGATCTTCTGCCATGGCGAAGAATGGAGGAAATTGGTGAGGAACCGTCCTTTGGTAACTTTCGTGGAGCGCGGGCATTTGAGATTTGAAATTCAAATTTGCTTTTTTGAACACCGTGTCTGAACATTGAAGGGACAGGATATATATATTATGCATTATATGCATGGACTTGGTATATGACATACATTAGATTCTTAATAAATTTGTGGTCAAAATAGGTTATTTTGATATAAGATTATTTTATTTTTTATACATTTATTTCTTCTTCAAATATAGGATCAAAATAAGATTGAGTTACAAATTTTTTAATTGAACTAGCTCAGACTTTAGAGTGCTAACAATATATTAAATGAACTAAATCTGTGAAGTTGGTTATTATTACATCAAACTAAAGAGTTGATGGGCATAATTCTATGAAATCATATTTATGCAGACTAAGTACAATGCTTCGAAAGATATAAGTTGAAAATAGAAAAGCACTACAAACATAAAAGTTGAAACAATTTTAGAGGGCATACAAAACCAAATTATAATAAGGGAATTTCTCTACTCATTTTCATTACTCAAACATAACAATATATATACACATTTACAACATTTTCCTTACCACTATGTTTGAGGTCCATGGTAGACTCTCTCAATTGCCATGTCTCAAGACCATCTAGCTAACCCCTCTCAAATGACAACCATTTTTTTATTATTCATGTTTACTCATGGTGCAGCTTCCCCTACGCTTCATCCATCTTCAACTACTCTTTAACTTCCATATGACTACTTGAGCACATCTTTGTCGCTTCAACTTCCACATTAATATTTCATCTTCCCTTAGTGCACTTCATATGTCATGCACAGTTACCCCATGCTCATCATGTGCACTCATTGTCATGCACATTTTTGCTCACATGCACTTGACTCATAGTTGGAATAACTAACTTGCATCCTCCTTGGATGCACATTCCACTTGAGCACACCCCTCAAAGTATCGCATGTTTTTTTTTGTTAATCCATGCATGATCGACATTATGTTATTTTCTCTTGTCGTACCACATTATATCTTCTATGTTTTCTTTTGTATCAAACTTGCTTGTGTAACACTAGCATGTACCAAGTATTGGTACATGCTAAGTACTGTACTTCCTTGAAGCCTGTACCAAGTCGCTTAAGTAGTCCTAGTCCCCTTGTTGTTACAACTATGTTTGAAATTCATGCAGGCAAGCATTCTTTGACATTGGTGTTCGTGGAAACAAAAAAGGGTTCTGATTCATTGGAATACTGGTTGTGTTCCAATAGGTTTCCACTGTTCCAACAACCAGTATTCATGGAGACAGAAGCCAAAGGAGCGTGAGAAAACGACTTCAAGCATCGAGCTATTGACTCATCAACCGTGCGAGCTCCATCGACCATTCAACCAATGTTACATAACGATGTGCGGGCTCCATCGACCATTCAACCAATGTTACATAACAATGTGCGGGCTCCATCGACCATTCAACCAAAAGTTGTTTGATAGTGCACAGAGTCACATTGTATCGTTTTGTGCGGGCTCATGGTTATGATTGGAGACTAGTCCTTGGAGGGTGCACAAAATGGTACGTTGTGCAGCCCCTCCGCAATGCCAAGAGTCAAGACCATGATCTGTGCACAAAACTAAACTCGTTGTCCCATGTGCAAGCTCGACTCTACATGCGACGATACACATTTGATGGTTGCACCATGGTATTGCGGGCTCATCATATACACATTGGCCAGTGCAAAGGCGATTTGTGCGAGCTCACCATATACACATTGGCCAGTGCAAAGGCGATTTGTGCGAGCTCACCATCATAATATGTGACTGGTCTTAAGAGGGTGCACAAAATTTGCTTCGTACTTTGTGCAAACTCTCGTCACATGATGTTGCAAATAAGATTGGACGCACAAAACCTATGATATACCATATGATATAACCCATGTAACATTTCATCGTTTTTCACCGCTTTTCATATGCCATTTCCGATATGTTACATGGGTGTATAAAGCTATTTTCCAAAATTATTTTTCCAAGGACGCTTCTTCGAAAAAACTAAGTCTTTTCTTATTTTTCTTTGAGGTTCACTCTTTGGATGGTTTAGGGGTGAAACAAACTGAGGGTTTTCATCAAGTGGAATTTAAGCTTATGGAATCAGGGATAGTTTTCTCACTCATATTTTGTCAAACTTTTCAAGGATGAATTTCTTGTACAGAAAGAATAGGCAGTAAGGGCAGGGGGGGTTTACTATATCCAAGTGTATGGCATGATAATAAAAAAAACCTGTAAAGGAGAAATATTAGACATGGTATGATAAAACATACCTTATAAGGACTCCGTCCAAATTGTAGTTGTATAGACTGAATCATTAAAGAGTAACAACACTTGGATCAGTGGCCTTTAGCTCAAAATTTCAGGTGGGGCCCCACATCACATAACTTGGGGAGTTGTTGAGGGATCAATAGATTATTACATACACCAAAGGAGAAGCTCGAACTAGGCATAAAATTACTTGTGGAAGGTATTCCAAGACTAGGAAAACGTAGGGTTGGAATGTGTTTTCTAATAGATGGCATTATGAATGAAGAGACATTGGGAACATGTGGCATATGGGTAGAAGAAATGATTTTGATAACTAAATAAACATAAGAAGCATTAATGTTTCCTCAAAAGACATTAGGTGTAGTGGAAGTACATCCCATGCTTGTTAGATTAACCATAATTTGGTTCTAGACATATTATGTTGTACATTTTGAACAAATTTAAAGGGATCTATGGGAAAAGGTACATCTAGTTGTATCAAGACATGATCATCAGGTTGGGTCAAGGGAGGATTATAATGGGCCAGTGTCTAAATGTCAATAACTTCAATTTTAGGTGTCCCTAAATATTCGGTTAAGTTATGTTCAGTGTATGTATAAATAGGTACTTCTCTTTCAAGTCTCTCTCAAATTATCAATGTGTGATTGTTTCTCATCTTAGCCTATGTTATAGTTATTTAACCATTTGCAGGTCAGAGGTGGTTGGACACTTTTGGTCGGAGACCTTCTTAACCCCAAGACTTACAAGTTAGATAGTAAACCACATTTGCTTGTTTTAAGTTTAACCAAATTTGTCTTTTATGTAAGAACAAACAAAACTAAGGAATTTTATGACACAAATCAACAAGAATAAATAACATGTGCAATAATTCTACCAACAGCTTGAAGAAAATAGAGTAGGGAACCCTCCAACAATTAGATTGGAAGTATGAAGTCTGAGGACCAAAATGTGAAGGTGAGAATGATGCATTTACGGTAACTCTCACACAACTCTCACACAATATGAAAATACTCTCATGAAGACAAGTACCCTCCAAGTGAGTTGAAATGGTCTTTATAAGTATACCTTAGGTATCGCAAGCACGCCCCTCTTATAATCATTTGTGTGAAATTAGAAAAAACCATTAAGATTACCATTTCGCATATCAATGGTTGAGGAGAACAATTGTGGGTTAGGTGTTTGGATATAACTAGGGAACATGGGATGTATGTATCAGGCCTAAGACTCTAAGAGAATTGGTGTCACCTTAAGGAATTTTCAATTATATCAAAGCTCCTATACATGCTTAACTTACTAGACATGCAAGAGGGGATAATCAGGTGGTTTTTACGTGTACTTCAGATATAGGAGCATCATATAAATACCCAACTTAAAGAAATAGGCACAATCAAGCTAATGTGAAGTTTAAACTCAAGCAAATATGTCAATCGAAGGAGGAAACTGTTGTATTGCAAAGAAGCTCTGAATCACTAAAAAAGGAAAATGTGGCCTTCCAACGCAGTAGATTGACGATGTAATAATTTGCCATAACATTATCCAATGATTGTTTATGTTTAGATATATGCAAATGCCTAAAGTACTCAAATGCATTTCTAAGTAATGCTCTAGGTGCAAACTTATATGTTTTTATGCAGTTAAGTTTAACAAGCATTTTCACTAGGACCCCAGTGCCGCGTTGTTGGGCTTCCTCGTTCCTTAATTTCATTTCCCCGACATGGCACCACTCCGTCGGGTCCAGTCATTCGTAGTTTCCATTCTTCGGCAAGGTACCACGTCATTGGGTCCTTGCGTCCACTCTTTCCGTTCTCGACAGGTTACCGCACCGTCGGGCCCTTCTGCCATCATCCTTTCGTTTTGACTCGCGGGAACTTAATGTAGGGATTTCAGGAGCCATTACCTTCTATCCTCTGTCTACACGCTATTAGGGACTAATGGCGCTGAGGAGTGAGTCCGTTCTCACTGCGTGCCCCCCAACTCGTACATGACCAGCTCCGTCGTGGCCCACCTCGTACGCCCTCACGCTTTCCTCTTGAGCAAGCGGATCAGTGCTTATATGCTCAAGCATGGTATTCCGTTAGAAGTCGACATCGTCGTCGCTCTCCCTGTGTGTGATTTACTCGTACTCTACGACCCTTCATATTCCTTTGTGTGTCCGTCAGTGAACCGTTTCACCTGTCGCTACACACATTTCTCACAAACGTAAATTAGTAGCAATGTCCTCAATAGTCACAATTTGATTTATAAATTTGTTGCTTCATTAAGCATCTATAGTTTACTCAATCGTTACTCATTCGTCTAATCACATAATCAATTGCACAACTAGTCGTTAAGCACCATTCATATGTACAGTTTTCATATCAAAGTTAATTGTTAAACAACATGAAATCCTCCATTCACAATAACTACCCAAATGCACATATATCAATCAATCATAATCATAAATATACTCAAAATAAAATCATAGGGTTATTTTATTAATGTTTCAAACAGTCAGGTCACTCAGCAGGTGCCCTCAATGTCTACAGTAGTCTAGGGGCACTACATACACCCCTACTTATTTAGAACTTCGTCCCGAAGTTCAGAATAAATGCGGAAATCTATGATGCATCTCAGTTGCGTCCTCCCAAGTCGCACAGCTAGGACTATAAATGTCCCACTACACTTGACTTGATCAATCCATGCTAATCATTAAGCAAGATGTAATCAATCAATTATCCCACCCCACACAATATAATTTAATTCCTTAATTCATTTATCAATTATTATCGTCATTCACATCTTCAGGTTTTCCTCAATCATTTAAGACATAACAAGGCTCAAGAGACCACTATATCGAAGTTGTTCAGCCGGGTCACTTGACAGGTGCCCTTAAGGTCCATAGTCATTATAGGGGCATTACATACACCCCCTCTTAAATAGAACTTCATCCTGAAGTTAATTTTTGTTCTTGTACTTTCGACACTAAGCTTTATCTTAATTTCCTATTATCATCTTCTTTCCATTCCCTTCTATTTTTCTCCAACAATCATGGCCATAAGCACAAGTGGTTCTAATCATTTTTTTTTTTTCCAACATGGTTCCAATACATTCTCAGGAACTCAATCATAATTGTGTATAATATCAATTCGATAGTACATTCAATAACTGTCGGTCCCAACTAGATTTTCGATATCACTTATTCTTGTCATTAGTATCATCATGTTCAACTCCATGAGCTTATCATGTATTTCCCTTATTTCTTCGTTTATGTTGTCATAGGACCACTTCGATAGATTCATCAAGTTGCACAAAGTGTCTTCTTAACCCCATCAAGTTCCATCTCGAGGGCTAGTTGTCATTTTATCATGTTTGATTATGACCTAAGGTTAGCTTCATTGCGTTCTATTTATTATGCTAATCGTCTCCATACTTATTTTTACGAAACATTGCCTTCATTTGACCATTTCGATACCATGGTTAAATTTCAAGTTCGTAGTCATGAGTTTTCATAAATGGTTTTGTCGTAATGCAAAATGCATGTCGTTGAGTTCAGCTCATCATACCAATCACATTGATATCTCGTTTTCAAATTTTAAGTTGGTTTCTCTTCCTCGACAATCCGTCAAAGTCACGTCAATCTGAGCATTTTGGTGTCTTATCATTTAAAATTGATCAATTTTTCGTCATTCAGCAAATCCACCGATTATATCCGTCCACTTGTTTTCTCATCATGGCTATGTAGAAAAAGGTTTAAAATATCGTTGGTCTTTGTTCCAAGTTTCTCCGAGTAGATTTTTCTTAAAATACAATTTTACGTTATTGATACCATCTCTATTCGACAATTTAATGCTCGTAGTTAGTGAATGATTTTTTTTTCTTCTTCTTCTTCTTCTTTTTTATTTTTTTTTTATTTTTATACTATAAGTGTCTACTCCTAAGTTATAGTTCTTTGGCTTTCCAAAGCATTTGTTCTGGAACAATTATTCCATATGTGAATTGGCAAGGATCTCTATCATAGTTGAAATATATCTTAAATAAGTAACACTTGCAAATGGAAACCCTAAGGGTACAATTTGACAAAAAGGAAGGCTATGTCTTTAATCTTACAACCTACAATCCCCTAAGTGAACTGTGAAATATAGGCATGTGTTAACTTTTCATCTAGTTCATTTTATAACATCAAGAAATATCATAACAGTATCTTATCTTTCAACCAATTCATATTATCATATAAACGTAGTATAAATATAATAATACATTAGCCTTTCATAGTATCCCATAAAATAATTATGAACTATAAACAAGGCATTAACCTTTCCTTTACATCTTGCTATCCCATTAACGAAATATGAAATATGGTGATGCATTATCCTAAATTTACCTAATTCATTTCATCACATAAACGTAATATAAAATATAATATAATAATACATTTAACTTTTCAAATTACATAAGAAAGTACAAAATATAGACAAAATATTAATCTTTCTTCTACTTCCAGTTATCCCCAAAAAAATATGTAATATCACACTACTTTATACTATCATGCATAAATAAAAAATATTACAATATCTTTCAACTAAATCTTATAATTATAATAAGGTATTATAAAATATAATAATACATTAACTTTTCATCCATGCCATAAAGAAATATGAAATAAGAACATGCCATAAAGGAATATGAAATAAGAACATACCATACATTATCATCCATTTCATGTCATTGCATAAATGAGAAATATTGCAATATCATTCAACTAGTTTTTATAATTATAATAATGTATTATAATTATTGACGTAGTACCACACGAAGCGCCACACAATCCCATCGAAAACCTACAGGTTGATCATGAGCCAGTTGCAGCCATATCCTGGAGATCTCATCGTACACAGTCTCGCTCCTGCCATATCCTCAAGGTTCAACGCCCATCTACCTGCATTCAACGCCCATCTACCTGCATTCAAGGCAGTGCAGTCCATTGCAAAATGCCAAGAGACCTGGTCCTCATTCTCGTCCTGCAAATTCCTATAGCTGGAGCTGCTGAAACATTGTTCTTGTCCTCTGCAAATTAGAACCTGAATCCTATTGCGAGCAGCTGGAGCGGCTGAATTGTCCTCCTGTAAATTAGAACTTCAGGTACTCCTCATCCTACAAATTCCTATCATTCTCGTCCATTTGGTTTAGTATCTGGATTTTGTACAAGGCCCATGGGGTATGGATATTTTTGTGCCTTCTTCAAGTTATAAGAG
Source organism: Larix kaempferi (assembly GCA_027924585.1). Taxonomy (NCBI): domain Eukaryota; kingdom Viridiplantae; phylum Streptophyta; class Pinopsida; order Pinales; family Pinaceae; genus Larix; species Larix kaempferi. The sequence continues at coordinate 10,005,312 of BSBM01000589.1, read as the reverse complement.
GTTGCATATTTCAGTTACTGGAGATATCTGCGAGTCTGTTGTATGCTTGAAAATCTTGATCTAAACATTCCCATATAAATTTCGTAGCAACGTTTTGTAGTTTGTATGTTCTTATTTCAAACTTTATCAGTTTTTAGAGGTTTGTATTGGTTCTTATACTTTGTAGTGGTTGTTATACCGTAGCATGGATTTATATTTAGTGTACCTGACTATTGCTCAAGGGACGCTCCCTCCAGTCACTCATCCTAGTACTTTTGTTTAAAGCACTTCCCAGCACAGTCTTTTCAAGGTCGAAAGCCCCCCTGGAACAGATGGAAAAACCTTTTGAAGGTCTAATTTAGGCGCTTCACAGTAGCGAAAACACTCCATCTCTCCATAGGAATCAGAAAGATGCTTCAGGTCAGAGTGCAAAGCATACCCTAACTTCAAAATGTTAGTTGAATGAAATACAGCTTTAAGGCACAAGTCCAGTGCACCTGGTTCTTTGTTAAATAAATTCACCATCTCAAATATAAAAACCTTTTTTGCAGTAGCAATCTCTGATATCGAAACCTACAGAATTAAAGGTAATTCAAGGTTCCAAAAAAATAAAAGACAAATCATCCTTGGTTAATCGAGACGATGGAAGGGATGATTTTCCATAACTTGATTGCAATTATCTTTTTGAGGATCTTGTATTAAACGTTGTAGAGGGAGATGGGCCTAAATCTATCTACAGATGTCTATATTAACGTCGTTTTCCATGAAACCATTTTCCTGTATCGCACTGAAACATTTGATCCGATGGATGTCCATCAATATAACCCTGGCATCCATCAGTATCACCCTGCATCCAAGCATCAGATGGTGGATTCCAAGTATGTAGGCAATGTGATGAATGGTAAACAACCTTTAACACCCTGCCCGACTGCGCGATCGTCACTTCAGATAATTTTGTCATAAATGTTATTCGTTTGAGTAATCTTTTCCAACTTGGGCAATTCATTATGATTTGGTGGAGAAACACTCAGTATTAATGCAACCGTCTGACATGATCGCGCAGCCATGCCCATTTGAATTTTGAATTTTGAAATTTTTTGTTCCACCTTACTACCAGATACAAGTGACATTGCCGCTTTCCACCCTCGTTTGAGTTCAAACATATTCATAGATAGGAGCACACGATATTTTTTTGTCACTGGCCTGGAGTTTAATTCACAGCCATGGTTGACCTAAAGCCTATAAAAGCCTATTTGTATGGATGAGCTGCTTACTATCTTATGAAAATCTGCCTCCTCAAATGATGATGAGAAGCCCAAATTGAGAGTAAGAGGTTATATAATTCTCTTTGTGGAGACTTTTGCGGGGGATTTCTCCCTACTTCATGTCTAAATAATGACACTAATATTACTATTTGCATTTTACACCACTGTCATTACGATTTGCATTTACACCTCTCTCACTCTGCTATCGTGACTATGCAAATTTAGGTAGTTACCATCCGACTCAATTTTCCAGCATGATGAATCTTTATTGCCAACCTTTACAGGTTTTGTAAATGGGAGTAAAATGGTACTAGTGTAGTGTTCTTCCGTAAAAATATATTAAGAAAGGGTTCACTCAGGTGTAGAACTATAGACTTATTTGATTATTCTGCTAACTCAATGCAAGTTTTGGTTACAACTCTTTTGACATTAACATGGTTGGAAACCTTTAATGTCAAAAATAAAAATGTATTTTATTTTTAGATAATTTATTTTTTATTTATCAAATTTAAAAAATGTAGATGTTAAATTGTGAAAACTTCAATTTTATAATACCATGAATCTGGGTTTTTGACAAATGGTACTGACATGATAACATGATAGTAATTTCACAATTGCATTTAATATAGGCCGTTATTAGGTTTTCTTAATATAATGGATCTATATTAAGCATAACCTCTTCTCAATTGAAATATATACTTATTGTTGTGCTCCAAACTAACTTTATATGAGTCGATTGAATTGTAAAAGTTTGTAACTTCATATGAGTAGGCTGATTTGTAAAAGAAATATATACTTATTCTTGTGTTCCAAACTAACGGCATATGACTGGGTTGAATTGTAAAAGTTTGTAACTCCATATGAGTAGGATGAATTGTAAAAGTTTGTAACTCCATATGAAAGTGTCTATTGTTTGGATTTTTTTAGTATTTTTTAAATTATTAATGATATTTTAATGGAATTTAATATTTATGTTAATTACTTTTAAACCATTCACATTATCACATTATCATTGATGTTTATCTTAATTAAAAAAAAATTATCTAAATTATCAAAACATTTTATGATTTTGGTTTGGATTGTTTATTTTATGAGATTGTTTAAAAAATAAATATTTGTCATTAGAATTATCAAAATATTTTATGATTATGTTTTTGAAAAAACATTTAATGATTTTGTTGACTTGAATTACATTACATCATTTAATGATTTTGTTTTTCCACTACCCTTGATCAATGCATTGATTGCATTATATCATCTCAATTATTGGCATATGACTTGTACCGCATCTCCTTCATCTTCTTGCCACATATTTTCTACTCATCCCAAGGATTTTTTTGACTTTCTACTTTCCATAACACTTACTTAAAAATGAAGGGCTAACATAGAACATGTTATTATGAGTGTATAAATATTATTACGTCTAAATTTATGATAGAAATAGGAAGCGTTCCCCTTGTCATCCATAAGCAAATGGAATAGTTGAGTGATTTAATAAAAAATTTGTAAAAGGATTTAATAACAATCCACCAGTCTTTGGTCTTGGAACCCTCTCTTATTCTTGAGGTTTTGGAATCCTTAATTTTCTTTAAAATATAGATAAATTTCTAGGAAATAGTTTACATTGTATATGGAACACTAACTCTCTCCTTTTTTTTTATCATTATATAATTACACCTACATATTTTTTGAATTTAATTTTATGTAGGATGTTAAATATAATAAATACTAAGACAATTTGATTAAATACATGGATTTATTAAATCCTAGATCTTCACCAAACCACTTAAACCACTCTTTATTATATATATATATATATATATATATATATATATATATATATATATATATTTCTTTTCCAAAATTTTAAATATTTATATATATTAAATTTAAATATTTTAAATTTCTCCCTTAAATATAAATTATAATTTAAATTTTATCTATGATAATTTAAATATAACTTAACCAACCACTTCAACCTTACTATAATTGACCTTAAAACTTTAAATCTATGAAGAACTTTTAAATTGAAAGTTCGTGAGTAGCTTTATATTTTTAAATATTAACTTTTAATTTTTTAACAAACCTAGGTTATAACATTATATGGAATCTAATTAAATTTAAATAAAATAATACTAGTGCTATATAATTATACACGAAATTTAAATAAAAATATATACGAAATTTAATTAAATATAAATAAAATAACACTAGCATTATATAATTATATAAGAAATTTTGCCGAAACCCCTTTTTTTTTACATGGTATTTCTTTTCTTTTTTTTTTAAATTCTTATCAACAACTAAATTAAATTAAATTAAATAATAATTAATAAAATTAAATAAAAAAAATTAAATTAAATTGAATTAATTAAAAAAAAAAAAAATTGAATTAATTAAATTAAATTAAATTAATTAAATGACATTAAATTAAATTAATTAAATCAAATTAAATTAAAAGTCATTAAATTAAATTAATTAAATTAAATTAAACGAATTAAATTAAATGAATGTTAAGAGACACTACATTAAATTAATATTTAAAAAACATTAATTTAAAATAATAATAAAAAAAATTAAAACAATATAAAACGCAAAAAAAAATCTTTTCTTTTTCGCATGGGGATTGACGCCAATGCAGGATCGACGGATCTCCTTATTCCACGTCGGCAACATGCACGCATGGTAAGGGTGGTTGGTGGTCGCGGAAAGGAAACCACCATCCCACGTGTTCATTCCTTACTTGTCCGCATACCAATAAAGCGGTATAGTAAACCGCTCATGGGCAACGCGGAAACTGTCTCACGTGCCGTCAAAAGCATGCCTATTTAAGGAGGAAATAAGGTTTTATTTGGCATTGTAGGGCTGCTTCTCGCGTGGAGAGCTCGCGGTGCTGAGCGCTAGGGTTTAAGGGTGTGCGTGATGTGTTGAGTACGTAGACCCAAGAAGGTAATGCTCTTGTGAGAGCTCTGCGCTTGAAATTCGATGGAGTGCGTGGTTCCGACTCGTCTTGGTAGCTGGTTGTCTTGGAGCTGAGCGCATAGGCTAGCCTTGGAAAGGATTGCTCTGGCGCTTGCAGGGTGGTTGAGATGCGTGGCATCCCCCGTGGGTGTACTGGTGCGTGAGGGCCCCCTTCAGGATTGGCCTTCGATCATCTGAAATGCTCTTGGTGTTGAGCGATAGGGCTTGGCCCAATAAACTTTTTATTACCTGGGCAATAAAAAAGAGTGCTCATGTGTAAGCTTGGCGGTTGGACGTAATGGTGTGTGCGACCCACATCTGACTCTGCAACCGGATCTCTGTGGTGAGCTCGAGCTTGGGGTTCGAGCTGCGGTGGTGTACGTGGATCTCCAGTCGGCCTGACAGCTGAGTCTTTGGCATTGGCCGCTGGGGTGATGGAGAATTTCGTGGGGTCTCTTCGACTTGGCTCTTGGTTTCATGTAAGAGCCTCGGTGCTGGGCAGATATGTCGGTAATCTCATGGACGATGGGAGATATGATATCCGTGGGACCCTCCTGGCTTGGCATTCGGTTCCTTGATGAGTCCTCGGCATTGAGCACAACGCATCTTTTATATATTCCCATCCTCTTATGTGAACTCAGTGCATGGGATTCGATGGTGGGCATTGATGTGTTAAGTGCGTGGGCCAATTGGCTCTAGTTGTTGAGTTCGGGTTGGGCACAAAGGAAAGAAGAAAAATGCTTGGAGGACAATTGGTGTGGCGTTGGGCTCCGGGCGCTTGGTACACCTAGCTTGAGCGCTAGGGTTTCAAAGGAAGCAACATTTTGTATGAAATTCGTTTCGGACAAAACAAGCAGCAACAATGGAGAGCAGTATGGAAATCATTTCATGCATTTTCCATGCTTGTAAATCTTCTTAGTTATTGGTCAAAATGGATCATATCAAGCTCAAATGAAACGATTTATGCGTCGAAATTTAAAGGATTGAAGACGGGATTGGTGTCCGCACGGTTCTGTGAAGGAATTCGAAGATTAAATTATGGTCTTTATAAAGGAAAATAATGGCATTTAAGAATAAATAAAATGGATACACATTAATCCCGTGATTGCTCTATATGAAAGCTTTTGGAAAAGATATCATAATTAAATATATGAAAGCTTTTGGAAAAGATGCCAAATTTAAATATCTTTAGTAAATGAAAGCTTTTGAAAATGATATCATAATTAAATATTTTTAATGTTTTGACATTGAGCTTTATTTTTTTTATATAAATTTAATTTTAATTATTTTAAATTTAAGATGTGAAGGAGTACCATCTATACAGATTATAAAACAAAGTGAAGAAAAATATCACACAGATTTGAAACTGTTTGAAATTATAAATGTAAGGTTATATTACATAATCCCAAAATAGGTTTTCATGGGGATAATATTTGTTAACTAAAAAGCTAATCCTCTTCCAGGAAACTAAGCTTTAATTTTATGTATATTATTTATAAATCCAACTCCATCGTGGAAATAATATCTCCAACTACGTTAGTTGGATTTCCTGCGATGCTTGCATTATAAACAATATTGCAGGCAACAATATTATTTGAATATTTGTTTTATGCCACATTTATTGAAATGAATGTTTAAAACAAAATGTTACAGGCAAGAAGGCGGATCTGCATTAAAATAATAGGAAATGAAAACTGATCACTTTGGCTGCAGGTCTGAAATTTGGAGAACCCTCTGTAAATCCTGTGCGAGACTCATTGTTTCATATTTATTATGAATACAATTTCTTTATATAAATGCAATGAAGTGTTTTTTTTTGTTAGTATTAAATTTTAGATCTAAATATTATAACGGTAATATATATAGTGTTGTAACTTGGTTTATATGTATTTATTTATTTGTTTAAAAACATTGTTTATCCCAAATGCTTTAGCATTGGATTAATATTAGGGTTTGAATATTAAAAGAGTGTATATACAAATGTTGTTGTTTTTCTGGAAAGGTTTGTTTAATGGGGTCTAGACTGAGCCCTAAATAAGCAGTTATATATATATATATATATATATATATATATATCATTCAAATTCTGTTTCTGTTACGCCTTACGAATAAATGGGAAAAGGCTCTTCAAATTATCTTTTTGCAGCCATCATACTGGTTTGTTATTTTCTAGTAAATTTCACTAAATTTCCAAGTGTAGTTAGGCCCTAAGGTCTCAGTGTCTGAGCCTTGCGCTCTGATACCAACTGCAGTGCCCTATCTAGGCACTGGGTCTATTCTAGGTTATCAGGTTATACCTAGTTTTTCCCTTAATTATTGTTAGAAGAAAACAAGAGATTCAACCATCTATATTTATGTTTCTGTAAATGTTTAACTGTCTGTTTTCTATATGTTTACATGTCTCTGTAGTTAAATAAACATAATCCTAAAACTTTCCATTTAATTCTATTCGTTTGACATGCATAGCTTGGAAATAAAAGAAAATACATTCTAATTATGTTGGTTCAGAAAAATACCTGAAACCGTCGATTGCAGTAAGATAAGAAGATTTCTGGAATGGATTCTGTAAGTTACCTTAACAACCCCAAAATGATGTGTCCACCCTGTCGATCAGCTATTATCATGCTGACCCTAGGAAATCAACGGATTTCCTAGCCCCCGAGCCCACAGACCGATAATCCCGACAGCCACTTTCCATGGTAATCATCCGCTGAGTTATCCCCCTCCTCAGTCTTTTCTTTTGAGTTTCCCACCTCCTCAAAGATTCGAGTTAACCCCCTCCTCGGCATTCCTCCTTTTTCACAAAAATCCTCACAGTTCTCCCACAATAACCCCCTTACTACTTTGTTAATTCTCCTCTTTATAGGAATCCACCTCCTTCAAAAGTCAACTTCCTTATCACTCCACCGCCCTAGCTATCATGGTCTTGGAAGTACATATCATTAATGCATCCCCTTTTGAGGTAATAAGGTGGAATATATATTATTTTATATCATCCCAATTTCTCTCTAGTAATGGAATTATTCAATAATTTATTCAAACATATCCTTTTAATTTACTTGGGATGATTCCGTCCGTTAATTAAATTAATAATTTATTTAATAAATTCATTATTATTCAACCCACTATACTTTATAAAAGGGATTATTATCATTATTATTATTAATTAAATAATATTAATAATATAATAATAATAACAATAACAATTAATAATAATAGTAATTAATTTAAATTGTGAATAGTAATTTAAAATATTTATTTGGTTAATGGATAAGTGTCAACATAGTACCTCTGTGTATAAACAATGAAATATAATTAATGATTTGATTAATCATGATCAACGATTATATAGCACACTCCTCTATTATTAATGTTTAACTTTTATACTTCACCTTGAAGACACCTTTACTTGAGGATACTTACAATTAATGACATTTATTTTACACATGAGAACTTGATAATCTTTTACTAATTAAGTCATCCACTAAACACTTAATTGACTTATCCATGATAACTTATATCATTGTTAAATCTTGATAAGTAGGTTGTAAACCAATATTATTGCGCATGTGTATAATGTGCATGCATGGCCAGCGTATGCACAGGACGGACATGTACTATAGACATACGTCATATTTCCTATGCATAACAGCTAACTAATACTAATAATACTCTATGCAACTGAACAAGTATACATTCCTCATAATATTACTAAAACATCATCGGTTATTTTATCAGTTAACCTTTAAGATTTCATTTCATTATTCTTATGATTACATTTGTTTAATCAATCAATTGCAAGGAAAGCTACCTACTACCACTAATTCCAGGTCAACGAATACCCAACCCTCAACAGTACTAACTATCATATCCTCCCATCCTAACCTACTGCCACATCCTCCCTATCCTTCCTCTGCTAGTACAAAAGTGGATGTCGGACTCATCGACCTGACCACATAGAACTTGAGAGCGATAACGTCGGCTGTACAGTGGACCTATCCTCCCCTAGCAGGCATCCGACCGTCGTCATCACAACTACATGGGGAGCGTGTCTCAGCACGGCCCTCCCACGACTTCGGGTATCATAGGAACATAGGGTGGGCAACACATCCATCCCTCTCAACATACTGGGCCTACGCCCTTATCAAATCATACTCTGTTGCTCTTGAGATTATCGGTCCATGTCATCGTTTCATCAATTTCGGTTGCTAAGGTTTACTGCTTGGATAGGTTCTTCACCGTATATCAGATCAAGTACCTGGCTATCCCATAGCCCTCGTGTCCTGTAGGTTAGTATTCCGCAAGATACACCTTTTATAACAAGCATTTCCATTCGATCACCAATTGATCCATATCATCAACATCATTTTATTTCATGTCACAATTCCATCACAGGTATGCATGGAATATAACAATTCTATCAATTTCATCATAGGATGGCATCCACGTACAATGCCATATATTTCACATTTCATCAATGAAAACGCTAAAACATATATTTTACATCCTATCATTGTCTGATCCTTTTTGCCAGCATCATTTATTTCATCACATATAATCATCAAATCGATCACAGCATAATGACCACATCATATATATCACATTTCCTCCAGGACGATTATCAAACATACACTGTCATTATGAAATAAAAGAATCTCATGATAATCATAACTTTAATAACTGCATGAATATAGTAACATCATTAACACAGTAGCAATATATCATCATGTCTAACATGCCGAAAATATAGTTCACTCTGTCTAGCTGAGTTAAACAGATAACAAGCAATAAATTGAAAGGTGTCTAACTCATAAACATGCCTAGTCAAAATATGGGGCGTTACACATTTTTTTTCCTTCTTCCCATATCCATACTATTCCAAAAGATGATCTTCATCATTTAATAAGGCTACTGATAGAACCTCTTCTTAATTCTGTAGGTTATTGTCTTTTATTTTTTTGGAACCTTGAATTACCTATATCAAACATGCTATAATAAAGCTTGGGAGTACATCCCTTCGGAGAGCTTCTATAAAGCCCTTGCAAAATTCATGGTAATTTACCTTGACCTTTGCGTCGTTTACATAGCCGAAGGATTGCTTTAGATGATAAACAAAATATAAAGTGTTTACCTGTGACAAATCTGAAAGAGCGTGCAACACTATGGAGTTCTCTGCTACCATTTTTCCCGTCCCCTTAAAACTGAGTACAGTAAGAATGTTATTGAGATAACAACACGCTCAGAAAATGATAGAACATCGGAAGAAGTTCAACATGTCTCAACGTGTTTGAAACCAATAAATTTAAACAGTATTTATAGATAATCTGCTGGGGTTAATTTTTTTTAAAGACGTTACATGTCAGGTCATATATCAGATCCTTTTTTAATCCAAAGAATTGGGTGGGTTTAATTTAGGTTTAAAAGGATACAAGTTACCTCATATATGTCGGTTAGCTATCTTGTTGGTGTATGAGACTCCCTTGTTTACCCTTAAATACGATTGCTACTATCATTAAATATTCATCTTTAATTATAGGACTAATAAGAAGAAATCCTCAACTCAAAGATGTAGTTCTTGAGCGTATGAAAATGAGAATCTAGAGTATGATTGATTCCTTTGAATTCTTCCAATTGTTTCATACTTGATGGAGAAACAATAGTTGAGAAAACATGTTTGCAAATAAGGTTGCATGGTTACCAAAGGGGAAACTAGTGGAAAATGGGGACACCCCCAAAGTGGTTTTGTTACCATAGATATCATGAATTGAGTTGTACGCCAAGGAAAGAATCCAACACTGTCAATGCATGTTAATCGTTCCTCAAGCGTAAACATGTGTACTAAGACAAGACATTTCATAGACGTGCATTTAAATTCCTTGTCTGCGGGATCTTCTCCTCAATATTGTCCACCATGATGGTGGACTCAACTTAATCCCAAAATTGAATTCGACAAAAATCACATTTGGGATAATTGGTTTATAGGTTATCTTTTTTGTTGGTATGGAACAGGGGACTGGGTATAACACAAGAAGCAGGTATTGAGCTTGACCCCGAAACAGAATACAATTGATGCAGTGAACATATATCGGGTAAGCTTTAAATTTTTGGAATCATTCTATCCATTATTGTAAGAAGGAGTCTGGGTTATGATTTTATGTCTGGTCTTGTGTTGGAATTTTTCTTTAAACTTTATTTGTAGACTTCATTTAAGAAACCTCATGAATTTATAATATACTTGCTCTGCTACTAGATGCATGTATCACATAGAGCCTTTGATTTGTATTTTTGACATTCCCCATCTCACTAAAATGGCCAATGATATTGTCAATGAAATTAAGAAGATCCTCAGACAAATGACCTGCTAGCTTGTGGGCATGAAACATGCATAGAATACTTAAGTATTCACATCGAAAAACATGAATCCAAGAAGGAAAACATGAAATCTAAATTCCAAGAACTAATAATTGATTATGATAAAATTGCGTCAAACTCATAGATGCATTACAATATCATATTGGGTTTTGCAAGAGGTTCTCGACCAGATACATGATTTCCTAGTGTTTCAATTGCTTCAATGAAGGGGCATATTATTTATGAAGACATTCCAACAAACAACTTTAGCAGTCAATGAGAACAACATGAATCAAAAAGATCAAGGGAAAATTAAAGCAGGACAACAAATGGAAGAAGGCCTCAATGGAAATTATCTTGGCTCTTAAACTTCTCATATATGCATTTTACTTGTCTTGTTTATTAGTAATTATGTAAAGCAGTATAGCACTAAATTTGAAATTCATAAGGTAGGTATTGTAAGAAAGAAAAAGCATCATGACCAATTAACATATTTGTTTAAAATATTTATACAAGAATACTATAATGTTTTTTGAAATTTTTGTACTTTTTATGTTATTTGGTTTGTCAACAACCTTTTTATAAATATATAACTACCTCTTTTTTGTGATATATATATATATATATATATATATATATATATATATATATATATATATATATATATATATATTTCCTATGGGATAGAGGAAGGTATCTTTTAACACATTGGTGACCCATTCTAAGTTTTCCGGTTTTCCCCAAGTACTGAACCGGTAATATTGGTGACCTAAATAACTATTTTAAATAATTGCCAATCATTTATTTGAATGTTGTATTTCTAAATTTCATTTTGTAAACCTCCATGGTATAATCAACTCTATGAATGTATGTAGGATGTAATATATGGCATTACTTGTACATAAAAATAGCTATCAACTCTATGAATGTATATAAGTATATGGCATTACTTGTACATAAAAATAGTTATCAACTCTATGAATGTATATAAGATGTAATCTATAGCATTACTTGTATATAAAAATAGCTAAATAGCTAGTGTTTTTTATATTTAATTATTTGATATAAGTTTGTAACTTACAGATAGTTTCAATATATTGTACAGTTTCCATTCAAGTAGTCTTGGCTTCATAGCTTCTAGATTATTGTCTATCAAAGAAGCAAGACCAACTAAGATGAAGATGAAGTTATGGGAAAAAATGGCATTGGCATTGGCATTAGCTTTAGTCTAAGCCAAACAAAAAGTAAAGAAGAAGACTGGATTAAAAAGAGGTTGAAAATCTTGGTAAGTTTATAGATTTTTTTTTACTTTTACAATTTTGTTTATAGATTTTTATTTTTATTTTTACAATTTATTTTATTTAGTTTTTTTTACATGGTTTACATGGTTTATTTAGTTGTTTTTCTATTAGGTTGAGTTGCATTATTTTCATTTTAAAAGAAAAGCCTTTTCATCAGATTCATGATGCCATCGGGGCATCACAGGAACTCCTACATTCCATCAAGAGTCGTAGACTCAGAGCTTTATTGCTTAAATTAGACTTGGAGAAGGCATATGATCGGGTAAATTGGTCATTTTTAAGGCTCATTCTAATCCAAATTGGGGTCCCGCCACTGGTCATTAACTGGATCATGTCTTGTGTCTCATCAACTAGTATTGCTATTTTGATAAATGGTTCCCCTTCTACATTTTTCCAGTGCTCGAGGGGGATAAGGCAGGGCTGTCCTTTATCCCCTTTGTTGTTCCTTTTGATCATTGATGCACTTAGCAGAATGATAAACTTTGCAAAGCAGGAAGGTCTTCTCAAAGGTATAGAGGTGGGGATAAATTGTGTTATATCACATCTTATCTTTGTGGATGATGTTTTACTGGCTGGTTTGGCAACAGCTGATGAGTGGAGGATCTTCAAGAACATTTTAAAATGCTTTTGTCGAGTTTAGGGGATCAAGATCAGCCACACAAAATCTAGTTTCTATTTTCATAATTTGAGCGATGTTGATAGAAGGGATATTGCTTCCTTTCTACCTTTCAGTTGGTATCCATTAGAGGATGGGTTAAAATATTTAGGCTTTTTCTTGAGACCAAATAATTATTAGATAAAGGATTGGTGGTGGCTTGTTCGGAAGTTTGAAGCCAGGATTACTCACTGGTCCTATAGATGGCTATCTGTGGGTGGCAGACTTACATTGATTAAGGCAGTTTTGATGGGAATACCTGTTTATTGGTTATCTCTTCTTGAGATACCTGTATACATCCTCAATGTTATCAGACAATTGATTTTTAACTTTCTGTGGTCAGGTGGCTTGGACAGGGCTTCATTGGTTATGACAGGCTGGGAATCAGTCTCCAGACCAGAGCGTTTTGGTGGTTGGGGTATTAAGGATTTACAGTCCTTCAGCTTGGCACTCAGCGCTAAAAGTCTTTGGAGATGCCTCTTTGACAATAATCTCTGGTCAAAAATCTCCTTTGTGAAATATATCAATTCAAACTTGGTTGACTGGTTCCGGTTGAATTTTCCAGCGAGATCAGGATGCTCTCCTTTATGGAAAGGATTACTCAAAGTGTCTAGCTGGATCATTTCCGATGTGAAGTGGCTAGTTGGGAATGGAAAAAACATTAGAGTTGGAAAAGACTTCATTCTGGGCATAGATGATCCTGTTTTTCTTTCAGATAGAATTCTGGATTATTTAAGAATATATGGTTTATCTTCCTTGGACCACATCAGGAATGGTTTTGGTCAGACTTATTGGTTTCGAGCTTCTGACATAGGTTTGGTTGGTGATGATGCACTATCCTGGGATAAGTATATCATATCTCTTGAATCAACAGGTGTTTACTTAACAGATAAGGATGATAAGATGATGTGGAGTGGAAACAAAAAATTGGGAATTGTCACAGCAAAAACTGCATATGACAGAGTTATGCAGGGTAAATATATCTATCCACAAAATTGGTGGTATAAAAAAATCTGGAAATGGAAGATGGCTATAAAGCATAAGTTTTTTTTATGGCATGTGTTACAGGGTACTTTGAAAACATGGGATAATCTCTCAAAGCGTGGATGGCATGGCCCAAATAGGTGTAACTTATGCAAGGAAGATGCTGAATCTATCGATCATTTGTTTGTATATTGTTCCTTTGGGAAAAAAGTTTGGGACTTCTGTGGTACCAGATTGGCTTTGTCAAAGTCTCTAGATACTGTTGCATTTAGAGAGGCTTTATTGAGATGGACTTGTACTTCCATGGACTCGGTGAATGTCCCTATCTTGATTTCATGGGCCCTATGGTATTTCAGGAATTTATCTACCTTTCAAGATATAGTACCAGATGTTGTATCTTGTGGGATTTTGGCTATGAACATAATACAGCAATATTCTGAAAAGATATCTGCAGCAGAAGAGAGAAGGGCAGGTATATTTACCTTTGTTTTCAACCAGCCAATTCTATTTTTTGATGGGGCTGCCCAGAATGGATTTTGTGCAGCGGGTGGTATAATATACTTGAATGAGGATCACTATTACACATTCTGTCTCAACTATGGTCTAGGAAACAATATGAAAGCAGAACTACTTGCACTTTGGTGCATTCTGAGATGTGCCAACATTTTTGGTCTTGTTAATTTAAAGGTCTATGGAGATTCTCGTGTTACTATAAAATGGGATGCAAAAGAATTTGATATTAATGTTATTGAGCTATCACATTGGTGTGCTCGAACTAGGATGGAAATTGAAAGGCAGGAGCACATTTCCTTTGTGCATATCTTTCGAGAACACAACGGTCTGGCAGATGATCTCTCAAAGAAATCTTTATTGAGCCCTGTAGGTTTACTGGTTTGGGAGGAATGGATGGATTCCAGCTTATTGGAATCTGGAGATGTTATTTTCTTTTAGACTATATTAGGGAAGACATCTGAAGTGATCCACATTTTGTATGTTGATAGAACTATGTATTTTTTTGATGTATATAGATTTTGTATGGGCAGAGCTTATGTAGTGGATTAGTGGTGATGGTATATGGGTCAATGACCACATTATATGCTGGAAATTCCTTTTGCAGAAAAGGGAAACTTTTTGTACTATTTGATTCAAAGGAATAGCAATAGTACGTCTTTTTTTCGGTTGAAAAAAAAATATGCAATATCTCATGTGCGCTCAAAACCGTCACTTTCTTTGATGCACACACACACACACAAGAAACTCTCTCGTCACTCACTAAGTTCAAAAATAGCTTAAATCTACTCACTTAATACCTCCATAGGAGGGCACAAAAGAATCTTGTAGTTTAGGTAGGATTTTGGGGTTAGGCATCCAAAAACATAGTTGTTGTCCTTAGGGTGCTTTATAAATCCTGCTATAAGCAAGTGTTAAAAGAAAACCTGGATCATTTATATGGGTTCAATTTATTTATTTTTTTGTTCATAGGTCTTTAAGTACACCAATAAACATAATTTGGTATAAAATCTATAATGAAGGAGGTCTTCTTTATGTATATTTTACTATGTTTATGTCTATTTTCGCATTAGAGGTAATCTATATGTAACATTTAATTGTTATTAGCAATAGAAAACTAGAGGTAGTGTCTTTGTATAATTTACTTGTTATTAGCAATAGAAATTATCTCAAAAATTATATTCTTGGTGTAGCCTCCAAGCTTCACATGAGGTCACAAAACATAAATTAGTTAGGTAGGATTGATTGGGCTAGGCATCCATTAATGCCCTCCAATCTACTTTCATTAGGTATATTTTGAAACATAGCATTGTTGACTTATAGGGTGCTTTATAAATCATGCTATAAGCAAGTGTTAAAAGAAAACCCGGATCAGAAGTGCGCCATGCCCAAGGAGGTTAAAGCCAAGGTATAGTTTCCCCGCTCTCCCCTACGAGTCACCCAACTCGTTGTAGGGATACGACACTATACCGTACAGGCTGAACCACTGATCCACACTTGATGCAAGGTATCTTAGTGGCCAAAGTTAGCAAATCACCAAGGAGCACTTGTGGGTGCAATTGACTCCTAAAGTCAGCTATTGTCGTTGGGAGGTGTTTCCAAGTCTTCTAGATTGGAACATTTGCCCCATCGCCAGTAGAACTGCCTCTTTCTTACCTTCACTAGTCAATTGGTGTGTGGACTCCATTGTCACCATCAATTGTGCTTTTGGAAGGCCTAGTTACATATCCGTGGAAAACCATTCACTTTTTTTATATTTATATATTCATCCTACCAAACTCATAATTAAACATAATCTACATTTTGTGACTCTTTCACTAAACCGACTTTGAACATATCACTCACTTGTTGCACCTTTTACACTAATTTGTAGCTTGTGATTTGTCTTGTTCATAGTCCATTAACCTCGATAGATTAGAGTGGGAACACTAAAAATTCGTAGTAGAATTCTTTACCCACACAATATGTGCAGTTTTGAAGAGCTGGGTAAACATGCACTTGAAGTTGTTTTTTTGTTTTGCTTTTAAATCGTGAAACTTTGGACAAACATAATTGCATCTTTATCAAGTCCCCACATCCTTATAATCATTTGGAAGGTCTTCTTGTAGAAGTTGATAAGAATTTCTAACAGCAAAGGTTTTTAAATTTTACATTTTATTTTTTACAATTTCAAATATTATGAGTGATTCAATATCAAGTACTTATATTGAAAAATCCATGGAAGTACATCCCATTGGAGATTCACTACTCGTCAATATTTTTTTCTCTTCGTCTCATTCTCATCCTCCTCTTGATTATTTATCTCCTTTGTTTAAGAAAGAGGGTTCGTGAACACCCCAAACATATTAATGAACTCGGCACAAGTCCTCTCTAAATGATTCACATGATATTAATCATATATTTCTCCATAAGTATAGTGAAAACTCACATGTCTTTTCATTTAAGTCATGACTTTCCATTTCAAGCCTACATGAAATACAATGGGCTCTATTTTGCCATGTGCTCTATTTTGAACGAATGCTAGCTCTCCTTCTAGCATAAGCATTTCCTTCTAGCATAACACACACGCTTATGTTAGAAGAAAAGCTATCAATCGCTAGCTTTCCAATATAAAAACCCTAAGCATGGTGATTGGTGGTTGCTAGCTTATACCTTGAGCTTGTGCCATATACTCTATTTTCAAATAAGCACATGGCACAAGATCAAGGAAAGCTAGCGACTGCTAGCTTTCCTTCTAGGATAATAACACATACTTATGTTAGAAGGAAAGCTGGCAGTCGCTAGCTTTCCAATAGAAAAATCATGTCCATGGTGATTGGTGGTTGCTAGCTTATACCTTGATCTTGTGTCATGTGATCTATTTTGAAATAGGCACATGGAAAAATATCAAGGAAAGCTAGCAACTGCTAGCTTTCCTTCTAGCATAATCATTTCTTTCTAGCATAAACACACATGCTTATGCTAGAAGGAAAGATAACAGTCGCTAGCTTTCCAATAGAAAAACCCTGTCCATAGTGATTGGTGGTTGTTATCTTATACCTTGAGCTTGTGCCATGTGCTCTATTTTGAACGAATGCTAGCTTTTCTTCTAGCATAAATATTTCCTTATAGCATAACACACGTGTTTATGTTAGAAGGAAAGCTAGCAGTCGCTAGCTTTACATGGTGATTGGTGGTTGCTCGCTTATACCTTGAATTTGTGCCATGTGCTCTATTTTGAATGAATGCTAGCTTCCTTTCTAGCATAAGCATTTCCTTTTAGCATAACCCACATGCTTATGTTAGAATGAAAGCTAGCAGTCGCTAGCTTTCCAATAGAAAACCATGGACATGGTGATTGGTGGTTGCTAGTTTATACCTTGAGCTTGTGCCATGTATTCTATTTTCAAATAAGCACATGGTACAAGATCAAGGAAAGCTAACGACTGCTAGCTTTCCTTCTAACATAAGTATTTCCTTCTAGGATAATAACACATACTTATGCTAGAAGGAAAGCTAGTCGTCGCTAGCTTTCCAATAGAAAAATCATGTCCATTGTGATTGGTGGTTGCTAGCTTATACCTTGAGCTTGTGCCATGTGCTCTATTTTGAAATAAGCACATGGTAAAAGATCAAGGAAAGCTAGCGACTGCTAGCTTTCCTTCTAGCATAAGCATTTCCTTCTAGCATAAACACATATGCTTATGCTAGAAGGAAAGCTAACAGTCGCTAGCTTTCCAATAGAAAAACCCTGTCCATGGTGATTGGTGATTGCTAGCTTATACCTTGAGCTTGTGCTATGTACTCTATTTTGAACGAATGCTACATTTCATTCTAGCATAAACATTTTTTTCTAGCATGTCACACATGCTTATGGTAGAAGGAAAGCTAGCAGTCGCTAGCTTTCCAATAGAAAAACCCTAGGCATGGTGATTGGTGGTTGTTAGCTTATACCTTGAACTTGTGCCATGTACTCTATTTTCAAATAAGCACATGGCATAAGATCAAGGAAAGCTAGCGACTGCTAGCTTTCCTTCTAGCATAAGCATTTACTTGTAGGATAATAACACATACCTATGCTAGAAAGAAAGCTAGCAGTCGCTAGCTTTCCAATAGAAAAATCCTGTCCATGGTGATTGGTGGTTGCTAGCTTATACCTTGAGCTTGTGCCATGTGCTCTATTTTGAAATAAGCACATGGCAAAAGATCAAGGAAAGCTAGCGACTGCTAGCTTTCTTTCTAGCATAAGCATTTCCTTCTAGCATTTTTGAGAAGGAAAACTTTTCTTTTTAATGAGTCTCTACTTGTGCTAGATGCAATGGATTTTTATTTATCTCTAAGTATTTAATATGTTTCCATAACACATGACCCTTATTATTCTTGTGCATGTGAATAAAAGACATGTAATAGAATATTGTTTGATAATGCTCATTATTTCATGTATTTTTAAAACAATTTAAACTTATAGTCGACTATTTATTATTGTTTTTAGAAGCTATGGACTCTGGTGCAATGACAATTCCAAGGAATAATTTGAAGAAAAAACGAATTGCCAGTGACACACAAACAACGTCTCCCCCATGTGGTATGGTGGTTTTAAATATTATTCTCTCATTTCTAAATGGTTAGACTAGAAGACTATATGGTAATATTTGTGATTTTGATTTCATTTTATTTATAGTAATAATTGCTTATTATTGTTTTTAGAAGCTGTCGTCTCCAAAGCAAGTAAAATGCCACAATCAACATTCAAAAAACAAAAGCGTCATTCAACTCAGATTATAAATTCAACAATGGGTTCTAATTTTGAAATGATTAAAAAGTTCAAAACATCTGCTGCATATGAGTATGTCGAAGATTGGTATGTTGGGATTGAAAGTCCCATGAATATGTTTCCAGATATGTATCTATTTGGATCCATGGATGGAAATGATATACAAAGGCTAGGGATAATTGTTAGTTGCTATGCTCTCAATCATAGTCAGATCGATTTTCAAATGGAGGTAATTGAAGAAAATGAAGTGAAATTATTTTCTTGCCAAGTTGATTACACACAATTTAGACCAGATTTGATTGATACTAATACAGAATTCCCATAGTCAATAAAAAAGTCACAGTTTAAGTTGGACAGTTTTGAGAGCTTCAATGAATCTGGTCTAAAGAGTTGTGATGATCTTGTACAACGTATTACCAACGTTATGAAATATCGCTATGTGAGATGTAATAAAACATCATCCGTGTTTCTTTATTTGCAACAAAGAGGTAAACTACTTAATAAAATACCAGATGATAAACTCGAGGCTCAAATGCTTGCTTTGAGAAGGGTATATTTAGCTGAGCTAGAACAGAGCATTAAAGAAAGTGAGTTCATGCCTACTACAGAGTTTGTAAAATCCCAAAAAGAAGACTCTCAGATAGAGAAGCTTGCTGACCAATGCGATGAAATCCATGAAAATTTTAAGGACAGTTATTTATTTTCAAGCTCTTTTACCATGAAGGTGGATGTTCGAAGATGTGTAGAAGCACCCAAGTTATATAAATTGAGATCACGGGATGATTTAAATGTTCGAGTATTAGTAAAATCATTCCTATAGAAATTTCAAGCATCATTGCCTGATGCTCTTCTAATTCCATTTGACACAAAAGAGTCTGATCCGATTGGAAACCCTGTGAAAATCATGAATGAAATGGATATAAATGCCAAGAACATCAATTTTTGGATAGTTGATGGGCAACACACCATTCAAGCAGCAAAAGAAATATTATCAAATCCTAAATTCAGTCTATCTGGGGAGGCAAAACAGAAGTACAAAGAACGTAATGCTCGATTCTTAGATCCATTAGTTGCTCCCAGTGTGGTGATTCGTATTTGCTGCCAGTTAAATTCTGCAAACACAGTGTTCTTCAAAACTCCATTCATTGATTATGTGCGATCTGCAAGACAATTCCTAATTGCCACAAATAAATTAAAGAAACAAAAATGTGGGAATTCTAAGACGGTTGAAGACAAGGTATGCAATTTTTTTTTTTTTGCACTTAGTTTATATTGTTATAACTAAATTCATGGCTTTTTTATTTTTGATATCACATTCTTACTAATTTATATTTGTTATTTTTTAACAGGTTGATGATGAAATGTTGTGCTCTTTCTTCGATTGTCCACTAACAAACTTTGCTGAAAAAAAAGTCTTGTTATATCTTGATGATACTACTTGGGATAAATGGGAAGTTGTTTTTAATTGTTACAAACTAGGGACATTAATGTGTTCTCCAAACCAACCTAAGGATCCAAACTATAAGACAAATAGTCTGAACAGTTTGGTATCAAGTTCTTTCCATCCCCTTTAGGGACTAACCGCTGAAAAAATGTGTTCTGTAGCAGATAAACTATTGGATGGAATTGTCTGGTTTTCTATTCCAGTGAACCATCCGACCAATGCCATAAAAATGAAATATTATTGTTCACAATTGAAAACCAAAAGAATAATTTTGGAGGCAATGGTAACATATTGCAAAAGTCATGATAAGAATCTGAATGATAAGATTCTTACAATATCCAATATTCTTGAGCATTATGGAATTACTGATATCATATTTGCCAACTTCTGTAAGACAATGGAAGGGTGTAAATATGTAAAAGGATCACGAAATACAAACATAGAGTCCCTTTCTCCACAAGCCTGTGTGGTCCTTGATAGAATAATTGATGCATCGACAGATATACAGGAAATTGAGAACAGTTTTGAATTCGGTTGTCATTATGGGGGTCCTAGCCTCTTGTCAACACTTTTGCACTCTTTTCCTTGTCAATTTCAACCAATGTTATACACTGACTTTGTTGTGTTGGATACATTGGCTTTGAAAGATGAATCATTCCTTAAGGATCACTATATTGAATTGTTTCGATTTTTAATCAAAAAAAATGGGTTGAAAGATTTTACTATGATTATCTTAGTAGAAATTTGGTCTTGCAAGGATGTACGCCAAGCTCTGGAGATTGTTGTCAAGGACTCAAATGTCAACTATAAAATGGCTACCGGTCTTTATGAATATAAAGAACAAAATAACTATAGTTATGATATAGTTTTAACTATACATTTCTATAGTGAAGAGTCAAAAAATTTAGAGGCCTCAAGATACTCTCACAGTTTTAGAAACATATCTGATGAAAAAGAGAGAGATTTTGAATTCTGGGAAGAATTATTGCAAATGCATCAACAACATAGTGATCTAAATTTGATTATTTCTCTTTATGCGGGGACAAATTTACAACAGGCTTGCTGTACATATGGAAGAAGAATGGCATGTGTCGTAGAAAACGAGTTACAAAGGACTACCATGTTGACTAATCAAGAATCCTTCCAATTGCAAAAACCAATGTCTAATATATTGTTGTTGGAATATCCAGGTATTGTACTTGTTTTGTTCTTTCTCTAGTGATTCTTTGGATTCTATGCTATTTATAAATCTTGATTAACAAGATGTTTACTATAACTACTAATGGCGGAAATTGTAAAGAAAACAACGACGACACTTTGCAACAAAGCAATGATCAACATAGTGTGCACAATGTCGAAGAAGTTTTCGAGATGCAAATACAAGACGAAGAAAATACCATACCAGGTACATAATTTATTTTGTTTCTTTTGTTGTATTGTACTTGTTTTGTTATTTCTCTAGTGATTCTTTGGATTCTATGCCTATTTATTTAATGAATTTCATTCGTTGATACATTTTATAACGTTTCATATGTTTATTACAGTGGCAAATGAGGAGAAAAAAGATAGTGATCAAGGGAATGTGACAGAAAGCCATAGTCAAGAACATGATATCATATCAGGTACTTCACATGTCTCTTATTTTCAATTAAACATAAAATATGTCTTATAAAAAAAATTGATTTAAAGAAGTATTATTGGTATTTGATTGAAGGTTTGTTATTTTGTCTCTAAGTTCTATGAAGACAATACAAGAGAAGTGTGGCTTATCAATAACTAGTACAAAAATACTCAAAGTGAGTGTATTTCTTCAACAATTTTTTTATTAATAATTTATGTAGCATGAATAAAATGAATTAACTATGATATCCATTATTGTTTTGCAGCTATTATAAGTCAAAAGAAATTAGTTATTTTTGAATTGAATAACATTTTCTATCAGAGCGTTGATGGTGATGCATCACAAAAAGAATTTATCGAGAAAATGGGAAGGGCCGCAGATTACACGATAGAGAAAAAATCATTTTGGTTTCGTCGACATGCAAAAACATTTCTTGAAATGTGTTCCAGAAAAGAATCTCTTGACATTGCAATTTGGACGACATCTTTGAAACAAACCACAACAAGAGTTATGAAAAAGCTGGTTTCAGAAACATTACAAGCTAAATTTTTGTTTACATGGACTGCTTCAGATTGCAAACAACAAAAGGGAAAAAATGACATTGATAATTCAACACAAGTTATATACAAAAAACATCTGAAAAAAGTGTGGAGAATGTATTCTCAATATGATGCTACTAACACTATTCTAGTGGATTGTTCAATGGAGACAAAGAAAGAAAATCCCAAAGAAAATGTGATTATTGCCCCTTCGTTTGATGGAAAGAATGAGGATAAATGGTTGATCACTGATCTGTGGAGCTTATTGAATAAATTCTACAAGGCACCCGATGTTCGAGATATTTTGAAGAATCTTCAATGACTTTTAATAATACATTAAGATGATTGTTATTCATTTCCTCTATAAACAAAATCTTGAAGTTTATAATATAAATTCTTGGTCATTGTACATTTGATGACTTAATTCTACATGTGATGTGTTATTACTGTGTTTTATTTTATTATCAATTTAATGTCAATATTATTTCATAATACTCATATAAGGATTGTTGTTGTGTCATTATTATAAATTAACATATTATTATTTTGTTTATTTATATTGAGATATTGAGTTATAAAAAGTTAGTGATTTGAATAATAGTCTTATGTGTTTGCATAAAAATGTAGTATTCCATATTAATTAAATAATTGTATTAGGTTGTATGTATAAATTAACGTACAATTACTATGTTTGAGCAATTGCAGTTTATTTATCAATTGCGTCTTAATTGATCATTATAAATCTTACAAATTAGTGATTTGAATGTTAGTTCAATGTTATCATATGAAATTTTTTTATTTCTTAGAAATTAAAAAAATGGAAAATCATATCAGGTTGTATGTAAAAATTACCTATAATTAGCTTGTTTAATTGAAATTTAAAAAATTGTAAATCTAGGTGGTGTGTATAAATTAACATATAATTGGTTTGAATTGGACCATTGTAACTATATTTTTAAATTGTGATTTGAATTTCATTGCAATGTGCTTATATGAATTTTTCTTATAATTTCTTGAAAATTAAAATATCGAAAGAGGTTGTATGTAAAAATGAACATATAAATAGTTTGCTTGATTTAAACTTAAAAACTGTAAATTTAGGTAGTATGTAGATATTAACATATAATTAGTTCAAATGAATTCGACTATTGTAATTATATTTTTAAATTGTAGTTTATCTCATTACAATTCTTAAAAATTAGTGATTTGAGTAGTAGTTGAATGTGTTTGTATAAAAAAACTATTCCACGAAAATTACTTTTATTTTTTTCATTAAGTTGTTTGTTTGGTAGTGGAAATAAATTGGATATGTTTTGATGCCATTAAGCAATGAAGTTTTGAAGTGAAAATATGTTAATGTTATATATGTTGTGGCAGCAATGCAGATGGGAGTTAATATCAGTCGGAAGATCTTGTTGATCTTTGAAATGGAAGGAGTATTCTTCTCGTCGTATTCCAAAGATGAAACGAGTTGTCAAATTCAAAGAAAACCAGATTGGGAGCTTGGTGCTAGATCCTACTTTTGTAGGCCTTTTCAATTAGAAGTATTAAAATATTGCCTAAAACATTATGATGTTGCGATATGGACATCAAATGTTACTAACAAGTACATTCGACAAGTACTTGAAAAATCAAATATTGATACAAGTGACTTTGAATTCATATGGGATAGGTCCCATTGTCACTTGCAAACAAAATCCAAATCATGTAGTATGATACAGTTATATGAGAAAAGGCTAAGCGACGTGTGGTCCCAATATGGAAATAAGTACACAGAATCAAATGTATTGCTAATAGATACATCAAAGCCTACTTCTCAATTCCTCGGATATCGGTCAAACTATATCTTAATAACGGCTTATATAGGACATGAACACGATACTTGGCTTGTGCAAGTTCTATTCCCCTTTTTAAAGACACTTCATCGTATCAAACAGAAACACAACTACATTCGAATGTTCAATAGAACATTGAGTTCTTTGTATTAAGTGAAGATATTATTTTATGGAAATTTGTTGACGATTACATTGCAATATTTCAATACAAGTTGGACACATTTTTTGGTGAATTAATTTGTATGATTTTATAACTTTTATAGATAGATGATAATTGACAATGATATATAAATACAATTATTAGTATTATTTATGATTTCTTTTAGATTGACAAGTTTTTGCATCATACAACACTTGATTTCCCCATTCAAAATATTTTCTAAATTTGTGCTCTTAAATCAACTATTTGTAATTTAAATCATCTCATAAAAGCCAACAAGGCATGCAAGAAACTCTCTTTAGTTTTATTTATCTATATGTATTAATACAAGTGCATTACAACACTTGATTTCTCTATTCAAAATATTTTTTAAATTACATACTCTTAAATCAATTATTTGTAATTTAAATCATCTCACAAAAGCCAACAAGGAATGAAGTTCTCTTTAGTTTTATTGATCTATATGCATTAATACAAGTGACACACAAGTTTTGAATTAAACCCCCATCTATATAAAAGCACATTTCTTACAAAAAATATTACTTCAATGATAATGAGTGCTAAGTGTACTAGAATTTAGATTAAAGCATGATGAGTCATAGATGAATGATTTTGAAAGGTATAGGCATTTAATTTCCCAATCTATGACTTATTGTAAATGTGTATTCTTAAGTTAATAGTTTATAATTGCAATAATCTCATATAAGCCAACAAGACATGAAATAAATTATTGACTGTTATTAGCCTATATTCATTAATACGAGGAGTTTATCAATGCAATATGTAATTTTTGAAATAAAACCCCATATAATTGAAGTTGCAATTGTTTTAAAACACAAAATTAATTGCTAATGAGTGCTAAGTGGTATTAAGGGTAGTACGAGATTGGTCATAAGTGAGTGACATTGAACTATAAGAAATTTGATTTCTCATTTCATTTTTTTGTAAGTTTGTATTATTAACTCAATTACGATTAATTGAAATAATCTCATAAAAGCCAACAAAGCATGAGATACGCTCTATCTTTTATCTTCTTGTATCCATTAAATGAATGTATAAATGTGATATGTATTTTTTGGAATAAAATACAATGTAAAAACATTCAACAAGTAGTTGAAAAATCAAATACCGATACAAGTGACTTTGAATTCATATGGGACAGGTCTCATTGTCACTTGCAAACAAAATTCAAATAATGTAGTGTGATACAATTTTATGAGAAAATGTTAAGTGATGTGTGGTCCAAATATGGAAATATGTACGAAGAATCAAATATATTGCTAATAGATACATCAAAGCTTACTTCTCAATTCCCCGGATACCGGTCAAATTGTATCTTAACAAAGGCTTATATAGGACATGAACCTGATACTTGGCTTGTCCAAATTCTATTCCCCCTTTTTAAGACACTTCATCGTATCAAAGAGAAACGCAACTACATTCGAATGTTCAATAGAACATTGAGTTCTTTATAGTAGGTGAAGATATTAATTTTTAGAAATTTGTTAACGTGTACATTGCAATATTTCAATACAAGTTGGACACATTTTTTGATGAATTAATTTGTATGTTTTTAAAACTTTTATAGATAGATGAGAATTAACAATAATATTTTAATTACAATTATTAATATTATTTATGATTGCCTTTAGGTTGACATTTTTTTGCATCATACACCACTTGATTTCCCCATTCAAAATATTTTTTTAATTTGTTTTCTTAAATCAAATATTTGTAATTAAAATCATCTCATAAAAGCCAACAAGGCACGCACAAAGTTTTGTAAATGTGTATTCTTAAGTTAATAGTTTATAATTGCAATAATCTCATATAAGCCAACAAGGCATGAAATAAATTATTGACTTTTATTTGCGTATATTCATTAATAAGAGGAGTTTATCAATGCAGTATGTAATTTTTGAAATAAAGCCCCATATAATTAAAGTTGCAATTGTTTAAAAACACAAAATTTATTGCTAATGAGTGCTAAGTGGTATTAAGGGTAGTACGTGATTGGTCATAAGTGAGTGACATTGAACTATAAGAAATTTGATTTCTTAATTCATTTTTTTGTAAGTTTGTATTACTAACTCAATTATGATTAACTGAAATAATCTCTTACAGGCCAATAAAGCACGAGATATGTTCTATCTTTTATCTTCTTATATGCATTAAATGAATGTATAAATGTGGTATGTAATTTTTGGAATAAAATACAATGTAAAACCATATAATTAATTGATAATGAGTACTAAGTGGACTATTTAGACTCATTCGATATGTGCCATAAATAAATTCAAAAGAGCATGGGGTCATATATAAAGTTCAACTAAAAGATTTGAAAAATATGTTGCAACATCTATTTCTTCGACATTTAAAAATCTTATCATTTTCTTTGCCTTTTGGTGAAAGTAATTCTTGGCCATGATTTCTTAATTCGATTTCTTCATACTTTCATTGTGTATGTATAATGTTGTACCTAACAACTATCCCAATTTTGACGAATTTATAGTTATTATTTGGTTCGACATCAATACATTTCTTATAATTTATTTTATTTTAATTTAATATTGTGATTTCCTTCCAATCATGCTATATTATAATATGTTATTTAACAATAAAAATATTTAATATGATACTTTGTTCACTTCAAATATAGATAGAGATCTTCTTGTAATAAAACATGCAATTATGTGTGCAACTTAACTTCATTAATCCTACATTTTATATCTTCATGAATATTTTTTCTCACGATTCAACAAATTACAGATTTTCATATACTCCTCCTAATTTATGGCATACCGAACTACTTATAAATGATACAACATTTCATTTTTTATGATTGTATATTAAAAACACTTGGAGTAAATAAAATTTGTGATCAATAAAAACATTCTTTCTAGGATTAGTTTTTCCAATTTTAATGGAATATTTCTTTAACGCATAATTTTTACAAATTAAATGAAATAAAAGTCCTAGAAGTCCTAGAATAGAATTTTTCTAGATTTATTGAAATAGGTGTTAATTGTGCCTCTCAGATACCAAAACAACCATTTCACTACTTCCCAACACTCTTTACCTAGATTTTATATGTGTCCACTAATAACACTAGTTGCACATGAAATATTTAAACCTGACCATTTCATTGCATACATACTTCCTACTGTACTGGTATACTGTATATGATACATAACCTTTTCTTCCTTATAACCATGACATAAACTTGAAGAAAGCTTACAATGGAGTACAAAATGGATATTTACTAGTTTCACAATGTACATATTGAACCTCATCAATATCTCATCCATAGAATTCTGTTGTGATAAACAATAGTTACCATTTTTTGTGTCTCTTTGTACTTCTATGGCCAAGATTTCTTTTGTTGTTCCTAGAAATTCGATCTAAGATGACCTGGTCAACTGAGACCTTAACCCGTTGATCTCAACTGTTGGGCCTAGTGTTTTGGCAGTACCATTTTTGAAGTAACAGTTTTGGTGTGGATGAAGACAAAGTGGAACCATTTCGACGATGCGGTCAACTCCGACGAAGCGGCCAGTAAATGGGGAAAGAGATCATGTTGATCATGTCAAGGTCGGAGTTGAGTTAGTTAGTTATAATTGGTCCACATTGTAATAATGAGTTGATAGGAAGTTAGTGGGTTAGTGGGAGCGGGGCAAGCTTAGTGCGCCCTATAAGTATGTATTAAGAAGGATTTTTTGTGGTTAGATGCGAGTAGTCGAGATGGTCAAGTCTTTGTGCTCTATAATGAAGATATATGATATGTATGTTGAAGACATTTTCAAGAAGCCAGGTCACTGATATGCATGCTGTGTGCGCAGATCTATTGTGTTACACGAAGAAGTCTGTAATTTTTTCCTAAAGTGCTTATTTAGCTACGACTCTTAATAAAATACAAGCGTTTCCATGGTTTTTCCAAGATGGGTTTCCACATTAAAACATGGTTTCTTTATGTGTGTTAATGTTTTGTGATGTGATATGTGTTCTTTCTACTATTGAATAAATAAACAAATACATGATGGGTTTAGTTGCATGAAAACTTGATGCAATTATATTAATCTAGCTAAGTAATGGAATTTGTCGATGTTTTGTAACAAAACATAATGATGAATGCATTGGTTGTCGAGTGTTCCCCTTTTGTGCTGCATGAATTCTGGTTCCTACAGTCCCCATAGATACTTCGGGTGAGACTTCATCTGCTCGGAAGGTGTTGCTGAAAGGGATTTACTTCCTTTCGGGTCGGTGTCTGTGGATTGTGGGGTTTGTTGGTGGATGTTAAGTGTGAAACCTGTTCGAAGTTTCTTAGTGATGTGGCGATCATGCCACACATTTTCTCGGTCTTTCTGCACCTGCTAATGAAAACCCACGACAAAGCAGTCTTCCTCCAATTGAAGTAACTGCTCAAGTCTTTCTTCAAGGGCCCCAGTATTAGACATACCTGTAAAAGCCGTAATCCTTAAGCTGGGGACAATTTATTCCATGGGAATCATAGCCTCTTGTCCATATACCAACTTGAAAGGAGTCTGACCTGTCAACTGTTTACATGTTGTTCTATAAGCCAAAAATACTGTAGGGATTCTTAAATCCCAATCATCGCAGTTCACATTACAAACTTTAGTAAGTTCATGTTCCATAATTTTATTGAGCGCTTCTATAGTTCAAGTTTCCTGTGGATGATATGGATTACTCTTTTGCTAATAAACTTGAAATTATTTAGTAAGGGCCTCTATAGTTTTATTAACAAAATGTGTGCCTTGATCACTTAGCAAAGTACATGGACATCCAAACCTGGTAATGAAATTCTCAAATAAAAACTTTGCAACAGTACAATCTCGAACTGGCACTGCTTCATCCCAATGTGTAAGATAATATTCGCAGTTATAATATATCTTGCTCATGTCCTTTTTGTTGGTGGATTGATAGGTCCCATTAAGTGAACAACCCACTTGTCAAATTCTTGTAGTGTAATCTGAGGTACTAAAGGCATTTCGTATCTTTTTTAGGGCTTCCCTATTCTTTGACATACATCGCAGCTCTAGCATAAGTCCTTAGCATATTTATGAAGAGTTGGACACCATAATCTTGATCTTAAGATCTTCTGCGTTGTAGTTTTCCCTGCATAGTGGCCTCCTGTGACCCCATCATGAGCCTCAGTCAATATGATTGGTTGCTCGTGCTCCAAAACACAGCGATGCAATACTTCATCTGGTCCTAGCTTATATGACTGACTGGCGATCAACTGATAATCCATGCACTTGACTACTAATTGATTCTTCTCAGCAGTCGTGTATCCTTCTGGTGGCATACATGTGGAAAACAATGTCACAATATCTTGAAAGTAGTCATCAACCATTTTTACTTAAAATATTTGTGCATTTGGAAGATTGTCTTCTAAGCTAGTTGGTTCTTCACTAGTTTTCAACCTCGAAAAATGGTCGGGGCCTGAATTCAACCTCCCTGGCTTCACTATAATCTCAAATTCGTATTCTTGGAACAACAACAACCACCGACAGACCTTCCCCCCCAAAACTAGCTTATTGACCAAGTATTTTAACGCATAATGGTCAGTAAACATCTTAAAGTGGTCTCCTAGTAGATAATGTTGAAAATTTTGTAAAGAGTAGACCATAGCAAGGCCCTCCCTCTCAGTCATTGTACACTTCTCTCTTTCTGGACATCAAACTGTGGTGGATTCTGAGCTACTGGTCTGACTCTTGGATCCCTTAGATTATCATTATTGTTCTTATCTCCACCCATCGCAGCACCACCTCTTGTTACAACAACGATAGTAGGAGGACCTGGTCGCGGTTTTGCCGAAATATTTTGCACATTTTGGTTCTAATTTTGATTCTGCTTCGCTTTCCACTTGGATATAAGCTATGGAAAGTCTTCAATGATATGATCCAATGCACTCCAATATGTACACGATGTAGCAGGATGTGGACAATCTCTATCATAATGATCGGGAGTACCACAATTATAACATATGAGCTGTCCTCCACATCGACCAAATCCTCCTTGTCCACGACCTTTGAATTCCCCTAGCGTTTGATTGAATTGTGCTTTGGTTCTTTCAAGTGAACCTTCTCTTTTCATAAGAAAAGTGTTTGTAGTTCGTTCAATGAGCAACTGGTATGCTCGACATTGCTTTTTTTCATGCCCAAGAAAGTTACAAAACTTGCACCATAAGTTATGGGGAGCACTCATTATCTTTTGTAGTAAGTAGCATTCTTCTGGTCGATGTCCCTTGGTCTGGAAGATTCGACACCATACATCAGGATTTATTGGACTCGGATTTACAACATTAAGATAGTCATGAAATGTTGTACATTGGTCTTTGGAATGTCCATCTTATTTACATCTAGTGCACCAAACATCTTCACAGTTTTATTTTCCCTTCTTAATATCCTAAATTTGAATATACATGTTTTCTAATTGTGACAGAATTTGATCCATACCAGTGCCAGTCTCCCCGATAGGTGATGCTTCTAAATTCAGAGCCAGTTCCAAGGCCTCCGTCTCTTGTCCATATCTTTTATTGCATAAGTGGAATTCTGATGTGGGGCAGCAATGCAACAATAAACCATTCCTTATGTTGTAAATAATTGATTGGAAATCTTGTACGGGCCATCAATGTTTTGAAATGTTGGTCAAAGTCCCGAATAGACTCATTCCATGCTTGTTTGATTTCCTTCAATTCCGTAATACATTGAGATTCAGACTTCGGCTTCTTAAATTCAATCTTCAGTCCTTACATGACTTCCACCAAGGTCTTCACAGGCTAGTTACCAGTAACTTCAGAAAAATTCATAAAGTAGTCTAACGCGCGACCTTTGAAAGTTGTGATCAAATGTGCCAACTTGGAGTTGTCATCCTGGACTTGCTTCACGATCCATACAACGTTGCATAGAAACCAATGTTGTTCTGGATATTCTGACCCATTCAAATTAAAAATAGGTAACTTCATGTCGTCCCCAGCCATTCTGGACCTCTGGGCTTTGATTGATTCACTACTAATGGATTACTACTAAAATCCTTCCCACTCGGCGAAGTACTCTTTGGATTACTACCACTACTCTGACTAGATGGAATAAAATGCAAATAAATTTTAGGTCTTACCTCAATCTCCGGAGATGTACGTGAGGTATTGGGTATGTCGCAACCTCGGGTTTGGAATGGTCCTTCAGAGCCTTCTTCTTCCTCAGGAATGAGTTGGTATTCAACCTCTTCATCACTAGAATCCCCATCGAGCTATGGTACTAATTCGTAGTTTCTCCTTTCATTCGCACTGCAACCCATCTTTTCTGTCACAGTTCTCCTATTTTTGTTCGACCGAAACCGTTTTCCACTCCACATAAATCCACACTCTTCATATAATTCAATTTCGTCTCAACTTGTTATCTCAACTCATCCCATTAATTCCGTCCATACCATTTTCCATCCAATACCCATGGCCACCATGCACAATTGCTCTACTAGTCAGATTCCATTCGCATTACACCTTTTTCACAAAGAATCTTTTCGATCGACAAGTTCAAGGACTTGAGGTACTTACCGCGTGGATTTCAAATAAATTATATTCTACTGCACTATATGAATTGATAGTGTCAACAATGAATTCGGTAATATACCCCTATAACACACTATCTAGCCATAAATCTACTGCATGAGAGATTTTTTTTTCACTGC
The DNA here is from genome assembly GCA_027924585.1 of Larix kaempferi. Lineage (NCBI taxonomy): Eukaryota > Viridiplantae > Streptophyta > Pinopsida > Pinales > Pinaceae > Larix > Larix kaempferi. The sequence continues at coordinate 9,973,247 of BSBM01000589.1, read as the reverse complement.
ACCCTTCATTCAATGTATCAACTCAGGTGTCCAATATCTAGGTTCACCTCTTTGTAAATTTGTCTTTTGTTCAATCAACCTTGCTAACCATTCATGCAATATCACTAGGAACTCACCAAATAATACTTCATGAATATTAGTAAAAACATACTTAACTAACCAATCATCATTATTAAATCGAGGATGTCTATTATGATTCTTTGCAAATTCTTCCAGTTGCAAGTCTACCCAATCCTATATCTCCGACTTAGTCAGATGCTACAACATTCCCCTTCACCTCAAAGTCCCGGTCTCGAAAAAATAACTATTTGTTGGAACACTTTTACTTCGACTAGGGTTCAACACTTAACGTCCACCAACAAACCCCACAACCCACAGACATCGGCTCGAAAGGGAGTAAATCCCTTTCGGTAACACCTGCAGAGCAGATGAAGTCTCACTCGAATTATCTATGGGGATTGAAGGAACCAGAAATCATTCATCACAGAAGGGGAATGCTTGATAACCAATACAATCATCATTATGTTTTGTTATAGAACAACAACATACCATAGCTTCGATAAGTTCATAACATCGACAGCTTCCATTACTTATCCATATTAATATAATTGCATCTAGTTTTCATACCACTAAACCCACCATGTATTTGCTTATTATTCAACAGAGGAAAGAACACATATCACATAACAAAACATTAACACACATAAAGACACCATGTTTTAATGTGGAAACCCATCTGGGAAAAACCATGGAAGCGCTTGTATTTTATTAAGAGCTGCAGCCAAATAAGCACTTCAGGAAAAACTTACAGACTTCTTCGTGTAATACAATAGATCTGCGCACACATCCTGCAGATCAGCGCCTCGAATTCTCCAAAATGTCTTCAACATACATATCGGATATCTTCATTGCAGAGAACAAAGAATTGACCATCTCTACTACTCGCATCTAACCACAAAACATCCTTCTTAATACATATTTATATGGCGTACTAACCTTGACCCTCTCCCACTAACCCACTAACTTCCTAACCGACTCATTATTACAATGTGGACCAATTCTAACTAATTGACTCAACTCCAACCTTTGACACGATCAACATGACCATTTTCCCCATTTCCTGGCCGCTTCGTCGGAGTTGACCGCATCACCGAACTGGTTCCATTTATTTTCGTCTACACCAAAACTGTTACTTAAAAAATGGTACCGCCAAAACACTACGCCCAACATCAACCATGCTATTTCTTGCAACAAGCATATCATTAACACATAAGATCAAGATAATTAATGTACCATAAACACAATGGTCATAGTTACTCCTTGAAAACCGTTTGGGTCACCATGAAGGAATCAAATATCATGTACAATTTCCTGCTCGAGATTCAAGCAATACAATAACTTCTTGAGTTTGCAATCTTGAACAAACCATTATGGTTGTTTTATATACATATCTATGTTAATGATGATTCTATGGGTAGTAGGATCCCACATTATGTATCCCTTAACTCCATCACCATAACCAACAAAGATCTACTTGTTTGATCTGGCGTCTTACTTAGAATGCTATTTTTGGGAATAAGAGCATAGGCATCACAACTACAAAAATTCATTTTTGAATAATCACAAGAATGACATGTCCATACCTCTTTAGGAATCATATCTTGTATTGCAACTAATGGTGACCGATTTACCAAATAGTAAGTCCACAACTCTTGTTGCAGCTTGGGATTACTGAGCATGCTCCTTTCTCTCTCAAGAAAAGTCATGTTCACTTGTTAAACAACACCATATTCTTGAGTATAAACATTGGTTTTATTCCGTTCGATCCCATATTCCTTGAAATAATTTATAAATTCCAAAGATGTGAACTCTATTCCTTTATCTGTTTTCAAAAACATTATTGACCTGCCAGTTCTCTTTTCAACCAAAGCTCTAAACAACTTAAACACATCAGTTTTTTCTTTCATAGAAATAGACCCACACCTTGACATATAAATTTCCTTCACCTAATAAGACTAAACCAGTCAAATGAGCCTCCACTGCTCACTTCCAGGCACCTTACAATGGAGCTTTAGTTTTGAGAGAATTGTAACTAGCCAACAGGGGTTGTGTTGCAGGGTGTGGAAGCCAAGACTTATGCACAATGAGGGAATGATAGTTGTAGGGGATTGAACTAGGGAATTCAGACATAGATGGAAATGAAGAGTAAGGTTGTAAGCTAGTTCATGGAGATGTTTTCAGATGATCTCAAAATCTCATCTTTTTTTCAACATTGGTGGCTACTTGATGCAAGGATTTATGTGGGATGAAATAAATAAAAAATAAAAAAAATAATGCAGGGTTTTCTAAGGGTCATAACTTTTGACTCATTTATCCATTTGGGCTAAAATTTAATAGGAATTTTCATTTCAAAGAGTTCACTACAGTAATATATAATATCCTTCTAATCAGACCTTTTTTCAACACTTTTATGAGCCTTAATTCCTTCATATAATGCCTCAAATTGGGGTTTTAGTGTTTTTGTGGGATTTTTTAAATTTGCAATTATCAGTTATATGTTAGTTTATGCACCTAATCAGAAAAGCGAGTTGACATCTAGTGTCACTCTAGTTAGCTTTAAGTTAGTGGTCAGTTTTAGATTCATGCGAGAATTTTCTAAAATTAGTAATTTTCAAAAATCTCAGATATCAGCTATAAGAGGTTGAACCTCCATTGTAATAGTTAAGATGGAGAAGGAATAAAAGATTTTTATTTGTCCACTCTCATGTGTTTGTATGGTTTTTAGATCTCGTGAATGAATTAAATTTTATTGGCTACATTATCTGGTACTAGAGTAGGAAGATGGCTGGGAGAGGAAGGGGAAGAATAGGTCTTGCTCAGATGCGTAGAGTTATGCAAAAATTCTAAAGGAAATTAGCAGATCTTACAAATGTGCTGGCTAATCAAAGAATAATATGAAGAGAAGTGTCTAATGAGAAGACAAACCAAGGAGATGCGAATCAACATATAGAACATAAAGAAGAGAAATTAAAGCGCTTGCCTTTTGAAGAAAGGATGCTCAGGGATCTAGAAGGGAGGAGTGATGGGATCAAAATGAAGTTTCAAAATATGCATGGACTCTTAAACCAAAAGAGTTAATAGATTTGGTTGAACACCATGGAATTTTTTTTTTGAATGGATGCCTATGACATAGGAAAAGAAGGTGAAATTTTCCTGCACCACGTTGAAGGGTCACACCATGATATGGTGGGATCATGTGCAGAAGGACATAACAAAAAGGGGAAAAGACAAAATTAAGGCCTGGAATAAGATGGAAAAAAATTACAAGATTTTGCTTCCTTTAGACTATGCATAGACCCTTTTTCGTAGTTTTGAGAATTTGAAGCAAATCCTATCCAACGTGGAGAAACTCACACATAAGTTTTATTAGTTGTCCAATCATGTGGATCACCATGAAATTGATGAGCAACTGGCTTCAAGGTATGTGAATTGTTTGAAATTTTCTATTCAAGATGAGTTGAGCACGCATAAGGTTTGTAGCGTGGAAGATACATACCAATTAGACTTAAAATCAAAAGAAAATCAAAACCGCAATTTGCTCAAAGGAATAGAGGGGTAAGGAGGGGTACATCGTCTACCTCACAGGATGGTTTTAACTATGGAAGAGTCGAATCGTCCCAAGGAGTTGAGAAATAAAAATATGCTCAACAAGATAAATTGAATCAACCATAAGGAAGAGGATTTAATAAGGGTAGAGGTTAGGGTTGTGGAAGAGGAATACCTTATATGTGTTTTAGGTGTGGTGTAGAGGGCTATTGAGCATTTGAATTCCCAAGTTATAACATGCAAGAGTTGAAGCAAGGACAACAACCTAGTTTAAACTTGGTCCAAGATGAGAATTAAGAAGGATGAGATGAATCTGAAGTCCTGCCCGATATGGGGGAGAATCTCATGATACAGAGGTCAATGGTGATTCCTGAAAAAGAGAAAAGTTAATGTAGTGGCAATGAATATTCGTGGCTACGGACAAATATTTTTCGAACTAGGTGCACTTCCAGGGTAAAGGTGTGTCAAGTTATTGTTGATAGTGGCAATTGTGAAAATATGGCTTCCAAAGAGATGGTATATAAGTTGAAATTACATTATGAAACACATCCCCATCCTTACTGAATTGCATAATTCAAAAAAGAGAATGAAGTCACCATTAATAAAATATTTTTGATCAATTTTTCCATCAGTAAGACTTATAAAGATGAAGTATGGTTTGATGTCATTCCAAATGGATGCATGTCATCTTTTATTGGGGAGGCCTTGGCAATATGATAGAAAATTCATGCATGATGGAGACAATAATACCTACACCTTTTGGAAGGATGGATCAAAATTTGTCTTATTGCCCCTTAAAGATGAAGGGAAAGCTAAGAACATGTTTTCAAAAAGAGATCTTGTTAAGGAAATGAAGGAAACTGGATTCTACTATGCATTAATAGTGAAAAGAGGAGCCGAGGATGACATACCAATACCTAATGAAGTGGTCAAGGTACTAGAAGAATATGTTGATGTTATCCCTGATGAACTACTTGATGGTCTTCCACCGAAGAGGGATATTCAACATAACATTGATCTAATCCCAATATAATATTTACCTAATCAGTGTGCCTATAGGATGAGTCCTACACAACTTGTAGAGTTCAACTGACAAGTAACAAAGCTTATAAAGAAATGTCTGGTAAGAGAAAGCATGAATCCTTATGTTGTAACAGCATTACTGACTCCAAAAAAAGATAATACGTGGAGGATGTCCACATAGAGCATAGAAATCAATAAAATTACCATCAAATATCAGCTTCCTATACCACGCTTAGATGACATGATGGACGTGCTAGTCGGAGCTAAGTATTTTAGTAAAATTGATTTGTATAGTGGATACCACCAGATCCAAATTCATGAAGGGGACAAAAAGAAAACTGCTTTCAAGACCAGGGATGGATTATATGAATGGATGGTGATGCCATTCGGACTATCTAATGCACCTTATACCTTCATGCGGTTGATGAATAATGTGCTTTGACCTTATATTGGTAAGTTTGTTGTTGTTTATTTTGATGACATTCTAGTTTCCAGTAACAAATAAGAAGATCACTTGTAGCGTTTAAATATTAGATTGGATGTGTTGAGAAAATGTCAGCTTTATGCAAACCTGAATAAATGTAGGTTCCTACAATAAATTTTGGTATTTTTGATTTTTTTCATCTCAGTAGAAGGAGTCAAGATGGATTTAGAGAAGGTTAGATCAATTTTGGAATGGCCTAGTCCTAGTAGCATAACCGAGGTAAGAAGTTTTCATGCGTTGGCCACCTTTTACTGAAATTTTATTCAAAATTTTAGTAGCATTGTAGCACCCATAACAGATTGCACTAAAGGAATGACATTCAAGTGGACCAATGAATCTAAGGAAAGTTTCAAGTTTCTAAAGAAGAAGGTAACTGAGGCACCCATACTAGCCTTACCATATTTTGATAAAGTGTTTGAGGTAGATTGTGATTCCTCACATGTAGGAATTGGGGTTGTACTTAGCCAAGTAGGTTGACAAATTGGATTTTTAGTGAAAATTTGAATGAGGTAAGAAATAACTACTCTACATATGATGTGATTTTATGCAATTGTGCAAACATTGTGACATTGGAGGCATTATTTAGTGTCGAAAGAGTATGTGTTATTCACCTATCACATTGCATTAAAGCAGATAAACACCCAAAAGAAATTTAACAGTAGACATGCAAAATGGGTCTCTTTCTTACAAGGATACACCTTTGTTCTGAAGCACAAATTAGGAAGGAAAAATCAGGTTGTAGATGCTTTGAGTCGACACACTGTTCTTTTGACAACCATGGAAAATCAAGTAATTGGGTTTGATACATTGAAGGATCTCTATGCATTTGATAATGATTTTGGGGAGATTGTGGAACAGTTGAAGAATCCAGTCGCTAGGAACATGGACCGTATTCAGGGTGAATATTTTATGCAAGATGGATACCTCTTCAAAGGAAAACAACTATGCATTCCAATTGGTTCTATGAGAGAAAATATTATCAGAGAACTTCATAGTAGTGTCTTGGAAAGAATTTTTGAGAAGGATAAGAAACTAGCCTTAATCAAAGATAATATTACTCGTCAAAGCTGAAAAAGGATATAACCAGGTATGTGGCATGGTAAAAAAATTTCAAATGGCTAAGGGACACTCACATAATATAGGGTTGTACATGCCATTACAAGTGCCCACAAACCCATGGAAAGATTTGAGCATGGAATTTTTGTTAGGGATCCCAAACAAATAGCAAGGCAATGATTCTATTTTTGTGGTTGTTGATAGGTTCTCTAAAATGGCTCATTTAATTGCTTGCAAGAAAACTAGTGATGCATCAAGGGTGGCAGAATTGTTTTTTTTCAAAAATTGTAAAATTGCATGGTGTTCCAAAAACTATTACCTATGATAGAGATACTTGGTTCTTGGGTCATTTTGAAGGAATTTATGGAAAAAAATGGGGACTAAATTACAGATCAACAGATCCTATTTTTAGAAAAACATGATCACAGAGCAATAACAATAAACAAGATGAAAATATAAATCACATAAGCACAATGCAATAGAGACACCGATATAACATGGTTCATCCAAGATGGGCTATGTCCACACATAAATCGCCAGTCCTTATTATTATATTATCCAACAAATGAAGGGATACAACCTACAACACATCCGCTGCAACTTCCTCTTCACTCTCTCATGGTCTCTCTTACAGAATCATAGAGATATTTACAATGCTACAATACATTACACAGCCATATTACAATGTCTTCCTTTTAAAGAGGAATTACCATGGGAAAATACTACAGACTACCCAATACCATAGGCCCGTAAACTGTTAGCCAACAAACAACCCAAAAAATTTATTTCGGGAGCGATGTCCCCCCACACCTCCCCGTTGGGATGAGTGTACAATCCACCTACACATCATATAAAAATGGGGTACAAACATGGCTCAAAAAACAACATCTCTAAGTAAGGAAGATTAGGATCCACAACCCACAATCTCCCACTTAGAGACTAATAACAACAACTCTACCGCTACTACACTTGTTGGACTATGCTCTGAACCTTGGACCTGGAAAATTTCTCATCTTCACCTCCATGCTTGAAGAACAATTGAAACCACAACAGGAACTCAGTTTCTCTCTAGTTACTACCTTTGTCAACATGTCTACAGGATTCTGGCTAGTGTGTATCTTTTCCATCTTCCACAATTCATCTTCCGAAACAGATCATATGAAATGGTACTTGATCTATATATGTTTAGTCTTAGAATGGAAGGCTGATTTCTTTGCATGATGAATGGTACTCTGGCTATCACTGTACAACTTGTTATTCTCCTACTCTTACCCAATTGCTTCATGAACCTCTGTAACATAATCATCTCTTTACTAGCCTTTGTAGCAGCAACATACTCTGCTTTCGTTGTTGAAAGTGCAACAACCTTTTTCAGTTTCGATATCCAACTTAATGTTGTTTTACTTACAGTAAAAACATACCCTATGCTGCTCCTCCTGCTATCTTTATCACCTACCATATATGCATCAACATATCCTTGTAGAACAATGTCTAAACCTCCAAAACATAATGCATGAGTGTAGTACCTCTCAAATACTTGAGAATCCACTGCACTACCTTCCAATTTTCTTTACCTGGATTATTCATATACCTACTCACAACTCCCACTACATATGCAATATATGGTCTTGTGCACACCATGGCATACATCAAGCTGCCAACTGTTGATGAATAGGGAACCCTGGACATGTAATCTATCTCTTCATATGTCTTGGAACACATCTACTTACTTAGTTTGAAATGGATGGCTAAAGGTGTACTAATTGGTTTTGCATTATGCATTCTAAACCTCTCCAACACCTTTTGTATGTACTCACCCTGAGACGATGTCAATTTGCGATTTTTCCTCTCTCTTGTTATTCTCATACCAAGCATTTGCTCTTCAACACCCAAATCCTTCATCGCAAATGAATTAGATAAATTCCTTTTGAGCACATTTATATCCTACATGTTAGACCCTGCAACAAGCATGTCATCCACATACAATAACAAGATGATATATATTCCATTATCTAGCCTCTTGAAATAAACACAATGGTCAAAATGACATCTACATCTATAACCCTGTTCTTTCATAAAACTGTCAAATTTCAAATACCACTTCCTTGGAGATTGCTTCAGGCCATACAAACTCTTCTTCAACTTGCATACTAAATTCTCCTTCCCTTTGACCTCATACCCCTATGGCTGCTACATATAAATCTCTTCCTCCAAATCCCTATGGAAAAATGTTGTTTTTACATCTAATTGTTCAAGATGCAAATCTTCTACTACCACTAGACTTAAAATAGTTCTAATTGAAATCATTTTAACAACATGAGAAAATATTTCATGAAAATCTATACTTTTCTTCTATTCAAACACCTTTACAACAAGTCTGGCCTTGTACCACTTCTTTATTCCATATTCTTCCTTCAACCTATAAATCCATTTATTCTGCAATGATCTTTTACTTGTAGGAAATTGAGCCAAATCCCAAGTCTAGTTTCTTGCCAATGAGTCCATCTCCTCATTCATGCCTTTCTCCCACTTCTATCTAGTTTCCACCCGCATTGATTCTTTATAATATTTTGGTTCACCAAAATCAGTCATCAATAAATAATACATTGAAGGAGAGTATCATTCAGGGGATCTACTTGACGTAGTAGATATTCTAACACTTGCAGGAGTTTGAGGTACCTGCTGCTGATCTTGATTTTACAGCACCTTTTGAACTTCATTTTCTTTGATTTCATCAAGCACTGTGTACTCTGTGTTTTCCTTTTCCTGTTTCTTTCCTTGCAACTAATCGTTATACATGACCTTTTTATTGAATACCACATCTCTAGTCCTAATGATTTTGTTATTTTCATAATCCCATAAGCGATAACCAAAATCATCAACCATGTATCCAATAAAGGTACACTTCTTGGATTTAGCATCAAGCTTTGTTCTATTTTCTTTATCAATATGGAAAAATGCTTCACAACTAAAAGTTATTAGAAATGAGTAGTTTACCTTTTTACCTATCCATGCCTCCTCTGGAATACCACCATCCAAAGCACTTGAAGGCCCTCTATTTATTAAATAAACAACAATATCTATAACATCTGACCAAAACTGTAAGGGAAACCCTGCATGCAATCTCATACACTTTGCACGCTCCATGATTGTTCTGTTCATCATTTCTGACACACCATTTTCTTGTGGTGTTACTGAGACTTTCTTCTCTATATGAATCCCATGGTATGAAAAATAACTATCAAACTCCTTGCCGCAGTATTCACCTCCGTTATCATATCTTAGACACTTCAACCTTTTTCCTGTCTCATTCTCAACCCAAGCTTTCCATTTCTTAAAAGTAGCAAACACATCAGATTTATGTCGAATGTAATAAACCCATTTTTTTCTAGTTGCATCATCAATAAAAGTAACATAATAATGAGATCCACCAAGAGATTGTACCTAAGCTGGTCCCCATACACATGTATTCACAAAATCTAAGTTTTCACTCTTCTTTTGTTTCCCAACCCTGAGAAATTTGACTCTATTATGTTTTTCATAAACATAGTTCTCACTAATTTCCAAACTTACCTGCTTCAGATCTAGAAGCAACTTTCTTTAGTGGAGAATATGCATCCCCTTCTTACTCATGTGGCCAAGCGTATGATGCCACAATGCTATATTTGTTCCTATGGAAGCTAAAGAGATAGAACGATCAGTATTATGAGGACATAAATACAACGTCCCTATCATGTCTCCTTTTGCTATCACCATCAATCCTTTAGTGATCTTCCACCATATTTATCCAAACATAGATAAGAATCCACCATCTCCCAATTGTCCTGTTGATATCATATTTATTTTCATAGCAGGAATATTCCTTACATCTTTCAGCAACCATTCACCATTCTTTAACTTTATCCGTACCTTACCCATTCCAACATTTTTACATGGTTCATCATCACCCAATAAAACATGTTCAAAATCACCTAGAACATAGTCATGAAATAATTTCCTATGGGGTGTAGCATGACATGAAGCCTTTAAATCTACTACCCAGTAATCACTAGTATTATCTAATGCAAAAATCAAAGCATCTTGTAATACATCACTTGCTACATTTTCTTCCTGAGTAGGCTCCTGCTTTCCATCTCCTTTCTTCTTTAGAGATTTGCAGTCTTTCTTCAGATGTACTTTCTTTCCATAGTTCCAACACTTTATCTTTCCAAGTATGGACTTGGATCTTTCCTTTCTAGACTTGCTACGATTACTTGGGCTCTTTCCTCTCTCCCTTTGTATTCCCCTGCTCTCCATGGTCAACGCATTACCTGATGTCTCACCTGTGCTTTTCCTTCACATTTCCTTGCTAAAAATAACACCAACAACATCATCAAATTTCAAAGTGTTTGAACTATATACAGAGTTACTTACAACCATGACCAAGCCATTCTAACTTTCTGGCAATGAGCAGAATATTAGAAGAGCCCTAACCTTATCATCAAATTTCATATTTATAGAACTTAGCTTATTTGTAGTCTTATTAAAATCATTTAAATGATCAGCAACAGATCCACCTTCTGACATGTTCATATTAAATAAATTCTTCATTAGAAATACCTTGTTGGAGGCCGAGGGTTTTTCATACAACTTACCCAATGCGCTCATCAAACCCTCTATTGTCTTTTCTTTTGAGATATTGAAATCCACCGACGAAGCCAGGCACAACCGTATTGTTCCCAGTTCCTTTTTGTCAAGAACCTCCCATTCTCCATCTTTCATAATCGCCAATTGTTTTTCTTTTCCGCCCAATGGTAGGAATAGATCCTTCTAATACAGATAGTCCTCCATTTGCATATTCCATAACTAGTAGTTTTGGCCATTAAATTTCTCGACCTTAAACTTTCCTTCTTCTGCGGTTTCTCCCACTCGAACCAGAAACCCTTCTTTCCTGCGAGTTTATCTTCCAAATAGACCTTTGACTCTAATACCAATTGTTAGAAAAATAGGATCGCAGAGAAATAACAATAAACAAGATGAAAATATAAATCACATAAACAAAATACAAGAGAGACACCAATATAATGTGGTTCACCCAAGATGGGCTACTTCCACACAGAAATTGCCATCCCTTATTATTATACCATCCAACAAATGAAGGGATACAACCTACAACACATCTGCTACAACTTCCTCTTCACTCTCTCACAATCTCTCTTACAGAATCATAGAGATCTTTACAATGCTACAATACATTACATAGTCGTATTACAATTTCATCCTTTTAAAGGGGAATTACCATGGGAAAATACTATGTCCTACCCAATACCATGGGCCCATAAACTAGTGGCCAACAAACAAACAAACAAAAATTTTGGGGGGCTTCACCCCCAGACCCCCATTGGGGGGCGATTCCCTCCCACACCCCCCCACCCCCCGCTGGGATGAGTTTACATTCCACCTGCACATCATATAAAACTGGGGTACAAACACGGCTGAAACAACAACATCTCTAAATTAGGAAGATCATGCTCCACAACCAACATCTATCACACCCAAATACATGAGAAAACTGAGGTAGTAAATCGGAGTTTGGGAAACCTGCTACAGAGCATTGTTGGAGAGAATCCCAAGCAGTGGGATTTGGCTTTACCTCAATGACACAAGGAGTCTTATACGCTAAGGTTCTTGCTTAACAATACACACCACACACACGTTCACATAGACAAGATGCAAACAGCATGCCAGAAGTTGGCTTATATTACTTTTCCCAATCGGTTACAATGAAAACTACAAAGAAATGAAATAACTAACTAACTATTGGCCTTGGCCGTTACAACATAGAAGTAACTGTGTGCTCTCTCAGTGTGTCGACCTCACCCTCTCCTAGTTCACTGTTGAACTCTGAGATATGGCTCGATCTCTCTTGTTCGGAAGTTGTGTGACTCTTCTCCCGAGTCGACCAATCTTCTCCCCTAACTCTCTCCACTGTGGAATTCCTCTAACTAATCTTCCTTCCTTAGCCTTCTACTCTGATATTGATGTTCCTGAGATCACTCTGATCCCCGAGACACGCATCCTCTGTCAACTGATCCTCCCATGATCCTACAGACCTGCTGTTGGCGTCCATTTTGTCATTATTTTTTATCATCATACTCTGAGTAGCGTTAATTGCACTATTTTTGTATAATAAATCACTCTTCTTGCCATTCAAACTGTCAAACAGACTCAGGTATGCATTTATTTGAACATCATACAAATCGCGAATAATTATCAACATTTTTTATGGTTTATTAACAATCATCTCATATTTCTATATATGCTTGGCAATTAGTTTTTTCTCTACAGAATGCAGTCTTCAAACGGACCTTCATTCGGACTCGCTTTCATGCCAAAGACGCCAGCAGCGTTCAACCCGTCATCCATCCCTTCATCCAGCCAGCAAGATTGTTGGTTGGCATATTCCTGGCCATTAAAGACAGAAACAGAAACATGGGTTTGGTTAGCTACATGGTGGCTATGGCTGGTGAGCACCGGTTCTAGAAGATTCGCCTCCCTACTCGTCGAGCTTGACAGCACATCATTTCCTCATGTCAACAATCTAGAAGATTCACTTCTCCATCTGTTCAGCTTGAAAGCACACATTCATGCCCACGTCGATGCTCCATCCTTCCACGCTCGAACCGCCAGCACATGCTTCTGCCCACGGTTGAAGGAAACGAACACGCGGCTATTCGTGTCAGGCAAGACCACGCCGTGAGAGAAGGCAAGCGGCCTCTGCGTTGTCATGAATGACTAGGCAGCAGTTTGATAGTCTTAAAGACTCCTATTTTTAGAGCGGTCGACTACATCGACCTTCTCTCCCATTGTAAAATTATAAATAGATGCCTCGTATAGAGAAACGATGATGATCAGATAACATATAGAATATACAGAAGATAGCAGTAGTTTTTGCATAAACGCTATGTAATTTTTCTCAGTTAATGGAAGCTCCTGAATTTTATTGTTGATGCTCTGCTGTTGGTGACTAAGTTGATTTAGTTTCCATATCTGATTGCTAGGAAGAGCCCCTCATCAACCAGAGGTTTTATTTATGTTTTTCCATATTTTCTTTTCTGCAAATAGCTAGTTCATTTTCCAGTTTATATAATTAACTTTGTTTTCCTGGATATGTCATTTCCTCATTTTTTGTAATCTGTATCTTGCTGCTAACTTAATTTACTTTTCCAAAATTGATAATGGTCGACCAAGCATAGTGTTTCTAGTGTGTTTTCAGTCTTTTGCAATTAGAGAGAGTTTAGATAGTTGTTGTTTCAAGTTTCATTATAATGAGAATTAGTTCCATTAGTTTCTTTTTCTGTAGCTGTAGGTTAAGTTTTATTTAACTATGTTATAGAAGTAGTTCATCTTTTCAATAATAATTAGAATATGTTGCTTCCTACTATCTTAGCTTCTCAACAATCTTCTCACTGACTTCTTTGCACTGTAGGTTCATCTGCATTCGCCAGCTGACGTTAAGATCATCAAAAATGCCTCTTTCCTTATTTTAATTCATTTTCTTCTATCTAGACTGTCATTTGGATAGTCATCCGGGTCGTGATTCAGACTTTCATACTTTCTGCATTGTTTTCATGCTTATTTTGAATCTAGTTTATTAGGTTTTTGAATTGTAATCTCTCTTGCTTTTAATTAGCATTTTTAACTATAATTAGGACTATGCTTCATATCTCATAAAGTTTTAATTAAGTTTGTCATTATTCTTAGTTTCCATTTTATCCTTCTTAACTTTGTTTCCACTGCTTTTCAAATTATGTATTTTACGATTGATTTACCAATATGTTACTATTTTAGAATTTATCAGTCTCATTCTTAGTGTAGTTTATTCCACGTTCTTAAGATTTATTTCAAATTGGAGTTAATAATTTCATTCTGTAAGTTATCTGAATTTCGATAGTTTCTTTCTTAAGTATAGGATCAGTTTCCCATTCATCCAGAGAATGAAGATGTTCATGAAATAGACTTTGGATCATAAATAAATATCTTTATCACGTTTTCTACTTGCTTCTATATAACATATCTTTATCAAGTCCTACTTGCTTCTAGATTTCATTAGTTTTATATCATTTTTCTTATGGATAGAAGATAGATTATAATGTTTAAGGTTAATTGTAATTGGTCTCTTTGTAGTTTATATCTCTTTGTCAAAATTAGGTTAGATGTACTTCCATTTTGTTTTTCTATTACATTTGAAAGTCATTACGATACATTCACCCCAGTTCCTATTACATTTGACGTACAACATCAAAAAGAATGGAATTAGATGCTTTAGTGTAGTTTTGAAGTATTAACTGAATGCATAAGTAGTTATTGAATATATTAAGTAGTTTGTAGTTTTTGTCTTAAGTCAAGTAATTTCCATTTTATAATAGGTAGTTTTCTTTTTAATCAATATTTGTTCTTTTTCCTTTATTTAATCCTAGAGTAGAGTAGTATAGCTTGATACTATTCTGATCTATTGGTTTAACTAGGTTTAATTAGTTTCTTCATTGTTTTTTTGAAGTTTGACTCGGTTTTTCATTTTAAAAGATCTTTCGATTTTTTCTTTATTAAACATTTCTAAGGTCCGACAAGCCGAAACTTAGGTTCCATTCTACCTCAACATATGTTGTGCCTTAACTCTAAGATTACCAACCCAGGTCGATAATTAAATATTTTTGTGATTCTTTAAAACAGTAAATACACCTCAACATTTTTGGCGCCGTTACCAGGGAGTTGTAGATAGATAGATAGAATTCAGTTGTAGATAGATAGAACCTTCTCTTAAAAACTTAGGGATAGATTTGAATTCTCTCTTTTTGAAATTTAGAAATAGGCTGGTGGCGGGTGAGCAGTAAGACGAGAGGTAAGAACCTGTGCATCTGTTATAATAGGCATCCCCAAAACCCAACACTAGTAGTGATGCAGTTAGCATTTATTTCAGTTATAGTTTGTTTTTCATGAATAGGTCTAGAGACTCACAAGGTAGATTTATTAAAACTAAAATTACTACTAACCTATACGGGGACGTCCCACCCCAACTACTAACTCAATAGAAATGTATCGGAAGACACATAAAGGGGATAGTCCTGCTTGGAAAGCTAAGGAAATCCTTTCTGGAAATCAATTAGGGGAAACCATAGGGATATCAGAAAATTATGTTCATAAATAAATTCCACAGGAACCTCAAGCTCATATTGAGATTGAACGTAAACAAGAGGAAACTCCAAAGGATAAAACTTCAGAACCTTCCAACCCTCCATTATTCCAAAAACCCAAAGACACTACTTTTTCAATAGTAGGTGGTCCAAATTTAGTATATTTTGTTGATGTTGCACAAGTAGATGCTCTTTTTGAGAATTCTGTGAACATAGTCATCTCACAGATTGAAACAACAATAGTAGGACATTCAAAACTGGATACCCACGTAGCTGGTAATTCTCCTCCTAAAAAGAAGAATACTCTTCCTGAAACAGAATGTTGGGACATCCCATATTCACCAAGAAAGGATCCACCTAGGTATTCTCTCTTTGGCAATCGAATATTCATGGAGGATGAAAATGAAGATCGTGTCCGGCAAGATGAAGGAGAAGGAGAGTTTAGAAACAAAGGTACTTTTGGATTCCCTATCTTAGACACTACACAAGATGTAACTATGAAAAATATCCCTCCCTTCTCACTACCAACCTTTTATGGGAAGATTAGTGAGGATCCAGATACATTCTTATTCGAGTTTGACATTTTGTGCAGCAGTTATAATTACCTACAAGATGGCCTAAAGCTAAAACACTTTCCTACCACATTAAAAGATTCTTCTCTTCGATGGTTTATGGGATTAGGAGAATCTAGTATTAGAATTTGGGAAGACATGAAGAATGCATTTCTACGGAAATATCAGGAATACTGTAGCCCTAAGGACTCTCGCAGTGATATTTTTAAAATTCAACAACTTGAAGACGAGAGCCTAGAAGACTATCTCGAGAGATTTAACTATGTGTTACATAAATCTAAATATAGTGATCTTCGGGAAGATGCAGTAAGGACACTCTTCCTCAAGGGAATCTCAGAAGAATTCTTAGAAATCCTTAATCTCATGGAAGCAGAAGACATCTCGCATAAGTCTTTTGCAGATATTTGTGAACTATGTATGAATTACTCTAGGAGAAGAGGGAAAAGTGGAAGACACTTTCGAGAATCTTATCCTAGGAACCCAAAAGGGAACACATCCAGTCCTGGTGGAGTTACAAGGGTAGAGTTGGGAAACCTATTGGAAAATTTCAAAACAAAAATCTTAGGAGCCATGGGTTCTCAACTAGATGTACTACAAGCTAAAAAGAGGCAAGATGAAGAGCATGCAACAATGAGTGTTTTCTGTCCTACGTGTAGAACTAAACATCCTCAATGAGAATGTCCATTGAATAATGTTTCAGTTTGTCACATTTGTATAGAAGAACATCCAACTGATAATTGTCCATCATTGCTTGGGTTGAAAGCTGTGTATAAGAATGGAAACTTTGGTGAATCATCTAGGAGGCCTTAGCAACCTAGAGATCAACCATCATATCAAGATCCATCACAAATTCCACCCTATTACTATCCTTATCAACCTCCTCAACAATGGAATACTTCAGGTTGGCAGAATTGGCCACCGCAGTACCTTCCTCAGAATACCCAACAGCAGCAATGGCCACATGGGTGGAGAGGACAAGCTTATGCTCAACCACCTCCTCCTATGCCTAACTATCCTTACCCACCTAATATTCAGCAAATGTTTCCTGGATTTACACCTCCTTCACTACCCCCTATCCCAAATCAACCTCACCATTTCCAGAACATGAATCCTCCAAGACCCACAATATTACCTGCACAACCGATATCGAATCCTAACAACAAGCCAACCCAAGATCTTAACAACATTGGTTTGTTACCTCTTCCATCATATGCCATTTCGACCACACCAATACACAAGATTCAACTACGGTCTGGAAGAGTTTTGCAAAATCAGCCCAAGTCATCATTTGTTATCCAAGAAGAGAACGAAGAAGAAAACATACCTATCGAAGTTTTGAATGATGCCATTCTTGAAGATATGGTTATTCCTAAATCTTCAACACACAACCATCCACATAAAGAAGTAATTACAAGGGAAAAATCACCTCCATATCCGGAGCATCTAGTAATAGAAAAACCTGTAACTTATCCAGAGTATGATATCATTAACGAATTGAAAAATATTTGCATTAAGATCCCTTTGTTACAAGCCATTAAGGATATCCCAATATATAGTAAAGTAATAAAGGAACTATGTATTAAAAGACCAGGAAGAAAACAAAAAGACCCTCCGACGATTCATGTAATAGGAGAAATATCAGATTGCATAGCAAACCAACCTAGAATCCCAAAGCATTCAAACCCAGGAAACCCTGTGGTGACTGTTATCATCAATAAAACCACCATAGGAAACACACATATTGATCTCGGAGCCTCTATTAACCTGATGACTACCACAATTTTAGAAACTCTCAATTTAGGACAATTCCCCTGCCCTACCCCAACAATGCTAGAATTAGCAGATCGCACGATGGTGCAGCCTGCTTGGATCTTAGATGACATCACTGTATCAGTAGCTTCATGGGAATATCCCGTAGACTGCATGGTCATTGAATAAAAAGACCCTTCCAAAGGTTACCCCATTATTCTGGGAAGACTTTGGTTGGCTACTGCCAATGCGCTCATAGGATGTAGGGATGGAGAGATGATTATCTCTGATGGGTTATCTACAAGAAAACTAGCTTTATACCCACCAGCTCAGCCTTCTTCTTGAACTTCTTTGTTTTGATCAGTGGGACTTGGCATATCTCCGGTTTGGGGGAATGTTGGTGTCCATTTTGTCACTATTTTTATCATCAAACATACTCTGAGTGGCATTAATTGCACTATTTTTGTATAATAAATCACTCTTCTTTCCATTCAGACTGTCAAACAGACTCAAGTATGCATTTATTTGAAGATCATACGAATCGTGAATAATTATCAACATTTTTTATGGTTTATTAACAATCATCTCATATTTCTAGATATGCTTGGCAGTTAGTTTTTGCTATACATGTTGCGGTCTTCAAACGGACTTTCATTCGGACCCGCTTTCACGCCAAAGATGCCAGCAGCGTTCAACCCTTCATCCAGCTCGCGAGATCGTTGGTTGGCATATTCCTAGCCATTAAAGACAGAAATGGAAACATGGTTTCGGTTAGCCACCTGGTGGTTATGGCTGGTGAGCCCCAGTTCTAGAAGATTCGCCTCCCTGTCCAACAAGCTTGACAGCGCACCGTTTCCTCACGTCAACACTCTAGAAGATTTGCTTCATCGTCCGTTCATCTTGACATCACACGCTCATGCCCACGTCGATGCTCCAGCAGCTCCATCCTTCCATGCTCGATCTGCTAGCACATGCTTCTGCCCACGGTTGAAGGAAATGAACACGCAGTTGTTCGCGTCATGCATGATCGATGCCGTGAAACCAAGCAAGTGGCCTCTACGTTGTCGTGAATCACCAGGCAGCAGTTTGATAGTCTTAAAGACTACTACTTTTAGAGAGGTTGACTACGTTGACCTTCTCTCCTATTGTAAAATTATAACTAGATGCCTCATATGGAGAAACGATGATGATCAGATAAAATATAGAATATACAGAAGATAGCAGTAGTTTTTGCATAAACGCTATGTAATTTTTCTCAGTTAATGGAAGCTCCTGAATTTGATTGTTGATGCTCTGTTGTTGGTGACCAAGTTGATTTAGTTTCCATCTCAAATTGCTGGGAAGGGCATCTCATCAACCGAAGGTTTTATTTATGTTTTTCTGTATTTTCTTTTCTGCACATAGCTAGTTCATTTTTTAGTTTATATAATTAACTCTGTTTTCTTGGATATGTCATTTCCTCATTTTCTGTAATCTGTATCTTGCTGCTAACTTAATTTACTTTTCCAAAATTGATAATGGTCGACCAAGCATAGTGTTTCTAGTGTGTTTTCAGTCTTCTGCAATTAGATAGAGTTTAGATAGTTGTTGTTTGAAGTTTAGTTTTAATCAGAATTAGTTCCATTAGTTTCTTTTTTCTGTAGTTGTAGGTTAATTTTTATTCTTAGTTTTATTTAACTATGTTATAGAAATAGTTCATCTTTTCAATAATAATTAGAATAGGTTGCTTCCTACTATCTTAGCTTCTCAATAGTCTTCTCACTGAATTCTTTGCACAATAGGTTCATTTGCATTCGTGAGCTAACGTTAAGATCATCAAAACTGCCTATTTCCTTAGTTAATTCGTTTCCTTCTATCTGGACTGTCATTCGAACAGTCATCCGGATCGTGATTCGGACTTTCATACTTTCTGCATTGTTTTCATGCTTATTTTGAATCCAATTTCTTAGGTTTTTGAATTGTAATCTCTCTTGCTTTTAATTAGCATTTTTAATTATAATTAGGGTTGTGCTTGATATCTCATAAAGTTTTAATTAAGTTTGTCATTATTCTTAGTTTCCATTTTATCCTTCTTAACTTTGTTTCCACTGCTTTTTAAATTATGTCTTTTATGATTGATTTACCAATATGTTACTGTTTTAGAATTTATCAGTCTTATTCTTAGTGTAGTTTATTCCATGTTCTTAAGATTTATTTCGAATTAGAGTTAATAATTTCATTCTCCAAGTTATCTGAATTTCGATAGTTTCTTTCTTAAGTATAGGATCAGTTTCCCATTCATCCAGAGAATGAAGATGTTCATGAAATAGAGTTTGGATCATAAATAAATATCTTTATCAAGTTTTCTACTTGCTTCTAGATTTCATTAGTTTTATATCATTTTGCTTATGGATAGAAGATAGATTATAATGTTTTAGGTTAATTGTAATTAGTCTCTTTGTAGTTTATGTCTCTTTGTCGAAATTAGGTTAGATGTACTTCCATTTTATTTTGTTGTTACATTTGAAAGTCATTACAATACATTCACCCCAGTTCCTATTACATTTGACGTACAACATCAAGGAGAATGGAATTAGATGCTTTAGTGTAGCTTTGAAGTATTAACTGAATGCATAAGTAGTTATTGAATTTATTAAGTAGTTTGTAGTTTTTGTCTTAAGTTAAGTAATTTCCATTTTTATAATAGGTAGTTTGCTTTTTAATCAGTATTTGTTGTTTTTCCATTGTTTAATCCTAGAGTAGAGTAGTATAGCTTGATACAATTCTATCTATTGGTTTAACTAGGTTTAATTAGTTTCTTCATTGTTTTGCTGAAGTTTGACTCAGTTTTTCATTTCAAAAGATCTTTCGATATTTTCTTTATTAAACGATTCTAAGGTCTGACAAACCGAAACTTAGGTTCCATTCTACCTTAGCATATACTATGCCTCAACTCTAATATTACCAACCCTGGTCGATAATTAAATATTTTGGTGATTCTTTAAGACAGTAAATACACCTCAACACCTACAACTGTCAGTGCCCTTGCCATGCTGCACAGCCTCCACCTATCGAGACATCTGCCATGTCTTCAACCATCTGCAATAACTGCTATTAACTTCCTTAGCAACCCCAAACTATTTTCAAGTACTCTCCTTGACTTCTACGCGTCTTTTTGACAAGCTACAGTAATCCATCATGTCGGCCATACTGTCCTCTGTCGGCTTCGACTCACCTATCGGCTTCCTTCGCAACCCAAGGCTTCTCCAATCCGCCCCTTCCTCCTTGCTTGGCTCATGCTCGACCTGTCAATGTCGCGGTCTGACAACATGTCGACCTTACTATGACTCTGCGGTAACTTGTTTCCTATCGACATTCGCATGTTGACTATCGACTGTCGTCTGTCGACCATTGGCATGTCGACTCTTGACCTCTTTCCTCCTGTCGATGCACCTCGACAACTTCTGATCGACTTGTTGACTTTGATATCCAACCTGCCCCTCCACACCAGTGGTCGTCAGCACTCCCTCCGGTTGGTCTCCTCATGTCAATCAACTTCGGTTGATCTTCATAGGCCTCGATGCTCCTGCATCAGACTCCCTAGGTGAAAAGAACTCGACTACTCCATCATTCTCTTGAACTCTTATTCGAAAATCTGTGTCACCTCCTGCAACTCATCATCCTTCCATCGCACCGAGTATTCCTTCCTTCGTGAACTACACGTATGCCCAACTTTGTGTTCCTCTATTACTTCTGCGATTTCCTCCTTGTGTCGATTTGGAATCTGCGTTGTCCAGTCGATGTTCGACACTTCTGCGCTTCTTCTACTTGAACCTTCTTCGAACTTGTACAGATCTGAGACATTGAACGTTGTTGAAATGATCAAGTCATTCAACAGCTCCAATACATAAGCGTTGTTCGAAATATTCCTCAAGATCTTACATGGTCCAATCTTTTTCAGCTTCAACTTGTGATACATTCGTATCAGAAATCTTTCCTTCTGCAAATGTGCATAGACCTTGTCTCCTTCGCTGAACGACTGTAGTCTCTTCTTCCTGTCAGCCCTCAACTTGTATGCCGCGTTACTCTTTTCTATGCGCTTTCACACATCTTCATGCAATACTTTCATGTGCTTTGCAAATGATTATGCATCTGTGCTTTTCCTGATTTCTGTCAATAACTTGACCAAATCCACCACTCCATGTGGGCTTTGTCCTTGAACAATCTGGAATGGGCTCAAACCTGTCGACCGACTCACAAAATTGTTGTATGCGAACTCTGCTTGCGCCAACACGTTCTCCCACTGCTTGGGTCTGTCAGCCGTCAAACATCTCAGAAGGTTTCCCAAACTTTTGTTCACCACCTCATTATGTTTATCTATCTGCGGATGATATGTTGAGCTAAACTGCAACCATGTGTCCAGTTTCTTCCATAGGGTTCTCTAGAAATGCCCCATAAACTTGGTATCTCTGTTCGACGTGATACTCTTCGGAAACCCATGCAATATGACTACTTCTTTGAAGAATAGTACAACAATTCCTGTCGCATCACTCGTCTTCTGACACAAAATAAAGTATGCCATTTTCAAAAATCTGTCGACTACAACAAATATCGAGTCACTTCCTTGTTGTGTCTTTGGTAATCCTAGCACAAAATCCATGCTCAGGTGCTCCCATGGGGTATTTGGTACCGACAATGGTGTATACAACCCCGTGTTCTGACTTCTCCCTTTTTCCAATTGGAATACTCTACCATGTCGAACCCACTTTCCGACATCTATCACCATCCCTGGCCAATAATACTTTTCTTCGACTAACGCCTTAGTCCTGTCGATGCCAAAATGACCCACTAATCCTCTGCTATGCAATTCTCGTATTAGGTTCTCTCACACTGATCCTCTGGGAATACACAATTGGTTTCCTCTAAACAAATACCTTTCTTGGACAAAATAATCCAAATATGGAGTTCTGTCGACACTCCATGGTTCACGACAAGCTTTCCATGCTTTCGCAAAATCCCTGTCAGTCTCGTACTTTGTCTTTACCGATTCTATTCCTATTTCCTGAACGGTCATCGTGTTCAGCAATGCAAATCTTCGACTCAATGTGTCAGCAACCTTGCTCGACTTGCCCGACCTATGTCGCAAGATGAACGTATATCCCTGTAGGAACTCGACCCATTTCATGTGTCGTTGATTTAAATTCGACTGAGTATTCATATACCTTAGCGCTTGGTGATATGTGTACAACACAAATTCCTTGGGCAACAAATAATGCCTCCATTTCTTCAATGCTTCGACAATAGCATAAAATTCTTGGTCATGGACCAAATACTTCCTCTTCGTATCATCCAATTTTTCATTGAAGAATGCAATTGGTCGACCCTCCTGGCTCAACATTGCTCCAACTTCTATTCCATTCGCGTTGCAATCGACCTGGAAAACTTTTTCGAAATCTAGGAGCAATAACACTGGGTTCTCAGTGACCTTTTCCTTCAACTTTTCGAAAGCTCACTGGGTAGCTTTCATCCACTTGAACTCCCCTTTTCACATGCACTCTATCAATGGTGTGCAAATCCGACTGAATCCCCTGATGAACTTTTTTTAGAAAATGGAAAGTCCATGGAAACTCCTTACTCCCATCATACTTGTTGGTTCCAGCCAATCCAATATTGCCTTCACCTTTTCTGGGTCCATCACTAACCCTTTACCCGAGATTACGAATCCCAAGTATACCAGTTCTTCCTTCATGAAGAAACATTTTTGCAGGTTCACCATCAGCTTCTCTTCCTGCAACTTCTGCAATACCTATCGAATGTGCTCCAAGTGTTATGTCTTGGTTCGACTGAAGATCGGAATGTCTTCTAGATAAACTACAACAAACTTTCCCAAGAATGGTTTTAGTACTTCATTCATCAGCCTCATGAATTTACTGGGTGCATTAGTAAATCCGAACAGCATGACTAACCACTCATACATCCCTTCCTTTGTCTTGAATTTTCTTTTCCATTCATCTCCTTCTCTAACCCAAATCTGGTGATAACCACTTTTCAGGTCTATCTTCGTGAAGTACTTTGCTCCACTCAAACAATCCATCAAGTCGTCCATCCTCAGCAATGGAAACGGATACTTGATCGTAATTTTGTGGATAGCTCTGGAGTCTGTACACGTCCTCCATTCTCCACCTTTTTTCGGTGCTAATACCACTGGTACCGCGCATGGACTCAGACTCTCTCTGATCAACCCTTTGTCCAACAAATCCTGGATCTGTCAATTGAGTTCCTGACCTTATGTCGGACTCATCCTATGCGGTGCTTTGTTTGGAAAACTTGACCCTGGAATCAAGTCGATCTGATGGGATATGCTCCTGGTCGGTAGCAACCCCGTCAATGTCTCATTGACTATTATGCTCTGAAACTCTTCAAGCATCTTTCCAACTTCAACTAGAATCTTCTCCATTGTCACCCTCTCGACACATGGTCCTTTTGGAATGATCGCAAAACATCTCGACTGATTTTCCTCTTCTGCAAGGAATTCTTTCGTTGAACACATCAGCACCCGCTTCTCCCAAAAGTTGCTCTCGCCCTACTTACCGTCGGCTTGCTCCTTTGGTTTCGGCTTAAGAGTCCTCTGCACACCATTTTTCCACACTGTGACTATGTTGGCTCGACCGTCATAGATCATTTTTCAATCATATTGCCATGGTCTTCCTAACAACAGATGGCATGCATACATTGGGATTATGTCGCACAGTACGTTGTCCTCTAACTTCCCGACCTTGAAGTTAATCAGGCACTGTCTGGTTAGCTTCACATGATGTCCTTTTTGCAACCATGAGATCTTGTAT
Source organism: Larix kaempferi (assembly GCA_027924585.1). Classification (NCBI taxonomy): domain Eukaryota; kingdom Viridiplantae; phylum Streptophyta; class Pinopsida; order Pinales; family Pinaceae; genus Larix; species Larix kaempferi. The sequence goes on along the minus strand of BSBM01000589.1, from coordinate 9,948,760 downwards.
GGGTGTGGATGTTCTCGACATTTCAACTTTGCCTTGTCGACACCTCTGTCAACACAAGATTCTCAGTGCTCCCACCATCAAGTATGGTCTTGCAACGCCATTCGTCGATTCACACCTTAGTTTGAAAGATCGCTTTTCGTTGTGCCGGCTCTTGCTCGTCGCGTTCGTCATCCAAAACCAGTGTCTTCCTGGCTGTCATGGCCTAACTTTTCTTCTTACCATCTTCACTGCTATCGGATGCCGATTCCTCCCTCTCATCGACTTACTCATCTCTTCAACGTCTGGGCTTCGACTCCTCTGCAGCATGTAGGTTCTCTGGGAATTCATATGCCTTGTGTCCCACTCCATGACACTTATAACAGATTATGGCTGGTTTTTCAACAAGTTTTTTGTCAGATGGACCACTTCGACCATATGCACCTCGACCGCGTGTTCCTCGACCATCGCATCGGTTTTCTTGCGCTTTCTCCCTTGTCAATGTCCCTTCCGCGTGTCGACTATATTTGACAGTTTCCTTCCTATAACCGCTACTTTGGCCTTTCACGGAAACAATATTCGCACCCCAACCAGTTGTCCTACCTCTGGTCACTGTGCATTTCCTCAACAATTTCTCTTCTTCCTTCAGAGCTAACTAGTAGGCTTCACCCACTTCTCTAAATATTGACATGCTCAATTCATCCTGAATGGAATATTTTAAGCCATTCACGTATCTAGCGACAGCTTCTTCTCCTTTGTTGATCTGGCCTGACCTTATCGACAATCTATAGAACTCTTCCGTGTACTCCTTCATTGTCATCTCTTTTTGTCGAAAGTTCTGCAAATTTCGGAACAAGGAAATCACATAGTCACCTGGAAAGAACTTCCCTTTTAACTTGGCGACCATCCTGTCCCAAGACTTGATTTTCTCCTTGCCCTTCTTGACTCTGTCAGCCTGTAAATTGTCCCACCACAATGAGGCATGACCCTTCAACCTCAGACATGCAGTCTTAACCCTTTTAGGATCCTCATTCTGCTCTATGTCGAAGTATTTCTCCATCTCTCTGAACCAGTCGATCAAGTCTTCTGGGTATAGACTTCCTGAGTAGGTACGAACATCTATCTTTTCCCGACCTCTAATATTCGTCAAAAGTTTGATCAGTTTTTCTTCTGGTTCATCTTTCGCTGCTTACCATGGTTCCAATTCTTCGACTTCCTCATCGTTGTGGTCTAGCGCATCAGGAATACAACCACGCCTTTGATTTTCTTTGATCTATACGACTTCATTTGTCAAAGTTCGCATTGTTTGAACGCACTCGTAGAACATCTCACGATCAATTGTGACTGCTATGCCACGCGCTCTTCGTCCTCGGACATTAATGCCTCTGTGAGCCATTTTCAACCTCAGTTGAAACTCCCACTCATCCAATCGCAACCGGACTTCAACAAGTGGTGCACAACTCTTCCCAACCTCAACTGGAGCTATTCAACGCACTTGCAGTCTCAATATCACCCGGCATTCTTCTGCGCACAGGGATTCACTTCCCACTCTGATACCACCTGATGCAAGGCACCTTATATGCTAAGGTTCTTGCTTAACAATACAAACCACACACACATTCACATAGACAAGATGCAAACAACATGCCAGAAGTTGGCTTATATTACTTTTCCTAATCGGTTACAATGCAAACTGCAAAGAAATGAAATAACTAACTAATTGTCGACCTTGGCCGTTACAACATAGAACTGTGCGCTCTCTCAGTGTGTCGACCTCATCCTCTCCTAGTTCCCTGCTGAACTCTGAGCTATGGCTCGATCTCTCTGGTTCGGAAGTTGTGTGACTCTTCTCCCCAGTCTACCAATCTTCTCCCTGAACTCTCTCCACTGTGGAATCCCTCTAACTGATCTTCCTTCCTCGGCCTTCTAATCTGCTTCTGATGTTCCTGAGATCACTCTGATCCCTGCGACATGCATCCTCTGTCAACCGATCCTCCCATGATCCTACAAACCTACAACTGCCATCGTCCCTACCGTGCTGCACGGCCTCCACCTGTGGCGACATCTGTCATGTCTTCAACCACCTGCAATAATTGCTATTAACTTCCTTAACAACCCCGAACTGTTTCCAAGTACACTCCTTGACTTCTACATGTATTTCTAACAAGCTACAGTAATCTGTCACATATTGTCCTCTGTCAGCTTCGACTCACCTATCGGCTTCCTTCACAACCCAAGGCTTCGCCAGTATGCCCCTTCCTCCTCGCTTGGCTCATGCCCAACCTGTCGATGTCACAGTCTAACAACATGTCTACCTTACTATGACTCTGTGGAAACTTGTCTCCTATCGACATTCGCATGTCAACTATCGACTGTCATCTGTCGACCTTTGGCATGTTGACTCTCGACCTATTTCCTCCTATTGATGCACCTCGACAACTTCTGCTGAACTTGTTGACTTCGACAGCCAACCTGCTCCTCCGCACCAGTGTTTGTCGGCACTCCCTCTGGTCAGTCTCCTCATTTCGATCAACTTCGGCTGATCTTCCTAGGCCCCGATGCTCCTGCATCACTCAATCAGAATTTTCCTACAATAGTTCAGTGAATAGATGTATAGGTAAATCTCCATTTTAGATTGTTTATGGTAGAAATCTTATGGGTTTCCTAGATTTGGTGCAACTACCACTCGGAGATAGAATCAATGATGATGGGGAAGCATTTGCAGAACACATTCAATAGGTATAGAAAGAATTGAGACAAAGTTGTAGGCCAACAATGAGCAGAATATTTTTTATAAAAGATGCTCACTAATGACATCAAGTATTCAATGAAGGTGATTTGGTGATGGTTTATTTATGGAAAGAGCGGTTTCCTATAGGAACCTACCACAAATTGAAGTATAAGAAAATTGGTCCTTGCAAGATTCTCAAGAAAATTAACGGAAATGCTTATAAGGTCGATTTACCAGCCGATCTTGATATTTCCCCAGTGTTTAATGTTTCTAATTTATATATCTTCCATGGGGACAAGTTGGTGATGAAAATGAGGCGGAGGTAAATTTCCAACAAGCCATTTCGAGCAAGAAAAAGGAAAAGATTGCACATATTTTAGATAAGAAGACCCTTCATACTCAGTAAGGCCAACAAAATCGATATCTAGTCCTGTGGGAAGGCTTAGCACCAGTAGAGAGTACATGGATTATAGAGGGAGACTTGCTAAATCTAGATCTTATTAAGTGGAAGCAATTTGAATACAATAACTTGCAAGAGCTGTGTTTTATTCAACCAGAGGAGAATGATGCAGGGATTTCCATGGGATGAAATTAAAAAAAAAATGAAAAAAAGAAGAAGAAATAATGCAGGGATTTCCCAAGGTCATAAATTTTGACTCGTTTATCCATTTGGGATCAAATTTAATAGGAATTTGCTTTTTGAAGAGTTCACTACAGTGACCAATAAGATCCTTCTGATCAGACCTTTTTCGATAATTTTTTGGGGCCTAATTGTTTCATATAGTGCCTCAATTGGGGTTTTAGTGTTTTTGTAGGATTTTTTAAATTTGCAATTATCAGTTATCTGTTAGTTTATGCACCTAATCAGAAAAGCGAGTTGACAACTAATGTTTCTATAGTTAGCTTTAAGTTAGTGGTTAGTTCTAGATTCATGCAAGAATTTTCTAAAATTAGCAATTTGTGAAAATCTAAGATATCAGTTATAAGAGGTTGAACCTCCATTGTAATAGTTAGGATGGAGAAAAAAATAAAATATTGTTATTTTTCAACTCTCATGTGTGTGGATGGTTTTTAGATCTTGTGACTGAAGTACATTTTATTGGCTATATCACTACTTGTGCAGAACTTTTGTCATTGTACTTGCAATGGTTGGAATGCTATATGTTGGTGATGGAACAATTGTCACAAGATTTATTGTATGCTATCCCCTACGTCATTTATATCTTGTTACGTGAGTGGATTCATGTACTTGTGCAATGAAGGTCAACCTTGGGTGAGTCTCAATGATCATGATGCACACTTTGAGGAACGACTATGCAAAATATTCCCATGAAGATGATGATATGCCATCATAAATGAGTTGACGGTGAGAGATATTTGATCCCATTTGATACCACTTGTTGGGTCCATAAACCCACATAGATCTTAGTTTACAACAAACAAAACAACTAACAACACTAACAACATTCATACAAGAGAAGACATGATATTTACGTGGTAAAACTCTTTTCAAGGAAACATCCATGGTTTCCCTTAGATTGTGGCTACTAGAATCCATGTGACTAATGAATATGTTTTCGACTCTCTGCTTGGGGTTTGGACTAAGGTGGTCCAATTGACATCATACTCTTATAGTACAGTAGTAGAAATCAATGATTGAAATCTCCCTCTTTCTCCCATGCACGCAGAGACAGCTTGGAGAAACAAAGATGCATTCTTCCACACAAAATACAATGAATAGATCACCTGTTGCTACCTAACGATTTGTTGGGCATGTCCAAAAGAGTGTGTTGATGAGGATCTCCTCTACAATTTCACCTGAACATGTCCAAGAGAGATAACATGATAGGCGGATTGGTGTGACCCTCACGTGATTCTTTGCAGCATCTCCTCAAACAATGTGTCGTGTGTAGCTTCACATACTCTAACCAACTTTATAGGCTTCTTCCTCATGGATTCCAGACATTGGACTGGTCTCTCCCACTCTAATAACATTTGTTATGTCCATAAACCCGTAGAGATCTCAGTTTATAGCAAAGAAAGATTTACAACACTAATAACATTCACACAAGAGAAGACAAAATATTTACGTGGTAAAACCCTTTACAGGGAAACATCCATGAGTAAATAACAAATGGTACTATTACTTTTCAACCAAGGAGATTTACAAAGTAGATCAGGAGAAAGCTTACAACCATGACTCAATATCTACCTCTATATGTACTAGATATCACCATCTCTGTGCCACTTTAAGCCAGCAAGCTAGTCCTCTGACCAAGGGAGGGAACCATTCAAAATAGGTAGGTATGATTCCTAGTCTATCACCCTAAGTACCTTTTAGATACGCATGCAAAACTTGACTGGATTTACAACTGAAATATGAGGTGCTCGAGGGCAAATTTCAGCCATGAAAAAAACATGGAATAAGAGTGTTGTACAAAAAGGGAGGCCCACATATCCCACAAGATTTAAAAACTGAAAATAAGTGCAACTCATAGGTTCCTTAATCATAGCAAACTTACGAAAAAAGAAGAAACAACATGATAACATACGCTCAATTGGAAAAGTATGTTTTAACTTCTCATTGCTATGCATCTTAGCTGCTATTTGAAAATTACATAGGCGGGTAAATTTCATATCCATATAACTATAGGTCATCAAAAGAGGACTTGAGATATTGTGTCAAAAGACTTTAAAAGATATATAAGATACTATTAATTCAACAACCAGTGGCATGCTTGCCTCGGTCCATGGGTATTTACAAAGCACAATATATCATTCATTGTAAACAGAAACAATTTACATCCAAAAAACCCAGTGGCATGCTTGCCTCGGTCTTAGGTACCCTCAGAAATATAGAGCTTCTATTTCTCTTGTATAACAAAATACAACAGGGAGATTAATTCATCTCTACCCCAGTCCTATTGTCTATCAGATTGGCAGCAAACTTTCAGCTGTCTGTGGCTATGAAGAATGAGGAAAAGAAGGAGAAAGAAAGCCGACTAATGCGAGTGATCTTGGTGACTATCTCCAGGCCTCAAAACTTGCGAGAAAAATGATCCGTGCACAAGACTACCCACCTTATGACCTAGTACTTCTTTCCATAGTGCAGGATTTGAAGGCGTAGTGGCATTACATGGATTGAAAGGATGGTGGCATTACTTGATCGACATAAATTTTAATCTATGACCATATCATGAAACTTTGAACTAATTGGAAATTCAACCGTAGTTGAGACGTAAAGAATGGGTGGTTAGATGTTAATTTATGTACAACAATATTTATAAATTGCTATCCAAAAAAAAGGGTTATGACTTCAATGGATAATTAAATCGTTATTGTATTTATAATTTTATCATATCACGTTATCATTTCATTTTGAATATGATCGTAAAGCATATCATAAAAATATAAATCTGAACGTTTTTATTTCCAAGGTGCAAGACTTCCCTATATATGTTCTCAACTACTTCGTATGATTCTTCATAAAATAAGTTAAATATGATCCCAAAGTCTTTCTTATAACTCTCGGGGGCTCTCCATAAAATTCGTTTAATATGCAAATATATGTTTCAACAAGACTAGGCAATGTTAACATAAAGCAAAAGCAGGAAATTAAGTTTTTTAAATTCTAACAAAATCCTTAATGACGTTTTCTTAATATGGTTGCCTATTCGAAGATACGTTGAAATGCATGCATGCATTTAGATTAAGGTTATATTTATATTTCTTTAATATTTTTAATAAATTTTATTTTCAATCAGAAGAATAGCTATATTTTACTGACAAGTATAAGAAAGATAATATCAAAATACAATCCTCCGAGGAAGAAACGCCAAAAACCCTTCCATTGGACTAGAGAAAAGACACTCATACCCCTCAACCAAGACACAAATGTCCACAAATAGCAAGTTGCCCCCAACCACATAGAGGAGTATCGGCCCATCTAGATGAGCCCAATAAACAATAACCAAGAAAATGAGCACCAAGAAAAAGGATCCCCAACCAAAGAACAAAAAAAATAGAGCACAACCACACCGCTACTTTAAGTGAGGAACAATCGTATTTACTATATCCACTACTTTTAATGGAAGTGATTAAAAAGGAACATTATTTTACATTGTTTGTGCACAGTCACATAAGATTTTAATTTCAATTTTTTTGTTATTATATTTGTTTGTGCACACTCACATAAGATTTTAATTTCAAATTTGTTGTTATTATATAGTAATTTAGGAATGTTTTTTTTCAAGCTTTTTAAATACAAAAATAAAACTCTAAAGTAAATTAAGTAGTTCTTTATTTATTTTTTTAAATCTAATAAATCAAAATTGATCTAAGTAGATGTTAACTAACGACCTCAAATTCATATTAGGAAATGTATTTGTTAAAAAATATTTATATTTTTTAAGAATAATATTATAAATATATTAAAATACTTTTTAGGGTAAGAAGAGATTTTCTCCATGTTAATAATTTGATTTTACAAAATTACAAGTAAAATTTATCAACTTTACTTTATAAGATTTTTTTTTTAAAATTTTTTTTATGCTTTAACATTTAAAAAAAAATATTCATACATTTTCATAGATTTGATAATTAAAAAAATTAAAAATATTAATATGTAATAAATATTTTAAAATAACTATTTAATATGATTATAAACCCGAACTTCTTCAAATTTTTTATAAAAAAATTATATAATATAAAAAAATCAAATTATGTTATATAATTAACTTTAAAAATTATTTTAAAGCTCAAAACCACCACTTTTATGATACGCTTCTCACTTCTATAACTTCAATGTATTTGTGAAAAACTTGGTATTTGTGTTTATGTGAATTAATCATGAGTGTGTCACAAATGAAATTTACTTATATCATGAAAGTAACTTATATGTTTCCTTTATCATAAATTATGGGAGGGTATTAGTTTTGTAATGTATGTTTTATATTTATTTTAATTTTTTTAAATGTGATTTTTCATATTTATAAAAAAACATATGGAGAATGAATATAAACATGATCTTTTAAATTTATAAAAAATATGAAAAATAATATTTATTTGTATTCTATAATATAATAATAATTTTCATTCTTTTATTTTATTTATGCAAAGAGTTTATTTATTTATTTTTGAAACTCTAAGTATATTTAGTGATAGTGAAAGTAGTAAGGTTAAAATTACATAATGATTTGATTGGGCCGGTTATTTAATTAATGTGTACATCCTTTAATCAAGGTTTGATTATTATCATATAAATTTTCTTTACTCATTAATAAAAAAATAATTATTAGAAATTTAATTTTAAGTGTAAATTATCAAATGTTTTGATGTATATTTATTATTTTTAATGAGTATAAATTGTAGGAATGGTATGAATCTTTAAAAAAATGTCACAATCCAACATAAGTTTTGAGCAACATTGCAATGCATCATAACCCTTATTAAATGTCATAGTTACTAGGAATTTAGTAATGTCAAATAAATTGCTTAAGATCAATTACAAATAGCCATAGTGAATCAAAGTCAACCACAATCAACTATACTACAATATGGTCAGTCATAAACAATCATACTTAATCAAAGCCAACCATAATAAACCACACTTAACTAAATTTAGTTAAAATCAACCATAATAAAACTATAATTAAAAAAAATAAAAAAATTTTAACATAATTATTGTTATTTGAAAAAAAAATTAAAATTTTTACCATTTTAACAACATAACTATTGTTAATGGATAAAATAAATGAATTTTAAATTTTAATTAAACTTAAGTTTTATTATTTAAAAATAAAAATAAAAACCACTTACCTAATCGGTTCGCTGCCATGATGTAGGTGTGGTAGTTAAAGAAGATGTGAATGATCAAAAGCTAGGGTGAGCTCCTATGAGTCTTGGTTTCCATTGAAGTAAAAAAAAAGAGGTTTGTGGACCTATTTTTTCTTTTAATAAAAAAATTGGGAACTTGATCGAAGTTTCGTTAATAAATAGTTTACTTAACACCATCCAACATCTTATTCAAGGTTTTGTTGGAACCCTAAAAAAACTCTCAATTGGGATCTTTGTTAACACTTTGATTAAGGTTTTACTAACTCAACTGTGCTTGATAAATGCCATATGTGTTTGAGAAATACCTTGATCCAGGGTATGAAAACATTGCGTTCCAATACTTTTTCGTCGATTCACCAATATGGAATAATTTTTGTATATGTGTAGTGGAAATATGTACATATACATAATCATTTATGTATATGTATTTAAGTAAGAAAGCACTTTTACATATAAAAAAGGCTATGAGGAAGTACTTATGTATATGTGAAATTCCTTTTATATATGTGCAAATCACTTGTATACATATGGAAATACTTCATTTATATAAATAAGCATTTCATATATGTGCATAAAAGGATGAATGAATGTAACATAACTTTTATATATATTAATTGTTTATCAAAGTTAACTACAGTTAATTGCTATTAGTTATAGTTAACAATTGTCAACTACGATTAATTATAGGGAATAATAGTGAACTAGTGTCAACCATGGTTACTTGCAACCACTCTTATTCAACTATTGTCAACTATGGTAAACCATAGTGATCCATAATCAACTAAATTTGACCAAAGTCAAAATAATTAGCAATGGTTAACAAAAATCATCCATCATTAACCACTATTAACCATATATAATAATTTAGTACAATATAATCGCATATAGTCATCCAATACCAACCATAAACAATCATAGTTAACCAAAGTCAAACATAGTCAACCATAAAAAACATGTCCACTATAAAGTAACATTATGAACCATAAATGTAACTATGTCAACCATATCCATTATAACATTGACCATGTATAAATGATACAACCACCTATAAAGAACATAGAGAATTTAGAGAATTCAGACAACTATAAATATCATAAAGTCAACAAATCAACCATATTGACCATATAGTGAAACATGTTGATCATAAATTCAACCATATCAACCACCATATAATCTACTATAAAAATGTTATAATGTTTAGTTGATTGGATGTTATACAATCAAGCACTCAATGACTAGTGCAAGTTAATGTTGGTCTCTCATGACATGTTAGTGGCAATGTGAACCTAGAAAAACAACAATCTATTAACTTGGAGGGATGATTTCGAGATATTTCCACAATGAATTTGAATATGGTGTAAAAATATGAAATGTAGAAAAAAGAATTAGCTTTCCAAATATATAATTTTAATTTATACAAATTGTGCATAACTAGGTGCAATTTATGTTTTCTCAACATTGATATGTTAAGTTTCATGCAAAATATAGTGTATATGTGTTTGTTAATACAACCTCGCAGTACCTGAACGATGGAATTTCACTACAAAAAATTGTAGATATGTAGAGAACACATTTATGTATTGTATGACTATTTTTTCAAAATTTATATACTTAATTTTTTATATTTTTTTAAATTACGAAATTCATTCTATCGTGTAAATGACAAGGCCTTTTGTTACTGTAGCCAAAAAAGGGTCTTAACATTATCAAACATTTTTTTTTTAGATCATTCTAATTCACTGTATAATTTTAGTTAAAAATCGTTAAGGAAAAAAACGTTAAATCAGAAACAAAGGAGTTCTGCTTTTAAGATTTTGGTCTATGTCAAGCGGAAAATATATTAAAAATAGAAAACTTGTTTTTAATTATATATTCGTAATATATTGAATCTATATGTGTTTGTAGTTTCATTGACAACGGATGTGTCTATCCTATGGAAAAATAATGTAAAAAACAAATATAGAGAGAGATATTCTGGAAATAAGAATTTTTCATGAATTTGTAGTCAAAATCACTAGGTTTGTCATCTTGAACCTAAATCTGAACAAACCTAGTTAGCAAACAAACAATTTTCCCGCCTATGAAATCCAAATTAAAAAAAATGGACACGTGCATTGGAAGCGTGCATGTGCTCTAAAATCATACACGTGCTCTAAAAGCACACACACACTTTTATAATTAAAAAATATGTTTTACTATTTTGGTCATAACTTCCTATCCAGACATCAGTTTTTATTATACAAAAAAATTGCTTATTAAAAAAAAAGAATAGAAAATAGGATACCTCAAACCACTGCATAGTCCCTCTAATAATGGAATTTGGTATCCAATGGTATTTGGGTGCTCTTAAGAGGTTTTCTAAATTATGTATAGGTTTTTAAGAAGGGGAGGGAAAGAAGGTAATTAGGATTTTAATGAAGCTCTAGGGCTCTTATGCCATGAAAAAGGACTCAAACCATCACACAAGCCCTTTAAAGGGGATGTTTTGCATCCAAGATGAGTATGATGGCTCCTATAATTCCTCAGATGGTAAGGATGGGTTTTAAGGCATTAACAATGGGTGTGAGAGGAAAATAAGACCTTCAATCCCTATATGAAGTGTCTAGGAACCAAAGACCATAAACTAGACCTCAAACCAAAAGACATGCAATGTATAAGAGATCATTATCCTTAAATTGGGATATGTGCAACAATATGTGATTTGGTGTATTAGAGTCAAGGGATGGGACTTGGACCATACTTGGAGAATAATTTGAGGGAATTATACCCTAAGATAAGATTCTTGAGGTAATGGGCAATGATCAAGGCCATGAACCATAACATATACCCTTTAAAGTGGATCTTTGGTATAAAATATGGATATGGGAAGAACCAAGAGTTTTTTCATAGTTGGATGGGTTTGAAGGCCTTAAATGGAGTCATTAGAGGAAATCAAGAGCCTTTTGTAGGTTTCTTAGGGACTTGGGAATGATGTTCCAGGGAAGAATACCATGCTTTTCACTCTAAAGAAACTATTAAGACATACATATCCATGAACAATGCATCGAAGCACCACGCATGACTTCCTAGGGGTATCCACGATGCTATATATTTATGTCTTGTGGCCTTGGGGACTTTGACATGGTCAATGGAGGAATCCTAAACCATGAGCCCTAAAGGAATCTTCCAGCCATCTAGGGCTAAGAATGTTTCCTCCACGAAACACACATGGCCTCCTAAGAGTATCATTATCCTACGATTAAGGATGTTGGTGCCATTGGGTGGATTTGAGTAGTATGTAAGTGTCTTAGCACCCTGGGAATGAGATTCCATGGAAGAAGACCATACCTTTGGCCCTAAAGAAACTCTTGAGGTATCCAAAGACATGAACAATGCCTCAAAGCACCATCCATAAATTTGTAGGGGTATCCATCGCATTATGTATCTAGGTCTTATGGCCTTAGGGCCTTCGACATGTTCAGTGGACCATTCCTTTATCCTTAAAATCATTTTTGAGGCATCCAAAGCCATGAATAGTTCCTTGAAGCACCACACATGAATTCACATGGGTATCCATGGTGCTATGTTTCTATGTCATATGGCCTGAGGCCTTCAACATGATAAATAGAGGAGAATTGAACATGTTCCTAATGTGCACACACGCTCTTGGATGTATGTTTGGAGGGGGGAGCGGAGAGAGAGAGGGAGTTGTAGATGGAGAAAGAGAATTGTAATGCCCCCAATTTTGACCTGGAACGTATTTAATCAAAATTATGTAAATGATGTAAATATGCTAGTATGGATTCCTAGTGTGGAGCTCAAGGCCAAGGCCCGACTAGAATGGATAGACATGTATGATGTATATATATTTTTATTTGGACCATATGATTGGCTTATCATGCCAATTCCAAATGTATGTAAATATTATGTTGAAAATTAATAAAATGGTCCAAGATGGCAGTGTAAAGAGCACTAGAGGGGCTATTATTAATCCATCAGAGGGGAAGAGGAATGGGGCCTATGGGAAAACCAAATACTATGCTGCCATGTGTCAACCTTAGAACTCATCCAAATTCTACCATGTGCCTTAAATGAGCCAATTAATACCTTCTCTTGACTATTAAACCCAATCATTGAATGCATATGTGAGGTTGGTGGGAAAATTCAGTTCATGTAGTTCTTAAAGCATGGGGGTTGTGATAGTTATGTCAGTTGTAAGTAGTCCTATTTATTCTATGGTCAGAAGCTATGTCAGTTGTCTTTTCACCCTTACCTCATATCCTTGGAGTCAACACTCTTTTGCTTATTCTCTCATGCATGTTCCTACACTATGTATAGTTTTCCATTGTTGTTCATGACCATTATCAAATTGTGTTTAAGCCATAAATTCGAATTTGGAGACAAAGCTACATTTTTGGAAGGGAAAATAGATGGTTGTAGGTGAGCATGGAGGTTAGGAAAGCTAGGAACCTTTACCCATTGAGTTCTTCTACGTTTGGATGCTTGAGAATCCATGGATTAATGTTGTGGGAGGTTCTCCAATAGCTTACAACATGTTGAACCCTTACTGCACACACTAGTAAGCACTGTAAGGGTTGGATTTCTTGAGGGAACTGTGGATCAGTGAAGGGAAATGCCTTCCTTGTGTTGTCTGGGGAAGTTTGAAGGAGTTCCATGGTTGTGAAGGATTAGTGAGACCCTTGTAGAGATCTATTGGAACTTTTGGATAAGCATAGAGAGAAAAGTGGATTGTGGGCTGAGAGAGAGAAGCCTATAGGTGTTTCCTTCTCCATGTTGGCCTCATAGCCCAGCTTGGGGGTAGCCTCTCAACAGAAAGAGTATATGCTGGATAGAGTGCCTATGGCTAGGTGGAAAAGCGCTCTTACACAGCCAATTGCTTGGCTCTTCTTTGTTTAAATATAAGTATTCTTATGTATCTAATGTGCATTGACTTTTATTCGTATTCAATTGATAATTATGCATGTAAATTGCATGTTATGCGTGTGTGGATGAATTTTATTTCTGTTGTGTGTTTTTATTTCCATGTCTACACATGCATTTTAGTTGTATAAATTCCTAATTATGGTTATGGGGTGAAATTTAGAGGCCTTGATTTAGTTAATGTCCTCTTTGTTGGCTATATTGAGGGATGGGGATGTTATAGAGTGGTACCAGAGCTTCTAGTTGTAACATTGGAGTTGTATGGGTTGAAAACGCACAGTTACAAGTAAAATTATGAGGTTGCAGATGAAATACTCATGTTAATTTTGGGTTATGTTAAGTGGCAGGTAAGGGATAAATTTAAATTAGGGATAATTACCTTATTTATGAAATTTTAAAATTATGGGAAAATTTTAGGTGGGCCCCACTTGTGCCATGTGACCGAGTGAAGTGGAGGAGCCACGTGGGCCATAAATCATGATGTGTACTTTCCACATCGGAACCACACGCAGAAGGTTTCCTAGGATGAACTGCAGGGAGGACAAAGATCTGATCGTCGAGTTCTAGGTCGAATGAATGGTTGCAGTTGATAGCGCATAGGAAAATTGTGTGGTGGTTAGCAGTGGGAGGATGAAGATATAACTATTGGATGAAGAGGAAGATCGAATTTCGGGGATCACCACGCCCTGGGAACATGCGTGGTGATTAATGGTAGGCATCAAGAGATATGACCATCAGATCTTATGGAATATCAACGACTTAGACTCATTGCACACCAGTAAAGTGAAAAATGTTTAATTTTGGACGAGGGGTGCGTTGGGCTGAAACCGCTTAGGATGCTTGTCATGTTTTGATTAGCAATACCTCCCCTAGGATATTTTTTCAAAACCACTTTGTGAGGACTCATTACCACTTATGGTAAAGAGGAAAACCTCCAACGCCCAGGGTCGAGTGTATGGTGGTGTGGCGACCTAATGGAAAGAAGAAGGTGAAACGGCTGCATCATAGGGTGACAAGTAGGCCTATCTGACACGTCGAGAAGGATGTTCCAGGCCACATCAAGACCTTTCTAGGTTAGCAAAAATAGGCAAGCGGGCAAGCCCCTTGACCCCCATTTTCTTTTGTTTTAATCAACAAGTTGGATATGGGGTTTCAAAACAGCCATTAGAGCAACAAAAATTTGGTCATATTTTGGATTGTGAATTATGAGGGTGGATGCTACAGGACTACATGATTTTCTAAGTCTGGAAGAAAGTTGAAAAACATAAAAGTAGTGAATTCCAAAATTTTATAGCAGGTGACGGGGCATCAAATCCACGGGGGGTTCACTAAGTGAACTTGTTACATAGCACAATCGTTTGCATGATATTAAAGAATATTCCTAATTTCACTAAATATTGGAAAATGTGTCATAAAATTGTATTATTGAACCCCCTCTCCCAATATTCCTTTCCAATTAAGAAAACCCCTAACTTCACCAGATATTGTAGGTATCCATTTTTATCAACCTATTTTTAACATCGCGCCCCTTTATATCATATTATCAAGTTGTAACAAACAAAATCCCTAACACATCTTAGTATAAGCAAACAACATGCTAAATAAAATAATAGTATAATGTTAATAATGATCCCACTAGGATTGCAGTGGCGACTAATCAATTTGTAGCACTAGATAGTGGAAGACCCAACGAAATAGTATTGGGGAAGGAAAAATGCATAAAAGGAAACCTACTCAAGAGATAAACATAACAAAGAATGTAAAAGACTAATAGTCCAATAGTTAGTGGAATGCTTAGAAAATATGAGAATTGCAGATGTTTCACACCACAGCCTACCCATCTACCAATTTTATATCATGTAAATACAGGTATAGCAATAGAGAGCTCATGTTTTCTATAAGCTTAATAATTAAAATCCATAAAAATGCAAAATTGAAACCCTTGTGTGGATGGACTCCCCTGCCTTCCTATAAAAATAAACATCATTAATGTTTGAACCCAGATGAACATTGAAAAATTCCTCTTACTTTTCAATAACACAATATGATCATGTGCATAACTTGGATTTGGATCATTCACAAGATCCAATGAATTTCCTCCACTTCCTCTACATTTATTCTCGCAATCAAGGGAACTAACAACATTTACTTACCTTTTCTTGGGTTATATATTGTACTTTTTATCTTTATAGGAGAGGGGAAAATATTCATTTTTAGGTTTCAACATGCAATAGTTATAAAGATACACAGATGGTGAAATTTATATAATACCATTTCATGGTAATGATAATGCATAGGGTATGTAAATAATGATTTATATTTTCACCTATGTTCATGTCAGTTCCAATGCAATATTAAGCTGGATACATTGCATATAAGAATTGAAATTACAATTATGAATGTGCCAAATATAACTCAATCTAAAAACTATTCCTAACTCGCAATGTGAAAATATTAAAGAAGAATATAAAATGTTGAAAGAAATAATTAGTCAAGAAACATTGATCTAACTTTTCTTTGTTCCGATGAACCAAGAAAGATTGATCTCACTTTTCTTGGTTGTCATAGAACAATGTTTAGTTGAATCTCAATTCCCACCTAAATCCCAACCTAAAAAGTGAAGAGTTAAAAATTTTACTGGAATGCCTACAAAAAATACAATACAATTGATCAAGTCCGAAAATCCCGATTAGCTACATCTCTTAACTTAAATATGAAAAACAATATAACATCAATTCAAACTAAGCCTAAATAAGCTATTAAATGGGAATTGCTCAAGGCCAATAATCCAAAGAGACTTCCATCGATATTATCATTAGTACACTATTATCAGATTTATGCAAAACTTAGGATCAGAATCAATATCAAATAAAAATGGAGGGTCCTTAAATTTTAGGTGGGTATGAATCAAGCCCATGATTTGGAGGTATGAATCCATCCCATGATTTGGAGGTTATTCCTTAGCACACCCAAATAAAATAACCCCCAATATTTATATTATTATGTCAAATTAAAAACCCCCCTTGACCCCTTAATGCGGGGAAATATATTTTTGAGGTTTTTAAGAGTATTCAAACCACCAATATGAATGGACGTGATATGATATTGCCTCACTAGTGAACCCCCCATGATCAAATCAGAGAACTGAAAATTGCTGAGTATTCTCGATCATGTGCATTATCTAATGAAATAGAGAATTTGTTCTGGTTATCCATAAGTGATATTCTGTAGGTGTTTGAAGTTGGCCTCTAGGGTTAAATGCACCTACAGGAAAAGTGCAGAATTTGGGCTAATACCCCCAATTTTGACTTGGAATGTATTTAATTAAAATTATGTAAATGATGTAAATATGCTAGTATGGATTCCTGGTGTGGAGCTCAAGTGCAAGGCCTGACTAGAGAATGGCTAGGCATGTATGATGTATATATATATCTATTTGGACCATATGATTGGATTATTATGCCAATTTGAAATGCATGTAAATATTATGTTGAAAATTAATAAAATGGTCCAGGATGGTTGTGTAAAGAGCACTAGAGGGGCTATTATTCCACCAGAGAGGAAGAGGAAGGGGTCCTACGGGGAAAAGAAAATCCTATGCTTCCAAGTGTCAACCTTAGAACTCATCCAAATTTGTCCATGTGCCTTAAATGAACCAATTACCTTCTCTTGACTATTAAAATCATTCATTGAATGCATATGTGAGGTTGGTGGGAAAAATCATTTCATGTAGTTATTGAAGCATGGGGGTTGTAACAATTATGTCAGCTGTCAGTAGTCCTATTTCTTCTATGGTTAGAATCTATGTCAGTTGTCTTTTCACCCTTACCTCATATCCTTGGAGTCAAAACTCTTTTGGTCATTCTCTCGTGCATGGTCCTACACTACATAGACTTTTCCATTGTTCTTCATGACCATTACCAGACTATGTTTAACCCAGAAATTTGAATTTGGATACCGAGCTACATTTTTGGAAGGGAAAATAGATGGATGTAGGTGAGGATGGAGGTTGGAAAAGCTAGGAACCTTTACCCATTGAATTCTTCTACTTTTGGATGCTTGAGAAGCCATGGATTAATGTTGTAGGAGGTTCTCCAATAGTCGATTACAATAGGTTGGACTCTTATTGCACACACTGTAAGCACTATAAGGGTTGGATTTCTTGAGGGAACTATGGATCAATGAATGGAAATTCCGTCCTTGTGTTGTGTGGAGAAGTTGGAAGGAGTGACATGGCTGTGAAGGATTAGTGAGACCCATGTAGAGCTCTTTTGGAGCTTTTGGCTAAGCATAGAGAGCAGAGTGGATTGTGGGATGAGAGAGAGAAGCTTGTAGGTGTTTCCTTCGCCCTAGTGGCCACATATCATAGCTTGGGGGTGGCCTCTAAACATAAAGAATATATGTTGGATAGAGTTCCTACGGTTGGGTGGAAAATTGCTCTTACACGGCCATTTGCTTGGATATTCTTTGTTTAAAGATAAGTATTATTATGTATCTACTATGCAATGCTTATTATTTGAATTCAATTGGTAATTATGCCTGTAAATTTCATGTTATGTGTGTGTGGATCAATTTTATTTCCACTGTGTGTTTTTATTTCCATGTCGACACATGCATTTTATTTGTATAGATTCGTAATTGTGGTTATGGAGAAAACTTTAGAGGCCTTGATTTAGTTAATGTCCCCTATGTTGGCTATATTGAGGGATGGGGACGTTACAAGAATGAGATAGGGGGATGGGGAAGTTTGATAGGTCAATGGAAATAGAGAGAGTGAGTGAGTAAGAGAAGAAGAGGGGGGGATGGAGAAGAGTGATCGGTCAAGGGGGAGAGAGTGAGTGGATGAGAGGTAGAGAGAGAAAGATACAGAGAGTGAGTCAGAGGTCGAGGAGAGAGAGAGAGAGTTGTATGAGTGTGAGAGAGAGATGTAAAGAGGGAGAGGGTGTGTGTGTGTGTGTGTGAGAGAGAGAGAGAGAGAGAGATTTGTAGGTGAGATTGGTGGAGCGAGGGATAGAGTGAGATGGAGTTAGGGGTAATATAGAGAAAGATAGAGGGAGAGAGAATTAAAGTGAGAGAGAGTGAGAGGGGGGGAGGGAGAGTGAGAGCAGGGGAAAGAGAGAGAGGGAGGGAGAGGGAGAGGGAGAGGGACGAGGGGGGTTAGTATCGAGCTAGGGATGGAGAGATAGAAAGAAAGTGAGGGGGAGAGGGAGAGGAGGAAAGAGAGAGAGAGGTAGAGAGTGAGAGGGAGAGAGAGAGGGAGGGAGGAAGAGAGAGAAGTAGGGAGGGGAAGAGAGAGAGAGAGGTGGAGAGTGAGAAGTAGATAGAACGAGAGAGAGAGAGAGAGAGAGAGAGGTGGAGAGTCATAAATAGATAGAATGAGAGAGAGAGAAGTAGATAGAATGAGAGAGAGAGAGAGAGGTGATGAGAGAGGGGGAGAGAGGGGGGATGATATAGGGAATATGGAGTGGGAGAGAGGGAGGGGAAGATATAGGGGTGGATATATGGGAGATAGAGTAGGAGAGAGAGGTGGAGAGTAAGAGGTAGAGAGAGCATGAGAGAGTGATGGTGGTAGAAAGTGTTAGAGAGGGAGAGAGAGGTAGGGACAATGAATAGGAGAGGGAGGGAGATAGAGAGGGGGGGTATAGGTAGAGAGGGGATATAGTGGGGAGAGAAGGTTTAGAGAGAGAGGTGGAGAGTGAGAGGGAGAGAGTGAGAGGTATAAAGAAAAAAAGAGGGTATGATAGATAACGAAAGAGAGGAATGGATAGAGAGAGAAAGTGTGAGGGAGTGTGAGAGTGAGGGAGAGAGACAGTGAGGGAGAGGAGCTTTTAGAGTGAGGGTGATAGAGGAAAGGGAAAGAGAAATGGGAATATGGAGAGAGAGAGAGAGAGTGATGGGGGGAGTGAGAGAGAAGAGGGGGTAGGAGAGAGGGTAGGAAGGAGAAAAAAGTGAGAGAGGTATAGAGGGAGAAGGAGAGAAAATAAGTTGATGTATAGAGAGTTGGGGAAGGAGATAGGGGAATATGGAGGGACAGAGAGAGGAAGAAATGGTGTGAGAGTGAGGGATGGATAGAGAGAGAAGTTTGGGGGAGTGAGTAGGTGGGTGAGAGTCCCCAACTTGGATACATAATTCTAGGGATAAGTTTTTAAATTCATATGTCATTCTTCAAGGAAATATTCATGTTTATATATGCCTCAATGGTTTCTTTAGGGCCAAAGAAATGGTCTTCTTCCCTAGAATGTTCTTCCTAAGGATATGGGACACCCACATACTACTCAAAAAATACCTAATGGTACTGACATCCTTAATCATAAGCCAATGATACCCATAGTAGGCCATGTGTGATTGGTGGAGGAAATCTTCTTAGAACTGGGTGGATAGAAGATTCATTTAGGACTTGAGCTTTAGGTTTCCTCCACTGGCAATGCCTAAGGCCTCAAGGATACAAAATCTAGATCCATAGTGCCATGGATTCCCATACCGAGTCATGCATGGTGATTCGAGGCATTGTTCATGGAATTAAATTCCCCAGTGATTTCTTTTGGGAAAAAGGCATGGATTTCTCTCTTGGAACACCATTCTAAAGGTCATAAGACATGTACATACTACTCAAAACCACCTAATGGCATCATAATCCATATTCATAATCAGGAGGCCATGTGTGGTTGATGGATTCAAGCTTCTTATCCTTGGATCACTAGATGCTTACTTTATAGCCAAAGGTTTAGGTATCCTCCCATGAACATGTCAAAGGCCCTATTTCCTCAGGACTTGGGTATATAACACCATGGATCCCCCTACGAAGCCATGCATGGTGCTTTGAGGCGTTATCAATGGCGTTTGATGCCTCAATGGTTTGTTTAGGTCCAGGGACATGGTCTTCTTCATCAGAACAACATTCCTAAGTCTTCGACACATGTACATATTTCCCAAAACTACCTAATGGCACTGCCATCCT
Source organism: Larix kaempferi (assembly GCA_027924585.1). Lineage (NCBI taxonomy): Eukaryota > Viridiplantae > Streptophyta > Pinopsida > Pinales > Pinaceae > Larix > Larix kaempferi. The sequence continues at coordinate 9,928,340 of BSBM01000589.1, read as the reverse complement.
AAATAATAGTCCAATGATAACATCAGGATTCGATATGTTGTTGGTGGAGGAAACCTCCTTAGCCTTAGAAGGCTAGAAGATTCATTTAGGGTCAAATATTCAACTCTCCTCTACTCAACATGTCCATGGGCACAAGTCCCCAACTCTTGCACATGTGTAATGCCCTCCTCGGTACCTTAACTGTTTTAGAATAATGAAGTACTAGTTTTGAAATGAACCGGCTAAGTAAAACACGAACCATTTGAATTTATTTTGAAAATGCTTGAACGACAGTTATAGAAACTATTACTTTACTTAATAAATGAATGCTCGACTGGATAAGATAGGATGACTAAATGTTACATATGCTCGACTGATTGAGATAGAACGACTGAATGTTAGATATGCTCGACTGATTGAGATAGGATGACTGAATGTTACATATGCTCGACTGATTGAGATAGAACAACTGAATGTTAGATATGCTCGACTGATTGAGATAGGATGATTGAATGTTACATATGCTCGACTGATTGAGATAGAATGATGAATGATAGATATGATTTACTGATTGAGAGAAAATGATGAATAAAATATATGCTCGACTGACTGAGATATTATGATGGATGATGAAATATTTCATAGTGCAGCGCTACTAATGTGCGCATGAGTGTGTGTGTGTGCAATGGCAGGTAAGATGATTTACCAACTGACCCACAATGGAATTATAAGGGTTGTAAGAATGGAAAGAACACATAGGGGTATGACGACTGACCGTCGACCCTAGATTAGCAATTCACACACGGTTGAAGCCGTTTCAGGTAACTCGGGGAAGCGTATGCCGTATGGGCAAGGCCATAATGATTTGGTCGCGTACGATGAGTTGAGGGGTGCGCAATAAGGAGATCCTTATCCCTCAACATCCCTTAGTCTCCAAGGAGCGTAGTTGAGAGATCGCGGTAACAGTTCCCAGTCGCTATGCAGTACTCTCTATAAGAAGGAAGAAATGAAACTGTCAGAAGGCCCTGCCGAAGAGGTACCTAGACAAGAACGAGAGGAAGAAAATTAATCAATGATATAAATAAAAATTTCACATAAGATTTAATAAATACTTTATTTCATTTTGTTCTATTTTATTAATTTGAATAATTCTATTCAAGATTCTATTTTTAATTGATTTCATTAATTTGAATTATTCATTTTAATTGATTTTATTAACTTGAAAAAAAATTGAAGAGATTGATTTTATTCGATATTAAATTTGATTAATTATGCTGATTGAAAAAGATTAATAATAAGAGAATTATTTTTATTCTAAGATTTTAATGGATTTTATTATTTTAAATCATTCTATTAAAGATTCTATTTAATTGACTTCATTATTTTGAGAAATAATTGAAATAGATCATTAATAAAAGAATTGTTTTTCTTAAATTATTATTATTCAAGATTTTACTTTAGTTAATTTTATTATTCATTTAAAATATTTTATAAAGATGGAATTTAAATTAGATTATACTTTTAGTAAAAGGAATCATCTTTTAATTCAATCTTAATATTATGAAAAGAAAAAAAAGTAGAAAGCAATAAGTCTAACTAAAAGATTGTTAAGTAAACTAAATGAGAACCAAAAGAGAAGTAGAACTCTTCTACACCTAACTCCCACTGATCTAGGGATTTAGGTACACATTAAAGACATTAAGAAGACACATGTATTTGAGAATATTGGAAATTAAAATATTAAATTAAATTAAATATGTGCATGGACAGACACATGGCACACATGCTTTTGCTATATAATGAGGGAGGATAAGGAGAGAAAGGAGATCTCTTGCTCCCTAATGCTGGATGGTCATCATAATCTCAGATTATGTTATGATCCTTGGAGTTGGGATTAGCCGGAACGGGGATTGGGAGATTCTTTCGAGAGGCTAGCTTGTGTGTTCTTACGACCCCATTAGCTCGGGGGTTCGGGGTGAAGAAGAATAATCCCAATATGGTAGGGAGGTCAACCGAAGGGTCACTCAGTACTTCGTCAAGAGATTGGATTGGATCGTGCGGAAACCACTTCGAGGACTTCATCGATTCGCTGGACCAACCGTCGAAAACAAGTTTGAAGTATTTTTATTTTATTTATTTTGCTAAATCTTTTTTAGAATGAATAAATCTGAGTATCTAGTTTTATATATTGACATTCATCTACTACAATAGATAGAACTAGATCTGTGGCTTCTATATCTTCTTCTGAAAAAAATCGCACTGAAAGTTTTTTGGGGGGGACCCCGAAAAGAGGATCTCTACAATCGGTAGTAGAGCCAGTCGAGCCTTGAGGACACCAGACTCATATTTCTATCAGGTGTCTTCTCGGTAAATGGTCAAGGTGAATTTGATCGGATGCCATCAATGTATCCGGATTGACCGCGAAATCGGATAAAAGTATGGTTAAATCTCATGCATATTTTAAATTACTGAGTTTTATCAATTGTAATTCTGTAAACTTGACTGTGTATGAATCGCTGTATATTTTTTCCCTTGCAGTTAGAAATACACTCGAATCTCTGTAAAAAAAAAAATTAAATGGATCGATATATTTGACCTCTGACCATTCGAATTATACTTTTTTTCACAATCTCTGTTAAAAAAAAAAAAAAAAAAAAATTATGGATCGCTAGTTCGATCATATTTTTGAATCTTGTAAAAATTTAAATAGATCGCTATATTTCGATCTCTGTCAATCTGCAATACATTTGAATCTCTGTAAAAATTTTAATGGATCGCTATACATTTTGACGGATCCATTGTCTTTCGAAAAAAAAAAAAACTCTGTATTGGGAATCCGGGTATTTAAATTCAAATCTGCCAAAACGTCCACTGATAAAAGAAGAAACGCTGTGCGTTATCATCCAGTGACCCCGCGATCATTTATTAACAACTCTGTATTTGGAATTGGGCAATTAAATTCGATCAGCCGAACGCCCAGATCTAAGAGAAGACACCCTGTGAGTCCTCTTTCAGTATCTCTGTGTTTAAATTAACAGTCTGAAATCTTGTTAGCAATTCCAGGATCCACAAATTGATTTTTAATTTAAACTTTAAATTATCTCCGAGTTCCAGTTCGAAATCTGATTTGAGATTTCTGAATCCACTTTTTTATTATAATTTATACTTCAAGTTTTCTCTGCATTCCAGTTAGAAATATTGAATAGCGATCCCAGAAACCGATATTAAGAATGTAACCTGATTTAAAAAAAAATTTAAAAAATCCCTGTTCACGTTTAAACTCGGCGACCCTTTTTTGGGGGGACCAAGTGATCGGTGGTGTGCCTTCACCCTTAGCGGCAGGTCGGGTCACGGGTGGTAGTTCTTTTCTATATTTTATTTATTTATTTATTTTGAACCCCTGGTTAGATCTCGGATGTATCTTACAAGTGACGTGTCTTGTAAAGAATTGAATAAAGCTATCTCGATTTATAAATAAAGAAATTTGCATATGTTGAAAATGAACTCGGTTATATTCAATCTCTCGTTTAAGTGCATTAATCGATTATATCACCCTGTAATATATTCCTTGATTGTATAGTTAACGCTTAGATCCATGCGTTGTTATTCCTGCTCTCCTTTTGCTAATGTCCAACACGCGCGGCTAGCATGTCATGTTATTTGACACTGCAGATTACAAATACTAACCACTAATTCTACTATTGTGAATACTATATTGCGGATGAGCGCACTTAGCATAACACACTCAGTAATCATTTCATGTAGTCGTGTAAACTAAAACTCTCATTAAAAAAGCATGAAGTTAAGCCAACTGTGTAAATTACTGTGAAACCTTGCACATTTGTCAATAGGCGTTTTCGTCCACTTTCGTAATGGACACTATGTAATACCAAAAGGGATCTTATGAATTCCACAAATTGTTGGCCGGTATTTTAAATGGTTTAATGTGTTAATGCTTCCTACTATAAACACACCATTACAATACAATTACTCTAATCTGGCATGAACGTTGATGGAAAAGTGAAGTATAGTGGAAGGAATACAGTATGTACATTGAACTTTTATAAACGAATTTATTCTTAATATTGGCATGATGCTCAACATTATAATCTACTTACTTTTGATTAAAATAATTCCAAATAGCTTTATGGAAATTTTGGACAATAATGTTATAAAAGACCCATTATATTTTAACTATGAAACTATTAATACCTTTTGATAACATAGTTTTAAATTGTTAAATGCTAGGGCATAGGGATATACTACGTTGCCTACAAATTGAAGGATAGTATTATTTGATAGATGAAATATTTAAATGTGTTTTTTTTGTTTTTATTTTTTATTTTTATGTTTATTTTATTGTATGCAGACATAGAAAATGTTGCCACGAATAAGAATATAAGGATTTTAATTTTTAGTATTTGTAATTTTGATTATATATATAATATGTTGGTTTTAAAAAAAAAAAAGAGAGAAAGATATATAATAAAATAAAATAAAAAGGTAATGAATGTTAATATGTCAATAATGAATAAATCAAGGTTCATAAGAGATGTTATTAAATATTGTGATCTTATGATATGTGTTTTTAGTCATTTTCTTACATAGGATTCCAACAATTATACATGTTAATAAGAATGGATAACAGTATAATATTCATAATTATAACCATCTCATGAATATATTTATAGTTCAACTCTTCTAGGAGAATTTAATTGATGCATAAGTTAGAAGTAAATTAAAGATACACAAAAATGCTTGCAATTTTATTTTATTTTTATAGGTTAAATGCATTGCATTAGAAAATAATAGTGTATTATGATTATAGTTTAGAATTTATATCTTTATGCAAATTTGGATAAGGGTTATGTTGAATAGGTATTAAATTTAAATACTTTCTCAAGTTATAAAATAGTCAATTAAAATGCTTTAGAAAAGAATGGTATGTTTGATCGTAGAATAGAACTTATATTCATATGCAAATTGAACGCAAAGAAAGATAAGGATTTTATGGATGAGATGTATTGGAATACATTACTCTAAGACCATTTTTAGGTGGAACCCTTTAGAAAATTAAGGTTCGTATAATGATCAAGGTCCATATAAATTATATCTAAATAACATGTTATTTTTGTACCTTCCACTCAAAGAATGTTTATGAAGTTAGGTTAGGTTCTAATCTGTATGCTGACTAGGGTACTCAGATTCACAAGACATTGACAGATTGTCTGTTCGGGTACACAGGGTACTACCAAAGGACCGAACACCAAGAGCAACCACTTCACACAAACAGATCACAGATCAACACACCGATGTTTTGATGTGGTTTAAACCCTCTTGAGGGAAACACTCCACGGCCCCGGCCAAATAGCTTCTACGGGACAATTTATTATGCAAAGAAAGAAAGTTACAAATGAGCTTCTCATAATCGATCAACTAAACAATGACCCTCCATGCTCTTTAAATAGAGATCATGGACCAATCGGGTGTTAAGCCATGGATCAAGGTTAGGTTTGATCTAAGAGAAGTTGAGCCGTCGGATCACTCTATGTCGGAAACATATCGTGACCGTCGGATTAAGTATATACAAATGCATACTAATGCATACTAAAGAAACACACTATCCCTAACGGATATATTACACAAGTTGATCTTAACTAACTCCTAAGTGTCTAAATATCCTAACATCCCCCCTTAAGAACAACTTGGGATAGGATTGAAGGATTTACAAAAGTGACACTATTAGGAGAAGGAAGGAGGCATTAGAGCCTATCCCCCCTTAATGACAAGTTCCTGAACTCCTAACATAGATCGAAGTTTAGAAAACTTCGCTTCTGTAAGAGACTTGGTGAAGATGTCTGCAACTTGATCATCTGTAGGGCAAAAGAGCACTTCGAGAACACGATCATGAACAAGATTTCTGATGAAGTGCATATGTAGCTCAATGTGTTTGCTGCGTTGATGTAGAACTGGATCTTTGGCAAGCTTGATGGCACTTTGATTGTCGCACCAAAGTGGAGTAGGCTGCTGCTGTTCGAATCCAAACTCTGAAAGGATCTGTCGAAGCCATAAAGCTTCCTGACTGGCATTGACGGCTGCTCGATATTCTACCTCTGCTGAAGAAAGAGCAAGAGCTTGTTGTTTCTTACAAGCCCAAGTAATAGGTCCAGATCCCAGACTGAAAACATAACCTGCAGTAGAATTTCGATCATCAGGATCACCGGCCCAATCTGAATCAGTGAAACCAACCAACAAAGGTTTCCCCCCTGTACTGTAATGAATCCCAAACTGAACTGTACCTCGAATATATCGAAGTATTCTTTTAGCTGCTTTCCAGTGACTTTCATGAGGTGTCTGCATATAACGGGCAACTCGACCAACGGCAAAGGAAAGGTCAGGACGGGAATGAGTCAAGTATAAAAGACTACCAACAAGCTGACGATACAATGTGGCATCTACTTCAGGTGAAGGACAAGTGGCAAAAAGTTTGACTCCAGACTGGAAGGGAGAAGGGGCTGGTTTACAATCTTCCATGTGAAAGCGACGAAGAAGGTCACAAGCATACTTAGACTGAGAAAGAAAGATTCCTTCTTTGGTTTGCAGAACTTGGAGACCAAGAAAATAATGCAAATGTCCTAAGTCTGACATTTCAAAAGTTTGTTTAAGACTGGATTTCACATGGGTTATAAGCTTAGGGTCACTACCAGTAAGAATAAGGTTATCAACATATAGAACAAGTATGATGAGATGGTTTCCTACTTTCTTGGTATAGACATTGGGGTCAGAATGGCATCTAGAAAAACCAGTGTCAAGAAGAAAGTTATCCATTTTGGCATACCAAGCTCTAGGAGCTTGCTTAAGGCCATATAAGGATTTCTTAAGGCGACAGACAAGGCTAGAGTTATTCTGAACATATCCAGGAGGTTGTTCCATGTAAATTTCCTCCTGTAAATCACCATGTAAGAAGGCAGACTTGACATCCATTTGATGGACTTCCCAGTTGTGTAAGGCTGCAAGGGAAAGAACAAGGCGGATGGAGTTCATTTTGGCGACGGGAGTAAAGGTTTCATTGTAGTCAATCCCTTCAACTTGAGAAAAACCTTTGGCAACTAACCTTGCCTTAAGTCTTTCAACACTTCCATCTGATGAATACTTAGTTCTGTAGACCCATTTACATCTGACAAGTTTTCTTCCTTTTGGAAGAGGTACAAGATCCCAAGTATCGTTCGCCATTAAGGAACGATATTCTTCATCCATGGCTGCATCCCAATCTGGATTCCCTGAAGCTTCTGCAAAAGTTTCTGGATCATGATTCTCGGAAACTTGAGCCAAAAGAGAAGAGGCTCGCTGAAACTGAGAACGTGTTCGACGTTGATCTCTAGGATCACCGGCAAGATCACCAGCTGCTTCACATGTTGAACGGACCCATCGAGGAAGCACTTGTGTTGGTGCAACTGGAGGAACATGAGCAGGCGGAGGTGGATTTTCATCCTCACTGTCATCATCAGAAACTGGAGTTGGAAACCTGTCAAGGAAGTTGGAAGAAGAAGAAGAAGAAGGCACAAACGCCGAATCAGGCTCGCAGGCCAAAGATGGCACACTCGCCGAGTTAGGCTCGCAGGCCAAGATATTTTCATCAAATTTAACATCTCTTCTAATGATTATAGCATGAGAATGTGGTTGAAGAAGTCTATAACCTTTTACATCTTCAGAATATCCAACAAATATGCACTTTTCACTTTTAGGCTGCAATGCTTTCCGTTTTTCATCCGGAATGTGAGCCCATGCTTCACTACCAAACACACGAAAGTGACTTACATCAGGTTTAATTTTGCTCCATGCTTCTTCCGGTGTTATACCTTGTAATGCTTTTGTGGGGGTGCGATTAACTATGTAATTTGCACAATTTATGGCTTCAGCCCAAAATTGAAGACTTAGTCCCTTATATTGGATCATACAATTAGCCATTTCTTTTAAAGTGCGGTTCTTCCGCTCAGCTACACCATTTTGTTGTGGTGTATATGGAACAGTGTGCTGTTGTTGGATGCCTTGTTCAGTGCAGAAAGTAGTGAACTGTTTGTTAACATATTCTCCTCCATTGTCAGATCTTAACTTAATAATTTGATGACCAGATTGTTTTTCAACAAGGGCCTTGTAGGCCAAGAACATGTTAAATACTTTGCTCTTAAGTTTTAGGAAATAAACCCAAGTGCGTCTGGTGTAATCATCAATGAAAGTTAAGAAATACTTGAAACCAGAAAAGGAAGCAGATGGAAGAGGACCACACAAGTCACTATGCACAAGCTCCAAGGGAACCGAGGCGTGCCAAGAGGCACGTTTGTCAAAACTGTCCCGATGATGTTTTCCGAGTACACAACCGGAACAAACACCATCTCTGCAAGATACCATCGGAAGACCTGTCACCATATTTTCTTTACATAGTTGTTGCAATGAGCGATAATTTAAGTGACCAAATCGCTCATGCCAAAGTTTGCTCAAGTTATCACTATGAGCAATAAAAACTGAAGGGAAAGGTGATGACCCAAAGTTGTTAAACTTGTACAACCTGGTAATATCATCAACAATTCCGGTAGCTAGAACCTGTTGAGGATCTTTAAAATCCTTGATTACAACTTGGTGAGGTGTAAAGGTCACAGTTTTACCTTCACCAGAATGAGTGATCTGATAGACTGATAACAAATTGCAGGAAATTCTTGGAACACATAGTACATCACTAAAATGACCATTATCTACTGGAACTGTTCCAGCTCCTACAACACTTAGAGATCTATCATCACCAACAAATATTTGTTTGGTGTTACATTCATGCATAGTAGAAAAGATGGCTTGATCCTTAGCCATATGATAAGATGATCCAGAATCAATGAGCCATTCATTTGAAGTAGAAGAAGAAGATGCATTATAAGAATAACCAGAAGCACAAAGTGCATGTCCATGAGAGGCAGATTCTGAAGGCGAATCTAGGCTGATGTGGTGCTTCTTCATTGCTGCTTCCAAGGCTGCCATCTTCTTGAAACACTTAGATTCATCATGATTATCTTTCCCGCAATAGTTGCAATGACGCTCAGTCTTCTTGCCTTTTGGCTTGGATCCTTTGTCATTTTTTAAAGAAGGAGTTGACTGAGAGGGTTTTGGACCCTTGTTTGACTTATTATTGCGAAAATTTTGTTTCTTGGGAGGCTTGGACTTTTCTTTCTGTTGGGACAATAAGGCTTTCCCAGATGTATCTGCATTGTTGATTATTCCAAGATGAATGAGTTTATCTTGTTCCCTAATCAAGGAATCACAAAAGGATTCAAGACTAGGCGCTTGATAGCTAGCTGCATTCAATGACGCTTTCATGGAGTAAAATGTAGATACAAAAACAGAATATGCAGGTCCAAGTTTGGAAAGAATATGATAAATGCATTGTTTGTCTTCCCTCTCAATCTTACATTCTGCACATAAGAGCTTGAGAGTTTTGTACTTAGATAAATAATCTTGAATGCATGAAAAGTCACTTGGATTTAAAGAAATCAACTCATTTTCGAGTTGGTGACCCCGAATTTCATTGTGTTTACCAAACACAGATTCCAACTTGTCCCAAGCAGCATTAGGTTCATCAATTCCAGATATGTGGAATCGCAAATCAGTAGAGATTGACATCCCAATCAATCCACGAGCTTCAACACATCTATTTGCCCATTTTATTTTCTTATCATCATCAGTGGGTTCTTTTTCTTTCCCTGTTGTAATTCTGAAAAGTCCCCTACTTCGTAGAACATCCTCCATACGAGATTTCCATGAGAAATAGTTGGAACTGTTAAGTAGAATATCACAAGGGGCGGCCATATTTGTAAATTAATGGCTGTAAAAGCAGAAACCAATAGTCTGGATGTGAAGAGCTCGAAAAAATAGGCGGTTTCAAAAAAAACGGCACTGAAAACGGACTCTGTATGATGAAGTTATGCTTGAACAAAGAAACTGTTGAAGAAGTCCCCAATAGTGACGTGGCAGCTAGAGAATGTCCAGCAAAAAAAAAGAACCCCCCTCTTCCCAAGATGAACCTTTTGACAATCACTTTACAAAAAAGTTGCTTTTAAGTGAATCACTTTTGTAAAATAAGTGATTTCACTTTTACAATGATATTACTTTTAAATAGTGCAACAATAAATAAAAAGCTTAAGTGACTCACTTGTATTTTTATTTTTTATTATTTAAGTGAGATGCACTTTTACAATAAAGTAACTTGAAAATAGAAATTGCATGCACTTTTCTTTTTAAAAGTAACTTCCTAAGACTTGAACTCAAGACCTATTAAGGAATAAAGCAACTTTGGACCAACTGAGCTAGTTTAAAAGGTATGTAAAATATGGAAATGAGGAAGGGGGCTTCTTCTTCTTCTTTATTTTTTTTTTTATTTTTTTTTTTTACTCTTCTTGCTCGGTTTGCGTGCTTGCCCTTTTTCCTGCAAAACAAACCACAAAACGAAACAAAAAAAACTTTTCCACACTTGCGGGGTTAGATCTTGTTAGCTTGCCCGGAAAGTCTACGTTTTCTCTCTGTTACTGATTTGCCGAGATCGCGCAAAGTGCACGGCAAAGAGCATACGCAGCCGAAAAAACCCTTTCCCTTTCTGTTTCTGATTTGCCGAGATCGCTCAAGGTGCACGGCAAAGAGCATACGCAGACGGGAAAGCAACAATCCGAACCAAAAAAAATCTAACAGTAAAAAAAAATGAAATATGAGATTTTTTTTCTTTTCAAAAACGAAATAAAAAAAATGCGTCACTGTAACATTATACCTTCAGATCTGATGAAAAATGCGTTTCTGGAGCAACCGGGAACCGTTTTCGATCAAACGAAAACTATTTCCCAATGGAAACGACGCTCCGGACGCAATGGAACACCTCCCACGGCCCAGAAATGCACAGAAATACCAGAACTAGAAACCCTTTCGAGTTTCGGCAACAGCAGTTCAAGATCTAGATCATAACCGGAAGCGGCACTTCATAAAAGCTCTGATACCATGTTCGGGTACACAGGGTACTACCAAAGGACCGAACACCAAGAGCAACCACTTCACACAAACAGATCACAGATCAACACACCGATGTTTTGACGTGGTTTAAACCCTCTTGAGGGAAACACTCCACGGCCCCGGCCAAATAGCTTCTACGGGACAATTTATTATGCAAAGAAAGAAAGTTACAAATGAGCTTCTCATAATCGATCAACTAAACAATGACCCTCCATGCTCTTTAAATAGAGATCATGGACCAATCGGGTGTTAAGCCACGGATCAAGGTTAGGTTTGATCTAAGAGAAGTTGAGCCGTCGGATCACTCTATGTTGGAAACATATCGTGACCGTCGGATTAAGTATATACAAATGCATACTAATGCATACTAAAGAAACACACTATCCCTAACGGATATATTACACAAGTTGATCTTAACTAACTCCTAAGTGTCTAAATATCCTAACATTGTCGAGGAAGTGAAACATACTTAATATTTGAAAAGCGAGATATCAATGTGATAAGTATGATGAGTTGAACTCAGCAACATGGATTTTGCATTATGGAAAAACCATTTATGAAACTAAGGACTATGAACTTGAAATTTAACCATGGTATCGAAATGGTCAAATGAAAACAATGTTTCATAAAAAGAAGTATGGAGATGATTACCATAATAAACCAAATGCAATGAAGCTAACCTTAGCTCATAATCAAACTTGATGAAATGACAACTATCCCTCGAGATGGAACTCGATGGGGTTACGAAAAACACACATTATACGACTTGATGAGTCTTTCGAAGTAACCCTATGACAATAGAAGGGATGAAATGAAGTAAGGAGTTGATAAGATCATTAACTTATACGCAATGATACTAATAAAATGGCTAAGGGATAAAATTTAAACTTTCGACTAAGTCACTAAGTTTCGATGCCTCGAATCCTATGAAATTCAGAACCGACATTTAGGGTTTTTGGAAGTAACCTTATGGAAATTGGTTTTTGAACATTTGAGGGTCTCTCCCTTGATTTGTTAAAAACGTGACCATGTCTTATCCATCTTCAATTGACGAAATATGTTATGATGTTTACCTTCTCATCTTGGAGGGAAGGATGACCAAATAGATTTGGAGTCTTGCTTGATGGCGTTTTGCTAAACAAATGGGTGGCTATTGATGATGTATAGCTTGTAATGAATTAGGATATCGTAGACCTTCGCATATCTAGGTTGGTACTAACAATTATGAAGGCATTATTGGATTTGCATTATGCAAAGTTATGATTAAATTCCTAAGAATGTATATGGAACCAGGTTGAGTGAAAAAGAGAGCTAATGAATTTAACCACTTGTGCTTATAGCCTTGATTATTGGAGAAAACTAGAATTCAATGACGATAGGGATGTATGAATCTCTTTATTATATACATGTATGGTGTATCAATATAATGTCTTTTTAAATCTTTTTGAGAATGACTCTTACACTATTGAATTAAATAGATTATGTTCAAATAGAATGTAAAACATGGTTATTATGGATGTATTTAATGATAAATGACAAGTAATGACCATATAAGAAAGAAGTGCTTAGATAATTTTGAAGGTGGGATGCTTATGATTTACTATCAAGAAGGAATGAATATATATAATGTCTAATAATGAGAGATTGTGACTTACGATGAGCGATGCATGGAGATCGACACAGAAAAATTATAGCTGCGGTTTTACTTCTTCTCCTTCGATAAGGATACTCCCAGCTTCTCCAACAGGTTATAATTCTTCTTCTCTAAAAATTGCTAGTATGAAAGATTGAATGGAATTCAGGGTTCATAGACTTGATGATGGGTTATGCGTCAAGAATTTTATCGATTGGTTGTAGATGCTTATTTTCTGAAATCAAGGCGATGGCTTCGTAGGTATGCACTACTAGTTTGTAATCATGCATTGGATTGTGAACAGAGAGAAGTTAAACTTACTTGAATTATAGAATCTTAACTGTACTCGAGTTAGGAAGAGAAGAAAAGATTACGTGACTTTGTTTATAAAAAAATAAATAAAAATTGAGATTATACTTTTAGCTATACTAAGTAAAAGGCACTCTAGTATTTAATTATACTTTGGATTATGAAAAGAGAGAGGTTGCATGTAAGATTAGTTTAGGAATGGATAAGGTATGTATTGAAGAACAGAATTCGGAAGAGTTAATTCTTATTTTGAAATTCAGATATTGTTTAAAATATATGATAGTTATATGTAACCATAGAAAAGGAAGAAATTGGGATTGAATATTTTATTCCTTATGTGTAAATGTGTTAGTGCTTAAAGGATTTACATAAAAGATATAGTTTTGCTGAATGAAAGGAATTTGTTGTGGACGATTTCAAATTCGCTTGCAATTAATGAGCCAATAGAGGACTGCTGTGGAAATTGCTACACTATGAAGGTATGATTTAGTTATATTGTCAAATATGAGATGTATACTTATATGATGGTAGAAAAGAGGAAATTAAATTTTATTATCAATTGTGATTACATTGAAGAAATTTATGTGGAAAGAAAGAGAAAAACTCACCATGGAAGTACATGATACTTAACCTCGGGATGAAGTTTTTAATATTAAGAGGGGGTGTATGTAATGCTCACCTCGGTACCTTAACTGTTTTAGAATAATGAAGTACTAGTTTTGAAATGAACCGGATAAGTAAAACATGAACCATTTGAATTTACTTTGAAAATGCTTGAACGACAGTTATAGAAACTATTACTTTACTTAATAAATTAATGCTTGACTGATTAAGATAGGATGACTGAATGTTACATATGCTCGACTGATTGAGATAGAACGACTCAATGTTAGATATGCTCAACTCATTGAGATAGAATGACTAAATGTTAGATGTGCTCGACTGATTGAGATAGGATGATTGAATGTTACATATGCTCGACTGATTGAGATAGAACGACTGAATGTTAGATATGCTCAACTGATTGAGATAGAATGACTAAATGTTAGATGTGCTCGACTGATTGAGATAGGATGACTGAACGTTACATATGCTCGACTGCTTGAGATAGAACGACTGAATGTTAGATATGCTCGACTGATTGAGATAGAATGACTAAATGTTAGATATGCTCGACTGATTGAGATAGGATGACTGAATGTTACATATGCTCGACTGATTGAGATAGAATGACTAAATGTTAGATATGCTCGACTGATTGAGATAGGATGACTGAATGTTACATATGCTCGACTGATTGAGATAGAATGATGAATGATAGATATGATTTACTATTTGAAAGAAAATGATGAATGAAATATATGCCCGACTCACTGAGATATTATGATGGATGATGAAATATTTCATAATGTAGTGCTACTAATGTGCGCATGAGTGTGTGTGTGTGCAGTGGCAGGTAAGATGATTTACTGACTGACCCACAATGGAATTATAGGGGTCATAAGAACGGAAAGAACACATAGGGGTACGACGACTGACTGTCGACCCTAGATTAGCAATCCACACACGAGTGAAGCCGTTTCAGCTCACCCAGGGAAGCGTATGCCGTACGGGCAAGGCCATAATGATTTTCTTGCGTACGATGAGTTGAGGGGTGTGCAATAAGGAGAGCCTTATCCCTCAACATCTCTTACTCTCCAAGGAGCATAGTTGAGAGATCGCGGTAACGATTCCCGGTCGCTATGCAGTACTCCCCATAAGAAGGAAGAAATGAAACTGTCAGAAGGGCCCGCCGAACAGCTACCTAGACAAGAACGAGAGGAAGAAAATTAATCAATGGTATAAATAAAAATTTCACATAAGATTTAAGAAATACTTTATTTCATTTTGTTATATTTTATTAATTTGAATAATTCTATTCAAGATTCTATTTTTAATTGATTTCATTAATTTGAATTATTCATTTTAATTGATTTTATTAACTTGAAAAAGAATTGAAGAGATTGATTTTATTCAATATTAAATTTGATTAATTATGCTGATTCAAAAAGATTAATAATAAAAGAATTATTGTTATTCAAAGATTTTAATGGATTTTATTATTTTAAATCATTTTATTAAAGATTATATTTAATTGACTTCATTATTTTGAGAAAGAATTGAAATAGATCATTAATAAAAGAATTGTTTTCTTAAAATATTATTATTCAAGATTTTACTTTAGTTAATTTTATTATTCATTTAAAATATTTTATAAAGAGGAAATTTAAAATAGATTATACTTTTAGTAAAAGAAATCATCTTTTAATTCAATCTTAATATTAGGAAAAGAAATAAAAGTAGAAAGCAATAAGTCTAACTAAAAGATTGTTAAGTAAACCAAATGAGAACCAAAAGAGAAGTAGAACTCTTCTACACCTAACTCCCACTGATCTAGGGATTTAGGTGCACATTAAAGACATTAAGAAGACACATGTATTTGAGAATATTGGAAATTAAAATATTAAATTAAATTAAATATGTGCATGGATAGACACATGGCACACAAGATTTTTCTATATAAAGAGAGAGGAGAAGGAGAGAAAGGACATCTCTTGCTCCCTAATGCTGGATGGTCATCATAATCTCAAATTATGTTATGATCCTTGGAGTTGGGATTAGCCGGAACGGGGACTGGGAGATCCTTTCGAGAGGATAGCTTGTGGGTTCTTACGACCCCATTAGCTCGAGGGTTCAGGGTGAAGAATAATAACCCCGATACGGTAGGGAGGTCAACCGAGGGGTCACTCGGTACTTCATCAAGAGATTGGATTGGATCGTGCGGAAAACACTTCGAGGACTTCATCGATTCGCTGGACCAACTGTCGAAAACAGGTTTGAAGTATTTTTATTTTATTTATTTTGCTAAATCTTTTTGAGAAGGAATAAATCTGAGTATATAGTTTTATATATTGACATTCATTTACTATAATAGATAGAACTAGATCTGTGGCTTCTATATCTTCTTCTGAAAAAAATCGTACTGAAAGTTTTTTTGGGGGGGACCCCGAAAAGGGGGTCTCTACAACATGCCATGGATAGACTTGTGAAGTCATGCATCATGCCTTAAGTCATTGTTCATGGATTTATATGCCTCAATGGTTTCATTAGGGACAAAGGTGCGGTATTATTCCTTGGAACATCATTCCTAAGGTCTCGAGCCACCTACAAACTACTTAAAACCACATAATGGAACCAACATCATGAATCATAGGCTAATGATACCTTAAAGAAATATGTGTGGTTGGTGGAGGATACCTTCTTAGCCTTGGATGACTATAATATTCCATTAGCTCCCATGCTTGAGGTCTCTTCTAGTGACCATGTCTAAGGCCCTAAGGATAAACAACCTATACTCCACTAACCATGTCTAAGGCCCTAAGGATAAAAAAAACCTATACTCCACTAACCATGTCTAAGGCCTTAAGGATACAAAACCTAGATATATAGTGTCAGTGATGCCCTTGCAAAGTCATGTGTGGTGTTTTGGGGCATTCTTTATGGCTTTCGATGCAATGATTTCTTCAAGGATAAACACATGATCTTCTTCCCTGGAACATCATTCCCAAGGCCCTAAGACATGTAAATACTACTCAAAACCATATAATGACACAAACATCCCCAATCATAATTCGATAATAATTTTAGGAGGCCATGTGCGCATAGTGGAGGAAACCTTCTTATCCCTAGATGGCTAGAAGATTATTTTAGGTATTGAAGTTCAAGTCTCCTCCCTTGGCCATGTCTAAGGCCACAAGTCCCTATGAATTGTCTATATATCACCATGGATTCTAATTCCAAATCATGTGTAGTGACTTGAGGCATTGTTAATGGTTCTCGATTCCTTAATGGTTTCTTTAGGGACAAAGGCAAGGTCTTATTCCACATAACATTATTCCCAAGGCCCTAAGACATGTACTTATTTCTCAAAACCACCTAATGCAACTGACATCCTCAATCATAGGTCAAAGATACCCTTGGGGGGTCATCTTTGATTGTTGGAGGAAACCTTCTTAACTATGGATGGCTAAAAGCATTCTTTATCTCCCAAGGTTCAGTTCTCCTCTATTGACCATGTCAAATGCTCCAAGGTCATAATACCTAGAAATAGAGTGCCATGGATACCCCTATGAAGTCATGTGTGGTGATTTGAGGAATCGTTCATGGTTTTGGGTGCCTCAAAACTAATTTTATAGATAAAGGCATGGTCTAGTCACAATGTCAAAGGCCATAACGCCACAAGACCTAGATACATAGTGCCATGGATACCCCTAAAAAGTCATGGATGGTGCTTTAAGGAATTGTTCATGGATTTGAATGCCTCAAGGGTTTATTTAGGTCCAAAGGCATGGTCTTATTGCTTGGAACATCATTCCTAGGGCCCTGAGACACCTACATACTACTCGAAACCACCTAATCACATTGACATCCTCAATCATATGTCAATGGTACTCTTAGGAGATCATGTGTGTTTGGTGGAGGCAACCGTCTTAGACCTAGATGAATGGAATATTCCTTAAGGGATCATGATTTAGGATTCCTCCATTGACCATGTCCAAGGCCTGATACCCACGATACCCTAAGAAGTCATGTGTGTTGTGTCGATGCATTGTTCATGGATCTGGATGCCTTAATGGTTTCTTTAGAGCCAAAATCATGGTATTATTCCCTAGAACATCATTCTCAAGGCCCTAAGACACCTACATAAGGCTCTTTATTTCCTCTAATGACTCCATTCAAGTCCTTGAGACCCTTCCCACTATGCAAAATCTCTTGATTGTGCCCATATCCAAATTTTATGCCAAAGATCCATTTTAAAGGGTGTATGCTATTATGGTTCATGGCCTTTATCATTTCCCATTACCTAAAGAATATTATCTGAGGGTATAATTCCCTCAATTTCTTCTCCAAGTATGATCTAAGACCCATCCCTAGTGCACAAAGTCACATAACTCCACCCATATCCCACTTTAAGGATAATGATCTCCTATAAAATGCATGTATTTTGGTTTGAGATATGGTCCTTGGTGCCTAGACATTTCATATAGGGCTTAAGGGTCCTATTTTACTCCCACACCCATTGTTATGGCCTTGAAACTCATCCCTACTATCCAAGGCATTACATGAGCCATCATACTCAACTTGGAGGCCAAACATCCCTTTTAAAGGGCTCATATGATGGTTTGAGTCCTTGTTCATGGTGTAAGAGCCCTAAAGATTCATTGAGAGCATAATTACCTGTTTTTGTCCCCTTACAATAGTCATGCTCCTAAAACACATATCTCATTTAAAAAACCTCATAAGAGAACTCAAATATGATTGAACGCCAAATATTGTCAATAGAAATACTTTGTAGTGGTTTGAGGTATCGATCATGACCTAAATGTATATTTTCTATTATTTTTCAAAATAAGCAATATTTTTTTGTATACACATAAAAAATAATGATACAATCATTTATATCTCTTCAATTCCTTTCCAACAAGCTAAAGAACTCTGAAAACTAATGCCTTGATAGAAAGTTATGGCCAAAATACTAAAGCATATTTTCATATTAAAAAAAGCATGCACACTTTTATTAGAACATGTGTGTGCATTCTTGTAAAAGAATTTGTGTGTTCTTGTGATTGTGCATGCATTCCCACGTGAGTGCGTTGGTGAAATCCCCATTGCTTCTTTTGAGGCCACCAACTTCGTGCGAGCATGCTCAAGCATTTCCACAATAAAATCAACACGATAATGCATATGCAACTATATTTAATCATAATCAACCATAGTGAACTTTATTCATGCATAGTCAACTAAATTCAAATACAATTAAATCATATTCAACCAAAGTCAATAATATAATAATTTATAAAGACCTTATAAAGAGTAGTCAACAACAAAATCTAATGTGAACTATAATGTCCACTTTTTCAACCATGAAATCAAACTTCTCAACTATAAAATGAACCATTTCAACCATGTCCACCATAAAATCAACTACACTAACGATAAAGTTAATCATCTTTATCATATATAGTAAATATTATCAATCATTTTGAATATATCAAATTTGACAATGTTCCATTAGTATTATGTAATTATAATAATTTAAATTAGGCCTAGTTAGACTAGTACGAAAACACATAAATGAAATACACCATAAAAATCCAAGAGAGAGTTGAAGAAAATGACTCTATTCATATGAACCATTACATGCAATGAGCTAAATTTTAGGAACTCTGACTTCATAATTTACATGTCCATCACATTCCCTTTTACATTTAATAAAAATACGGATTTATGAATTTTATGGAAAATGATGGTCCCCATCATTTCACCATGCTAAAGAAAAAAAAAGTTATGTTCATTGTACCAACTAATTTCCAATGCAAAGAAGGGTTTTGAGTGGTTTACGTGTAACCTTAGGTTTGTGGATGACCCATAACCAACATGGAAATGAAAATATGTTATCTTGTAATGTGTGAGGTACTTTACATGACCAATAAATTACATGGGAAAAAATTACAATAGGATTTAGTAAATCCAAAATTAAAAAAAAAAAGCATATGGAAAGATTATGATTTTTGGAGGAGACGACCTAATCGCTACACAGAGTTCACAGCGACCTACGTTTGCTAGGGCTTGGCCGCCACCCCCTGCCAGCCCGGCTCCTCTGCTCCGGTTGCTACATCGGCCAGGGTTCGACCGGTGCTCCTCTGCGTTTTCATGCAATGACGGCCGGCTACGCCAATGTAGTCCGCGCCTCCTGCTTGTCTCCAGCCAGGGATTCAATCCTGATCTCTAATGGGGGAAAGGCAGCATGCAGCCAACCTCCCTTGTTTTTTGAGGAAATACCGGCACCTTCTATTCTGATGGTTAAAGAATATTTGCTTGAAGCAAGGAATTTCGCAGAATAAGCTTTGGTTTGTCGCTTCAATGGGTTCTAGCCTCGCCTGGTTGCTCTCCATAAGTGGATCTCTGAGGTATGGAAACCCCTTGTTTCCGAGGAAATTTCTATTTATCCTTTTGCTCGAGGTTTTTGTTGTTGTGGATTTTGATTCTAATCATTACATGTCAGGCGATGTTGGTTATGGGACTTCACATGAGACTAATTTTCTCTCGCCTCTACCTATTTTTTTCTAAAAATCCCTCATCAAATCCTAGGGTTCAGTCATGCAATAGTGCTCGTTTTCAGAATGTTACTCTGTGACATCTCCATTGAATAGATTAGTATTTAATGAATAAATTGCCTCAAAAAGATTCTTCGTTATATAAAAAGAATTTCATAATACATAGTATTGATGAGGACCAATAATTAAACTGCATAATCATGCATTACGCGTCTTACCCCTTCTATAAATTGGGAGAGAAATAAAACATATTGCAAATGTAAAGGGTCTCCTAGTGCTTATAAGAGTCAAACATATTTCCAAAAAATACCTATACCATATGTGACATACCCCAATAACAAGTGAGTAATCTTTAGTGAAACTTTTGAAAAAAACTTTTCCTAATGAGTGCTTAACCTAATGAGTGCTTAACCGATAGGCTATCATCATAAAGACTTAAAGAGATAAAACATTTCAAGATTTTACAGGTTCCATCCCTTCTTCCGATTTCATCCATAGGAGTGATTAACGTAATAAAGAAGGAGAACATCTATTTTTTAACTTTTCAAAAGACATGCATTAACACAAACAACTTTCTCCTATGATGCAAAAGAATTTCCACAGCTAAAAATAATTAGTTTGTGTTACCCCATCTTGCTTACAATGACAACCAAATATACAAGCATCCCACGCACATAAACATATTCTTTTATGTCCAATCTTTAAGTGACCGACACTGATAGATGCTATTAACTAAACAACCAACTTAATCAAAATGACTTTGTATGTTTAAAGATACTTAAGGAGAAATATATCTAAAATTAGACAATAAGCCACCATAATCTCACAAGACAATACATAAAATAAACAACCAACCATCATAATCACACAAGACAAAATATAGGTGGTTCACCCACATATGGGCTACGTCCACAAGGCCGGGTCTCAACTTATATTATTCATCCAAATAAAAGTTTACATGTGCAACGCCACTGTTGCATTATCCAGAAATTCCGATCCATCCATATGTACCAAACATATCTCGCCCAAGTGTCAAGATAAGTGCGCCCAAATTTGAGGGTAACCAGGGAAAAATCAGTGAGGAAAACATTTAACAGTATAGAGATTTACTCACCCAACGATTGTGTTTCCTTTCGATCTACGCTACAAATTAAAGCTTAATAGCTATACACATGCTTCAGCCAATGCATTCCAGATATTAAAGATATGAGAAACCAGATTTAATGAGGATTGCTTACTATCAGCAGAATTCAGTCTAGCAATCGTCATAGACAGAAAATACAGAAATTACATAGAGATCGTAATCTCTTTCCCTTAAGCTACGCACCAGGTTACGCTTTCACTTCAAAAAAATAGAGATTTAAGATCCAGACCACAAGGATCGGTAATAGGCAACGATGTACATGCATTCAAGACAAAGACCAAGGGTTCTAGATTGCACATAGCGCATTCGACCACCACAAAGTAAACAAAAAACCCAACAACAGTGACCTGGAATAAGGCCACGCTGTACACGCAGACGAGGCAGAGGTTACATTTTCCCGAAATGCACTTAGTGCAATTTCACCAAAACAAAAACAATCTAAACTTATGGATACACAAATGGAGGGATCGGGCTTCCCCTGAGCCGTCCTCTCCCAACTACAACCCATAACCCTAACGATCTAGAGGGCATCATTCTTATAAAAAGAGGGGCACCGAAAACAGGTAGCAATCGACAGCCACGTAGTCCTTTTAAAAAAAAAGTGCATTGCTATTTTGTAGCAATCGACAGCGATCCGTGTTCATAAACAATGAAGGGTATTGATATTCAACAGCAATCGATAACGATCTAGCCATCTTAAAAAATGAATGACAGCGTTCCATAGTGAAGTACGGCCTCTACAGAGATCTTGTGTGTGTTCCTCTTATGGCGAACAACCTTAACAAGATGATTTTATCTTTCGAAGATATTTATAGTACACGCAAAATCAAAAGCTAATTACAAGGAAGATCATAAGGGACCATCTCTTGTTGAGATGCCATTCGTTTCACGGAATAAGAACTGAAAAACCCTGAAATCGAATCGGAAAGGATGCCTCTCTATCATATAATGTAAGTCTCCCTGCATGCATAATGCAGAGATTTGTTATCTATGCCTCTAATCGAAGGGGAGAAAGGCCTCTGTATCCTTTACAGCAATAAGAAGGAAACAAATAAATAATGCAGATCGTCCTTCAAATATAATTCAGTTTAAAAATAACTACTGCGATCGGACTTCTCTTTATAGAGTGGAGCCGTCCCTTCCCTGAAATCTAATAAAAATGAACACCGAAACTTGGGATCGAACTCTGCTAATAGAGTCGTCCCATACAGGAATAAATAAAAAATAGGATCGCATCCTACAGCTGTTCAGCCATGCGGGGTTGTACTATGGAGTAAAAATTTACTTACATAAAGAACCGGTAGAGAGCGACCCCGATTCAGTCCAGCAGGGAGATCATGGATCGATGCTGGTAGATGAGTTCTTACAGTATATACAGACTATGTTGGTGTAAGAACGTTTTTAGAATATTCTAGAGGAAACAAAAATTTGAAATGTATAACAGAGATTTCGTTTCCGTAGCTGTAAACCAAGTATCAGAGATTGAAGGCATTTATAGTCATCGGACGTATAATCAAACGTAGAGCAACAGAATGGAATACCTGGGTTTCGCATTTGATCAATCATGATAAAATGAAGCGGAGTATACAGATCCGATACCTGGATGTCGACCTAGTTCAACACAGAGAATTATCACCGCGCTTACCTCTTCGCATGGCTTCAATGATCTCCTTGATTCCTCAGATGTATCTTCCTCTTCGCAGAGCAGAACTTGCCTTCCCTCCCCTAACGCAGGAACTCTAATTCAAAATATATGCGACTACGGTTCGATTTCCTCCTTTCCCAACACCCCATCAAGGAAAACATTTATCAACGCTTCGTAGAGTTCCCTCCTGCGATTCCCCAGGATCACCTTCATATAACGAGAGTCTTTCCTTCCACCTACATGACAACTGGCGATAACTGAGGGACAAGTGGCGGTCTTTAACTTTAGATAGGAGACAAACTCCCTCATAGTTCTCAACGAGGTTTTCCCCACTACACAACTAACTACTCGTTTAGGCTTTGTGCGCTTGCCATTAAAGCAACTCAAGTGGGGGTTTGCACCGAATTCTCCATGCAGTTTTTCCCCATTAAAACAAATCAGCAAGTGGCGGTGGAAGAATCCCTCAACTCCAGCGACATGTCTTTCATACTTAATTAAAACAAGAAGTGGAGAGTTTAAGAATGAATGGGCCTTTTTTAACTCTTTAGGGTTTGAATTACTTCTCAATGTTAACTCACATCCGTTAAGTGAAAATATGCTTACCCGCTAGGTTACATAAAGGATGGTGAATTTCTCATTATAGAGATAGGTTAACAAGAATACATATATATAGAATAGTTGATTATCACATATACTATATATATATATATATATATATATATATATATTTAAAAGAACTTCTCTTGGCCTTGATTCTAAGTTTATAATTTTTACGAGTGATGAGTTAAACCTCATGAATCTCAAACCTTATTGATGGCCTTGGCCTTGAGTTCCTCACTAATGTCGCTTACACGATAACAATTACATTTATTAAAAATAACAAAATAAAGATTAAAATAGGCGATAAAGGAGGGATATCACATACTCTTAGGAAACCCCGTCAGAAAGGTAGAAAGGGGATGGGTGATGCTATTGATCCTACTGTGGAGACTGTTTCTGTAACTGATCGTATTTTGTCTAGTCTTGGGAATGATGAGGAACATCCTTCGATCGAGATCATTGACACTTCTAGGGTTTCTATGTCTATTTCTTCGGGTGGTGGTTTGGTGGATTCTGATATTGGGGGCCTTAGAGCAATTTCCCCCTGCAATTTGGGTTCCTAATGTCTTTTTGTACTTTGAATATCCACGAGTTGGGGTTGACTGTGCAAGCTAGGGTCCTATACAACCTCATTGCTACTGCTCGCCCTACTATTTTACTTTTGCAAGAAACTATGTGTGTTGATCATTTGGCTATTTCGAAGGTTGCTAGTATCCTTCTCGGGTGGGAGATATCGGCTATCAGTTCAAATGGCATGTCTGGAGGGTTACTGGCAGCATGGGATCCTCGGTTCTATTCATTTTAAGTGTATAAGACTCGGTGGGGTCTTCTGTTGGAAGGGTTTTGTAAATTGAATGACTTGCATCTCAATATATTGAATTGCTATGCTCCATATAAGGACTATGAGGAGTTCTGGATGGGTTTGCAGTCATCCAGGATATTATTGATGGAGAATATCATGGTGGTGGGGGATCTGAACTTTACCAGATTTGCTCAAGATATTTGGGTTGTTAAAGCCAAGATGGACGTACTTTCTGACTTCTTTAATGAATTTCTATTAAATAATAATTTAATTGATGTTGTCAGAGGGGTGAACACTCCCACCTGGACTAATGGCCGAAGCGGACAGGAAGGGATCCATAAGAGATTAGATAAATTTTTGGTTCATGAATCACTGCTTTACTCAGTTGGTAAATACAAAACTTGGGTGGGGAAGAACAAGATCTCTGACCACTGGCCGATTTTCTTCCAAATTGATGACTGTGTTCATATGCAAAAATTCCCCTTTAAATTTGATTGCTCATGGTTGAGCCATGATGAATTTGTGCATTATGCTAAGGAGGGATGGCTGAAACTTTATAACAATAGTGAGCTTAATCTGGTGGACAATTTCTGTCAGAAATTGCAAAAATTTAAGCAAATTGTTACTCGCTGGATTCATATGAGGAAGCAAATGGATAGGCAGCAGCTTTTGTTGGTTGAGGATCAATTGCAGGATCTTTACAATCGTAATTTGGTAAGGCCTTTGGACTATTTGAAATTTGATTTACTTAAAAAACTGGAGGTGGAGAAGGCTGATATAATTCTCAGGGAAGAGAAGGAATGGAGAATGAAGAGCAGAGCTCTTTGGGTTAATTTTGGGGACAACAATACAAGGTTTTTTCACTCATTTGCATCGACTAGAAGAAATAATAACTCCATCTGGAAGATATCAGATGATTCGGGGATTGAAGTCTCTGGTCAACATGAGCTACAGGATTTGGCACTGAAACATTTCAGCAAAATTTATTCAGTGGACCCTACTTGTGATCTTGATTCACAGTTCCAAGTTATTAAAAATTATCCAAGATTCTTTGATAATGACTCGGCTGAGGAATTATGTCGAGAAGTTACTTTGGATGACGTGGAGAGGACTTTGAAACTTTTTGCTAAGGAAAAAATCCCAAGGCCGGATGGCTGGACTGTTGAATTATTTTTACATTTCTTCGATATAATGGGGGAAGAGATTGTCAGGATGTTGGAGTTCACCCAGATGGAGGGTGTTAGGAACCCATGTCTTTACTTTGTTAGTATATTGTTGCTAGACGCATATGCTTTGTAAGTTGTCCCGTAGTATTTTTTGATTGATAGTTTGTGTTATTGTTGTTGGCGCATATGCTTTGTAAGTCACCCATAGTATTGTTGATCCATAGTTGGTAGTGGCCCATGGTTTTGACCCATAGTATTGGCGCCTAGACTTAGTATATAAATGTGTGTTGAGACCTATGAAGGCACCGTGAAATTATTTGTATTGAGCTTGCTCAAAGGAAGTTGCCCCCTCGAAGTGGCCTATGATCAATATAAAAGTGATTCTGAGTTCTATCATTTCTACTATTTCGCATATTCTTATTAATTAATTGTTGCAAGTGCTTCACATCTGCTATCAGAGCACTTTCTTGGGCTCGCTGGGTGAAATTTTTGTCAAATTTTTTTTCGCATCTATTGCAGGTTCAGATTTGGGAATAATCCCTATCCGCTTAATTGTGGGAAGTACTTGGGAATAAGCCCTAAAACTGATTGTGAGGAGTACCACAGGAACCCCGAAGTAGCTGGCCCATTGAGAGGACCTTCCAGTGAAAAGGGCAACGACCCCTACTTGATTGACTAGTTCCCACCCATGAGGTAAACCAAGAGCTGTCGTTTGTGGCAAAGTGGTTATCAGTTTTACCTGAGCCATGGAGTGAGGGGTACTGCCCCAATAAGCAAGCCGTCAGACAGCATTGGTGGTCGATTGAAACCCTTAAACTGTTAGGAAGCCGCACACACCTGGGATCCATATCTATTTTCAGCTGAACTGTTGTCGATCACTGCTGTGCCATTTCAGATCCAGCCGTTCAGATCCATTCTAAAAGTCGTTCCAGATCTAGTCATTTTCAATCCATTCGACGCCGTTTCAGATCCCTCTATTTCTGCTCACTTCCGGGTCGTTGCAGATCTATCTGTTTCAAATCCCTTCCAAGCTGTAGCCGCTCCAGTTTGAAAAAAAAAAAGAGGTTTTTTCTCCATATTTCCCTTGTTTTCACTCTATTTCCCTTGAAATTTTCGGGGAACCCCTGTAATCCCATTCTGCATATTTCATTCCTGAGGACCCTATCCCCAATTCCACTTCCCAAAGCCCGAAATCCCACATTTATCTATTTTTAGGGTTTCCCATAACTTCCTCAGATTTCACCCAATCACCTTCAAATTTTACCATGGAGTTCCTTTCGGAATTCTACTTCTTTGTCCCCCTCTACCAAATTTTCCCATTCTTTCACCCCGCTTCTGAAATCCTCATTTTTTGCTTCCCTGTTTATTCGATAGTGTCCAAAACCTAGTCAAACCCCAATTACCCTTGAGATTTTTTTCCAAATCCAGATTTTCCTTTACCGAAGCAGTTTTTGTTTTTGTTTTTCTACCCAGTCAACCAAAAAAAAAAAAAAACTAAACTCCTGGTTATGGTTGTCACCCGCGCATGAGTAAAAACCATGGAATAAGCACTTGCAGTCATCGAAGCCAAACTTTAGGATTTGGATGAAAAATTTCTCGGCCTCCATCTTGAACATTCAACTATGAACAACAAACGACAGTCCGATTATTCATCAGACAATGGGTTCTCTTCTTCCAGCAGTTTTCGTGGTTCGAAGCTTGATTTTCCTCGCCTCAATGGTACTGATCCAACTAGATGGATCTATCGTGCAGAATAGTATTTCAGTCTACATAATACTTTTGATGTCAACAAAGTTTTGCTTGCATCCTTTCATTTAGAACAGGAAGCTCTTCAATGGTACCATTGGTACATCAAGGCTCATGAAGAGCCCAAATGGCCAGAATTTTGCCAGCTCCTTTTGCATTGATTTGGTCCTAGTGCTTTTGATTACTTCACAGGAGCCCTAACTAAAATTCGCCAAATTGGCACTATGAGAGAGTATCAAACCGAATTTGAGAAACTATCCAACCACACTGAAGGATTGTCTGATGACTTTTAGCGGAGTTGTTTTATCAGTGGTCTAAAGGATGCCATCCGCTCTGAGGTCAAAATGTTATGTCCCAACACAATGATGGAAGCCCTAGGGTTGGCTAAGTTGGCAGAAGACAAGATTGCAGCCCAACAGCGCTCCAAACCCACTTTTGTTCCCTTTCGAAATATGGGTTCTCAACGACCACCCATACCGTAGGCTCCTCGACCAACTCCTATCAAGCATTTTTCGGAAACAGAGATGCAAGCATGCAGAGAAAAGGGGCTTTGCTATAATTGTGATGAGAAATTCACTCAGGGACATAGATGTGTTCAGCAAAAGCTCTATCTCTTGGAGGTGGATTCTCCGGCTACCTCTAAAATTGGTGACGAAGATCCAGAAACAATGGATGCTCAGGTTGACATTCAGGAACCGCCTATTGACCCTCCGTCTCAGGATGACCAACCAGAGATGTCTCTCCATGCTTTAGCTGGAATCACCACCCCCCAAACAATGCGGGTCAGGGGTTACTTCAAGAAGCTTCCTCTTACAATACTCATTGATTCTGGTAGCACTCATAATTTCATTGACCCTCGGATCGCCAAACAAGCTGATTGTTTTATCCATCCTTGCTCCAACTTTGAAGTCATGGTTGCCAATGGGGGCACCTTACCTTGCAAAGGGAAGTGTTGAAATGTGCGTATCTCTATGGGAGATTATACCTTGCGCTCTAACATGTTTTCCTTCACCTTAGGCAGATGTGATGTGGCTTTGGGCGCTCAATGGCTACGCACACTTGGCCCTATCTTATGGGATTTTGCTGAACTTTGGATGCATTTTTCCCTCAATGGACAAAAACACACATTGACAGGATTACAATCAAGGTCTCTCAGCATCATCATTTCACATCGCATGGAAAAAATCCTCAAGAAGAATTCACATGGTGTCATCGCTTAGATCCATTCCATTCATATGCAACCATTAGCGGTCTCCACTACTCCTTTGGATCTACAACAAATTCTGGATCGATATACAGGTGTCTTTGCTGAACCAGTGGGATTTCCATCTTAAAGGCTAGAAGAACATCATATCCAACTCCTTCCTGGCAGTGTTCCTCCCAACATCAGGCCCTATCGCTACCCATTTCACCAAAAACCAGAGATTGAAATGCTTGTTCGGGACTTATTGAAGCAAGGTATTATTCGCGCAAGCATTAGTTCCTTTTCTTCTCCAGTTCTTCTTGTCCACAAAAAAGATGGGTCATGGTGCCTCTGCATTGACTTTTGAGCACTTAATCACCTCACCATCAAGGATAAGTTTCCAATTCCTGTTGTTGATGAGCTTCTTGATGAGCTTCATGGGGCTCAATTTTTCTCCAAGTTGGATCTTTGTTTTCGGTATCATCAAATTCGGGTTCATGAGGATGATATCCTTAAAACAGCTTTCCGCACACATGATGACCATTATGAGTTTTTGGTCATGCCCTTTGGCCTCACTAATGCTCCTTCCACATTCTAGGCCTTAATGAATCAAATATTTCGGCCCTACTTGCAGAAATTCATTATGGTATTCTTTGATGATATCCTCATCTACAGTACAACATGGGATGAACATCTCTAGCATCTGGATCTTGTCATGCAACTTTTCTTTGACCATCATCTCCACGCCAAGCAATCTAAATGTGTTTTTGGAAAGAAGGAAGTTGAGTATCTCGGGCACATTATCTCAGCACAAGGGGTTCGCGTGGATCCTGCCAAAATCGATGCCATGAACAATTGGCCGCATCCTCAGACACTCAAGAGCCTTCATGGTTTTTTGGGTTTGACTAGCTACTACCACAAGTTTGTCAAGGATTATGGGAAGATTGCAGCTCCATTAACTGCTCTATTGAAAAAGGATGCTTTTACATGGACACATGTTGCTCAGTGTGCATTTGACAAACTAAAACAAGCTATGTGTACTACACCTGTTCTAGTTATGCCCAATTTTTCCAAGCCCTTCACTATTGAGAGTGATGCTTGCGGAAATGGACTTGGTGCTGTTCTCCTTCAAGATGAACACCCCATTGCATTCACCAGCAAAGCCCTTTCAGGTAAGAATTTAGCTGCCTCTACATATGAGAAGGAAATGATGGCTATTTTGCATGCAGTACAGAAGTGGCGACCATACCTATTAGGGAATCATTTCTGCATCAAGACTAATCACTAGAGTCTGAAATATTTCTTGGAACAGCGTGTCTCCTCCCCAGCACAACAGAAATGGGTTAGCAAACTCATGGTTTATGACTATGAGATCACTCACAAGAAGGGTAAAGACAATATTGTGGCAGATGCTCTTTCTCACACATTTGATGCCCAAGGTTCTCTTTCAGCTATTTCTATGCCTGTTCCAAATTGGTTGCAATCTGTTCAACAAGGTTATGTCAATGACTCTTCCTTATCTCAAATCATCCAATGCTTGACCAACAACCCTTCTGCTGTACCACATTACTCTTGGGATGGTGCTTCTATGAGATACAAGGGTTGTCTGGTGCTTCCCCATAGCAAAGATCTTCAACAGGTTGTCTTCTATGAACTCCATGCTTCTCCGTCGGCAGAGCACTCTGGGTTCCTCAAAACCTATGAACAGGCATGGTGTAACTTCTTTTGGCAGGGCATGAAAAGGACAATTCAATAGAGGGTGGCTGAATGTGATACCTGCCAGCGCAATAAGGGTGAAACAACACTCCTTCCAGGATTGCTTGAACCCTTTCCCATACCTACACAGATTTGGACAGATATTTCTATGGATTTCATTGAAGGGCTCCCTAAATCTAGGGGAAAGACAGTGATTCTCATTGTGGTTGATCGCCTCTCCAAATATAGTCATTTTTGTGCTCTCATCCATCCCTATACAGCCTCCTCAGTTGCTCAAATTTTCCTGGACTAGATCTTTTGTCTTCATGGCATCCCTTCTTCTATTGTCTTGGATCGTGATGTGACTTTCACTAGTCATTTTTGGACAGAACTATTTCACCACACTGGCACCAAATTGAAGATGAGTTCAGCGTATCACCCACAAACAAATGGTCAGACTGAAATTATCAATAAATGCTTGGAAAATTATCTTCGTTGCTTCACCTCTGAACAACAACATCAGTGGGAAAAGTGGCTCCCTCTCGCTGAATGGTGGTACAATACCTCTTACCACACTGCCTCTAAAATGACCCCATATGAAGCAGTCTATGGTTAGGAACCTCCAGTTCTTCTTCCATACACCCCCAACAATTCACCAGTTCAGGAAGTTGACACGGTCCTTCGAAACCATGATCAGATTCTTCACATTTTGCTGGACAATCTTCACATGGCAAGAAATCGAATGAAGCAACAAGCTAATCAACACCGTTTTGAGCACACTTTTCAAGTAGGCGATATGGTTTTTCTTCATCTCCAACTGTACAAGCAATCCTCCCTGAAACTCAAAGGGTGTCATAAGCTCGCTCCAAAGTTCTATGGGCCATATTGGATTATGCAGAAGATTGGGTCCATTGCTTATAAATTGGAACTTCCTCCTTCTTCCCGCATTCATCCAGTATTTCATGTCTCTTGTCTGAAGAAAGTTCTTGGCACCAACATCAGTGGACAAACTATTTTACCCGAACTGGATAATGAAGGATCCATCCTTTTGGAGCCGGAGGCCATCCTCAATCGATGCACTCGTCAGCTTCGCTCTCACTCTATCACAGAGGTCTTAATTCAGTGGCACGACATGCAACCAGAGGATGCTACATGGAAACCACTCCTTCAGATTCAACAACAATTTCCACATCTAAAGCTTTGAGGACAAAGCCTTTTTTAAGGGGGAGGGGATGTTAGGAACCCATGTCTTTACTTTGTTAGTATATTGTTGTTGGATGCATATGCTTTGTAAGTTGTCTCGTATTATTTGTTGATCAAAAGTTTGTGTTATTGTTGTTGGCGCATATGCTTTGTAAGTCGCCCGTAGTATTGTTGATCCATAGTTTGTAGTGGCCCATGGTTTTGACCCATAGTATTGGCACCTAGACTTAGTATATAAGTGTGTGTTGAGACCTATGAAGGCACCGTGAATTTATTTGTATTGAGCTTGCTCAAAGGAGGTTGCCCCCTCGAAGTGGCCTGTGATCAATATAAAAGTGATTCTAAGTTCTATCATTTCTGCTATTTCGCATATTCTTATTAATTAATTATTGCAGGTGCTTCATAGAGGGCTATATGTCTGGGGCATTAAACTCTACATTTTTAACCTTAATCCCTAAAGTGAATGACCCGAAGCATTTTGGTGATTTTAGGCCGATTGCCTTATGCAATTTGGTTTATAAGATTGTTTCTAAGATCATTGCTGGGAGGCTTAAGCTGGTTCTCTCAAAGTACATTTTAGAGGAACAGTTTGGCTTTTTACAGCATAGACAAATACATGATGCAGTGGGTATTACACAGGAAGTCTTACATTCAGTTAAATGTAAGAAGAAAAAAGCTACTTTTTATTAAAATGGACTTAGAGAAAGCATATGATAGAGTTAACTGGGATTTTCTCTGGTTAGTTCTGATTCCAATAGGTGTCCCGGCTTTGGCTATCAGATGGATTATGACTTGTGTGGACACTACTAATATTGCAGTACTTGTGAATGGGGCACCTACACCATTTTTTAGCTATTCCAGGGGCATTCGCCAAGGATGTTCACTTTCTCCACTACTATTTCTCTTGGTGATAGAAGGGTTGAGCAGATTGATTATTCAAGCTAAGAATGAGGGTAAAATTATTGGTATTAAAATAGCCAAGGATTTCTACATCACACATGTTCTATTTGTGGATGATGTACTTTTAGATAGCTTAGATACACTTTCAGAATGGAGACACTTCTAGGAGATTATCTCTATATTCTGCAAGGCCTCTGGAATGTGTGTTAGTTTGAAAATATCTTGCTTTTTTGGTAATCTTATAGATGAGGACCAGATTCTGGAAGTTCAGACCTTGTTGCCTTATAAATTTTGCTGTATCAATGATGGTTTTGGCTATCTCGGATTCCATCTCAAGCCTAATGGATATTTAATAAAAGATTGGGAGTGTCTAATTAAAAAGTTTGAGAACAGGATATCCAACTGGACGTATCGGCTGCTTTCGATTGGTGGCAAATTAACCTTGGTGAAGTCTGTGTTGATGGGAACTCCGATGTATTGGTTCTCGTTATTGCCCATTCCCTGTTCGGTGATTAATTCTCTGAGAAGGTTAATGTTTAACTTCTTATGGATGGGAGGTTTCAATAAGAACAGCCTGGTGATGATTGGTTGGGAGAAAATTTCATTACCTTTGTAGGCTGGAGCTTGGGGTATTAAAGATTTGACTGTGTTTAGTGAAGCGTTGAGATTGAAGAGTTTGTGGTGTGCTGTTTTCGGCAACACACTGTGGTCGAAACTCATTCATCATAAGTATATCAAGATGGAGGTCTCACATTGGCTCAGGTCGCCAGCTAAGAAAGTGAGAAGCATCTCACCTATCTGGAATGGATTTATGAAAGTTTATAAATGGTTGGCTTTTGAATTATGCTGGAAAGTTGGCTGTGGGGAGGAAGTTGCTATCAGCGTTGATCCCATAGTGGGGATGAAAGATTCTTATTGTTTATCTTCTAATCTGTTATATAAACTCAAAGCTGCTGGGCACTATACCCTGAGTTCTATTGGAAATATTTGTAATACAGGTTATTGTTCTTCAGATGTTGATCTCCAGTTATCCCCAGATATTGTCGTGGATTGGCAGCACTATATATATAATCTTAATGTTGTTGGTATCCGTCTCAATTCAGACGCTGATAAAGTGGTTTGGGGAGGGAATGAAGCCACTGGGACTATTATAGCAAGCTCGGCCTACAGCTGTATGATTAAAAGGAGATGTATTTATCCTAATCAATGGTGGTATGGTAAAATTTGGCAATGGCATTTACCACTTAAACTGAAATGTTTCTTTTGGTTTGTTCTTCAGGAAAGGTTGAAAACTTGGGAGAACCTTTTATTAATGGGGTGGGTTGGTCCTAGTCAGTGCATATTGTGTAGATGCAATTTGGAAACTTCTTGGCATCTATTTATGGAGTGTTCATTTACCTTGGCACTTTGGGAGCAAATATATCAGAACTTGGACATAAAGGCTAGATGGGGTGGTCTAAATATTGCTAATTCTCTGCAACAATGGAGATTGGAGTGTAAATATCATAAGATCCTTCCTATTTTTATACGCTAGGTGATCTGAGGGATTAGGAACAAGGCAATATTTGAGGACACCAGACCACATCTGGAAAATTTACCCAATTCTGTTATCAGTCACTATTTGAATTTTCAAAAGGAGGAGAAGCCCAGGATTCATAGGAACATTGGGCAGTTTAATTTTGTGGTTACTGATCTAGTTCTTTTTTTTTATGGTGCTGTTAATTTGGGGGAGTGTGGGGTTGGGGGTCTTATTTTCCTCAATCAGGAGCATTACTTCACACTAAAGATGAAATGTGGTCGAGGGTACCAACATGAAAGCAGAACTTTTGGCTTTATGGAGCGTTGCAAAAGTGGCCAATTGTTTTGGGTTGTTGAATGTGAATATTTTTGGCGACTCTCATGTGACCATAAAGTGGGCTAAGGGGGAGTTTGATCTTAATGTATTGAATTTGGCAGCATGGTGTGATAGAACAAAGTTGGAACTCCATAAGCTGGGGATGGTTACATTGGAACATATTTTTAGAGAACATAATGTGCAGGCTGACCTACTCTCTAAACAGGCTTTGGATGGTGAAGAGGCATACTTAGTTTGGGAATAAATATTGGAGAATCAACGAATTGACTCCGGCAGCTATTACTTCTTTGGTTGATCTTGATGATTATGTGAAAGATACTTATTTATCTGTTTTTGTACTATTTTTGAAGTTTTCTGATTTGCCAAGGACATTCTATGTCTATTTTTTGCTTTATCTGTATATTTTGTGATTTCTGAAATACTCTCTGATGAGGGAGGTCGAATATTGGATAGTAGAAATACTGCAATCATATACTATTTGATTCAAGTTTGAATATCATTAGTATGCTTTTTTTCGAGGGAAAAAAAAATATACTCTATCATAATTTATAATAATTAATAATCATGTGGATAACCCAATAACAAGTCTTTATGGATTCTATAATGTTCAAAGTTGAAGCTTTAACAAAATAAGACATTTTCATTTATAGTCAAATAAAGCGTTTTCATTATAAAGTTAAATAAATAATTTGCATGTCCTAAAAAGATAGATACGTGTCTTTTTTTATAAAAAAAATATTTTATGGAAAGATCCTTTATATTTTGGGCGATAAATCACCAAATTTTTTTAATAATTAATATTAATAATTACACTAATATGTGTTTATTCGTCCCTGCTAAGGCAAGGATTATAGCAATGGGTTAATTGTCAAAACTAAGTTGACTTTTGATTAATTTTATCAATTTAATAGTAGTTTTATAATGTTATGCAAAAAATACTTATTAATTTTAATTTTTTTAAATAATAAAATGTATTTTCAAATTTTCAAATTATAAAATATTGTTTTCTTATTGGTTGCAAGGTTTGATTTGACAAATTACTTCTGGTTGGAGGTGACAATTATTTTTAAAAAAATTATTTAAAAATATTTTATTTAAAAAAAATCTCAAATTGACACATAATCATAAATAGTACACTTAATAACTTTTTTCTGGGTTCGAGGTTCATATTGGGTGTTGAGCTATAACATTTATTTAGTGGAGTGGCTTTCAAAATCTTCGATACACTAGCTTCATTTAATACACTGCATTTCAAAACATTTAATATGTATTGGCTTCATTGTACAGCTATGCTATAACATTTATGATATCAATCAGGTTGATGCTATAGCTAGCTCCATTCCATGCTACTATTCTATGTCTGAATCAAGATATGCATCATACACTAAACCTATGATCTGAACAACAGTCGAGTTAATGTATCACTATTTATTTGGGTCGCAACAATAATGTACTATTACAACCTTATTAATAGCCACGACTCTAATTACGATACATAGTGAGGATCAATACACTTTATCCTTAGCTTTATATTATTATGCACGTTTAAACCTCGACATATGTTAACTAACTTGAGTGGTTAGATTAAGCAGGTGACCACTAGTATTACATGGCCTGGTATTATTAAGTAGCCGCGTGATACTTAGCCAGTCGTCTATGAATCAGGAACTCTTATTAAATAGTAAGGAGTATAACTAAGTAATAAACCACATGCTGACTCTTTCCCTAGTTCTACTGGAATACGTACACGTCACTAGTTTGCTATGGATAGTCTAGCTTATTCACCGTACAGCCTTAGTATAAGTTAAGCATTTCTCCATTTTTTATCATATACTCGATAAGATTCATGATACGAGCTAGCCAAGTAATCAATATTTGCCTAATAAAATAATAGTAAATGGATAAATCCCCTTGAATAGACAGGCTAAGTAGCGTTGGGAAAACCAATCAGCTTTTACTATAACTGTGCTCTTTTCCAATTTTCTTGGGTCTCGGGCTTTAGTCATCCCTTTATTGAATGATCGTTGGTGTATCCCAACAGGATTCCCTAATAAGCACAACCCTAGTGAAAAAAACACAGTGGCTGTAATCCATAGAGAATTCCATATAAATGGTTCTTTTTTTTCTTTTGTGCTTATATTTCTTCTAGAGAAGAAGTATTTTCACATATTTACCATTATCAACAATTAATCTCCTGTTGTGTATGCACCGTGTAGGGTTATGACTCATTTACCATTTTCAGCAATTCATCTTCTATTGTGCATTGTAGGATTATGACTCGTTTACCATTTTCAACAATTCATCTGTGTAGGTTTCTGACTCCTTAGCTTCTTGGTAAGAAAACTTATTTTTTGAGGCTATTGAACTAAGGGTGTGTTGAAGAATACTCGTATGATAATTATTTAGCAAGTCCATGCATAAGGGAATAGAGAATTTTTTTTATGTGTTCCTGATATGTTAGTTAGTCCCTGGGACTCTGGTTCATTGCATGGACTCTTGGATTTTAAGAAGGTTTCGTATACACCCTTGGTAGGGTCCTCAGCAACTGGCATAGTGCCATTGGATGAGGTGTATTGAGCTTCTGCCGAGAAACTGATCCTTTGTGCTTCTGGTTTGGTTGGAGGACCAATCTTAGCATGAGCTGGGAAGTCCCAGCACTTGAGAAACAATTTGGAACAAGCCATAGGATGTCGATTAAGGCCCTATTGAATCAGTTCTATAGCTCCCCAGTCTCACCAGTATATTGTTGCGATAGCCAGAGTTATCCCACTTCCCATTGCAACTTAATGACCGTAAGCTTCTCCAAGTTTCGAGCAATCTCTCTAGAATACCCTTGGGCACCCCCGTAACCCCCTCCCTAAGATTCTTTTTTCTTTTGAATTCCATGTTGTGCTCGCTCATCAATCAAAATTTCGGGGCTCGGCAACATCTCCTTTTCTGGGAGTGCAAGGAAATTTCTTAGTAGACTAAGTACCACCATCAGTAACAAGTGGTTAAGCAGTATCTCCATTGGTGAATAAGCAACGGATTCAGTTGGTTTAGCAACAACAGATCCAATTGTCATTGTTAGCAAGTAGCATATTTAGTTTCACCAATTTCTTACATTTCCATTGAAATTGTGTAGTTATCAAGTTTGAGTTAGAATTTGACTTGAAAGGGTACAAAATTGACTAAGTTCCACATGGAAAAAAAATTACTACCGAAAAGAATTAGGAATATACATCATACAAATATTTCAAATTTTAGAAAATCAAAATTGATAATTATAATCACAATCTCCACAAAATCAGAATGTAAAATATATTTTAGTTTATTTCTCAATTAAAATTGAAAATCAAAACTGATATTTATAACTGCAAGCTCCACAAAATCGGATTGTAAAATATGTTTTAGTTTATTTCTCAACTAAAACAGAATGCAAACATTAATTTTATAGGATGTAAAATTAAAAGAGAAAATCCACAAAAGGACTAAAAATACTCACTCAAACCAAAATATTTTCTATCTCAAAGGATATCAAACTTGTAAAATCAAAATATTTTCTATCTCAAAGGATATCAAACTTGTAAACAGTTAAGAACTCATCGATAAATATGCAAAGATGAAAAAAATAAAATATTTACAACCTTTTCTTTCTTATAATTACATCATATTTATGCTATTTCAATATTTTTTTATATTTTTCTTTCAATTCTCAGCAAAGTTCCATGTTTTGATATATCATAATGGAATTACACTAACCAAATATGATGATCTTCAAGGAAGAATATTCACCTATGTACCCATAATTTGCAATTGTTTGGAAATTGGAAATTAAGTTTTACTTTCCCTCCATTGTTCCCAACTTCCCTTTGTTCTAATTTCCTGTTTTTTTTTGTTAAATGAGATAAACACATCCATTTGTATAAATTATGGTAGATTTCGGCATAAATTAGGAATTTATGCAAAAATTATGGTGGATTTTGACATAAACTAGGAATTATTGCAAATATTTGTGGCAAATTAGGAAATACTGCATATCTTAAATTTCTTGTTCAAAAAACAGCAAGCCAATATTTGTAGACTATACCGAATCTAAATTGGGTGAATTGAGAGCCGAATGGAATCTAATTTCCTAGTTCTTCAACCCAATTTGGCCCAATCAAACCTAATTTTTGAATTTGCGAATTATTAAGCCCAATTCTGCCGAATTTGGAAACTATGTTTTGAACCCGTTAACCTGCAGCGATATAGGTCAAACCTTGTATTACAATAGAGTGCCCATGCAAACAAAAAAAATGACTTCTGCTTGCCACCATGAAACGTTGATTCCTAGCTTATCAAAGGAAAGCTACCAAGCCAACCAACAACACTCCGGGTAGGTGCAATGGTTTGGTTTTGTGGCTTGTTTAATATTAATAGGAATAGACTAGGTCTGTTACTAAGTAAATAATGTGTTACGAATGAATATCACTGAATGAACACAGATTTCTGCCCACATTAGAGAAATTTTGAGGTCAAAAAATGGCCTCAAAACAAAGAAAATGTACTATAAAATACAACCAATCACATTCTAGTAGATGACATCATCCCCCTTGGTGATGTGGCATTACATGAGTTAAGAATGCTTATTTGTCAAATTTTCTATGGTGGATGAAAACACATAGTTAACCAAGGTAGTGGTGTAAGTACTTTTAAGTCATAAAGTAAAATACTCATAATGATAGTTTTTTCATAAAATAATATTATTGTCATTTTCAAGTAAAGTACTCATAATGAATGTCTTTTCACACTTTCTCATAAAATAATATTATTGTCATTTTCAAGTGAAGTACTCTTAATTCATAAAGAAAGTCCTTTCACATTTTTTTATAAAATAATATATTATCATCTTTATGTTTTTAATTTTAAATTATATATTCACTCCATTCTATTTAATAACATAATGTCAAACTACAAAAAAATAATAATAGATTTAATAAATAATAATAATAATGCAATGTGGATTATAATAATATTATTGACATTTTACATGTAAATAAATTCTCAATTAAATTACATTATTAAATTCATGAGAAAAGTACTAAATATAAAAAGTCAACATAAAATTAAAAAAATTGTTCTTAAAAATGTTTTTTATTATTTAATTTCATTTGCAAGTTCAAGACAAATAAATGTTAAAGGACAATAAATTTTTGGGAATTTATAATGAATCTTAGTCACATCAATGTAGACTTATTTTATTAATTTTATTTCTAGTGAATTTTGAAAAGTAACTCAACCATGGTTATTTATATTGTGCATAGAAAATAGTGTGGGAGGTGACTTGTCATATATACCTACCCCATAAAACCCCCAATTGATAATATTTTAGTATATCTCATATTTTTGTAATACATCTCTTAGGAGGCCATTTTTTGACCTCAAAATATCTCTAATGAACTAGACCTATTGATCTACTTGCTTCCCACCTAAACTAAGCCCTATCAGTATTTGATCTATTGACGAAAGGCCATCATTTATAATTTACACTAATTTTGATGGATGACCATATGATATAGCCCAAAAAACCATATATTAGCTTTATTCTTGATAGCATGCATACATAAATATCAAAATTTGAAATGCTCAATTTATATTCTATCATTGCACGTATTGTAGGGTGTGCTCTCATATGGAAAGCTTGTGATAATAAAGAAACAAATTTTATTACTTGTATACTGGCACGGAAGTGGAAGAGCTCATGTTGGTATCGTAATACCAAACACAACTATCCGAAGACTTCTAGCAACAACAGATCAGTATACACTTGGAACAATTGCTCCGATTGTAACATCTACAAAGAAATTAGGCACAATGTGTGTTTGAAATCAGAGATGCTTGAAATCATGGCTACTTAGAAAAGGACAAGGCAACTGTAAGACTATTTCTACCCATTCATATTTGTAAATATTATCTTCTCTGTTTTTATTCCTACTATAAATAACAAAAAATAACTTTAACATATCTCTGTTTTTAAAATTTAGATACATTTATATTCAACGTTTGAGGCAGAGTTCAATGCGATTGAACAAGAATTATAAAAATTAAGCGGGGATAACGTATAATCATTAACACAATCATAATCAAATATTTATAATGATTAATTGTTTTTATTCATAGGTCAATAAAACAAAAAAAACATAATCCTAAGGTAGGGACTAGCTGCTTTGCAGCTATTGTACTTGTTACATTAAAAGGTGTTTATATCTTTGAATTTGGGATGGAATACCATCTATGCTTTTTCTAGATTGAAGGAGGATGCAACAAGTGTACTCCACGTGCACTCTCCAGATTGTTTTTATGGTGGTCGTTCAAAATTCAAAATAAATAATTATAGAAAAAAGAAATATAAAAAATCATTGATAGTTGATGCATGGATAACTCGTAGCTTAGGCATGGATACCAGGTAGTGATAGACAACCCACTTAACTACATAATGTAGGTGATTATAATTAGGCATGGAGAGAAGTAATAACGGATGTGATACTAGCCTTGTCACAATGATCCTAATTTATACTAGCATAGCCACTTAATTTGTGGCGAGTGAACATGGATAGGTCACAAGTTAAGTGCCATGAACAAGTTATATGTTACTTGTTCTCTATGTTTAGTTGTAATCACATGTCTATGTATCAGTTACCTATTACATCGTTTAGTTAAATGGGTTGTTATCCATAAACCAACTACCAGTTATTTTTTATATTTTGAATTTTCAACAACGCCCATAAAATAAATCTCGAGAGTACACTTGTCCCCTCCTCCTTCAATCTAGGAAAATCATAAATGTTATTCCACCCTAAATTCTAAGATATAAACACCTCTCAATGTAAAGATATCTTAAAATGTACTAGCACAACCACTTAACTTGTGGCTGGTGAGCCATAGGTCACAAGTTAAAGCCACGAACAAGTTACTTGTTCTCCATGTGTATTTATACAAACTACATGTTATACATGCATCAACTACGAGTTATCCATGCATCATTCATCTATCAACTACTAGTTATCCATGCATAGCTACCAGTTATTTTTTGATATTCTTTTTCTTTATAATTGTTTATTTAGAATTTGGAACGAATGCCATAAAATCAATTTGGACAATACACTTGTCTCACTTTGTTCAATCTAGGAAAACCATAGGCTCTATTCCACCCCAAATTCTAAGGTACCAACATAGATCCATCTTAAAAGGGGATCTACGAACCGCTGAGAAGATTAAATCTCTCAGAGGCGCAAACCTTTTTTTAGACTAGAAATGTTGAGGAAGTGTGTAATGCAACGTTTATGGTTTGAATTTACCTAATTTGTGTAGTTTTATATATATGCTATTATAAATATTTTAAATCCAATTTGACCTGACATGTTATTTTTTTATAATATTTTATCATTTTTTATAAAGGATTTAGCTTAGGATGAGCATAGAAGGAGTTACACATCTCCCCCTATTAGATTGTAGAATGAGCCTCTTATACCCAATAAACAACACCTATGAGGATAATAAACAATAAATTTGTTATGATCCTAATTTTTAAGATATCTTAAAATGAATAAAACAATAAATTTAATTAAGATATAATCATAATATGTGAAAATGCTCTTTACTTCTTGTTCAATTATCCATTGTATATATTTAATTGTACTTTGTTGTTTAATTCTATTTAACATATTTTTTTGTTAATTTTATTTTCTCTAAAACAATATTTAAACCTCCTAAAAAACACTGTTGTAATTTTCAAAAATTGATTTTATTTCCCACATTTAGTGAGCTCTTATCTTTTTTTGTTTACTCCAATCTCCTTACCAGGAGTATTCCAATTTAATATATGAAATAATAAAAATAGTCACACAGCCCGTAATTGATTAAAATAACTGATTAACGAATTTAAACCACTAATGATGTAGCGTTTTTAAACGATTTTGGATGGAAATATTTTAAGAACCTAATTTTGAAGAAACATTAAATGAATCCTTTGCGCGTGATAAGGGGTACTTAAATAGCTTTGGTATTTTGGTGAGCGGTTTTTTTGGCAAGGTATAGTTCTATCCTTTTTTTTGTATATTATTTGGAATTTTGATGATCTGAGTCGTCTTAAAATGGGCCAAAATCCTTGGGCACAGTTACATAGCAGAGTTCCACAGTAAATCAAATAAACTAGTTTTTATAACCAAATCTAAGGAACAAATCGCCAAAAAAACGGAACGATTTGAGTGCCCCTCATCCCACGCCATCGAACGGGTGTCAGTTCATATTCTCCACTTTTGGTTCGAGATGGACCTGAAGTGATTGTTTTGACCGTGTGGGAATTCTTACTCTCTTAACGGAACTTACCCAACTCACGGATTTCCTCAAATCATTTGGATTACGGTCGTGAGCTACGAACGCGGGAAGAAGTTACGAGAGCCGGGGAGAGGAGAAGTTTTTTCAGCAGAAGTTACGAGCGCGGCGGGGGAGTACCTGCACACATTACGATAATCTCGCCCAGAACTAATGCTTGCGGGATGCGAACCTCTTTCTCAGGAGCTACGAACGCAGGAAGGAGGGAGCTACACACGCGGGACTCGGGAGAAAGAGGAATTACGAAAACGGCGGGGCACCTGAGAAGATGACGAACATAATATTACTCGGCAATTGAGGAATTACGAAAACGGCGGGGCACCTGAGCAGATGACGAACATAATATTACTCGGCAATTGATGCTTGGGATTGTGAACGTGCTGAACGAACGTGTTGAGAGGAGAGTTTATATTTTAGAATTTGGGGTTGATTACTATTTATGTTTTTTTAGGTTAAAGAAGAATGGGATAAATGTATTATTTAAATTGATTTTATAGGTATTATTCAGTTCAAAATTTGAAATAAACAATTACAAAACAGAAATTTCTCTTTACTAAATAAAATAACATGTAGTTGAGGCATAGAGAACAGGTGATTATAACTATGCATGAAGAAGAAGTAACAGATAACTTGTTTCATGGTATTTAATTTGTGACCTATCAATATTCACCAACAAAAAGTTAAATAATTATACTAATTAATAAATTTAATTTTAAAAAATTAACTATATTTACTGTATTGATTCCCAAACTTCCCACTTCCTCTCCAACTTCCAGTTATTGCAGGGCTTCACAAAATAACATGAACGGGTCTCCAACTTCCAGTTATTGCAGGGCTTCACAAAATAACATGAACGGGTTGAACAGCTTGTTACCTTTACCTTTTGTGTTGGCATTTTCCTTTATAAATATACTGTTTCCGTGTAGTTCATGGAATCAATCACATATATCAAAACAAATTCGTGTAGGAAAGATATTTATGTAGATTTTTTGTTCGTTGTTGTGCCCGGCGGGAGACTTTAAAGCCTAAATGAGATTAAATGACGAAGTCAAATACCATGATGAAAATGACTTATTATGTCTAAATTACTATTATTCATTCATTATGAATATATAGTTAATGTGTAGATATCATATATATTAGAAAATATTTTAAGACCTCTTTTTAAGAGTGACACTATATTTAAGTACAATATTAGAATTCTTAAAAAATATTCTACTTAGCATTTTATATTTTAAAAAGTAAATTTATTGAAATTGCTATTACATTAAAATCACCCTGAACATAAAGTGAAAGAAATAATTTTATAAATCTTAGACATGGAAAAGTATCTTTATAAATATTAAATATATATGTTAAATATGGAAATTCTTCCATATATTAAACAAGATGTTTGTATAAAATACATATACTCTAATTAGGGTATTATTATCAAAATAATATAAAATAAGAAAGTATTAGATTATAAGTATGCCATTCAATAAAAGAAATAGAAATTTAAAAGAGAAAACAAATGTTTGTTATGTGCGATCGCGCTATGCATTAGTTTGACCGTACACGTGCAATTTTTCCATGCCCAAAGTCAAACTTAGGAAACACATCGGATATTAAATATTAATCGATATTTATTTAAATCCCGACTGCTGGAAGCCTCGTGACGTTATGTCTCGTTACCCTGCATTGAATATCAGTTAGCCTCCGCACATGGAGGGAAAAAACGCCCTCGAGGGTGCCCCTGAGCTCAATTTTTGTGCATTTTCAGCAGATCCACCTACAGCCTGGGTTTGCCTTCAGGCACCGATGCTCTCTGACGAAATTTGACAGCTATAGTACAAAATTGACAGGTGGCGAGAGCTTACAGGCAATTGCAGGCTCAGCCTGCTCAGTCCAGGTTTACCTGCCCCGCCTCCGCCTCCGCTTTCCTATTGCATGTGCGCGAAGGAGAGTTTTTAGCCCAGCTGATGTCACGTAAGGGCGCCCCCGAGGCGCCCTTTTTACCTCCATGTGCGGAGGCTAAGTGTCATATCCAGTGGATGTGGTGGCATCACATGGTAACAGGTGTATGTGTTGTCTTGTCAACAAGTAGGCATTTAATACTGTGGGTTTAATGCATTTCCTTAGTTTCATTTGGCATTCGTCGAGGGTGTTGAAACCGGCAAAGGCAGGTTCAGCTCTGTTTGTTTGGCCATGTCGAGGTGGGCTGGGCCACGTTGGTGTGTTTAGCCTGGCCATGCTCCGGTGGTTCCTTGTTATTGTCCAGTCGATTGCCCGTTTTTTTGTCTAGTCGTTCTCGGGGCGTGGTATGAATTTTTGTGGTTCTTGAATTGGCGTTCGTCTGGTGTGCATTTCGTTGCAAGGTGCATTCGTTCCATTTTCGGGTGCTTATTTCTTTGTCTCCGAACCTGGGTTCTGGTGTATAGAGATTTGTCTTTAACCTTTGCTTGTTTGTC
Source organism: Larix kaempferi (assembly GCA_027924585.1). Taxonomy (NCBI): domain Eukaryota; kingdom Viridiplantae; phylum Streptophyta; class Pinopsida; order Pinales; family Pinaceae; genus Larix; species Larix kaempferi. Next base: position 9,883,478 of record BSBM01000589.1, on the reverse strand, counting down.
TGTGGTGGTTCCCTGGCGTCAGACTGCATTGAACGTCTACTTCGTATGTTGTGAATGTGGTGGCATGACATGGTAACTGTTGTATTGGTTGTGTCGTCGACCTATGAGCATTGAAGTTGCTGGTGTTAGTGAATTTATGGTTCAAGTTGATTTTAGGCTTATCTAGGGTGGATTTACTTAGTTTCATTTGTTGTTCATCTCGGTTGTGGATGATCAGGAAGGCGTACTACGGTTGTTGTTTGTTTGGTTATTGTTTTCTGGCCCCGTCAATGTTTTTCTTGTCGTTTTTGGGTGCTTGTTTGTCTCGGGACTTCCATGAATCGTTCAACATTGGAAATTTTGTGCACGTACGGTAGGACTAATGCATATGGGCGGGCTCTACATGTCACTGATGGGAGCCTGGGTTGTGGTGTCTAAGCTCTGCATTTAACCTTCCGTTGTTTCTCTGCATCATAGTGTGTCTAAGGTGGTGTCTGAGATGTATTTTCTGTTTTTTACGAGCGATCAACATTCAATGGGCTGGTATTAATGTTTATAGTGTGTTTTTCCTCTTTGTATGGTTACCTTGGGGTGGTTTTTGCTGTTGATGTTGTGGTGGGCCTCGTTGGTCCCTATTTGTCAGGTATATTCGGCTCTGCTCTGCTGGATTGCTGGATATAGAGGTGGAGACCAACTGTTTTGGACGTTGAGAAGCATTGTGCAATGAACATAGAGAAAGAGCGATAATGTTTAGGTAAGCTCTCAGCCAGGGTTCGTTTTAAGGTTTCTATTTGCGGGTGAATGATTATTGGTTCCAATGTTGGGTTGTAGTTCACAACTCTGTCGTTGCTAGTTGTAAATTATACTCTTCCTGTCCACATTAGTACAAAATATTGTAGAGTGGCTTAGAAAATATTGACATAAGAACTACTTCAAACATGTTACATGTCAATGACTCCATCGACATTCTTCCAAAAGAATACATACAATAACAGATTGTGGTTGTGGTAATTAGATCTAAATGTTATCCTTTTGTTTATTAGATTATACACTATTCAAAGATACAATTTAACTGATAAAATAATACTCATGTCTGGAACGAGCATATAATATTTGATCAATTGAAATTCAATCCTACAATTATCACTATGTATGTATTCTTCGATAGGTTTCTACCAGCAGTTGGTCCCGAGAAACTGGTAAAGATCTGAACTACTGTCATTTCTGCTACATTCTTTAAATCTACCTCCAAAATGCCCCATGAAGTCTATTATTCTTCTTTGTTTATATGTCTTTGCTTCATTGATTTTCTCATAATCCTCTACTATATTGATAACTCATAAAATATATTTTTGAATTGCTTCAAATGGATAATATGGCATTCTTCTTGGTGGAATTATGTTTGATTCATATTACATACAGTCCATAAATGCCTTCTTCCTACATTTATCCAGAGATTTACACTTGGAATGGATTGGAGTGTTACTGTCTATATACATTTGTGTAACTCTACATTGTGACCTAAACATTATTTTACTTGTTCCAGGAAATCTGCACACGTCATGATTAACTTCCGCCTGAATGCAAGAAAAAATAAGCAGAGAGTTGTTCACTAGAAGCATTTGAATCCATTTTTTGGCTCGGTTTCTCTTTTACTCCCTGCAAAATTACCTCTTGCTGACAGTTGCATCTCTACCAACTAATGGATAGATATGCATGCACTTCTCCATTTTATTTCAGCAAGCCTACTTCAGAGTCATAAACATTCTCAAATTTATGAATTGCTGGGCAACAAGGCCTTTTTATCAAAGTATATTTGGACAATTCAACAATACTAGTATTTAAGTGTAATTTTGCCAATGTAAATCCAATTTATATATTATCCTTGTTTTCAGATATGGATAAATTTTACTACCAATAATTACAATAGGATCGAAATACAGGAATATAAACCATTTTTTTGTTTATTCACGCCACCACCACGTAATTCATTTGCCTCGCAAACTCTAGTCTGAAGACTCTGTCACAAAGGAAGAAATATTGGCCAACCAATATAACCATAAAGTCTCACAACTGTAGCTTAGGCCATTCTGTGAATATTACCAATCCCCTTTTTTTCTCCCTCTTTTATTGTTATATAGTTTTGGGGTTGAGTAGGCAATTCTATAATCTAACGTCGCTTCTCCTCGAATCTTGAAGGTTTAATACGTATATAGTCATCCCTAATAGTATAGTGAATAATACTCCAACACAATCCTCCCATTGCATAAATCTTCTTATAAGTGCACGGCTTCTACAATACTAGTATTTAAGTGTAATTTTTCCAATGTAAACCTGAGATGGAATCGGCATTAAAACTTGGTCACTAAGGAGATTATTGTTTCCAACTTACATTATTTCACGTGAAATGTACATAGGCAGGACTTACATTTTCTATGAACACTAATTTATAACACCTTTTCTCTTCTCTATATGCAACTTTTCTATTTATCACTATTCTATTTGCATCTTTTCCATTTATCGTTATGTAGTGACATTTCTACCACGTGGCTTTTGTTAAAATTATCATTTAAAATAAAAATAGTTATTAAGATGGTTAGGGTTCCCTTCTTGGAAGAAACCGAACCATGTCATCTCTCAAAAAAATAGAGGGAAACCTCCATAAGGAGTCTTGTTCATTTATTAAGAAGGGGAGCTAAACCATATCCGGGGAAGAGAGATCAGAGATTAAGAGGGGGAGACACCTATTGTTTGATATCATGTATTGAGGAGAAAAGGGAAGGATATGTCTCTATGTAACAAAGGGAGGACCTTCCAGGGGATATTATGGTTCAAGCAACGAGGAGGGAAAATTCCAAGAAGGAAGTCGTCTTCATCCAACGTTCAGAGATAAGAATCTATCCTCTTAATCTTTATATTGATAGTGTCTTAACTAAAAAAATGTTTTCACTAGCATGAGAAGGTTGTGCCAATCCGTTTTTCATTTATTTTATCTTGCGTTGCAAAAGAGGGCGGACGCCTATGAAAATCACTCCCTATTGTTGAGATCTATGTGTTAAAGTTTGGATACAGTCAAGGATGGAACACAAATGGGCATAGTCCCAAAGTGTCTTAGTCAAACTAACCAACTAATCACTCAACTAATTAATGCACTCTTAAATTACAATTCTTAACACTCTGCACTTGTAGGTTAATTCATGCATTGGTATTGTGCTGTATAAATGGGTGGGCGGTCTTTAGAGAGGGTTCAGAGAGGGTCTAACCCATCATTCCTTTTACAGTGCAATGGTAATATATATTTCATTGGAACGTGTCATGGGGAAATCCTCAGGTACTTCCCGGGGCCTAACCCGATGGGGACATCGAGTGAGTCCCTTGCATAGCCACCCGAGGATTTGATCCCAAGACTTTCTGCTTGCGATTACAACACTCAATTACTTGAGATAACCCACCGAGCTATATATATATATATATATATATATTATTTGCAATAAAAATAGAGCGACTGATAGAAGAGCCAACTCCATTCATATTCATATTATTGACATAGTGTTTTACCTTGCAAGCAGGACCGGTCCCTGTAAATGGCATCGACACCATCCATTCCCTTGTATAGTGTTTTATTTCCAGGGTATAAATATTATTTGTGTTCGATTGTTATAAAATCCAGAAGGGCGACCTTCTATCTATTATATAATTTTACATTTAACTCTAATTGTTGAAGCTAGAGGAGATGCATAGAGATGTACATTTTAGAGGGGTGAATCCCCATTAAACAGTTCATAATTATTTGCAATCCGAGTTTATAAATCGGTTGGGAAGTCTATGTAAAATATTGACCCCTGGATCCTTGACACTTACTATGTTAGGTTAAGAGCCAAGTGCCCTCTTAAGGAATTCTACTTTGAAACGATTGCTAGGTAAGACGAGCGAGATTCCTTGAAGATTCGAGCCCTTGTATTTGAATTGTTTAATGTGTAATTGCATTATTTGTTGTTATATTACTGTAAAGTAAAAGGCGTCAATGACTCTTAAAGTTTAGAACGGCTAACGGATAGCTCTTTACTTTTTCGATGCATTATGATTATCTATAAGCAAAAATCTAATTATCATGAGTGGTTGCGCTTAAATGATTGAGATGCCACGTTGATAAAATTAGTACAAGATTCCTTCTGAGTCTTGTTCTAATGGATTTATTGTCCAGTTCATGGGTGACTTCTTGGCAAAAATACTATATGTTGGATACAGTGTCTAGAGTTGACTGGAACATTACAACCACACATTCACTCGTCGGGATAAATATTTAATGTATGTTCTTTTTATTTGACTATTTGATTATGTTGGATACGAATTCTTATTTTTATTAATATGGTCGCGGTTGATGGGTTAATGGAGATCACATGTTGAATGTTAAAAAATGATATTGTAAAATCTTGTATTGGGAATTGTATATCCATACAAACTGCATAAATATTCTTGAAATATTATGTTAGACGTAGTTATTAAATGGGTAGATAATCATGCAATAAATATCTGATTAAGGTACATGCTTATAAGAATGGTGCATTTTATCAACGTAATCTCTTACTAATGTTAATGTTAGATAGCAGGAGTGAACTACTAAAAGGTTTGAAAGTGTCCTTAAAGGATGTTGAGATTCTAGTATTCTTACCATGAGTACGAATGCACAACCATTTATTATGTTTATAAAAGGTTTGAAAGTGTCCTTAAAGGATGTTGATATTCTAGTATTCTTACCATGAGTACGAATGCACAACTATTTATTATGTTTATTGAATTGTTAGACTAAGATATGACAACATATAAGGAATGTAAATCATTACGTCATTACAGTTCTAATTTGTTATTTAAAGTGTTCTTTATGTTTAGTTGCTTCAAGGACATTAATCTAACATCACTATGAATGATTGAGGGATGTTAATATGTCTTGAATGGAGTTTTTGTAATTGATTACATATATAAAATAAGATATTAACCAAGGTTTAGTGAGCAACCAAAAATAAAGTTCACATTTTTGTTGTATACTTGGAAGATTGAGACCTAAGTTAAAGAAGTGGTAGGTTTTTACTATCACTAATTGACTTATTGATCAAGCATGAATGTGATTTAATTGTTCTACTTAAGTTGCATACGAAGGAAACGGTTCACAATGAGTACCTATTATTTACATGAAGATAAGTGTAAGGATTTTTATTATATGTTCTTTATATTTAATCTTCGTAACAAATGTATTAACTTGTTAATGGGGCTAACACATCACCACTCTTATAGGTATCTTGACTATAAGTTAAAAGGAAAATTTTTATGCCCCGCACCTTGATTGGCTAATGAGGGTATTGGGTATGTTACAAATGGCACTAGAGTAGAGTGACAACACTAGGGCCTATTGGACCTATGTGCGTGCTGGTAAGTTGTGTATTTCACAAATCATTGACTAATTTAGATGCATGGTTGCTTGCACAATTTGCTTACTATGTTATGGATGTCCATTAAAAAGTATGCCAAATGCATGAAGTTTCATAATTGATTATGAAATTCTATAAGATGAGAAATGGAATGAAAGAGCTTCATGTGATATGAAAAGTGCATTTTAATAAAGCTTGAATTTTGTATTTTCTTTTATGATTGCATAGTTATGTCCTATTATAATTTATGGCATAGTATTGTTCTATCAAAGTTGAGTATGTTGCAATCTCAAGAAGAGACACGCTCATATATTTAGTATGAAAAAAATTTGTATGAAACTCTTGGACTAGTGGTTTAAAATGGATTTGTAATAAACATCGTTAATGAAATAATGATTAGGGGAGTTATATCTCTCTTACTTGATTTATTTAATGGCTATTCAAGTTTAGTTATCATTTATAATGTTATGTGGAACTGTAGTAGGACTAAGCACTAACTTAAAAGGAATTCTTAAGAAAATAGAACAATTTTAAATCCACAATTATTTTCTCCTTAGCTATCCACATTCATGTTGCATAGAAATGTTCATGAATTTTTTTAGCACCAAGGAATGAAGATGAGTATTCTTTTCTCCCTAGCTATCCACATTCATGTTGCATAGAAATGTTCATAAAGTTCTTTAGCACCAAGGAATGAAGATGAGTATACTCATGAAATTAGTAAGATGTCGTTATTAATCATAGAATGGTTTTTGTTTAATATAACATACACCTATGCACTTATGGCTCTGGATGCTTGTCAACACATAATGTTAATTTTAAGGTCATGAATGATATGCTTGTCTTATTGTATGTGTTAGAAAAAGAGATTTAATGACAACACAAAAGTAGGTACGATTTGAAATAAAATTGATTGCATTCATGTTAAATAAATTATATAAACATTCATTATTGTATAGATATGATCATGATTTTTTAAGTATAAGGAAATACATGCAAATATAAATGAGTATATTTATGATATTGGTGAGATGTAGTTATTAATGATGAAAAAAACACTGTAATGCAATGCATATAGGCATACTTACAGAAATAGATGTTTATAATATTTTATGGTTGACGCATGTTGTTAATGTTGAACACAACTTTGATAAATAACATATGTGCTTGTTTTCTTGTGGTGGATTGGAGGAAAGGAAACCACTAAAACTTGGCCTTATTTCCATAGGTTGAGGAAGATTAATTTGTCTGCACATGAAAATACTTTTTATCAATTTGAATTTGATAAGTTTAAATGGAAAATGACATGGTTGTTCCCTCCTATGTGTTCGAGGAAGTGATATTGACTACAACACTACAGGTATGATTTCAAATACAATTTATTGTATTTATGATCAAGAAGTTAAGTACATATTTTAATGTTTATCCATGGTATCCTATGTTTTTTTTTTCCCAAGAAAAAAGCATAATTTTATTTCAGCAGAGGTGAACAAAATTACATTCTGTATATGCATTACAATTATGCATGCGGATACCAACTTAACAAGTGGCGGTATTGAAACTGTAGTATCTTCTTTACATCAGTCATGTGTGATCATATAATCACCGATTAAAAAAAACCAAAAAATAAATAAGTTCCATAGTGTCTGATTTAGTCAATCGGCTCCTCGAGCCTCATGAAACTCATTCAAAAAATAAATAAACAAAAATAGTAAGCCCTGTCATGATCAAGTGAGATAATTAGTTTCCTGTACAAAAAGGAAATCAGTGATATTCTTTCTCAATTTCATTGTATTTCCATTTCATCAACAAATGGTCGATGATAGTATTCATAAAGTGTCCCCTCACAAAACTCCTTTATCTTCCACACCCCCATTGCTAGGACCCTGCCAGCTTTAGAAGCCTTATCCGCCTCCTTGTTATTCTCCCTGTAAATATGTCTGCAAGAAAAATGTATGAATGAGTGTTGTAGCTCGCGAATGTCCTATAGAATGTTAGCAAGTCTAAGATCTTTGCATTGTTGAATACCAAGTGACCAGTTAGTAACATTCGTAGAATCACCAAAAACATTAATACTCTGACAACCAATCTCAATGGCAAACATGAGGAGGAGTTTGAAACTCATAAGCTCTGCATAATTATTCCCGCCACCCCCCAGGCCCTAGAACAGGTGAAAGTAGTGGGAGATAGAGAGATGTAAAATAGCCCCTTTCTTGCACACATTTTCCTGTGCAGATCCATCATAGAATCCCCATGGGATGGTTCGGTCAACGTCCACCTCCATAACCACTCTCTGTTTTGCAACTCTAATATGTTGTGGGAAAGCAGTTAGAAAGCCACATATGAGTGTGGCAAAAATAGCAGGAGTACATGGTTTATCAGAAAAAAGAAGGTTGTTCCGTGCCAGCCAAATCCCCCAAGACACCATCAATGGTAAAGCTTTTACAGATTTTCCAATTGGATCATTGTACCACTGAGCCCAAGCTTGTAGTAGTGAATCGCCACCCCAATTATACTGTGAATGTGTAATTAAGGAGCATTCTGCCGAAACTTGTATCGTGAAGGGACAGTGTAAAAATAAGTGTAAACAGGTCTCCTCGGCCGCTTTGCATAAAATACACCATCCTGGTCCCACCCGATTCTTTCTCTATAAAAATTCCCAAGTAGGAATTGAGTTCTCAAGAACATTCCACATAAATAATCTTTGTTTCATGGGACAATTTAGTTTCTAGAGTGGCTTCCACCACCAAACCAGAGCACGGGGATTGACAAGATAACTTATGCTGATATACCCATTCTGTCACGTCCCCATTTTGACCCCCTTTTTGCATTAAATCGTAAATGATGTAAATATTGTTATTTAATCATGGTGAGGAGCTCAAGGCCAAGGCCCCACCATTGATTTAGCGTTTTATGTATCGACAATTAAAAATAGATGCCTATGGTTCTTGTGCCAGATAGGCACAATGTAAATTAAGACAACATGTAAATACGAATTTTAATGAAAAACCCACAACTAGCTATGCAATGCAACAAAGAGATGGGGGCATGATTATATAAGGAATAGGGAGGGAAATTATTCAAACCCTTGAGCCAATGGTGATAAGCCAGATGTCAATGAATAAACCCTCAACTACCCATTCTGACTTATGCACCCAATCATTTAATTCTTCTAGAAATTGGTCGAGGCAGTTAATGCCTTGGGAATGAAGAGGCATGGCAGCCAATTTCATGCATGGGCAAGCCATCAACCTGGAAAAATGTACTATTGCTTCTCGGGCTAGAAAACACCCACGAAATGGTGCCCAAAGCCATTCTGAACCTAGAGTCTTTCCTCCCTCACGCAGTCTGAGCTAGCTGGGCTTTCCCCATCACGTTTTTTACCAATTTCCTGCATTTTTCCATAGCTGGGAGCTCGTTTTTGTGTTGCACAGTGGCTAAGAGAAAGGGAGTCACGTTTTGGGGGTTTATAGAGGTCATTTTTTCCCCTGAAATGCAGAAAAACGTTTTCTGAAAACGAATTTGCTCTCCCGGGGTTTATTCCCCATCTACCAGTTCGTTTTGGTTGCCCACGTTTTTCAGCACTTGTGTTTTGTTGTAGGGTGCATCCCTGTGTTGGTTGGAAATTATGAGTAATAATTAGGAGTGGAAGTGGACCAGAATTGGCTTGATAAACCTAGTGAGGAGGTAACCTCTCAAGAGTATCAAAAGGGCTGGTTGTTCTTCTATGCACACCTTGAAGAACACTAGAATGGAATGTATGGCCTGAGGGACTATGTATTAGTGAAGGGAATACTTCCTTGTGCCAGGTATGTAGGTATTGTGGGGACCAAGCTAGATAGATCTTGCGGAGGGTGACCATATCTCTATGGATGATCCCACTAGCTTAGAAATTCTTCCTTCCATTGCCTAACAGCCTGATAAACCCAACTGTAGCTTGGCTTGGTTGATTTGGTGTATCTTTGAGCTATGTGTGAGTCGGTTGTTCCCTAATTCCTTGTAGAGATCATGCCCAGGTCGGGGGTGGCAGTGTGTTGAGATATTGATGATCACAACTGGCCTATGGTTGGGTGGAACATTGCAGTTGCATAGCCAGTTGCTTGGGACTTAGTTATAAGATAAGTATTCTCTTGTGTTAACTTTGCAATTATTTATTTGATGAATATCTTGAATGTATGATGGATGTGTAATTGAAATTACTTCCGTTGTGTTTTCTTATAATTATACATTTCCATATGTCTTTTTATATTATGTGAATGCTTATTTAATAAGTTCATGGGAATAGATGCCCGGTTTTAGCATCACAATCCTCTCCATCGCACTGGTAGGATGGGAGGGGACGTGACAGAATGGTATCAGAGCCATAGGCTACAGCATTGGACCTCTATGGGCCAAATCTAATTACAGTTACATGGGAAGGTCCCTTCATAATCACCACAGGTATCAGCATCGGGCCTAAAATGGCTAAGTTGAATAAAATTATAAAGGTAAGATCACCTCCTGCTGAGCAGCAGTCATCACTGAAAGAAGGAAAGATTTCAAATTTTCCTAAGAGTTTTTGAAAATTTTGTCTAAGTGTTCGGCGTCGAAAGGAAATTTTCGGAAGAACTCCGCAAGTTGTTCCGTAACAGTGGAAGAACTTGCCGAGTTGGCCCGAAACGGCAAAAATTTTCTAAGTGTTTGGCGTCGAAAGAAAATTTTCGGAAGAACTCCAGGAATTGGTCCGCAATAGCGGAAGAACTCCATGAGTTGGTCTGCAACAGCGGAAGAACTCGCCGAGTTTGCTCGAAACGGAAAAAAATTTCTAAGTGTTCGGCGTCAAAAGGAAATTTTCGGAAGAAATCCACGAGTTGGTCCGCAACAGCGGAAGAACTCGCCGAGTTGGCTCGAAATGGAAAAAAATTTCTAAGTGTTCAGCGTCGAAAGGAAATTTTCGGAAGAACTCCGCGAGTTGGTCCGCAACAGTGGAAGAACTCACCGAGTTGGCCTGAAACGACAAAATTTTTCTAAAGTGTTCGGCGTCGAAAGGAAATTTTTGGAAGAACTCCGCGAGTTGGTCCACAACAGCGGAAGAACTCGCTGAGTTGGCCCGAAACGGTAAAATTTTTCTAAGTGTTCGGCGTTGAAAGGAAACTGTTAGAAGAACTCCGTGAGTTGGTCCACAACAGTGGAAGAACTCACCAAGTTGCCTCGAAACAATAAAAAAATTTCTAAGTGTTCGGCATCAAAGGGAAATTTCGGAAGAACTCCACGAGTTGGCCCGAAATTGCGGAAGAACTTGGCAAGTTGGCACGCAATGGCGGAAGGACTCAGTGAACTCAGCGAGTTGCTCCGCAACAGGGTGGAAGAACTAGATGAGTTGCTCCAAAATAAGAAACTTCGGCTATTTTTCAGGGAGATTTTCAGGTGCCGAAAATGGAAAAATTGCCATGGGACTTATGCGCCCCCTTGACCCCCATCGTCCTGTAATGTCCCCATTCAAATAAGTGCATAGTAAGACAATCCCATCAATCCTACTAGTTTCCTAGGTTGGATGGGCACATGTGGGATGGTAATAAGGAAGCTAATAAATGATATTTAGACATTAGAGGGGTTCAAGCATTTAATAAATATGGTGAATAAATAAATTCAAGATAAATTCTAAGTGGCAAGCAGTTTTGGAGACATATGGAGGTGGTGGGACCCACACTAGCTTGATTTTTCATAATACATGGTATCTCTCTTTTGCAAATTCGAATTAATGGGAATGTGAAAACTCTTGGGTGAGTTGGTAAGTCATAACACATTTCATTGAGAATCTTAGGTCGAATTGGGAAGGATTGGTAACCTCCATGGAAGATAAAGAGTCAAAGTAGAAGTTTGTGGACACTTGGGCTAGATTCCCTAGCCCCTATGACACCAATGATAGAGCATCTATGACAACTATGACAAATTGCAGACCTGACCTCTGACATCTGACCACTATGACATGTCAGCACCAAAAATAGGCTCAAAGAAGGCGAATTTGGGAGTTGGAGAAGCCAAAGAGACTCAAAATCGAATTTGGGAGAAGATGGAAGGTTGGAACTAGGAGAGAAGTGGCAAATGTGGAATATTTCCTAAATGGAAATCTATTGAATCTATTGAGAGGATTTCGACCCTTAGAAGGCTAATGTTGGTTATAAAATGTAGAAATGAAGAATGATAATGGCTTTTGATGATTTGAGAAAAATTGCATTTGTGAAGAGAGAGCTAGTGGATGACTAGTTTCTTGCCTTAGCCAATTTCAAGGGTGAAAGATTCCCATCCAAGTTGGTGTTTGGAGAGGCCACTCAGGTCTTTCATGGTGCTTTAATGGAGTTTGTATTTGCAGGTAGCAGCTACAGGAAGTTTTATGGTTTGGTTTAGTGCAGCACTTTCTCTCCACCGTTTCCAGTTTTGAAGGCATATTCATGCTCCTTGAGGGAGGGCGTTTTTGGTGAGCACTTGTGCTTCTTGAGAGAGATTCTCATTATATATTTTTGATTGTAATAGCTTCATATCCTTTTTTATTAATATTCAGAAAGTCTCAGGTCGAAATACTCACTGGTTTTATGCAAAACTATTGATTAATGAGCAAACAATGTCCATTTCCCCAATGCATTGATGTATGACACTATAATGTTGATTATTTCGAATGGATGGATGATTCTCTGATATATTTGTGATCAATATATTGCCATGGATGTCTTCTACAAGTTTCATGTACTGTACTTGAGCATTTGAAGCATTTTTACTCAGTTTAGTTGTATTGGGAGGTGAAATAGTGCCATTTCCCCAAGGGTCGAATTGGGGGTTTTTGCTGTTGAACGTGAGAGAGTTAGAACAGTAGTAAAAATCAATTAATGGTGCATATGAGACCTTAATAACATACTTAACACATTATATACCTCTGTTCATAAATTTGTGGGAGTTTGGAGGCATTTGGAAGGCCATTTTCAGTGTTACCCGGGGGGGATTTGATGCACAAATTACTAGTCAAAATTACCTATATTGATCAGAATACAAATCAAGTTTGCAGAAGTATTTGGAGGGACATAAAACATCCTTGAACCTGATATTAAAGTCTAAATACCATTCATACACTCCTACAGAAGATTTGGGAGCATTTGGGTTGATCTGGAGGTCAAAACAGTTAAACTAGTCAAAGGTCGAAATGGGGGAAAAAGTGGAAAAATTGGCATTTTAATAGAATTTTGAAAAAGGGTCATTACACGTCCCCCTCATATGTCGTTGATTGTGAGAAAATTCTATGATTTGACGAATTGTCAATATAATATTTTTCCACATGCATGAAAGTAATTTATGAATTTCTGAGAATATAATGCAGCTAACAATTGTGTTGATGAACACATTTTGCAGAATCACAGTTACATCAGGGAAGCACTCTAGATAGTATAGTTGGAAAGTTTTGGATCTTGGTTGGGCCAAGAAAATCAGCATCATGGATGATGCACAGGATCCCTATGAGCCTGAGACAGATGCCATGGGGGAGAACATACATGTTGAAAATGCTGAAAACAGAATCTAATGGGAGAAGAAATCAAGATAATCCTCCAGGTATTGCAGCCACCATGAGAAGCCTAAGGGTGGAGTTGCAAAGCTATAGAGAAGACAATGAAAGGATGATTAAAGCTCAGGAAGAACAAAATTAGTTGAATGCAGCCATGTTGCAGAGTTTGACAGACATCCAAAGGCAAATAAACTCTGGGCATCAGACATCAAATCCAGAAAGGGGTGGGAGTAGTTCTAGAAGGAATTCCCGTAAGAGGGCCAGTAGCTCAAGAAGAGTTTCTACAGACATAACATATACTCCAGAAATATCTTCTAATGAATCATCTGACTCTGAAGAATCCATTGAGGGTTCAATCTCTTCATCTCGCAGGAGTAAGAGGAAGAAACACTACAAGAACAATTCACATGGGGAATTTAAGAAGCCGAAACCTCCTACATTTGATGGAGAGATAAAGTCTGGTCAAGAAGCTGAAGCTTGGCTTCTTGGGATGAGAAAGTATTTCCAAGTCCAACACTACTCAGGAAATATGAAGGCAAGGGTAGCCATCTTCAACTTGAATGGAAGAGCATCTATATGGTGGGAACACATCAGGCAAGTGAAGAAGATCAATGAAAGGAAGATTGTGTGGAAGCAGTTCAAGAAATACTTCAAGCAAAAGTACCTCTCTGATAGGTACTATGATGATAAGATCAAAGAGTTCCATGAGCTGAGATTGGGACAATTGACCATGGAAGAATATGCAAACAAGTTCTTGGAGCTGCTGAGGTATTTTAGGTATATTCGAGATGATAGGGTGAAAATTCAGCGTTTCCTGAGTGGACTGCCCTAGTCATATAAAGATAGAATTGAGTTTGATGAACCTCGAACTCTAGAGGAGGCCATAAGAAAGGCCAAGTATTGCTTTGATCAAAACAAAAGCAAACCAGAATTCCATAAGGCATGGAAGGATAAGAAAAATGAAAAGTTTGATCAAAGGAAGAAGGGGTTCAAGCCTCCTCAATTCTAAAATCAGCAAAGGCAACCATCACAGGTTGTGACTAAGACAACCAGGATGATGTGAGACAAGCCAAGAGATCCAAAGGAGCCAAGAGAACCACTTCAATTTTGGGGTTGTGGAGGGGAGCACATGCTTAGGAACTGTCTACATCGGCATGGGAATCCAAATCAAGTTCACAACATCCAAGGAGCTGAAACTGTGGGTCAAGTGGCAAGGACAATCCCTAGAATCTATGCAGCAGTAGAAGACCGCCAAGCAGATCATCAATCAACCGTGGTTGAAGTTGAAGGTAAGATTGCTAAGCAATATGTTTCTATTTTGATTGATCTTGGATCTACTCACAGTTATGTCACTCCTAGAATTGTTGAGATTTGTGCTTTTAAGAAATTAAAGCATAGTAAATCATGGTTAGTTCAACTAGCCACTGGAACCAAGAGAAAAGTTAGTGAAATTGTAGAGAAATGTCCATTAGAGATGGATGGGCTATTCACTTATGCAAATCTGAATATTTTACCACTGGGTTCCTATGATATTCTCATTGGAATGGATTGGTTAGAAGCACATAGGGTTAAACTTGACTGCTACAATAAGACATTTGAATGCATGGACGAAGAAGGAAACCCGAGGGTTGTAAAAGGCATTCCAAAGGTGACTTCTGTTAGACAGGTTACAGCCATGCAACTGAAGAAGTTCTGTAGGAATGGATGTCAATTGTATGCAGCCCACATTTTAGAGGCAGCAGAGAATGAAACTCTTAAATTGGAGGACTATCATGTATTGCAAAAATTCAGGGATGTTTTTTTTTATGAGATTCCAGGACTCCCTCCAAAGAGAGACATTGACTTTACAATTGAACTTGTGCCAGGAGTGGCACCAGTGTCTAAGACACCCTACAGGATGAGTACACCGGAATTGCTAGAATTGAAAATGCAATTACAAGAGTTGCTAGAAAAGAAATATATTAGGCCAAGTGTATCCCCGTGGGGAGCACCTGTTCTATTTGTGAAAAAGAAAGATGGAACACTCAGGTTATGTATTGACTACAGGCAGTTGAACAAAGTCACTGTGAAGAACAAATACCCATTTCCCCGAATTGATGACCTTTTTGACCAAATGAGAGGAGCAAAGGTATTTTCAAAGATTGACTTGAGGTCTGGTTACCATCAGGTAAGAATCAAAGAAGAATATATTCATAAGACCGCCTTTAGAACAAGGTATGGACACTATGAGTTTGTAGTGGTACCATTCGGTCTCACAAATGCACCAGCTACATTCATGTGTCTCATGAATAATGTTTTTAGCAAGTATTTGGACAAGTTTGTTCTTGTATTCCTAGACGACATTCTCATGTATTTTAAGAATGAAGAAGAGCATGAAGAAAATTTGAGGATAACAATGCAATTACTAAGGGAGCATAAGCTGTATGCAAAGTTGAGCAAATGTGACTTTTATAAACATAGAGTTCATTATTTGGGTCACATCATTTTCGACGAAGGAATATCTGTAGACCCTGAGAAGATTGAAGCCATTATGAATTGGCCAACTCCAAGGAATGCGATTGATGTGAGATCTTTTATGGACCTTGCTGGTTACTACAGGAGGTTTATCGAAGGATTCTCCAAGGTTGCAAACCCGGTCACTTCTTTGCAAAAGAAGGGGATAAAGTTTGAATGGTCACCAAGATGTGAGGAAAGTTTTCAACGGTTGAAGAGTCTTCTTACAAGTGCACCAATTTTGAAAATTGCAAACCCAGAAAAAGACTTTGTGGTATGTACCGATGCATGCAATCAAGGACTTGGAGGAGTTCTTATGCAAGACAACCACGTGATATGCTATGAGTCAAGAAAGTTGAAGGAGCATGAGAAGAACTATGCTACTCATGATATAGAACTTGTAGCCATAGTACATGCTTTAAAGATGTGAAGGCATTACTTAATGGGAAGAAAATTTGAGTTAAGGACAAACCATTGTGGTCTGAAATACTTGTTTGATCAGCCAACTTTAAATGCTAGGCAAACTAGATGGTTGGAATTTTTGTGTGAATTTGACTTTGAAATCAAACACATAAAAGGGAAAGAAAACAAGGTGGCTGATGCACTCAGCAGGAAGGTACATGAAATGCATGTGGCAGCACTTAGTACTTGCCAACCAGATTTGAAGCAACAGATTGTTAACCATATTGTTGAAGATGAAGTGTATGTGCAGATAAAGGACAAATTGCGGTAGCAAGACCTTAGCAAGAAGTATGAGGGTTATCATTTGGAGGAAGACGGACTTCTTACCTATAAAAATAGAGTCTATATTCCCAATGTGGCAGATTTGAGGAGGATTGTTATGGATGAAATCCATAAAGCTCCATACTCTGGTCACCCAGGATATCAGAAAACAATTGCTACAGCAAGAAAATATTATTTCTGGCCAGGGATGAAGAAGGATGTCACTGAATACATTTCTAAGTGTATCAAATGTCAACAGGTGAAGGTTGAACACCAACATCCTGCAGGTTTATTGCACCCAGTGCCAATTCCAGAATGGAAATGGGAAATAATTTCCATGGATTTTATCATAGGATTTCCAATGATTATGAGACAACATGATTCCATCATGGTTGTGGTGGACAAGTTAACAAAGGAAGCACATTTCATACCAGTTAAGTCCACACACAAAGCTGATGCCATTGCAAATATTTTCATGAAAGAAATTTTCAAATTACATGGGTTGCCTAAGGCAATAATTTCTGACAGGGATACCAAGTTCACTTCCAATTTTTGGAAAGGTCTCTTTGCATATTTCGGTACACAGTTGAACTTTAGCACCACGTACCATCCTCAAACAGACGGGCAAATAGAAAGAGTAAATCAGGTGCTTGAAGACATGATTCGCATGTATGTAATGGACAAGCCATCCAAGTGGAAGGATTATCTACACCTGGTAGAGTTTGCATATAATAATGGGCAGCAAGAATCATTGGGAATGAGTCCATATGAGGCTTTGTACGGCAGAAGGTGTAGGACACCAGTGACTTGGGACAATCCAGTGAACAGAATTGTACTTGGGCCAGAATTGCTTAAGGAAATGGAATAAGAGGTTGCGAAGATCCGGCAAAATTTAAAAGCAGCCCAGGATATACACAAAAGCTATGCAGATAAGCATAGGATCCATAGGGAATTCAGTGTTGGGGATCATGTGTATCTTAGAGTGAGGCCAAGGAAGGGTTCCTTGAAGCTTGGGAGTTGTGCCAAGCTATCACCTACATATTATGGGCCATTTGAAGTGCTTGAAAGAATAGGGCCAGTTGCATATAGACTTGCATTGCCTGCTAGCACTAAAGCTCATAATGTTTTTCATGTCTCTTTACTTAAGAAATATGTACATGATCCTAACCATGTGATTAATTGGGATGTGATCCAGGTGGAACCCGAGGGAGAGTTCCAAACCGATCCATTACGCATCCTAGACAAGAAGGTAACATTGCTCTGGAATCGAGCCATCGGATAGGTAAAGGTGCAATGGAAGCACTACGGTCCCGATGAGGCTACATGGGAGCTGGAGGATTCCATGAGAGTGGCATATCCATTTTTGTTCAGTTTTGATGAGCACTAAGGACAGTGCTGATGTAAGGGGAGGGGAATGTCACGTCCCCATTTTGACCCCCTTTTTGCATTAAATCGTAAATGATGTAAATATTGTTATTTAATCATGGTGAGGAGCTCAAGGCCAAGGCCCCACCATTGATTTAGCGTTTTATGTATCGGCAATTAAAATAGATGCCTATGGTTCTTGTGCTAGATAGGCGCAATGTAAATTAAGACATCATGTAAATACGAATTTTAATGAAAAACCCACAACTAGCTATGAAATGCAGCAAAGAGATGGGGGCATGATTCTACAAGGAATAGGGAGGGAAATTATTCAAACACTTGAGCCAATGGTGATAAGCCAGATGTCAATGGATAAACCCTCAACTACCCATTCTGACTTATGCACCCAATCATTTAATTCTTCCAGAAATTGGTTGAGGCAGTTAATGCCTTGGGAATGAAGAAGCATGATAGCCAATTTCATGCATGGGCAAGCCATCAACCTGGAAAAATGTACTTTTGCTTCTGGGGCAAGAAAACACCCACGAAATGGTGCCCAAAGACATTATGAATCCAGATTCTATCCTCCCTCATGTAGTCTGAGCTAGCTGGGCTTTCCCCATCACGTTTTTTACCAATTTCCTGCATTTTTCCATAGTTGGGAGCTCGTTTTTGTGTTGCACAGTGGCTAAGAGAAAGGGAGTCATGTTTTGGGGGTTTATAGAGGTCGTTTTTGCCCCTGAAATGCAAAAAAAATGTTTTCTGAAAACGAATTTGCTCTCCCAAGGTTTATTCCCCATCTACCAGTTCGTTTTGGTTGCCCACATTTTTCAGCACTTGTGTTTTGTTGTAGGGTGCATCCCTGTGTTGGTTGGAAATTATGAGTAATAATTAGGAGTGGAAGTGGACCAGAATTGGCTTGATAAACCTAGTGAGGAGGTAACCTCTCAAGAGTATCAAAAGGGCTAGTTGCTCTTCTATGCACACCTTGAAGAACACTAGAATGGAAGGTATGGCCTAAGGGACTGTGTATTAGTGAAGGGAATACTTCCTTGTGCCAGGTGTGTAGGTATTGTGGGGACCAAGCTAGATAGATCTTGTGGAGGGTGCCCATATCTCTATGGATGATCCCACTAGCTTAGCAATTCTTCCTTCCATTGCCTAACAGCCTGATAAACCGAACTGTAGCTTGGCTTGGCTGATTTGGTGTATCTTTGAGCTATGTGTGAGTCAGCTGTTCCCTGATTCCTTATAGAGATCATGCCCAGGTCGGAGGTGGTAGTGTGTTGAGATATTGATGATAACAACTGGCCTATGGTTGGGTGGAACGTTGCAGTTGCATAGCCAGTTGCTTGCAACTACTTTGTTATAAGATAAGTATTCTCTTGTGTTAACTTTGCAATTATTTATTTGATGAATATCTTGAATGTATGATGGATGTGTAATTGAAATTACTTCCGTTGTGTTTTCTTATAATTATACATTTCCATATGTCTTTTTATATTATGCGAATGCTTATTTAATAAGTTAATGGGGCTAGATGCCCGGTTTTAGCATCACGAACCTCTCCATCGCATTGGTAGGATGGGAGGGGACGTGACACATTCTTCGAAGAAAAAATGCCATTCTGAGCCCCTTCCCAGACCAAAAAATCATCCCTATCGCGGATAAGGATTTGAGAGAGAGTAAGCGCCCTGTAATATAACCTCAATTCTACCTGTTCATCCATCGTTAAATTCAGAGTGCTAACATCCAACCATGTTTGTATCCATGGACGATCCAAAACCGGATTAGCAAGCTGTGAGAGATAGCTAATGCCCTTGTCCTAGAGTGATGCAATCAATCCATCCGATAAGAGATGTCTGCCTTCGCTCCCAAACCAGGGATCTTCCCCCACCCATAATGAATGGCCATTCCCAATGTTCCTGGCCAAAAGTTCACCAACAACAAAGAAAGAATCCACAACAACTTTCCAAATGATTGATCCTCCTGGATGTGACTTAGCAGGGTTCCGAACCCAGTCCATGACAGTTGTAGGAGCAATGTATTTCTGTATGACCACCTGGGTCCATAAACTATCAGTCTTTAAGATCCTCCATACACCTTTGGCCGCTAGAGCTTTGGAAAAATTATGGATGTTTTTCAGTTCCCAACCTCCCAACACCTTGGGAATTGAAATCCTCTTCCATCGAACCCATGGGGAAACAAAGTCTCCTTTACCGCTCCATAAAAAACGAAAGCAGATATTCTGAGCCTTCTCCAGCGTTCCTTTGGGAATCCAAGAGAGGGACATCCAATAGACAGGAATGGCCTCGAGAACAGATTTCACCAATACTAACCTTCCTCCTCTCGAGAGCCACTTATGGCTCCACACCTTCAGACGTTTATGGAGTTTCTCAATAAGCCAATTCCAATCCTGTTTAGTATAAGCATCCGAATTTAACTGGAACCCAAGGTAACTTATGCCAACATCTAGAACCATTAAGGTGTAAGGACAAACCCTCCTTATGGCCGCAATCTCGGCATCTCTTAACAAATGGACTGATAGGGTAGATTTCCTTTCATTAATCTCCATACCAGTAGCGGTAGAAAAAAGTTGAATAATACCCTGAAGAGATTCAATGTCACCATGCGAGCCGGTACAAAAGATGAGAATATCATCCACAAAAAGTAGATGAGTAATAAAAAGATTCGGAGCCACCTGAATACCGTGTAGAGTGCCCTCCCTGCAGGATTTCTTTAGGGCCCTACTTAGCCCTTTTACCACTAGAAGAAAAAGTAAGGGTGACAAGGGGCACCCTTGTCGAAGACCTCTTTTCGAGTGAAAGAAAGGAGAGGCTGCCCCATTTATGAGTACCACAAAGGAAACCGTAGTGATACAACTCATTATCCACCTGATAAAATCCACAGCAAAGCCCAGATGAGTAAGAAGCAAATGAATGTAAAGCCAACTCACCTTGTCATATGCCTTTGACAAATCTATCTTGATAATGGCTCCTTTAAGTTTCCTTGATTTCATACTATGTAGGCCTTCCTGAGCCACACCAATAGCTTCATGAATTTGTCGGCCTTCCAGAAACCCAAATTGTTCCATAGATATATGTTTGGACAGAATGACTTTCAATCTCCTGGCTATAATTTTTGAGACCACCTTATACACATAGTTGCACAGGGAGATAGGTCCGAAGTCACCAAGAGGGGAGGGATTGTCTATCTTAGGGATAAGAGCAATAAAGGTAGAGTTTAGGGAAGCCGGAATTTACCCAGAGACTCGTGTATCTTCAACCATCTGTAATAGGTATTCCCCTATAAATTCAAAAAGAGCCAAAAGAAATTCAATGGTCCATCCATCCGAACCCGGACTTTTGTCTTTCTGGAAGCTCTGAAGGACCCCCTTCAGTTCCTCCTCTGTAACATTTTCCATCAAGGCTTGATTATCTTCCTCTTCAACAAAATGTGGCAAAAGTTGATCCATCCTAACAATTTCTGCAACGGTTTCCTGTCCAGGAGCTTTGAAAAGATTCTCAAAATGTTCTACCCCCACCCCAGCCATTCCTTCAAAGGAAGTCTGTGTTTCCCCCAATGAGTCCTCAAGGCTTCAGATAGTGTTGGAAGCCTTCCTACCTTTCGCATATGCATGAAAAAATTTAGTATTCTCATCGCCAGCTTCAAGCCAAATCGCCCTGCTTTTCAACCTCCAAGTTTCCTCTTTTTCCAGCAATAATGTGTTTCTCCTTCCTTCCAGAGATACAAGATGGGCCTTTTCCTCCACGGACCCCAACCCCCCAGACCCAGATTCATAGAGTAGCCTCAGGTCCAATTCAATCTGATCCAATTCCCTGTCTTCCCATACTCTCTTCTCATGAGCCCAAACCTTAATAGGTCCTTTGATCCTTTTGATGTTATCGGTAAATTGATGGGAGGCCAAAATCCCAGCCCTAGGGTTGAAAGGTACCCAGAGAGATCTGACCAGATTAGTGAAGGACTCATCATTCAACCAAATCTTATTGAACTTAAGAGGCCTAGCGGGTTTTATAGGTCCTGTACGGAGTTCAAGAAAAATAGTAAAATGATCGAAGGACCCCCCGGATCCCACCCAGTGCCTCATGAGGAAAAACCTATCCACAAAGGAGTCAGAAACCAAGAATCTATCCAGACGTTTCTCTACCCGGTTTTCTCCAGATCTGTTATTCCTCCAAGTTGGCTTGAGGAGGGTAGGTTCTATATCAATCAAATTGTGGGAAACTAAGATTTGAGAGAAATAATCAGCTAAAGGATCAGAACAAGCACTGCTACCCCAAACTTCAAACGGACCTAAAGAGAAATTAAAATCTCCACCCAACAAGAGATCCCCCTCCTGTAAAAGAGGATTTGTGAGAAGAGTATCGCAGAAGGGGATACGATTTATATAAGGACCATAGACATTTACCACTGTAAACAAATCACCAATATCGAGAGCCGAACAGGACAGGCCCAAGACGAAATCCATCCCCCATAGATTATGTAACTTAATAGTTTTGACATTCCAGCCAATAGTCAGACCACCAGACTGACCATGAGCATCTAAAGTAGCAAATATCCAACCACTGAACCAACTCTCCAACAAAGACTTCACCACCGAACCCACACCCAAGGTTTCTTGTAGCAAAATGATATCCGGGTGTTCAAGAGATACCACTCTATGCAGTGTTGATCTTTTATGGGGACCAGCCAGACCCCGACAATTGAAAGACATAACCTTCATTAGCGTCCCTTCTTCTGGGCATGCACCGCTCTAAGCGCTTGATCAATAATCACCTGCTTTCCTTCCAGCAAGTCCATCTTTTCCTTAGACTGAGCCTTTGAAAGATGTGATTTCCTTCCACGGCCCTTACCAGTATTACACACCCCAGCACCCAGCCCACCAGGGGTAACCTTTGTGAGAGACCGTAGGAAGTAACCAGAATCGGAGGAGTCAGTGGGGGAGGGGGAAGAGCGCACATCTTCAGGGGGTAGATCTGGATCAGGGGGTATATCAAGAATCACCACACCAGGGACCGAAGGAGTCACCAAAGTGCAAGCAGGGCCAAGCTCAATAAAAGGGTTTTCCACCGGAGCATTAGAAGTAGAGATATTCAAGTTTTTGAGAGCCTCCATCCAGTTCTTCTTGTCCAATGAAAAATTATTTAAAACAAAATTAAAGGAATGAGAGTTGATGGAAGAAGGAATACCCGCAACAGTAGTCACCAAAGGTTGATGAGGTGCCAAAGGTGCAATCCCAGTGGAAACTTAAGCATGGGATGTTCCTTCCTCTAATGGTGCTGCCCGTGTTGGTCCATGCTGAAATCCATTTTTGTCCTCCTCATGAAGGGAGGGTTTTGAAGATGGTTGTCCCATAGGAAGAGGAGCCTCCCGAGCTATGGACTTTTTGTGACCACCACCATTTCTCCGCCGCAAGGGTAACTTACACTCAGCAACCTGACGTCCATAAGCATGGCAGCGATGACACCTGAAAGGAATATTTTCATAATCGAGCTTCTGTATGTAAGAATAGGGCCCCCAACTGAGTGTGACATACAGAGCCAGACCATCCTTGATATTCAAATTAACCAAAATACGAGCTACCTTCCATTGACGGGTTTGAAGAAAACTGAAATCTCCTTCCAAATATGTTCCAATAAGGTCCCCAATACCTTTGAAATGCCTCTCCAACCAATAGTGAAGAGGTAATCCCAATAGACGAACCCAGATGGGAACCAAATCCAGCCGTTCACGGCTAGCATCAAACATCGGATGCCAGGGTTTTATCATAATCGGGTAGTGGTCCCAACTCCAATTAGAGTTTAGTACCCATTATGCATGTTCCTAATTCTGAAAATTGAAGGCGAACCAGTTCCAGGTCAGTTCTACCACCTCCGGGGTATAGCCTAGTTGTGCGGCCCAATGTTCCACCACCCAAGCCTCAATGGTACGCAGGGAGAATGACATGCCCAAAGCCTTTCCTACCAATGTTATGTTGGTCATCTTAATAAGTTGATGCCACTCAATATCTTCACCTAGGGCGTAGTTGTATTTAGTTTGGCTCAGTTTCAACCATCATTTCCGCCCACGCTTTGTCGGATTATTCGAGTCATCAGAGGTGCAACCTCCCCACTCATTTGAACTGGTACCTGAGCCCATAAGTGGACTAGCAAACCCACACTGTTCATGGGTCCCCAAAACTCCTATACCAGTTCCCACCAGAGGCCCCTTAACTCTCTGGCTAAGATACAGAGGGTCCGATGAAATATGACCTGGGTCGACCATTCCAGGAGTCTCTACATTTGCAGGGAAAGAAGCTCCACCCTCAGCCACCGTACCTTCAATAGCCTGAATCCCCTGAGCTGAAGACCAGAGAGGTACCACCATCTCCTTCAATGGTGATGCCGAGGAAAGAAGAGGAGATGATTCTGTCAACGGTAAATTACCCGGAGATTGTGCCAAGAATGCTGACAGAGAGAAACCAAGTTCCTGACAAGCCTCCCTCGCTGAAAACCTAGTCTGCCCAAAACCACCAGCGTTCACCACCTCACTCCATGCAATGCTAGGTGTCTATGTCCAAATCAGCAGCCCATCCGATGGGTCATAAGAGTAGTCCAACTGGTCATCGTAGGTTGCCATCGTAATGGCAACAACATAGTAAAACAATGGGTAACAGAGACAGTAAAAAAATAAGTGGAAACAGATATAGGTTGATAGTCTAAAACCCTCGGTTCACACCTCCACGCCCAGCACAAAGAACGCTGATCAAGATCCCATGTGACCTCCACGTCCCGTGTCCCTGACAAGCCATCAGAGCTCCATAGTACCCTGACAGTGACGGCCACCAACGGCCATCAGAGAAAACTAGGGCACTGCCATAGTTAGCGAAACCCTAAACCTCCCTCGCGCTTTGATCATCAATATGACCTTACAAGGAGCTATTTCCCTTTCACAATATTATTAAGGAGTCATGGTATCCTATGTTATTGAATACATTGTATGAATTATGACCAATAAGATGATATGATGTAGTAAACTCGATTTGGTAACAATAAATTTTATCATACAATCAAGTTTATAATGAATCATGGTATGATGTGATTACTGTAGAATTATGTTAAATATGAAGCAATGCCAAGTGTAATGGAAAATGTACACAAGTGTAAGCAAACTAACATATGTGTTTAATTATGCCAAGATAATGCATATTGATATATTTTTATGCATAGGGAAATGGTTCATTACATAGAGATTGTGCATAATGATATGTTTTGTCACGACAAGATAGTGCATAGAGAAATTGTGCACAATGATGATGTTTTATTGCATCAAGGTATACACACTATTATATTTTACTTTTCACTACAAATTATTGTCGAAGTGATTGCAATGCCAATAAATCCTTGCAAGTAATAGTGAATGTAGTATGTAGGTGTACATGACTACATGAAACCTTGTCAAAAAGAAAGTAAAGATAATAGAGAATGATGGTAGGACTTCTTGGTGGAATGAGGTAACTTCTAGTACACTAATGAGAGAATGATTGTTTTGAAAAGATAGCTAAAGGCCACTAAATTTTTTTGATTATGTGTTAATCAATAATGAATTGCATCTAGAGGAATGTAATATAGATGACTTGTCTATGATAAACATACGATCTAGGAAAGATGATAGGAGTAAACCAACAACAATTGAATTTTTTGTTGAAATGATTTACATACATTTTGCAAGATGTTAGTAGTACCAAAAATAAGAAATTAATAAATATTGTACAAGTGTAAGATATGCGATGTTTAGAAATCTTGATGTTGAGTATTTGTTATAGAAAAAGGAATGAAAAGAATGAACATGTAAATGATTAGATGATTGGTATACATAGTGCAAATACTAATTGTGTCAAAATGAATATGCATGAAATGTAATGCTTAGAATGTTGTAATTATGAAATGTAATCCTGAGATTGAATCGTCCAGGAACAATGCACACAATAGTACTATAAATGGGAAGGTGAGCCCATGATTGCTTGTAAACAACAAGATGGCCGAATTGATGGATGGATAGAAATCATAATTCATTTCTTTTGCAAAAGCATCAATTATATGTTATTGTGACTGGAAATGTTTGAAGCAATTGCAGGTAATAGATACTTGGTCAAGTGGCAATATCATAAGACTATGAGTAAGGATAGACCTTGTACTTATGAATCCTGCATGGGGATTAAGGGTGCATAATGAAATTAATATGATATTGTTAATATAATAAAAAATAACTCACCTACTAACACAAGCAAGAGGGGAGGCACCCTACTTAAAATGCAATCTAATAAAAAAATCTAAAAGCAGACATGTTGTAGTGGGATGGAAAGTCCTCAGGTTATGGACAGGTCAAGCCAGATTCCTATTGAGTGCTTATTGTCCAAGTGGCTGAAAATGTGGAATGTGTGGTGTGGTTATATTTTATATAGGGTCCAAGGAGCTCGGTAAAGAGGTCTGATTGACCATTCTATAGTAAACGATAAAAATTTTGAACATAAAAATAAAGCTTCCCCCTTAAGGTATTCATAGCTGAAGGTTGAGGTACAAATTGTAAATTTTTTCTATGAATAAAATGAGGTGGATTGAACGAGAATTGGTGGTTCCTTCAAGAGGTGACCCTCATAGATTGAATATGATAAAGAATTCCAAGAGAAGTATGTATACCATGAGGAGGCTTGTATGGGGATTGGTGACCCCAAAAAGAATTGACCCTCATGTGTGTGTTAAAAGTGGCAGAACTTTTAAGAGAAGTTGAGAATTCCTGTGTGAAAACTCTAAGAGTACTTTGGAATAAGTACTTCCATACAAAATGTATGGGATCGAATGTTGTTATGGAAAATTCATGTACCATGGAAATGAATGCATGGATATTCCATTTTTTATTATGATTCTTGCTTATAATATGCATGTATAATTTATGATATTGACAAGTATTGTAGGTGCAATGAAAAATGAAAAGAATGCAAGGTTAGGTTGTAATTCCTTGGGGATTTTCACCCAACGAAGAATATTATGTTATATATGAAAATATAAATCTTTGGGAGTAAAGTTGAACTCTAAGGAGTTGTTATGAGAAGGAAAAACAAAATGATCCAAAGGAAACCATTACTTATGTTTATATTGTCTTCCTCTTTGATTTTAAATAATCATGTATAGGTATATATTTATGTTGGATTTCTAGAAAAACCTTGTTATGTTATGTTACCATAAAACTATGTTATGTATGTCGTACTAATGGGCTTGTCAATTTCCAATGAAAAGAGGGGTTTTGTGTGGTTTACGTGTAACCCTGGATTTGTGGATGAACCATAACCAACACGACATTGAAAATATTGCTCTCAATCTAGAATTATAATGTGTGGGGTGCTTTACATGACCAATAAATTACATAGAAAAAAAAATTACAATAGGATTTAATAAATTCAAAAATAAAAAAAATTGCATGAAAATTTGTGATTTTTGGAAAAATTAATGCCTTGTTGCAAATTTTCTCGTAACTTATGCTACATGTGATGAAATCAAATTCCATAGAAAACCTATTTAAGGCATCAAAAATATATATTTCCATTGATATATGGAAGTCATTTTGTTGTAGTTTGTGAAGTGAGACAATGCTTGTTGAAACTCAGGGTATATGTGACCTTGTTGTGTCACATACCTTCGGAGATTCAATTAACAATATTTCCCAAACTAGGAATAAAAATGAAATTCTACAAAAACCACATTTGATATAACAAAAGAACCTTTCAAATGAGGTATAGTATGCCCTTTGAAATGTCATATAGAAGTCGCGACATCTATATAAACTTTGTAGAATAGGGTCATACTCCAGTTTGTCATTGTTGTGATCCTATGGTAGCGATTCAACTGTGGGTAAGTTGAGAAAGGGTTCAAATGACATTGCCAAATATTCTAGATGATACATGTTGGATGTTTATACTATTCTTGAGGTTTTCTATAAAGACCCAGGTTCTACGCGGTTCGAGGAACCAACAAAACCCATTTTTACCGGCCCTTTCATCAACAATCTGTGAACAGACTAAGGTCTCACCCGAGGCGAAGTAATGGGGGGGTTTGCGGAATCAGGTTTCCACAACCAGGTGATGAGTGTTTAAACAGATTGGCGACTAATACTTAAACTATCACGCATCTAAGGACAGTACGATGTGTGATGATTCTTTGCTAATAAGAAAGCGCCACATAGACTGCGCTTCCTCTTCGGTACTTAACTACTTCGATGGATCTTACTTAATGCAAAAACTACTTGACGACAGGACAACGCCACAAAGACTGCGCTTCCTCTTACAAACTTATGCAACTTGATAGATCTTACTTAGTGTAACAAGACGCATTCAACAGCCATAATAGACGGAACCTTGCAACCTTATACTCTATAACAAACACGATATCACTGTGCATTTCTGGTGTTGCGCTAAGTGTTTATCCAACTAGTTCATGCATTCGTCTAACTGCGAAGTACTAGTGCATCTGGTATTCATTCATACATGTGATTACTTAACATATTATTCCCATCATCATCTTTATGGTGAATATATATAAAAGCAAAGCAAATAAACTTATAAACAACACTTAAGCAGTTATCATAAGCAAATACACAAATGCAAGCACATAAGCAATCGCATAACACAGAATTTAGCGTGGTTCACCCCCAAGATGGGAGCTACGTCCACAGGAACTGTTGTTGTATTATCTTTGGGAAGGGTACAACAGCTCCAGTCTGCGCACTCAGTTGCAGACTCTCTTCTCTCTCACTAGGTCTCTGTGCACGCAGCTTGCAGAGCCTTTTACAATAGCATTCTCTTCTTAACACTTAGAAGATTTTACAATGAAAACTAACTATTACAGATCAACCATTTCCCTTACAAAATGTGCCTTTTTATAGATCATGCCCTTAGGTCACATCTTTACAATCAAGCAGGCCAAAAAACCCTAAGGTTACCCAAAACTTGTCATGGTTACTCCACTAACCAGGACTGGTAGGCTCTGATAGCGACTTCTCCATCATGGCCATCCTCTGCGCGTGGTCACGTCGCTTTCAGCCTGCTCTGTCGACCGCATGCCGACTGTCACTTTCATCCTGTCATTCCTTCTCTAACGGCTTTGTGTAGCCGGTCGACGTCATGCTTCCTCTGCTCGTGTGACCGGTTGCTTTCCTTCTGCACCACTCCTTACCCTCCTGTTGGGAATCATGGAGTACTTCGACAAAACAGGTAGCTTTCGTAGCTCGACCTTCCCTTCATTCTTTGCCCAAAATAGGTGCCCTGCTGGCACTTCGCGGTGCTACCACTTCGCGGAACCGGATCTCAGCTGCGTGGTTCCCATCCTGCTGATATTGCGTTGTGCTCAACTTCACAACTCCTCAAAACTGTCTTTCTTCAAAAATGCCTTACTCTGAGCTGTGTTGTAACTTAGCAACTCCAAAACTGTTTTGCATAAAAAATGCCTTACTTGGGCTAGGCCCAACAATACATATATTTTTTTTAGCCATGCCATGGTTGCATCAGTTGTAATAATGTTGGATGTGAAAGCCTTGAGTATAAAGATCCATGGAGGACATCGAGGGTTTGTAGAGCGTCATGGGTTGTTGTAATGGTCAAACAATCCCCATGGGAAACATAGTTATCTTAGAAATTTTTGAGAATGTTGTAGAGCAATGAATGTGGTGAAATCTATGTATGATGCTCCTGCAATAGTGAATGAAGATCCAAGGATAAAAACCCTATAAATCCTATGGACCAACTATGATACTTACATTGTATGACCAAAAAGAGGTTAATGATTACTACAAATCTATGAACTCAAAACATGTTTCAAAGTCTAAATCCATGAAGTGGTTACTTGTTCTAATAGCAATAATTTGGATCTCGAGGATTAAGATCTGAAAGGCTTGAATGCCAAATTCCATGAAGTGGTTACTTGTTCTAATAGCAATAATTTGGATCTCGAGGATTAAGATCTGAAAGGCTTGAATGCCAAAAAGAAGTGTAGAAAAAACATGCCATTCATAGAGAAAACATTAACCAAAAAATATAAATGAAATACATCATAAAATATATTTTATGAGAGAGTTCGACCAAAAAGAAATATATTCATATAAACCATTACATAAAATAAAGTAAATTTCAAACTTTGACTCAACTTTACTCAATATATTACATGTCCATCATAACCTTAAAAGTGTCTTAATTTTGACTCGATTTCACTTTATAAACTACATTATGTAATAAAAATATAATATTTTATATTTAAACTTAAATCATAAACTCGTTATTTAAATTTTCATTAATATTAAAAAAAACATAATAATAATTATTATTGTTATTATTATTTTATGATATAATAATAAAAATATAGTAATAATGCTCCTTGATGTATTCTATATTATTTTTTTGTGACCAAAAGAAGCATTTTCTTTTATAACCAAATAATGCTTTTACATTACTAGAAAGGTTGATACGCACTCAAAGAAAACTTTTTGGATAAAGATCCCTTATAATTTTATAATTTGGGTGACAAATCACCCAAAATCTTCTATTGATTATGGGTGCAACCATCGTAATTTCTCTAGAATCTCTTAAAGTGTATAGACAATAAATTTATGATGGTATATCATACTAAATGCTCATTACTTCTGGCTGAATTCTCGGTTAGAATACATTTAATTGTACTTTGTTGCTTATTTCTATTTAACATCTTTTATCAAAAGGAACGAAAAATCCCGTAAAAAAAATAGCTGCTGCACTTTTTCAAAAACTAATGATTAAGTCCCTTTTTGCCCTTATACTTAAGGTCCACGGAGTATTACAATTTAATATATGAAATAAAAACAGTCACACAGCAAGTAACTGATTAAAATAACGGATTAACTAAGGTTGACAAATAATGCTGTAGAGTTTAAATGATTATAGATTGAAACTTTTATATTTCTTCGATATGTGAGGCATGATTTCTGGCCGTCACCGCTAAAGATATGCAACTAGAACCTGAATTTGAAGACAACATTGTAACAATCCGCCCTATCCGACGGCGTCAGTTCATTAGATAGCTCATGGCCAGTTGTATGAATTTAAAGCTGAAGATTAGCTATATATTTATTTGGCAATTATGCTGTTTACTGGTAGTGGTTCCCGCCCTCTCTGCCCTGGACTCCACGTTCCCGTTATTGCAGGGCTTCACAAAATACAATGAACGGTTGAACAGGTGTTACCTTTTTGTTGGAATTTTCCTTCATAAATGTCCTGTTTGCATATATAGTTCATGGAATTTTTCTAATAGATATACTGTTGGCATGTTTACTTTACTGGTAGTAGTTCCGACTCCCTCTGCCCTGGACTCCAAGTTCCAGTAATTTCAGGTTCAACAACGTGTTACCATTTGTGTTTGGAAATTTGCTTTATAAATGTATTGTTTGCATGTAGTTCTTCACAAATGTACTGTTTGCATGTAGTTGATGATAAATGGATTAATGTTTGCATATCGTTCTTGATAAATGTACTGTTTGCATGTAGTTCATGCCATCACAGATATCAGAAACAAATTCGAATATAATTCGAGTATATATATCTAGATCTTTTCTTCGTTGCTGTGCCCAGCGGGAGTCTATTTTCGGTCTTGTTTGGGTGAAGTTTTCTGCTGGAGGATCGATCCTGTTGCATACTTAGTTGCTTGATTGCTATGGTATGGTATGATTAGAAGAAAAATGAAAAAAGTACTTGCATA
Organism: Larix kaempferi; assembly: GCA_027924585.1. NCBI lineage: Eukaryota > Viridiplantae > Streptophyta > Pinopsida > Pinales > Pinaceae > Larix > Larix kaempferi. The sequence continues at coordinate 9,852,186 of BSBM01000589.1, read as the reverse complement.
GTATAAGCATCCTTATAAATTTATGGTAGGAGATTCTATAACAGTGTAAATCTAGTTCTAAATTACGATTCCTCATCTGTATTTTTGTTTTCGTGTTCCAGGCGGTAGATCTGTCAGGGGATCAACTCAGTAATATTAAGTATGAAGAGGTGAATACAACAACACTCTGATGATAATAAATGGCAGAGTTTTGTTTTCATGATGACTGATTTTACTTAAACTAATTCCTGTTCTTGCAGGAGTTCATTCTCAATATAAGAGGACTGAAGCTATTTACGTGCAGATGGCTGCCAACAGATAGGGAACCGAAAGCCCTTATATGTCTCTGCCATGGTGAGCATCAAATATCAATTTGCACAAAAAACAATTTAATGATTTCATAGATTAGAAAACTTGTAAATTTTTACCTTTCATTGCGGTAATTGCAGGCTACGCCATGGAGTGCAGCATTTTCATGGAAGGTACGGATCCGTCTGTCTATCAAGTTACAGTTTCAACAAAACAGTACATTCAAAATGAATATTAGGAGCATTGTGAACATAATTAATTTATCCCCAAAACTAATAATCCACATACTCCTATGATTCTCAGACACTGGAATCAGACTTGCAAAGGCCGGGTATGCACTATTTGGGATAGATTATGAAGGTCATGGGAAATCCGGTGGAATACGTGGTTACATACAAAGCTTCCAAAACATTGTAAATGACTCTGCAGCTTTTTTCAAGGCGGTAGCAGGTATTCATCATCCATAACTGTAATGATTGCATTATTCCTATGGTTTGTTCAAAGTTTTAAGTTAAAAATACTTATAATAACACATAATTATTATGGACCATGAAAATTACAGAACGCGTTGAATATAGGAACAAACCGAGGTTCCTCTATGGCGAGTCCATGGGAGGAGCCGTGACAATTCTCATACATAGAAAGCAACCTAACTACTGGAATGGTGCTGTCCTTGTCGCCCCTATGTGTAAGGTAAGATAAATATTCATGCGAAGTATGTAGGCCAAGATTTGATATGTATACTTTCTTTTAAACTGACATGTATAAGACCTGCAGATTGCAGAAGAGCTAAAGCCTCATCCTGTGGTTATGAACATAGTAAAGAGGCTGACTACTATAATCCCTACATGGAAGATTGTACCCACTAAGGATATTATAGAGCTGGCTTTTAAGGAACCTGAGAAAAGACAAAAGGTAACGAATGAATTGTAATTTTTGATAGCATAATTCCATCCCCACTAATAAGTACAGATGCCTTATTCTAGTGTATTTTTGCTTGTTTGCTAAAAACAGATTAGAACAAATCCATATGTTTATGTAGGCAGGCCTCGTCTCAGGACTGGTTTTGAGCTAATGATGGCAAGTAAGGACATAGAGGAACGGCTGAACGAGGTACCTTTTTCTAACATTGAAAAAAGCCAAACCATATCGATGGTCACGTAATGATCCGAACGGTTTGCAAGAATTTTATATATATATAAGAAATGTTGTGTTGCAGGTGACGTTGCCCTTCCTGGTTCTTCATGGGGAAGAAGATAAAGTGACAGACCCATCTGTGAGCGAGTTACTGTATGCTTCTGCTAAAAGTGGTGATAAGACGCTAAAACTGTACCCGAAGATGTGGCATGGTTTGACCTACGGAGAACCTCCCGAGCACACGGAAGTGGTATTCTCAGACATTATTGCGTGGCTGGGAAAGAGAAGTGCACAAGACTGATCTCAAAACAAGCGCACGAAAATAGCCACTGATACAAATTCAGCAAGAAGCTAACAAAAATTGGACGGTAAAACCATTTCAAAACGTGTACTTTTGACAGGGGATCAAAAGGGAGGAAATTAATCAACCCGTCGATTTGATGTTAAGATCTGAGTTTGGCGTTTAGATGTACATGTAATGCGTCAAAACTTGATAACCCTGTATGTTGTCACTTGAAAATCTGCGTTCTGTAATATAATTATGACATGCTCTTTCAAAGGCTTCTTTCTATGTTTGCAGGAAGTCTTAGGCGATATGAAAAGTAATTTTTTTCACTATTCTTTTTAAATTATGCAAACTATTTAAGTTTTTAAATTGTGCAAAATATTTAATGAATTACTAGATTTTAAAAATATTGGAGTTCGCATTTTTTAATATCATTAATATAATTAAAGTTATATGATATATCATTTTTGCTATTATATGCTTAGTGTGAGTTATTAATTTATAATCCATATCTCCATATCTCATGACTATAGTTGCAACTAACTAATTTTTCATGGTTTTTGAATAGTTCACTTAGCACTCATTACATCGGTGAATTGAATTTCATAGCATTAATCATCACTTCTAGGGCTTGCACATCTGTGGAGCTCTAATTGAATAGTTCATAAGGAACAATACTTGATAAGGTTTTGCAAATGGGGTAGAAAGCTACATGGGCTTGATTGTGAGGAAAATTCCACAATTAAGTGCGTTTGAGCCAGAGGAGTCTTGGGATGGGTGATCTCTCAAGAAATCCTGGTTACAAGGTCCAGTGCCTATGAACCATAAATTGGTAGAAAAATAAACATAGTTTTCACAGTCTGATCCTTAGATCTTTAAGATGAGACATTACAAGGCCATTACAAAGAAAATGCTCGTAGCTAAATAGGCCTAAACATAACATGAACAAAACTAAAATGACCAAAACAAACCAAAACAATCAAGATGGTGACACTTGCTAATCAATTCATAGCTAAATAAGCCTGAACATTACCTGAAAAAAACTAAAGTGACCAACAAAACCAAAACAGTCAAGATGGTGACACTCGCTAACCGATTCATGGAATTGGGGGATTGTTGTTCAGGCTATCCTTGGAGGGATGGAAATCCAATAAGATGGCACACTTAACGCAATCGCATTCTAAGACAATGAACTACTCATATGCTAACAAAGATCCAAACAGTCAAAGAAAGCAACCAAAGAGGAGATTCTTGCGTCAAATTGATCCATTTTGTAACAAAGATTCTGAATATGGGTGTGTGCAAGAAGATGAGGGTCACTTTAGATGCAATCCTAGTTTTTCAAAACTCATTTCTGAAACGTAAATACATAACGCGTTTCTGAGACTTAGCACTTGGTATGGTAAAATCTGAGCCTGACATGTCATTAGATATGTAGGCTAGGTAGCCAGAATGCGTACGCGTTATAGAACTACAAAATGCATATGCATTATGTAGTTACAAAACGCGTACGCGTTTTGTAAATCTAAAATCAATTTAAATACATAGTCCCAACCACCCGCGGTGCATTTCACGCATCAGAAACATGAATTCGAGCTTGGACGAGGACGGTTTGTGTGCCCTGGAGTATCGGAGGAGCTCGATTTCGTTGGAGGGGAAGCAAATTCACCGGTGGATTGTCATCTAATCAAGTAATTCATTCACCCATACCATTTTTTTGTCATTTCTTAACCTAGATTACCATTTTTTTATAGTTTAAAACAAACTAATTTTGTAATATTTATAAAATTGAAAATAACCCAATCTCTAATTAAATTCACATCTCCCTCAACCAAGATGAGTGAATAATTACAATGAATCCCTTTTCAAAAACTCAAAAATTGCTAATCCAACCAAAAATCGAAAAAAATAGAACTTCTCCCTTTCTACAATGTATCCATCCACATGAAACCCAAATTTTCAACCCTCAAAGGCCATTTCCCATGATACTAATTAAATAATTTTCCTCGGAAATGGCCATAACAAGATGAAATGCATGCACAAGCGTGAATAGAAAAAATGCATAAAAAATTAGTAACTTGGTTTCTCAAAATTTCATCACAATCATTTGTCCATGAACATAATCAAAATTTCATCACAAGTGTATGTAGCTATACAATGCCTCTTAGTTAAGCACCCTTAACTAAATGCCAAAACACATTAACAAAGTGCCTCTCGGGCTTGCCCTATCCACACCCTCGATCAATCTACTCAACGCTCAGGGACCGTTGATTCAACTCAAAGACTTCATATAGAAAATCACTATGTTTTTTATTTAATTTTCTGAACTTGCAATACAATGTAGAGATCGATTTTGCAAAGAGAAATTGTCTCTATTTTTCTCCAAGGAATTGTCACTTTTGGTTGGTTTCCATGTTTTTAGAACAATGGAAATGGTGAACACCCATGAACTACCTAGAGTGTGTTGTGAGAGTGTTTCCAACCATGATCAAGTTAATTTTCACCCCTTTTCTTTCCTCACATATCCTAATAGTCCCTCGCCCCTATCGTTTACATATCCAACAATCCTAATCTACACTCAGAAAGACCTGCGGCCCTGACCTAGTAACTACTCCTAGAAACCTATCATAAAACCCTTCTAACATTCTGACCTATCCTGGACCTTCTTCCCTTGGATGTTGTCCTATCCCTACATCTATCCTAAACTTCCATCCCTCTTAAAGACTATGTTTAAGACACGGGTCTGAGTTTTACCACCTGACATGCCCCCGGGCATGTTACCTTAACCATCTTTGTAATCCTAACAAGTCATATCGTATTCTTACTTATTCATTAACTGAATGTAGTCACAGTCTTAGGACTGTGACATTTAAATTTAGTTGTTCTATCTCAACTTAATCTTCATCCTCCTAATCAACCATCTTGTCATATCAATCACATATCATAATACTTGGATCAAATTAATAAATATGCATGTGATAATTCTGAGATAACACTGTCATATTCCACTTGTGATATCTTATTAAGTTGACATTGTTGTTATTGTCATTCTAGTCACAATCTTTAGTTGATTATTCAACATCTTAATCATTGATAGTCATCTCAAGTACATATGTAATCATATTGGCAAGACAAACTCATACATATCCATTTCATTCCATGCCATTTTGTCCTCCCCTCCAACCACAATGCGTAATATGTTGAAATCAATAAATTTAATGTTAGCTTATGAAGTTGATGGAAACATTGTTTTCTGCAAGGGACGTAAAGGCCAAAACATGTCAAAATAACACTCCTAAATTCTAAGAAGTTTAAACCCAAGTTTGCATGGAAAAGTCACCAATGAGGGTTAAGAAGTGCCTTAAATTCTAGAAAAAAGTTGAACGAAACTTACTTTTTAATTGTTAAATGCTTAATTTTAAGTTTTAAATGTATGTAAGTGAATGTCATTAAATTGCTTACTTGAGTTTGATTTAATACATTTTCAATTTTGAAGAGACGTCATTATATACCATGTATATGTTTCTAATGATTTTCGTATTGATGTTTTTATTGCAGTTGCGACTATGGACACAAACGCCGAGATACTGATTGAGCTTTCCCGCTTGAGGTGCATTAGTGCAGCTTTTAGTAGTGGTGACAGGATTCGCCGCTCGCTTGCATCAACCTTGGATGCAATTGTTGACACCATTTCAGAGTCTAGCAATGTACTATATGATATTACATCATATAGAGAAAGAAAAAGACAAGAATATCCTGATGGGCTAGACTGCAATGCAATAAAAAAGTTGAAAATATCCAAAGAGCTCATATTTGCATTGTTTAGGGACCCTCGGACGGGGGAAATCCCAAATGCAAATAGGCCTCATATCTCCATTGAGTGGTGAACGTTTCAACCATTTGTTGATAACTAGATGGACAGATGGTACATGGTTTTTGATATGCCACCACATAAAAACAGGGAAATTCCCTTGTATTTCCTTCAAAAGATGTATGTAGAGTTCGTGTTACATAAACACGTAAACTATTTTGATATCTTGCAGTTTTAGGGGATCGGTAGGGGGATGCCCCAAAACCGACCCAATGCGAGGCTTCGAGACCAGGATCGCCCTATCTCTGCACCTCGCAGGAAGTTGCTTGGGCTAGATGTCCCACCTGCACATTGTGTTATTCCACAGACACGTGATGCGTTTTTGAGTTTGGCACGTGCAGTTGTTCGCCATGGCTCTATGGTTCAGCATATGGGTGAGGAAGGGACATATGTCCTTGGTGTGGTACATACACCAGGTCGTCACCATGCAGGACCATCGTCTAGTGCAGGACCATCCACTAGTGCAGGACCATCGGCACATCCAGCCTAGTATTGAGCCTCACGAGTGCACATCGTGTGGTCGTCCCTACTATGTTCTTGCCTCAAATGTTGCCTTCAGTGGCTTTTTTAGTGAGGTATGTAGATGGTTAATTGTAATAAATTCTTCATCTATTTTCGTCTTTGTACACATATATATAATTTGAGCTAATATATTAATTTTGTGAACTTGCAATTGATGCTTTATGCCGGCAGCAACGCCCCAGAGTCAGATGTTCCAAACTCTACAGGGGGGCATGCCATTCCATCCACTGATCCCGTCGTTGGTGGAGGGATTCATGATGCTACCCATTTGGCAGGCCCATCTTATATAGCACCCATTGTCGTATCTCACACGGAGGTAAACATTTTAAAATTTCAGTTTTTTAATACTTGTTAATTTGTTAATTTCCACATACTTTACATTTTAGTTCACTAATGCTATCTATGGTCTAATATTTACAATTATTAAACTTGCATATGGCAGATTCTTCACTGGGGCAAGCTAATGTGGAGGTAGCACCCATGGTTGTATCATTCGAGGAAACATATGGGCTCCAGGCAAATAATTAAAAATGTCATTTTTTAAATACATGTTTGTTTGTTGAATCATGCATGTCTAACTACATGAACACTTGCTGACTGTAGGCACCAACCGAGACATCTAGACCATTTACTGGATTTGTATCTCCCGCTAGGCCATTCGTGAACAAGGGTCGTGTGTATGTGAGGCAGCCTACTCCTAGCAAGACTCCAGCTGCCCACAACCATGGGTTTACTCATATCATGGTAATGTATATCCTTCGATGATATTTGTTGGTTAACTTGAAATCCAGTGCATAAATCGTTTTTGCTAATGTTTGAATTGCATGTTTACTGCATCAGGAACCCGAGTTGTCAACTCAAAACCTCGCATCGATGGCTGATGCAGTAGTCAGTGCTGCATCTGCAATGGCAACTAATCACACATAGGTATGTAACTATTTCAACATGATCTTTATATAGTTTATTATTGTTGTCTATTGTTTATTCATGCATGTCTAACTATTTCAACATTTTGTGATTGTAGCCACCACCAGCAGGAGTGGTTCCTGGCCCCCCTGGTTCGACCATGGTTGCGACCATCCTGGATGTTCCACCAACGACTCCAGCTGCTACACAAGGAATGCAATCCCCTTTGTCAGTTGAGGTGAGATGTCCTTTAGTGACCATGTGTTTCATGCAATTTCCAGTGTTTCATGCACTTTCCATGCACAAGTTGATAATTGTTGAGTTAATTGTTGAGCTAATGTATTAGTACATAGTTAGTTGAATTTAACAATTGATATTTAATTTGCAGGATCCAAAGACGCACACTGATCCTAGAGATGTGCCTAGAGGATCAACGTCGGGAAAGAACAAGACGAAGCTTGAGTTTTGATGTGTCTTATGGGATATATGTACATTTGGATACATGTACATGTGGCTTGGATAGTTTTGGACACATGTGCTTTTGGATACTTTTGGATATATATGTACTTTTCGATACATTCACTTTTGGAGACATGTACATTGACTTCATTGTGCATGTACTTTTGGAGACATGTACATTGACTTCATTGGATACATGTACTTTTGGATATATATGTACTTTTGGATATATATGTACTTTTGGATACATGAACTTTTGGAGACATGTACATTGACATTTCACTTTGTATTTGTTCTTTAGTTTCCACATGTTCTTGTGTCAATCTATTGTGTTGACTTGTGTGGATTATCTATTACTCATGAATGCGCTATGTCAAAATAACAAACTATTATATTTAAAGGTTTCAACGAACTCACTACATGCGTGCACTAATTGGATATCTAATTAAAAATTGTGATTTTGGATGATCATTACAAGTTAAGTCAAAGTTCTTGCTCGTGTAATTTAATCAAACTAAGTGAAATACAATGTTTTTCAAGGTTTCAATGAACTCACTCATGCACACTAATTGGATAGGTCTAATTAAAATTTGTGAGTTTGGATGATTAAATTACAAGTTAAGTCAATGTTCAAGTGTAATTTAATAAAACTAAGTGCAATACATGCTACACATTTCATCAACGCCCAATATTTGATTGTACAATTAGATTCAACACTACATATGAGTAACTACATACAAGTTCTCAAAGCAACATTGGTTAAAGGAACAAACGTTACATCGGGATTCGAGAAATAAAGTGCCTTCTATTGTTGGTTGGGAAGGATATGCTTGGATATCCTTATGGCTTGGAGGTCATCTTCATGTAGATAAGTACTCTTGTTGTCATGTGTCATTAAGGTTTTTTCATGTGGTAAAACCCTTCAGGGTTAGGGTTTGTTCATGGTTTCATTGTACTTGTTTTCTAAACATATAATTATTCTAAGAAAGGTTGCTAGGTTTTCTTACCCATGAGGGTTTCCTAGGATAAAATGTTGTGTCTCTTGTCCATTGTTATTCTTAACTAGATCCTACATGTTAAATTCTTTAAGTAAATGTTTTATGGTTAAATTTATGCATTGAACTAATAGTTATAATTGGTATAAAGCATTTATCTAGATCAAGTATCAAAAATTTAACATGGTATAAGAGGTGAGTTGTCAAGAAGGAAATTATACAAGCCTTACAAAACATAAACCCTAGGAGGATCGAAAGTCACCAAGTGTCTCGGACGGAAAGTCACCAAGTGTCCCTGAACGATATTTTCATGCAACTTACAGCTCGACATAGCTCGGAAACTGGAGGTCAGATCGACGAACCATCAACTCCGTTGGTCTCCTGGCATGCGATTACCTCTAGGGGGCCTTCTCCCTCGTGTTCTCATGGCCTAGTGACTTCATTGTGCATTCATTTCGTAAACTAGGGTTTTGATCAGTTTCCTTCAATGCAATCTCACATTGGTGGTTCAACTCTGCAAAACCCTCCACCAAGCTAGTGTTGGCAGTCTTCCCACGTCGGCATTTCCCATACACACTTGTAGGAGCCAACGACACGGAATCATGCTGCTCCGTTTGTTTTTTTTCTCCCGGACGTAAAGTCACCAAGTGTCCCTGAACGACATTTTCATGTGACTTGCAGCTCAACATAACTCGGAAACCGGAGGTCAAACCGACAAACCATCGAATCCGTTGGTCTCCTGGCATGTGATTACCTCTAGGGGGCCCTCTCCCTCGTGTTCTCATGGCCCAGTGACTTCATTGTGCATTCATTTCGTAAACTAGGGTTTTTGCTTAGCTTACTTCAATGCAATCTTGCATTGGTGGGTCAACTCTGCAAAACCCTCCATCGAGCCAGTGTTGGCAATGTTCCCATGTCGGCATTTCCCATACACACTTGCAGGTGCCAAGGGCACGCAATCTTGTTTCTCTGTTTGTTTTTTCGCTCCCGGACGGAAAGTCACCAAGACTGTTTCCCTGAACGACATTTTCATGCGACTTGCAGCTCGACATAACTCGAAAACCGGAGGTCGAACCGACGAACCATCGACTCCGTTGGTCTCCTGGCGTGCAATTACTTCTAGGGGGCCCTCTCCCTCATGTTCTCATGGCCCAGTGACTTCATTGTGCATTCATTTCGTAAACTAGAGTTTTGCTCGGTTTCCTTCAATGCAATCTCGCATTGGTGGGTCAATTCTGCAAAACCATCCACTGAGAAAGTGTTGGTAGTGTTCCCACATCGGCATTTCCCATACACACTTGTAGGATCCAACAGCACGCAATCTTGCTGCTCCATTTTTTGTTTTGCTCCCGGACGGAAAGGTACCAAGTGTCCCTGAACAACATTTTCATCCAACTTGCAGCTCGACATAACTCAGAAACCAGAGGTCGGACCGACGAACCGTTGACTACGTTGGTCTCCTAGTGTGTGATTACCTCTAGGGGGCCTCTCCCTCATGTTCTCATGGCCCAGTGACTTCATTGTGCATTCATTTCGTAAACTAGGGTTTTGCTCAGTTTCCTTCAATGCAATCTCGCATTGGTGGGTCAACTCTACAAAATCGTCCACCGAGCCAGTGTGGCATTGTTCCCATGTCGGCATTTCCCATACACACTTGCAGGAGCCAACAACACACAATCTTGCTGCTCCGTTTGTTTTTTTGCTCCCGGACGGAAAGTCACCAAGTGTCCCTGAACGACATTTTCATGTGACTTGCAGCCTGACTAGAATGCCCGTAGCACCCAAACCGTGGCTCCGTTCGTGAATCCGTCGATTCTGGTGGGTCCAAGGTGCCGGGTTTCAGCTAGGGGACCCCCGAAAGCGTCCCTCGGAGACCCGGAAGCAGTACCAATCAGCCATATCCGGAGCTAGGGTTTTGCTCATTGAGGGCCATTCCAATTTCGCTCAAGGGGGGCATTTATCGTCCGAAGGCCCCCGGGCATGCGTAGCCACCTTGGACAGGTCCAAAATGGCCACGTGGACCTGTTGGATCTGACGGAATCCAAGTCCGTTTGCTAGTTTGGGTTCCGTGGCCCCGGAGCAAATCCTCCAAGTGTCCCTGAATGGCCCCGGGGTGCCTGACTAGAATGCCCGTAGCACCCAAACCATGGCTCCGTTGATGCATAGGTTTTCCATAGAACGCCTGATCGATAAAGGGAATGTCACCTTCTCGGAGGAGAGAAGATCCCCCAATGAAATCAAACAAGAAATTTCTGTTTGGAGATTCAAAGCCTTTGGATGGTTTCAATCATTTTCCTTCCGATATACTATGTATAAAAGCATCCAGCATCTTCTGCTTTTTTTTCAAATATTGGATCCACTGCAGCAGAAGAAATGCATTCTCCTTTGTCAAAGCATGGGAAACAACAGAAAGATTGGCATTCGGAGGCCATTAATGTGCATTTGAAGACTACGTAAATAAACAAAAAAATGTTAAGGAAATGCATCATACCAGGTTGTACAAGGTCTGAGACATGATCAAAATCTGCAGAAATAGATGATTGGTCTTCTTCCAATGGAGTTAACTCAACAATTGCACACTGATCAAGTGGAAGTGATATGCGATCACATCCATCAACCCAATCCAATGATTCACACCCATCCCAGTCACCATCACAACAAGGCGAGCAAAAAAAAGCGAGTTTTCTGGTCCAAATTTCAAATACTGGGTTATCAAAGCTTCGAACCGAATGAAATCCACGAGTCCCAGGCACAGTCTTGCATTCCCATACATGTGAACGATCTATGTCTACCACCTCCCAAAAAAATCTCTCCACATGTCTCTTTCTTGTGGATTATACTCGCATAGTTGATTCCTCTCCCATTACTGATGTGCACCACCTGACTATAGATTGACCATTTTGAATAGTAGATTCTGTAGATACTTTCAATTCCTCTCTTTGCAGGGCTATTTTGACACATGCTCCGGCTCCATCATGCTCTCCTTTACCATGCCCAGTCTCAAAATAGTTCCACATATGTGGCACTTTGTAGTTTTTATGCAATGAACACAACCACTGAAATATGCGTCCATTTTTGAACTGACCAGCACATCCATCAGACCAAATGCAGTGTCGATCCATCTGTATGTTCCTTCCCTTGAAGTGATCATATAACATGATGAAGCAATGATGTACATAGTGGAAGTCGTGGCACCTATCATCACTTATGTAGAAGTGATATTCCTTCAGAATTTCTCTTTGCTCTTCAGTGATGTTTGGGCCATGCCTATATGTGATATGGACCATCAAGTAAACTTGCTCAGAGTGATAATACTGACTTTGGATCTCATTTTGAGGTTGCAAAGTGTAGTTCTCGGAAAAATCAACAACTGAAAGTATAGCACCACGAGGAAATGTATCTCTGCATATTCTAAACTGTTCATCCCGCCATTGTGCCAAGTGGACATGATGAACATAATCATGTGTCTTTTCAATAAATTCCTTGACGAAGTCACTAACTAGTACCTGGTGACACAAAATGATCTCAATGTTAGTTTTTTTTGTAAGCAAGGATTGAAATGTAATTGTTCAAACATAATTTTATAGATATAAATGCATACCTGAGATGTCACCAATTGTATTTTTTTGCTTTCTTTCCCTGAGACTATTTCATAACTGATATATTTGAAACTTTTCATGTCTACAACCATTTTTCCAAATTCACTGTCTCCACTCTCGTGCATACATTGGCTCAATAATGCCATTCCAACATAGTTGGGGCATGTTCCATCCAAACAAGATTTTGCATAGTATGTTTTCCCCTCAGGCCTACTGTACATGATGCTATGAATGAATTCTCTTGATGAAGTCGGTGGTATTGTCAGGGAGCAATCCTGCACATGGTTAGTATGCAACACATGATGAATGTACAAAAATGTTTCATAGTAATATTCATATTCTACATGGTATCTACAACAACAAGTGTTACGAAGAGTATTTATTCTAACATACCATGGCTTACATTTCTCAAAATATCTTTGCCCCAAGTTCAATTGTCTATGTTCATTCCTAAATTTCTCGTATAGTTCTATCTGTGTTATATCAAGAAGATGCTTAGTATGTGGTTCACGATCCTTTGAACCCCTTCTCAGTTTTAGTACATCCTTTAGGTTTGAAGAAGGCCTTGTCTGGTCATGCCAAAAACTCTGCACTAGTCCATTTACTGCATCAACTAGCTTCATGTTATGACGTGGCAATTGACCAATAAAGGCCCAAAAATCTGTCTAATCGGTTGTGTCAAGATGTTCTCTTATAATAGAATACCTACGGAGGGTTTTTACATTCAAATTAACTAGTTTTTAAGTAGGCCTGAGAATACGAAGGACCCTGGTGTTCTTATTTGCAATTGCTTGTGACAACACAGGACGAGCCGCATTGTGGTCCTTTGGACGTGTGTTCTTACCAATTTTACCAAATGCATCTACTAAGATTTTAACTATATGAGAACTTGGTTCAGAATTCTTTATCATCTTTATCCATAAATTTTTCCTAACAACATTCATGCTCCTAGATTTTAACAATGATAAAAATAATCTACATTTATCTCCATCACATTTAGAAACAAAATATTTATCAAGTATCTGTTGAGTTTGATAAGCAATACTACGTATAGATAGCGTACCTTCAATGGAATTGAGGAGGCTTTCATCAACTTGTATACGCTTCGGATTTCTTCGACGTGTGCTTGCTAATGCAGGTAAGGGGGTTGGAATTCTACCATGTAGTGCATCACCTAGACGCTCTGGCGTTTCAGTAGTAGCTTGGTGTCCTTCATTCTCTTCCTGGTAGTTGGATGGTGGAAGTCCAATATCCTCATTGATGGTCTATGGAAGTCCAACATCCTCTTGTGGAAGTCCAACATCCTCATTGATGGTCTACGGAAGTCCAACATCCTCATCAATGGTCCGGATAACATTTTCTTCTTCAACAGTAGGCAATATGTCCAACGCCTCTCTGAATTCATCACTTGTATAACCACATCCAGATAATTTTTTTTGTGTTTCTTCATGAGCTTCATCTTGAGATGGTAACTTATCACTTTGACTTGAAGTGGGAATTGAAACATATCCTAATGAGCACCTACGTTTTGCTTTTTGATTACTTCCATGGGGTGCTTGTTCAACAACTATTGTTGAAATTGAAGGTCCCTCTTGTCGTGGATTGATAGGATGAACCGTGGTATCCTCTACAATTGGATTTGGATTAGTTTCCAAATAAAGCCTCCGATTCATCATGTGCATTCTTTTCTTTTCTTTCTCTTCTTCAATGACTTCTTGAGGTCTCTTCTTCCTTGTTGATTTTCTTCCTCTGTTTCCCCATCACCACAATGATCAATTCAATATAGTTTGTTTTTGTTGCTCCTCAATTTCAAGCTTTCAAACCTTTAGTGCTTTCTAGAACTATAGATCCTTCAAGGTGCTTCAATATTCCTTCTCAAATGTTCATCTTTCCCATCAAAACAATTATGAATGAGAAAATTTACCTTTGGTGTTCTTCAATAATAAGCAAAGGAAATTTAAATCATAAATTGTTTGGGCTCTTTGATTCTCTTGTACAATTGTGTATATCCACCATCACCATGAGATGGTCTTGAAGCTTGATATCTTATCTTGTGTGCTCCTCAAATATAGGCAAAATGAATCTTTCAAAGACCTTATCTTTGGTGTTATTCAATTGGAGATTCTTCAAGCTTGCTAATTATCTTCTTCAAATATGGCCATATAACCCAACACCACACTGAGCAACCATGAAAGATGTCCTCAATGCTGCACCTGCATAACAAAAATAGTGATGGAGATGGTGTAAATTGTGAGTATTTCCAATGGCGGGCTTGTGCTGTTCGAAAAAATCGCGGGATTTGTTGTTTTGGCTTGGACAGAGTAAAGTTGCTCTCGGACAGGGACAGTCCACTATTTATAGAGTTACAAAACGCGCACACGTTATATAAAACGCGCACGCGATATGAAGAATAAAAACCTGTACGCGATATGGTTAAGCACAATAAATAGGTTAGGTGCACGGCCAGGGCAACGAATAAAATCAAAAGAAAACAAATGTTTTGTATGGTTACATACAAAACAAATGTTTTTAGTGTGGGACAAATGTTTTGTATGGTTTAATACCCCCCCCCCAGCTCTCTCTGAATAATCCCTAGATACCCCCTATCTCTTTCTAAATATCTGTCCCTCATTCTCTCTACATCCCTCCCTACATGTTTCTTTCATGTTTCTTTCTCTCCCTTACTCCAACCATGTCCCTACCACCCCACTCTCCATTTCTCCACCTTCTCTTTATCTTCATCATTATCCCTCCCTATATCACTCTCTCCCTTATTCTCCCTTAATCATTAACCCTCTATGCCTTTATCCCTCCCCCCCTGCCCTCTCTCTTTCCTAGAGCCCCTCCCCCATAAAGGCCTTTAGACCCTCTTCTAAACATTTATCCCTAAGTGCATAAGTGCACAAGATGATGAGGAGGAGGAGGGTGATGACAATGAAGATGATCATGATGTAGATGAAGATGATAAAGATGATGTTGATGAAAATGATGGTGATGACGATGAAGATGTTGAATATGATGATGAGGGTGATGAGAATGATGATGATGGTGATGAAGAAGATGACAATGATGGAGATGTTGATGGGGAAGGGGGAGATGTCAATGATGATGAAGAGGAGGATATAAGATGATGATGATGATGATGATGGTGATGATGAAGATGTTGATGATGATAGTGATGGTGATGGTGATGAAGATGATGATGATGAAGAAGATGATGATGATGTAGATGTTGATGAGGAACCTAGAGATGACAATGATGATGAAGATGGAGAGGATGATGAAGATGTTGATGATGATGGTGATGGTGATGAAGATGATGAGGATGAAAAAGATGATGATGATGGATATGTTGATGAGGAACCTAGACGGTTGAACAGGTGTTACATTTTTGTTGGAATTTTCCTTCGTAAATGTCCTGTTTGCATATATAGTTCATGGAATTTTTCTTAATAAATATACTGTTCGCATGTTTACTTTACTGGTAGTAGTTCCTACTCCCTCTGCCCTGGACTCCAAGTTACAGTAATTGCAGGTTGAACAACGTGTTACCATTTGTGTATTGTTTGCATGTAGTTCTTCATAATGTATTGTTTACATGTAGTTGATGATAAATGTATTAATGTTTGCATATAGTTCTTGATATATGTACTGTTTGCATGTAGTTCATACCATCACAGATATTAGAAACAAATTCGGGTATATATATCTAGATCATTTCTTCGTTGCTGTGCCACGCGGGAGTCTTTTTTCGGTCTTGTTTGGGTGAAGTTTTCTGCTGGAGGATCGATCCTGCTGCATACTTAGTTGCTTGATTGCTATGGTATGGTATGATTTGAAGAAAAATGAAAAAAAAGTACTTGCATAGTATAAGCATCCTTATAATTAGATTGAAAAAATGGAAAGAAAATAAATTTATGGTAGGAGATTCTATAACAGTGTAAATCTAGTTCTAAATTACGATTCCTCATCTGTATTTTTGTTTTCATGTTCCAGGCGGTAGATCTGTCAGGGGATCAACTCAGTAATATTAAGTATGAGGAGGTGAATACAACATCATAAATGGCAGAGTTTTGTTTTCTGCATGATGACTGATTTTACTTAAACTAGTTCCTGTTCTTGTCATTCTCAATATAAGAGGACTGAAGCTAGTTACGTGCAGATGGCTGCCAACAGATAGGGAACCGAAAGCCCTTATATGTCTCTGCCATGGTGAGCATCAAATATCAATTTGCACAAAAAATAATTTAAGGATTTCATAGATTAGAAAATTTGTAAATGTTTACCTTTCATTGCGGTAATTGCAGGCTACGCCATGGAGTGCAGCATTTTCATGGAAGGTACGGATCCGTCTGTCTATCAAGTTACAGTTTTAACAAAACAGTACATTCAAAATGAATATGATGAGCATTGTGAACATAATTAATTTATCCCCAAAACTAATAACCCGCATACTCCTATGATTCTCAGACACTGGAATCAGACTTGCAAAGGCCGGGTATGTAGTATTTGGGATAGATTATGAAGGTCATGGGAAATCCGGTGGAATACGTTGTTGCATACAAAGCTCCCAAAACATTGTAAATGACTCTGCAGCCTTAAGGCAGTAGTAGGTATTTATCATCCATAACTGTAATGATTGCATTATTCCTATGGTTTGTTCAAAGTTTTAAGTTCCATATACATATAATAACACATAATTATTATGGACCATGAAAATTACAGAACGCGTTGAATATAGGAACAAACCGAGGTTCCTCTATGGCGAGTCCATGGGAGGAGCCGTGACAATTCTCATACATAGAAAGCAACCTAACTACTGGAATGGTGCTGTCCTTGTCGCCCCTATGTGTAAGGTAAGATAAATATTCAGGCCAAGTATGTAGGTCAAGATTTGATATGTATACTTTCTTTTAAACTGACATGTATAAGACCTGCAGAAGAGCTAAAGCCTCATCCTGTGGTTATGAACATAGTAAAGAGGCTGACTACTATAATCCCTACATGGAAGATTGTACCCACTAAGGATATTATAGAGCTGGCTTTTAAGCAACCAGAGAAAAGAAAAAAGGTAACCAATGAATTGTAATTTTTGATAGCATAATTCCATTCCTACTAATAAGTACAGATGCCTTATTCTCGTGTTTTTTTGCTTGTCTGCTAAAAACAGATTAGAACAAATCCATATGTTTATGTAGGCAGGCCTCGTCTCAGGACTGGTTTTGAGCTAATGATGGCAAGTACGGACATAGAGGAATGGCTGAACGAGGTACCCTTTTCTAACATTGAAAAAAGCCAAACCATATCGATGGTCACGTAATGATCCGAACGGTTTGCAAGAATTTTTGATATATATAAGAAATGTGGTGTTGCAGGTGACGTTGCTCCTGGTTCTTCAGGGGGAAGAAGATAAAGTGACAAACCCACCTGTGAGCTAGTTACTGTATGCTTCTGCTAAAAGTGGTGATAAGATGCTAAAACTGTACCCGAAGATGTGGCATGGTTTGACCTCCGGAGAACCTCCCGAGCACACGGAAGAGAAGTGCACAAAACTGATCTCAAAACAAGCGCGCGAAAATAGCTACTAATCCAGATTCTGCAAGAAGCTAACAAAACTTGGCAATAGGCTTGAAATTGGACGGGAAAACCATTTCAAAACGTGTACTTTGACAGGGGATCAAAAGGCACGAAATTACTCAGCCCGTCGATTTGATGTTCAGATCTGAGTTTGACGTTTAGATGTACATGTAATCCGTCAAAACCTATGATAACCCTGTAGGTTGTCACTTGAAAATCTGCGTTACGTGTACTTTGACAGGGGATCAAAAGGCACGAAATTACTCAGCCCGTCGATTTGATGTTCAGATTTGAGTTTGACGTTTAGATGTACATGTAATCCGTCAAAACCTTTGATAACCCTGTAGGTTGTCACTTGAAAATCTGCGTTCTGTAATATAGTTATGACATGCTCTTTCAAAGGCTTCTTTCTAACTTAGCAACAAGTCTCAGGCGATATGAACAATAATTTTTTTTCACTGTTCTTTTTAAATTATGCAAAATATTTAATGAATTACAAGATTTAGATTTAAAAAATATTGCAGTCCACATTTTTTAATATAATTAAGTAAGTTATATGATATATCATTTTTGCCACTATCTGGGTTTAAGTAATTAATCTATAACCCATATTTCATAACTATAGTTATAATTAATTAATTTCTCGTGGTTTTTGAATTGTTCACATCGGTGAATTGAATTGCATAGCATCAATTATCACATCTAAGGCTTGCACATGGTAACAAGGACTTCCCAAAAGGTCACTCATCCCAAGACTCCTCTAGCTTAAATGCACTTAATTGTGGAGCTCTAACTGAATAGTTCATAAGGCACAATACTTTCTAAGATTTTGCAAATGGAGTAGCAAGCTACGTGGGAGGAAAATTCCACAGTTAAGTGCATTTGAGCTAGAGGAGTCTTCGGATGGGCAATCTCTCAGGAAGTCCCGGTTACCAGGTGCAAACTTTGGAAGTGATGATTGATGCTATTTTGATTCAATTCGGTAGTCTCTATCCCACTTCTTCACCCATGTGAGCATCAACCGATGTAATGTGTGCTAAGTGACCTATTCAAAAACCATGAAAAATTAATTAGTTTCGACTATTCTCACAAAAATGATATATCATATGTTGGATTACGAAAACCACTTAATACTTAACTAAGTTATAATTAAAATTAATTATATTTATATTTCTTTGTATTAATTATAATGTAATTTATATTAATTATAAAGTAATTTCTTATTCTAGTATATATAGATTCAAAACCTAACTTTTAACTTTTAGGTGTTCCTAATTTACGTAATTGAAAATATAGAAGGCATTGATTTTTTTAATTTATTATTATAATAAGATATTTAGTATTTAATTAATTTTTTAAATTGGTAATTATAGTTGAAATTACATTAAAATTGTATAATTGTTTTTTTAAAGTAAGAAGTTACATTATATTACTATTACTTGAGAAATAAATTACAACTGAGAACAGGCACTGGGATTTGAACACATGACTTCTTCCAAAGCCTCTGAACTATGAATTGGTAGCAAAATAAACATAGTTTTCATAGTTTGATCTTAGATCTTTGACATTACAGGGTCATTACAAAGAAAATGTTGGTAGCTAAATAGGCCTAAACATAATCTGAACAACACTAAAATGACCAAAAAAACAAAAACAATCAAGATGGTGACACTTGCTAATCGATTCATAGCTAAATAAATAAGCCTAAACATAACCTGAACAAAACTAAAATGACCAACAAAACCAAAACAGTCAAGCTGGTGATACTCGCTAACCGCTTCATGCAATTGGGGGATTGTTGTTCGAGCTAGCCTTGGAGGGGTGGAAATCCAATAATATGGGCACACTTAACACAACCGTGTTCCGAGGCAACGAACTGCTCATATGCTAACAAAGATCCGGACAATCAAAGAAAGCAACCAAAGAGGCGAGTCTTGCATTGAATTGATCCATTTTGTAACAGAGATTCTGAATATCTCTCCTTGTTCCAAACATGAGATCAAGATGGAGGGCAGAATAATTACCCATATACCATGGAGAAGAGTGTTGATGCAGATCATCCTAAGAATTGCTTGTATGCTAGTGGCGAGCGATATGGACACCATTGTTGTGCATTGGACGAACGGGTGGGGGAAGAGGAAAGTTAGAACCAAAGCCCATAGAATTGCCGTGATCATTGAACCATTCTACCTGACAACTTCATTGATTTTTTCCCACTGCTTTTTCCATAGAATGAAAAGAGTACATAGAATCCTCCAAAGAGGTCAAGATCACACTGTCAATAGACCAAATTAATATGTAAGGATCCTCATTAACATCAGAGAATTGAGGCCTACGACTGTCAACATGCCTAAAGCACGTCTATTTCCTAGGGTGAGGCATTATTGACCAGAAATTCGCCACTGCAAAATGACAGTGAAGAACCCAAGTGCACCCACCAGAGATGAAGAACAAGATTTACATCTAGGCCCCATGATTCTTCTTAAAATTCCAGTTGAGAATACCATTATTGCCATTGTACTGGTTGCACAAGAGAAGACAATATCCCTGTTATTTTGATTTACAACCAAATGCACCATACCATTAACAATAACTTCACCATTACAAGCAATCCCATCCGATTGCAAAGCAGAACCAATTCCCGTGGAATCCATCAAACTCAATGCAAAAGAACAACTTTGGAGTAAATGAATGGGACCTGACATGTGAGGGAGGTGTTTAAGGAGCTAAAGGACAAACATCCACCTGGTTGAGCCCACCGTCAGTTGTCCCAATGTTCCCGTGGGAAGTTGTCACCCCACCTGAGGAATACAATTGTATAATTGTGAGTTTTAAATTTATAATTAATTATTTTAAAATAATAATAATAATAATAAGGTTGTGATTTAGTAAGGTACTAAATTGATGTATGAGGCCCTATTGTTTGTGGGACAAGAGAACCCCCTTTCCACCTTTGAATTTGAGTTTGTGATCTCCTAGGAGGAAACACCTGCTTTTAACCATTGTATCTAAATTAAAAAATACACAAAAACAATGTTATATAGAATTTATAGTCTAATGTTGATGATTCAATCTTGTGCTCCTTTGTTCCAACTTCATCCATGAAAATACATGCAACATTATTACTTTCATACCAACCAACATCCTTCAAGTTTCAAGGAAACCCCATGTAGTGTTTCTTAGTTTAATGCATATCTCACATGCCTAACACGCAAGTGATCGTGTTATGGTAATCAACATCTAAGTTATCTCTTCACACTATTTCATCCACATATGGCTATCATCTCTTAGGTTCCCCTCACTTCCTTTACGCTCCCATTAGCCTCATTCTTTTAAAAGGGGTGGAAATTCCCAAATGTTCTTCCAAATATGCATGCCTATTAAGGTGTCCTCGCTAATATGCATGTCTATTAAAGTGTCCTCGCTAATATGCATGTCTAACAAGTCTATGTTTTACAAGTGTCCACACTTTTCGCATGGATAATAAGTTTCATCTCCCTCTTTATGAGCACCTATATCTAATCCTCCATTTACATGGGTTGTCTAATTTCTCATAGGATGCATTTATGGTTTTATAAGTGTCATCACAAATGTAACATCAATATCAAAAAAATATCTAAATCGCAATAAGTGGTAAACCAAATATCCATCATTTAACAAGTGATACAAAAGGTGTCCCTAATATTACAACTATACATGATCTAAAAAGTGCAGTGTACTTTAACTTTTAAATTAGAGAAATAGAAAGATATTTATAGAGATAAATAATTGCAAGAAACATAATATTATAGTGCAAAATAACTGAGCAAGCGAAATGCAACATAAATACATAAATGGCTCTTGTATTATGGAAATTAAATATGGAAGAAATGTTCACATATCTCTTAAGGTTGGGAAACCTTTCGCTAGTGCAGAAATTATATACAATAATTCTTGACAAAACAATTCATAGCTTTCTAGCTCTTTAAATAGCCTTCCAAGATCCAAAACCCTAACTACTTGACATATTCAAATAATTAATAAGTATCAACTTCCTAGTGGGAATTAATTAATAGAGATACCCTTTTTACATTGATTATTGACTACTAACTACTTGGACTTATTCTAAAAAGATGGACGTATACATTACTTGACTAACTCTTAAAGTAAGCGGGTTAGGGTAGGACACTAACATGCCCTCCACCTTTGAAAGCAATGTTGTCCTCAAGGTTGAAGGTGCAAAAATCACTACAAAATCCATGTTGCTTCCTATGTGGCATCGTTTGGTGTAATATATTCCATTGGATGAAAATTTCTTTGATTGTACACCTATGCAATTGAATTTCCCTAGAAACCAAGGTTGTTGTCAATTGGAGACAAATTGAGGCTTCCTCATCCAATTTTGGTAATCTAGTTTTCACTTTATAATTAGAGCCAACCACTTTTTTGAAGCAATATATGTGAAATAGTAGGTGAATCTTGGAGTGATCTATTAGAGCAAGATTGTAGGCCACCTATCCATTGTGTTGGAGGATCGTGCAAGGTCCATAGAACTTCAAGCGAGCTTCTAGTGTATTTGAGCCTTGAGGGAGGTTTGTTTTTAAGGTTGAATTCAAAGAAACACTTGATCCCCTACTTCAAAGGAACACCCATAGTTATGTTGATCTACATATTATTTCATTATTTTTTCATCCATAACCAAATTGTCCTTAAGGGTGTAGAGAATAGTTGATCTGGTGCAAAGTGTGTTTTCCACATTCTAAACCTTGGAGGTTCTTGGAAAATAGGAAATCGTTGATAAGAGATTTTGACCATACACGACTTCGTATGGTGTCATCTTGGCGGAGCCATGAAAGTTTTATTATACCAATACTCGGTAGAGGAAGCCATTGTGCCAAGTGGTGTGGCTTGTCTAATGCAAAGATTCTCAAATAAGTTTCCAAGAGCTTATTCACTGCTTTCATTTGACCATCCATTTGTGGATGATAGATTGTGATGAGATTCAACTGGGTACCTTGAAGTATAAATAGCTCCTACCAAAAATTTCTTTTGAACGTAGGGTCTCGATTATATACAATAGAAGTTAGCATGTCATGTAGCTCATAAATATGATCCATGAAGACATTTTCCATGAGGGATGGTCTAAAAGGGTGTGATGAGGTACAAAAGTGAGCACATTTGGTCAAGCAACTTATCTAACACAGTATACTATAAAACGAGAGCTGTATATACAATGAATGAATACTCTAGCCATAAAATCTCATATTTTTGCGTAAAAAAGACCAAAAAACAACTCCAAAAGGAAAAATGGTGATACCAGTATACAATTTTTTTTGGCATGGTTAAAAATATAGGAATGACCTAAAAAATCCATATTTTTAGTATCAAAAACCTTAGAATCAAAACCTGAATTGAAAACTAATGCTATTGGTATCATATTTTTTTTCAAAAGTTAAATTTACAACTTGTTTGCAACTACTATTATTGCAACAAAACTATTAAAATTGTATTTATTTAATTTTAGTAAAACTTGCATACTAAACACAAATCATTTCATAAATTATTTTCACCGCTCTTTCCATATAAAATCAAATCCACTATGATAATATTCATAATCAAATCATATATTAAACGAAAAAAAAAAAAAGTACAAATAATTCATATAAAAATTCAAGCACTCCTTTAGAGTTTCCATGCAAACATCATATTAATAAAAAGCATATAAAATGTTTCATGTAAAATTATTCAAACTGACCCATGGAGTCTGATACCCCACATTAATCTACATTATCTTCAAATGAAGGACTAGATGGAGATGTAGATGACCCATATTCTTCTCTATTATCAATGAGTGCACCATCTGAGTCTACATGTATGCCAAACATTTCAATTGTCACATTCCTTCTGGATCTACGACTTGGTTTAGAAGAATCCCATCTTGCAACTATTTCCTTTTCCAACAACATATTAATAATATATGTATCCATGGAGCTAAGAGTGCCTTTATTTGATAACTGGAAGTCATAAACAAGTATATTAACATCCTCTAATTTCAAGATTTCAATGCAACAACGATTTATATTTTGACCCTTTCTTTTTCTCTTTCTGGAAACCTTTTTCTCAACCACCATCTCTGGCATGTACACGCCATCAAATGGGTGTGTATTTGTTGCATACCAATGTACTTCAATTGATATAACTTCTTCATTTTCTTCATTGACTTTCATAACCTTTGCAATCCAAAATGGATACTGACGTGGATCAGCTATAACAAAAACTGCAATCATGCAACCCTCCTTAATATCTTGTACCGATCCCCTATAAAGGTATTCCATTGCTTCACGGTTAGCACATGATCTTCTTGATCCAATATACATTTCTCTTTCATCTACTTGAGAATACTGAACACCTTGAGATGCAAGTTTTGTTTCCTTGTTTTTATTTGACATGTACCTTTTGGCCAACTAAATGGAGTCTTCAAAAATATGTCTCCATTTGTAGAGTTTGAAATTATGTCGGTCTGTTCCATGAAAAAAGACTCCCACCAAATAGAATCAACAACATCAAAGTACTCATATGTATCTTTGATAGATTTTTTTGTTTCTTCTAGACATTGATAAGAATCGACATCTCTATCATGTTGATGTACATTATGAATCTTAGTAGTTGATTGCAATAATAATAACTTTGAAGCATACATTTGACGACTTGGGATGAATTTCAAAAATGCCAAACCTGATTCAAATCCCCATTATGCACTGGTTGAGTACTTCTTGCACCATATTAGTGTTTTTCCATCAATCTTGTTTATACGAAATTGATGCTGAAAGATAATGTCATTAAGTTTTCAATGCACCTTTCTTCACCATGGGATCCCAAAATAAATCTTTGTATGTCAATAGTTTCTTCCAATGTGTATACAAGAGACTTTGGACCGTATGCTTTTCTGATAATTTCAATTAATGATGGTAGGCTCCCAACATTCTTTCTCCTCAATGTGACTGCAAAATGACTAAACATTTGATCAATATGATCATGTGTATGCCCAACAACAAGGAAACCAACTTTTACCTTTTGAAAAATTCCCAATTCAACAAGCATGTTTAGATAACCAAACACGATGTGATTCTTGTTTTCCCTACTGGTGTTGTCCAATTGTAGAAATAAAAATTTAGGAAGATCACTAGACCAATGAGTAAGGACATGCTAAATTATGGTGATGGTTAGATTTGCATCATTATGTATATTTGGAGCTATAAAGTAAACCCTTGGAGACATCCGACCATTAAAAAACAAACAACCAAACAAGTGAAACTGAATAAAGTTTTCCTCCTTAAAACTCTTTCATATACAGAAAAAATGTGGAAAAAGTGTTTTTTTTTAATCCATGCCATCAATTATCAGACCCATATACTTATTTGGAGCATCATAATACTTCTTGCGATGTTTGTACAACTTTTGTCATTCACTTGATTGTTGATTGCGATGTGCGTGAAGTGCATTGATAAGGGAATCTACAAATAACATAAAATTAAAATTTAACTAGTTTTCATAATTAATATTGATCCTAGAACAAATAATTTTGTAAATACATACCTCTTTCTATCCCTTCTTATGTATCCTTTTTAATATTTAAGAGAAGCACATGTATTTCAAATCCCCATCCTTGACCTCTTAGGAATGTAGATGTTGTTGAACCTTTTTTTCCATAGTGTTGTAAGATATGCATATTTGATGAAATTTCCATTTCCTTTAGCACCTTCAACATATTCCTTGTATAAGTTGTAGATTTCCCGTCTTGTGAAATTATCTGGAATGTGTATTGTTTCTCTATTTGGAATATTCTCTCCATTGTTGGAAAGCAAGTCTTGCATCCATGACATCACAATGTATGTTGATGCCCATGTGCTTTGTCCTTGATAATCTTCAGAATAAAATGTAGGATCCTTTTCTAGTCTTGTCTGGATTCTTGATAGCCGAAAATTACCAATTGAATGAATTCTTTTGAATGCCTTTCTGCAAAGAAAAATGTTTCCAATGCAATAATCATAACCTGTCTTTGTACAAATCATGCACCCCATTAAATATGAATTTTGCATATTTTTGTTCATTGACAGATATGTCTTCCTTTTTTCCAAGGCATAATTGTAGCATATACCTTTGAAACAGTTCTTTCGACAATGGTCACTCGAAATCAAATTAATAATAGAACCTAAACTTGTGAGTAATTCTTTCCTAGACCTTGTATAACTTGAATGTTTTGGATTGATATAAAAAGGTCTAGTCCTAGACTTAATCTTGATCATTGTTGCATTTTTCCTCTACATTTCCTGGACCATTATATTTGCAGTAGCATCCTCATTAGAATGAAATTCATCATCCCAATGATGAATACCATCCCCCTCATTGAAAATATCATCATTAAATTCAGCAGGAAAATGATTACCCTCATTACTAACAAGTTTATCACTTGAAGGGAAATCATTATCTTCATTATTGGTGCTTTCATCAACAAAATATTCATATGTTCCTTTAAAAACATCTCTTGGGGGATAATCATTATCACTTTTATTGGTCCCTTCATCCTCACCAACATCATCATTAGTCCCATTAAAATCCTCTCTTGGAGGAAAATCATGAGATTCATCATTATTGGTCCCTTCATCCTCATGAGCATCATCATCGATCCCATTAAAATCCTCACTTGCAGGAGAATTGTCATCATTATTGTTGTCTTCATCCTCACCACAATCATCATCGGTCCCATTAAAATCCTTGCTTGGAGGAAATTCACCATCAGTCCCATTAAAATCCTCACTTGGAGGAAAATCATCTTTTCTCCCATTAAAATCTTTGCTTGGAGGAAAATCATCATCGGTCCCATTAAAATACTCACTTGGAGGAAAATAATAATCTGTCCCATTAAAATCCTTGCTTGGGGGAAATTCATCATCGATCCCATTGAAATCCTCACTTGGAGGAAAATCATCATTTGTCCCATTAAAACCCTCACTTGGAGGAAATTAATCATCAGTCCCATTGAAATCCTCGCTTGGAGGAAATTTATGATATATCCCATTGAAATCTTCACTTAGAGGAAATTCATCATCGATTCCATTGAAATCCTCGCTTGGAGGAAATTCACATTATTTATTGGTGTCTTTATCTTCACCAAAATCAACATCATTCCCATCAAAATCCTTGCTTGGAGTAAAATCATCATTGGTCCCATTAAAATCCTCACTTCGAGGAAAATCATCATTGGTACCTGTAAAATCATCGCTTGGAGGAAAATTATCATTGGTGTCATTGAAATCATCACTTGGAGGAAAGTCATGATCAGTGCCTTTGAAATCATCATTGGTGCCTTTCAAATCATCACTTGGAGGGAAATCATCATCAGTTCCTTCGAGTTCAACACTTGGAGGAAAATCATCATCAGTTCCTTTAAATTCCTCGCTTGGTGGAAGACCACCATCATCTTGCTCAGTTTCTTTACCATCCCCACTTGGAATAACATGGAATAACACAAGAGGCACGTGAAGAAGATGTTGATGCTTCAAAAATTGAAATTAATTATGATGAGTCCATGGCTTCTCACTAAAAAATAAAATGATAGACAAATCTCAACAACACAATCTCAGCAAGTCCGACAACGAGATTTTCGCTTACTTCTCCAAAAAAATAGAATGGTGCAATTGTGTCACCCCCTAATAATATTATAGCTAGGAGAATGAAATATATTCCCTCAAAAAAATTTCTCTCCAAATTTTCTCCCTCCAAATTTTTTCCCTCCAAATGTTTTCCCTCCAAAATATTCCGAAATTTTTCCCTCCAAAATTAAATTCCACATTTGTGCGACAAAAACATAAAACTAATAAAAATAGACTTAATCCATGGTATATATAAACACAAGTTGAATTTGAACTTGCCACTTTTAGCCATCATATATCAAAACATTTGTGTAATTATTATATATTAACTTTTTATAATTTTTTTATCCCACATTCATAAAATGAGCTAAGTTAAAAACATTATGCAATATAAACTAAATCATGTATTGTATTTTTAACATTTTACACTTTTTTTTTATCCCACATTGATAAAATGAGTTAAGTTAAAAAAACTCTATGCCATATAAATTAACTCATGTTTTGTACTTTTCACATTGCGATTACCCATTACAAAATGTGGAACAATTTACTCGCAATTTGAAGGTTGGTTTCTTTTTCTAGTAATTTGTTAAATTTATACTTGATTGTTTTTACATAGTTTGTTAATTTTAGAATTTTATTAATCGTACATTCATCAAAACCAGTCAACTTTAACCTAACATAGAATATATAAAAATAAAATGATTTTTTTTTACATTTTGTGACTAGGGATTGAAAACTTTAACGCTATCTCCAGGGAACTTGCAAGATCGGCGAATAGATTCAACTAAGGCTTTGAAGGTTAGTAGTCTTTTCATTTAAAAAAAAAAATTGTTAACATACTTTTTTTAAAGGATTTTTTTTTAAATTTTAATTTGGGAGAGGCAAGCACAAGTGGCCATTAGGCCCTAACCAAAGGGGAGGCCCATTTGGGTGCTATTTGGAGCCGACCTAGAACTCCAATGGATGCACAAAGGGGCAACCCTTTGGGCGCTCATTGGAGTTGGACGTGGGATCCGCAGGCTCCATTGGGTGCCCATTTGTTCTCCTATTGGAGCTCGCATCTGGCTCCAATGAGCACCCAAAGGGGAGCCCATTAGAGCCGGTCACGGGCTCCAACAGACACACAAAGGAGAGCTCGTTGGAGCCTGCAGCAGGCTCCAATGGGTGCTCATTGGATTCGACTGCGGGATCCAATGGTCGCACAAAGGGGATCCCATTGGAGCTCATGGCCAGCTCCAACGGGCGCCCCTTTGTGCACCCAATAGAGCCCACAACCAACTCCAATGAGCGCCCCTTTGTGCGCCCATTGGATCCTGTGCCTGGCTCCAACAGGCGCCCAAAGGGGCGGCCACAATCCACCACATGGAGCAACACGATTCTTAGAATCACACCACTCCATGGGGTGGCATGTCCCCACCCCTTTGGGAGTTTGTTGGAGCATCGTCCCACTCTAACGAGTGCACAAAGGGGCACCCACAGGCCACCCCATGGAACAACCTGATTCTAAGTCCAATGGGATGCAATCCAAACGGAGAATCAACTTCTGTACGTTGTTCCCCTTGTAAAATGAAAATATATATAAAAAAATGTTATGTTTTAATGTTTTGTTTTTTATCTACATTTTTAAATGTTTTGATGTTTTTTTTGTCATACAGGAAAAATGGCTTCAAAAGAAGTATCTGTCAATATTTCTGGAGCAAGACCTGCAAAGAGGACACCTAAAAAAACAGTTGGGCTGCCTGAAAATGTTGAAGGTTATAATGAAGGTCAAAACTCTATTGATTCAAAAACTAGGAATCGTAGAGATTGAAAATATTCAACAGAGGAAATGTAAATGAATTATTCTTGGTATCTAAAGAACAAGTATCTGAACGATCCAGAAAGTATTTACTTATATTGTGGTGAGTTCGAATATATTGAATCAAATTATAAACTTGTGGGCTTGGTGCAAGATATGTGCTTGGTGTCAGGTACAGACACTCTTTATGTCCGAGTGAAACATTGCTAAGACATATCAGAAAATCATATATTTCTTGAAGATATCACAGCATAAGGTGTAAGACTGTTTCACATATTTTTGTGCAGAAATTGTGCAACATATTGAGAAAGGAAATGTAAGTTTAAATACTTTGCTAACTATTAATGTTTTTATTTATTACAAGTAGGTCGATATGTCACTCAATAATTTTTAATATCATTATTTTTTTTTAAATGTGCAACATTTTTCCAAGTCACTTTTAGAAATGTTGGGTGGAATTTATTCAGCAGATAAAAGTCCTATAAACATCATTAATGGCTATCATGACAAGACAAGAGGAGCAAAGAAGAAAAAAAACAAGTGGAAAATGTCTGGACATCAAAATCTCAACCAAAAAAAAGAAAAGAAAGGAAAGGAAAAACAATCCAATCAGGTAAAAAAGGTTACATTTAAAAAGATTGCAATCCTAGCTGAAGATAATGAAGAGATTGATGCCAATGAGGTTGTTACACCTACAAGCAGGAATAAGAAACAATCTGGAAAAAAAACAATGGTTGAGGATGTTTCCCTTCCTAACATTGATACACCTATTCTTGATTTAGATGAAAATCCTTGAGGACATAAGAGGAAGATATCTAAGTTTGTTGAATCCATTTTTAGCTCTGAACTAAACAGTGAAAATTTCAGGTCTAGTAGGGAAATCATTACTCCAAGTGTTGATCTAGAGGATGGTGTTGTCAAGTCAACGCAAAATGCCATTCGAGAACTATTGAGCAGGGACATATTGGTTGATAGTGGTGATACATTTCAATTAAATGTGAAGCAACTCTATAGACCCATGGAAGGCCAAGAAAAGTTTCAAATTAGAAAGCCACATCACTTTCATATTCACAACTTGAAAACATTGATGAGGTGCAATCCCTTTGCACATGTGGTTAACTACCTAGTTCTTGTTGACCCCAAACAGGTTCCTTCTAGGCATGCATTTGACCAATTCCAATGTTTTGATTATAAATATTATGTGATTGGGGGGAATCATTCCGCTGATACAAGAAGAGAATTGATACAAGAATATCCCAATAACCCTCTTTTTGAAAGAATAAAATGTGTCATTTATGTTGGTTTAACAGATTTAGAAGCAAAACTATTGGTATGGGATCAAAACACAAATAGTGAATATAGGATGTCCATGGCATTCATTCAAAGGGTGAGATTTATTCATAATGAATTTGAACAAATATGTGGTGGGGTTTGATGCAATTTTTCAGAATCAATGTTGTCTAGAAATATGTTTCCCAATTAAAGAGGATAATGCGAAGGGAAAAAATGTCAAAGGATGTGATGCATTCAGAGTTGTAGACGGGTATTTCTAGTTGGCATTTAGAATGGGGCAAATATGGAACTTGATTGATGAGATCTTCAGCTTATGGGAGAATATTGGCTTGAAAAATCAAAATGTTAAAAATTCTAAATCTGTCCCATGGAGCATTGGTAAGACAGGTATTGACGTCAAGAACTTGCTAGAAGATATGACCATAACGCCTTGGAGATCATTGCAAGGAGTGAAGGATGAATCACTTATCACTTCAATATTATCATGTGTAAATTCATGTGAATTATCAATGGAGGAAATGTGAAATGAATTTGATAAGTAAGTATATTGATTTTTTTTTATGTTTTATAAAATTTATTTTTTGGGTTTAACATGTTTTATCTCTTAAGTATTTTGTTATATTATTAGATATGTTTGTTAACATTATTTATGTTTAAATCATATAGTCACAAGATCTACATGAGAATACAAGAGGAAATTATTATAATGTTGAATGAAAAGAGTTGGGATGATGTCAAATGCAACTATCCAAAGTCGAGCTCCATATAAAACTTAAAACAATTTTTTGTTGCATTCAAAAAGGTATGTTGATTTATGATACATTATATTTTATTTATTTGTATGTTAAATTATTTCTTTTCTATTACTTATAGATATGTTTTTTTTTAAAGATGCCAAATAAGTCTATAGGTGGAGTACTGGAAGCTTTTAAAATTCATATTCAATGATCCAAAATGGAACGAGAAAGAAGACAACACCTTGCAAATGTTGAACTTGATGATACACTTGATCATTACATTTGGAATGGGACTGACACTATGCAATATCAAGTTATATGTGGTGACTGTGAAAACATTGTAAATATTGTTCCTAAGAAGGAATACTCCTTAGTCATTGCAAATATCTCTCATGGTTACAATATCACAAACATTAATTATGACTGTGAGCCTTATAGTTACAATTCATTCACTAAAGTGGTTACGGGATTTGTGGATGTCACAACATCACTGCTTTGGAGATTTATTGTTTTCCATTCATATGGACAATGAGGAGCAGTGCTATCATGTTTCAAGGGTAAAGCGAATGCAAGGAAATAACTATATTGGTAAGATATAAGTGTTTAAATTTGGAAATCAATTTTATTTATTGAATTATTATTTTTTATTTATTTATGTTACAAGCACAAGACTAATATTTGTATATCTAGTAGTGAAGATGCATTCATGAGTGATGTTGAAAATATACATGTTGCAAGATGGACAAAATATAATACATATGGTTCCCTTGTTATGAATGCAAAGAGTGAAGGAAAACATAGTTAACTGTCATATAATGCCATGGTTAGAAAACCAACATATGAGGAAAAGGATTTGAAAGGAGTTATTGTAAACATTTAACAAAAGCCACAAGCATTGATCAATTATCTCATAGATAATTTTTCAAAAGAAGGAGATTTGGTTTTATATTTGTTCTTAGGTTCAGGTAAGATTTATGACATTACATATGAAATAATAGTTAAGTTCTATTATTTTCTGTTGTTCAATGTAATTTTTTTAATTATGTAATTTTATACTATTTGATGTAATTAATTTTTTGTATGTAATTACTTTTTTCGTATTCAGCGATCTTAGGTACAACAATAGCATGCTCCTTACAAAAAGGGATAAACTGCATATCCATTGAAAAAGATCCATTGCAATAAATTTTATTAAGCAAAGAATAAATGTTTTTAAAGTTCTTCCAGATGAAATGCAAGAAGTTGGACTGAAGAAAGATATTTTAGTGAATCACATGTGGCAAAATTGTCAAAAGAGCACCAACCACCATTAAAAGGGTTTTTTGGAAAGGATTGTTTTGGACAACTTGCAGAAATAAAAAACTCATTGGAAGACCACGCTGAAGTCCAAGAAGAAATCCAAGCTCTAGAAAATGATAATATCGATGAGGAATTTGGCATACATGATATTATTGATTAGTTTCCCATCCTTGAGGAAAATGTTGCATTTGAAAAAATTTTGAGAGATATATTTGTAATGCTTTGACATTAAGAGTTTATATTAAGCATAAATTTCTATATATTGTTTTGAATATTTTTTATATGCTCTTTACCAATATATGATTTGTTTTGTGTGTTGAGTTAAAATGAAATAACACTTTTATGAAACATAATGTCAAATATTATTATTATTATGCATCAAAACTCTTAAAATAGGCTAAAAAATGGTTTAAAAAGGTTTTATTTTCTCTATTTTTTTAATCAATTTTTCTCTTTAAAATGCAGTATTTGTTTTTTAAGTTTAATGAAAAAACTTCCAAAATGTATATGTTTTTCACTATAACTAGCTTCCAAATGTACATTTGTTTGTTGCATGCTAAAAAAATAGTATTAGTTAGGTATAGTCATCAAAACATGCATCGAATTAAACATAAAATCTCAAAAAAAGACTTCGAAAAAAAAAGCTTGCTACTAGTAGAAACACTTTTTGAAATGGAGGTAAAAAAAACTACTAAATGAGATCTCCAAAAAAACGAAAACTTGTGCAGATTCTCGTTTTATAGTATATTGTGTTTTCTAATACCACCATAATGATTGATTTATTGTTGTCTTTAGGAATCCCATGATAAAATAGAAAGATATGTTTGTGCAAATATGGTTGGGAATTGGAAGTGGCTTCAAAGCACCAAGCACCTTCACTATTTCCCCCTTATGTCATTGACAAGTGACACAGGTAGCAACAAAGTTGTGGATTTATTTTCTTATGCCTTCCCAAAATAATGAGCACTTAATGTGTTGATGATTTTATGAAATCCCTAGTGGCCTTCTAGCCTTCTATTGGCGATGAATGTAACTCCTCTAAGATTTGTTGTTTTAAGGTTAAATCCAAGGTGAGAAAAATTCCCTCCTTATACCACAAGGTATTTTGGTTCCATGTATACCTAGGAAGAGGGTTCAAGTCTTGCAGTTGAATCCATGTGATGAGTTGTTAAATGATGTCCCAGGAAATCCATTCATGTGTGCTTCATCGATCCACCCTCGAATTGGTAAGGATAATGTAAAGAGGGAACCCTCTACCCCAAATTGCCTCAATAAAACATCCACCACCACATCGCCGTGGCCCTTCTTATAGATGATCTCATATTTACACCCCAACATCTTATTGACTCATTTATGTTACTATGGTGAAGACAACGTTTGTTCTAGAAAGTATTTGAGACAAGGATGGTTGGTCTTGATTTGGAAATTACACCCGATTAAATATGGGTGCCATGTCTCAATGATGTGAAGGATAGCCATCATTTTTTTTCATAGGTGGAATTTCCCAAGTTCTTCTCACATAGATTCTTATTAGTGAAGGCTAATGGGTGTCTTCCTTACAACAATATTGCTCCTAGGACACAACTAGAGGCATCACATTCTAAGATCAAAGTGTTAGTGAAATCTGAGATGCCTAAAATAGTCGTAGTGCACATAGCATTCTTTAGGGTGGAGAAGGATTGCTCCACTACATCTTACCAATATAAGGCATTTTTTGAGTAATGATGTGAGAGGAGCTACAATCTTACCATAATTTTTCACAAATTTGCAGTAGTATCTTGTAAGTATGAGGAACCCCCTCAAGATTTTAAGAGTTTTGGGGAGAGACAAGTTCTACATAGAATCTACTTTCTTGGGGTCCACACATACCATCCCAACTCATAATATGGACCAAATATTCAACCTTATTCCTCCCAAAAGCACATATGGATAGTTTCGCAATAACTAGTGATCCCTTAGTGATTGCAAAGTATGAGCAACATGATCAAGGAGGCTTTCCCAAGTGGTGTTTTGGACCAATATGTCATCAAATAAAAATAGGACAAAATGGTAGAGGAATGGAAACAAGATCGTCTTGGGTATGTTGGCCTCTTTCATTCGGATTTGATGGTAGACTGATTGAAGGTCAAGTTTAGTGAAGAATTTGGATCCATGCAACTCATCTAAGAGATCATCAATGATAGGAATGTCAAATTTACCTTTCATATTTAACTTATTGAGAGCATAAAAATCTGTACACATGCGCTAATAACCTTCCTTTTTTAGTACCATAATTGTTAATGATGAATAAGGGATTCTGCTAAGACGAATGAAGCTAGCTTCCAACAATTCCTAAATGAGTTTTTTTTTTCATTATTTTTGGAAAATGGGTGGCAATAAGGGTGTACATTAGGACGTTGACTTCTTGAAACTAATGGAATACTAGTGCACACCAAAAAAATTTAACGGTACTAGTGATTTATAACAATATATGCACCAGTGCGGTAAACTAAATATATCACTGGTCCTTATGTACTATTTGAAAGCACTGATGTGCTAAGGGAAGGAGCACCAACAGAGTGGACTGGGACATTGAATTTTGTTGCATTTTTAAAATTCAACAGTGTGATCATGATATAGTGGCACACCAGTGCAATGTGCATTTATGGAGAAATCATTGGGGCATGCAATGAGTAGTTCGTTGCACTGGTGATTTTGATCGTTTTTAACCCATCGATGCTACATTTACTTAAATGCACTGGTGTGATTAAAATGATCGAAAGCACTAGTATTTATTTTCTCTTTGATGAATAGTGACTAGTGACATTGCATTGGAATATCTATATTTTATTCTTATTTTTTTTAAT
This sequence comes from Larix kaempferi, assembly GCA_027924585.1. NCBI lineage: Eukaryota > Viridiplantae > Streptophyta > Pinopsida > Pinales > Pinaceae > Larix > Larix kaempferi. The sequence continues at coordinate 9,816,938 of BSBM01000589.1, read as the reverse complement.
TCCATTATTCACCAAAAATTGAAATATTATTTATAATAGTATTCATATAATTTTAATTTTAATTATTTCATAGGGATGTGATGTTTGGATTAATTTGTTATATCATAAATTTTTTAATTTTTGCATCTATTGTAATATTTAGTATCCATATATTTAATTAGCAATGTAACATTTCACAATGACATTGGACAATGCAATGGAATGATAAATTTATTTTATTATATATGAATAAGAGCCCCTTTGTCATACAAAATGGGACAGTATAAAGTCCACAATAATCAAAATGTCAACATGCATGTAATTGTTACACTTATTGGTAACCCATTTGTCTTTCAATCAAGTTATGTCCAGTACATTATACAAAATGTTTGATTTTCACAAACAATTATTTCAAAATATACAACAACTTACATTAGCATCCAAATATATTCTTAATCATTATTATGTGGAACTATTGTCAATGCTCGAGCCACTTGCATGACTTGGGTTATTTGGATAAATGTTTTGTTGATTGCCTCAATTGTTTTCCTCTTCTTCAACTTCAATCTACAAAGATAAAAATAAAGTGCAATGAGTGTATCTACATCAGTGTGAATAAAAATATATATATGTATAAATAGATTAATGTAAATTTAAAAGTGATGTACAATAGAAATAATTGGGTCTTGAATGATACATATTCTTTCAAAACCAAACCTCATGCATTCTCTCAGCAACTCTTCTATTGGCTCCACTCCATACTTTATTTCCTACAAGTTTTACACCCCATAACAAATCATAGATTTAATATAAAGTATTTTTTTGTTCCATTAATTATAAAATGAAAGAAGTACAACAACATAGATACTTACAAATTTGTTGACACAAACCCAGTCGACAGGGGTTCCTCACACTGTCGACACCCAAGCCTCTGTGATCTCCCTGAGCACTGGCCCAGACAGGTTTAACCTTGTCCAGTAACACCTGCGGAGAAGGTGAGGTCTCACCCGAGATGTTCAAGGGAGAGTTGACGGAACCATGTTTTCGCCGAATGAGGGAGGATGTTGTGCATAAATTGATTAACTTATTGCAACATTCAGAAATAGATCTAAGCATTCAACTCAGGCATTAAGCATAATCGCGACATCATTCAACAGATCTCATTATTGACAGAACCATAAATATGCAACAGATATAACAGTAAAGCATTAATCGCGACAAGGAAACATCGCATCATTCATATATTCATATCGCATAATGCATTTACCACAGAGACATGCAAAAGACACAAGGATTCTTCTCAAAAACTTTGTCACATCATATTTATCTCTGCAAAAACCCAGATACAAAAAGATATTCAATCAACTCAGCTATCTCGAGATGCTTCAATCTCTTAGATATCTCTTCTCTATCTAGACTATTTCGGTATATCAACACTTACAAACCTACATCTATTTATAGGCTTGCGCATTTACATTTGTGGTCCACTTAGGCAACCGCCTAACTATTTCTTAACAAACTTCTACAAAAACTAACCCAAAATCCCACATAATGTGGTCAAATGACCCAAAAACCCACATAGTGCGGTCTAAATGACCCAAAATACATATGACATGGTCCAAATGACCCAAAAAATACAAAAAGTACTATCGCCATGCACGTTGCTTTCCTCCTTCCGTGGTACCTTTGGCCTTGTGCAACATCCACGATGCTGCAATGCTGACTCATAAAATCGCCTGCCAATAGGCCCCCAAGACAATCTTGTGGCTCGCCCTCGAGCCACACCAGTTGGACGTTGTGTACTGAGTGGTATTCAGTCTGAATTCCTTGTACTGCTGATCGACCTATGGGATCTGCTCCTTCGCCACTACGGCCACCACCTGGCTCTCTGTCACATCCTGCGCGGATGGATGCTTGGTCATCTTCTCTACAGCTTGCCAATGACCCTCCTGCACAACCTGCAGTGCAGAACTTTCCTTGAGCAAAAAATGACCTCCAATCTCTTGGAATTCCTCCAATTGCGTGTTGGGCTTCTTCTAATGCTCTTTAGCCTTTGTGATGTGCTGCTGCAAATCTTTCAATTCTGCTGATATGGTGACCTGAGAAACTGGTGGTAGCATCCTTAGTGACACCTTCATTGTTGCCCGTTTCCCTTCTGCTTCTTGTCGTTGCTTGGTCAGTTGTTCTAGCTACTCATCGTGAATAATTTTGAGCCAAAACTATGCAGTCTTGGCGGTGAACTTTTTTGCCGCTTGTTCTAGCTCACCCATCTATGTTGCCACCTCCTCGATGGTGCGCTTTCGTTCATCCACCTATTCTTCGGGTGTGCCAGGGTGATTTAGAGCTACCAACTCCGCATTGTCCCTCTGTAATTGGGCGATGACAACCCCAAGTCACTACACTTGTTTGACCAGATCCAATTGCGTGGTGGGCTCCGATATGTGCTGACATGCTTCAGAGACTACTGCCTTCAATCACACTTGGCTATCCCAAATGGTGGCTTTCTCCATTATTAGTCGATCATGTTCTTTCTTCAATTCTTCTATCGCCCAAGCTTTCTCAGCCATCGCCTGCTCGATCATATCTTCCAACTTGTCGATGACCCCCCACGCTGCTACTTCCTTTCCTTTTAACTCTGCAACCTCTTGTTGGGCCGCTACCTCGTTTTCCTGCGATCGTAGGAACTGACTGCTGATCTCTTGTATTCTGTCCGCCATTTCCCCGTTGGCAACCGCCTGCACATTTTTCAACTCCTTCGTAGGTAGCTCATTGATTTTGATGGTCAAATTTTCTAACTGCTATAGCAAGGCCTAGAGAGCCTCGTTTTCAATCACAATCACAGTCAGGGGAATATTCACATTATGAACCTGTGGCTCAATGATGATTGCGCCAACTTCTTTCCCAGTTGCTACCTCTGGTACCCACTACGAAAAAACATCACAGAAAGAATCAAGCTGAACATTTACCTCTTTGAAACTGGCTTCCGCCTGTGCTATCATCACTCGAGCTGCCACATTTGTCACATTGGTGACAGCCGTTATGATGCGTCCCAACTGCGCTTGTATTGCTGGAGAGGCCCCACTGATCGTCGCATACTCATGATGCACCTTTTTTCTTCCCTCCTCAAGCTCGCAGTCGATATCATCATCTATGGGCGTCTTTGTTGACTCCTGATCCAAGTCATGGTGACTCTGCTAGTCCTGCGCGGACAATGGATCATCTAGGCCCGTCGTTGGAGGTCTCGCCTCAATCTCCTCCAGAATAACTAGTTCCCACCATTCTACTAGCCAATCATTGACGATTCCCTCCAGCGCTTCCTCGGACAACTTATAGTGTGTTAGCAACCATTGCTTCGTCGAGTCGTGCATTGCTTGCACATGAATCACATGAGGTCGAATCACGAAAAGCACAATTTTCTTGTACTTCACCGTGGTTTCTTCTGTTAAGCGAGGCACCTTCGTGGCTTCATCTTGTAGCATCTCCCAATACAACCAAAACTGCATTGCACATTCCCTAAGGCACTCAGGTTCTTGCACACACCACAAGTTCTGGTAGCGCGCACCCTTACGATTTTTCGCGGCCTCAACTTCCATGCCCTGATAAGTGTCAGGCTCCTTCCAGGTGACCCACACGATTAAAATTAGGAGCCAGTTGTACGTGAAGGAGCCCTTCCCATCTTGGATGGCTGCTGCATCCTCCGCTAACTGGTTCAACAAAAATAGTGACCAGTTCATCTGCACGCCTTCTGCGCACTACGATGCACATGCCACGACCCCTGAATTACACTGGTTGGGTAGATTCTTCTGGACCACCTTGCAACACAGTATCTTCACACCGGTGAGGATCGCCTAATCATTAATACTGCTAGTGCGGTAGGTGCAACCGTCACGTTCCAAGCTATAACGCAACACCAACTGTGCCGCCCTCTTCTTATCATTCTCCTTCCCTCTGAAGTATTGCGAAGGGTCCACTCCATCCTTCGGCAACCTGGTGATCTCGACAATCAAATCGACAGTGACTGGAACCGGTCTGTCCAGCCATAGTGTGTTGCTATGGAAGCAGGCCAGTAGTTGCTTCACACAAGCATTAATCTATGGCAATCACCCAAAGTGTGGCATATTAATGAGTCCATGCAACCCCACTTGGTCCAACCCACACGCCCAATCTTACAGAATCGATGTACCGCTAAGTTGCATCCTTGGCACATAAGGGTCTGACGTAATTTCCTTATATGCCACCATGTTGTGCTCCTCATATTTCAGGCACATCAACGCCGACACAATATCTACAAATCACTCCATTCCTGCTGGTAGCACTGGCATCCGCACGGGGTATTTATGATTCTTCGTGAGCTTACAGAGCGGTATACTAGGCCGACAGGGGGGAATGTACCTAGGGATATATGTAGCAGATAGCACTTCCCAAGCAGTTGAATCATCAACTCCACAGCTTGATTGTCCTACCTCCGCTTGGACTTCCTCCATGACCACTATGGATGAGCGTAGCTATCATTTGCTTTGCGAGGACTCGGAATGTTGACCCCCCCCTCCGCTTCTTTGGGATTCCTGTAAACACTGATCCACCCAGCATGCTGACAACCTCTTCTTTGATGCTTACTGGCCTAGTTGATGACTCTACACCACTAGAAATTTCAACCATGGGTGTACTCAGCATGCCGCAACAGGGCCCCTCTTGGCTCAGCAATTCCTCGCCCAGTGACGCACCTTGCTGCTAGCAAACACTCAACACCTAACTCGGAAATGCAACTTAACAATACAACATTGAGCTTATCCTTCACACTCAGCGCAATGGTTCCTTCCGACCAAACCCGACCCCTTCTTATAGTGTTGAATTGTGTCCTTAACCATCATTACCAAATCGAACCATGCATCATGACCAAATCATGCCTTAATTTAACCAAATCCGCCTCCGATTCTGTCAATCCAATGGCCGGATCCGCCATTAATGCCGATCATTCCATCATGTGGCGCTAATTAACTGTTTTTAACTTTCTACATTTATTTTCGATTTGACCTGGTAGTGACCCTGCCACTATCGCAACCCATTGCCTAAACCGCGATACATGTTCTCCAACCTACGCATTTTGTTCCTGTTGGTGTGCCATCTTGCCACCGAGCATCCTACATTTTCTTTTTCTATTTTTTTTCGATGCAACTCAAGAATTGCGCTGCTCCAAGCCCATCCTGTAGGGCTTCAATCTGCTACCATTTACCAACTTTGGGAGCATCGATCCATCTAACTGCTGCAGTTGTACTGCTCCTCCTGAAGTTATGCTACTAATGCGATATGGACCAAGCCAATGCATCTACGATTTCCCTGGATGCTTCATAAACTTGATGTCGTACAACAGCACTAAGTCACCCTACTGAAACTGTTTGTTATTGATATGGAGATCATGCCAAGCCTTTTGCCGATCCTTCTCCATGCTCTGGTGGAAACCTGCGATAAAGCGGTCTTCCTCAAGCTACACTAGATGCGCCAAATGTTCTCCTAATGCTGCTTCATCATCCATGCCTGTCGCTGCCGCTATGCGTAGACTTGGAACAATGTACTCCATAGGCATAATCACTTATTTCCCATACACCAATTTGAATGGTGTCTGTCCCATCAACCTTTTACAAGTGTTGCGATATGCCCACAAAACTGTTGGAATCTTCAAATCCTAGTCGTCGCGATTCGCATCACAAACCTTTGTCAGTGCATGCTCCAAGATCTTGTTGATAGCTTCTACTATCCCATTGGCATGCGGATGATATGGTGTGCTCCTCTTATGCTGTATCTGCAGCTCTACTGTCAATGCATTGATGGTGCAATTGATAAAATGACTGCCTTGATCACTCATCAATACCTTTGGGCAGCCAAACCGAGTGATGATGGTGTCGAACAAGAAACGCACTACTTTTGCAGCAGTGCAATCTACGACCGGTGCAGCCTCCGCCCATCATGTCAAATAATATGTCATTGTGATGATGTATCTTGCACCAGTGCTCTTCCCAGGTGGGTTGATAGGGCCCACAAAATCCATTGCCCATTTATCAAATGGCTGCAGTGTCACTTGAGGTTTCAATGGCATCTCATCCCTCCTAGAGGGTTTCCCAATTCTTTGACAGACATCGCAAGTCCGCGCATAATCTGTCGCATCATTGTGAAGCGTGGGCCACCAAAGCCCTGCGCGAAGCACCTTCCGGGAAGTCGCATGACCGCCATAGTTCCCACCAACTACTCCCGCACGTGCTTTCGACAAGATCTGCTCTTGCTCATGAGGAAGGACACAGTTCCTCAAGATCTCTTCAGATCCCAGTTTGTACAATTGTCCTGCAATCAGCTGAAAATATGCAGCCTTGACCACCAGCTGCTTCTTCTGACTGGTGGTGAACCCTTCTGGTGCAGTTCCTGTTGCTAGAAACTGAATGATTTCCTCATAGTAGTCATCAGCTACTTCAACCTTAAATAGTTGTGCATCGGGAAACCCGTCTTCAATGTTGGTTGTTTCCTTGCCTATCTCAATCCACGACAGATGATCTAGCCCTGCGTTCAAGCGTCCTAGCTTCACAATCACCTCAAAATCAAACTCCTGAAAAAAAAGTAGCCAACGACATATCTTTCCCCCCAACACAAGCTTATTGACTAGATATTTCAATGCAGAATGGTCTGTGAACATCTTAAAGTGACCGCCCAACAGGTAATGCCTCAACTTCTACAACGCATATACCATCGCCAAACCTTCCCTCTTTGTAGTTGTATAGTTTCTCTCTATAGACGACAACTTCCAACTCGCAAAATCAATGGGGTGATCCAGATCCCCTTCCCCTGGTTGTGCGAGCACTACTCCCAGCGCAATAGATGATGCATCGACGTGGACATGGAATTCCTTGCTCCAATTCGGAAATACCAGTATCGAAGTTGAATCCATCTTAGCCTTCAGCATCTCAAAACTAAATTGACATTCAGGACTCCACTGAAACACCGCATCTTTCTTCAACAACTTCTCCATAAGGGTCGTGATCATTACATAACCCCGGATGAACTTGTGATAATACCCAGTGTGTCCCAACGTTTCCCTCAACTGCTTGACATTAGTTGGCAGTGTTAAGCTCAGAATGAGCGCAATATTTGCTGGTTTGACCAACAATCCCTGCTTGCAAACAATGTGACCTAGTAATATCCCAAATGGTGCATAGAAGATGCACTTCTTCAAGTTCAGCGATATCTGATGCTGTTTACAGCGCTCCAACATCAGTCGCAGATTTTCCAGATGATCGCTAATCAATCCATAGACTGTCTAGTCATCCATGTACACCTACAAAAAATTCTGGATGAAATCTCGAAAGGCAACAACAACGACCCGAGAGAATATCGCTGATGCATTCTTTAGTCCAAGCGGCATCACCGTGTACTGAAAACAGCCCCATTCTGTCACAAATGTTGTCTTGTGGCGGTCTTCTTTCGCGATTCTGATCTGATGATAGCCAGAGAGCCCATCCATGAAAGAATACATCTCTTGGCCACCCACACCCTCTAGCACCTCATTAGTGAACGGAGTAAGAAATGGATCATGCAGACATGCGTCATTCAACTTCCGTAAGTCGACACAAATGCGCACTTCACTTGTCTTCTTGTCTTGCACCACCATAGGACTAATCCAGTCTGATTCCTCAACCGATTCAATAATGCCAGCATCCAACATGTGGTCAAGTTCTACTTTGACCCTCTCCTTATGGCATGGATTCAATCGATATGGTCGTTTCCTTATCAGTTTTGCATCTGGTTTCAACGGGATTTTCATCTCCCCCAAATCCCCCAAGATTCCCTTCATCTCAGAAAACTTCGTAGGGAACAAGTCTTGGAATTCATGCAACAAGTTTGTAACCTTCCCCATCATCTCGTCATCCCAATAGTCCCCAACATTCACAAACTTTGGACTTTCCTCTGTCCCAATGTTGACCTTTCGGAGCTTCAGCGGCTGACTGATCAGATCAGTTGGTGAATCAAGTGCTACCACATCGCGACTGCCTTCTGATTTCGGAATATTGACATTCCACAAATCATCACCATCCTTTGGTCCGCCAGTGATATTATAACATTCCATCATTGACTCCATCTTGCAGTGCGTATGCGGATACACAGGATATTCCATGGGAACAACCTTCGGAACCACGTCGCGGATAAGCTGCAAATCATTATGGAAATCCGGGTTGGCATCCGCGAAGCTGAAAGTATGAGTAAAGCAAATTGTCAACTCTAACCAAGTGGTAATCTCCCCTTGCAATTCGACTGCAGTATACCATGATCCTGGCATCTCATCCAAAGTATGGACAAAGGCATGGACCCACTCATCCCTTGGTCGTGATGCCCACAACATCTGACATTCCATCAAATGACTACCAGGGTCGTTTCATCCATCATATTTCCCTGTGTGGTAAACTTCGGTGTCACCAAAGCGAACTGTCATCAATCTCCGGCACTGCGACCACCCATCAATCAACTTCTTATGTGTCGCCCACCAACATGCTAGAGTAGCCTTCAATGCTTCCTCCAATGCCAGCAATCGCTGTGGTTTTGAGACCTTTTCCTTGAATGCCACGAGAAAATTAGACAATCCGGGCAGCCCTTCATATACTGGCAGTGCAATATTTTGAGTCGTGACATGGCATAATGACTGCGTTACTAACCCACACTTGCGGAGTGACCCCTCATGCAAGCGATTCTTCCAATTCTCTAAAGCGTCATCAAAGTCGAAAAATGCAGAACTGGAGCTACGCCACCCAAGCTCACCGTCGGCAGTCGGATGAATATAATCTTCTAAAATATTGTATGAATGGTCCCATCCGCTGGGAACTTCATCCTTTACCAGTTCAATATACCTGTGTCCTTCAGCCAAATCCAACGGAGTTATGACTCTGAGGTCGCGATTTTCAAAAGTCATCATCCGCTTCTTAAATTTGATTACTGTTGCACTATCGTTAGCCCATCCAATCCCCAACAACGCGGGATAGGAGCTTCCCCCTTCAACTACTTCGATAACATGGAAATTAGCGTATGTCTTCATTCCCTCAATGTCCACAACCAGGCGTGGAACTCTCCCAATCGGTGTCACGTTGGCCTCATTAGCTAGACAGAGCTGTACGGGAGACCAACTCAGCGTTGGACTCCCCATTTTATTCCAGGCCGACATGGTTAGGATGTTGACATCCGAACCAAGATCCAGAATAACTAAATCAACCTCATAGTCTCCAATCCGAATGTTCATGTGCATCTCCTTACCTATCTTTCGCTTCTGTAAGGATTTTACTGCGGACTCTCGCCGTCCCCTGGCTGGTCCCTGCAACAGCCCTTCGATCTCGGCAAGAGCATCAGGATCCCTTGCCAGTGATAAACAACTTTCAAAATAAAATTGTAATGTACCACACTGCCACGATGGAACTACCTCTGACGTGGCATCAAAAACAGGGGGCATGTCACAAATAATGGCCTTACCGCGATCGTTTTCCATCGCATGACGTGCTTGAAAGAATGCATCCCGCTTGGAATCAATGTCAAACTGCACCTTCTTCTGCCCTTCTAACCGGATGAGTGGATGTGGACCATCTTCTCCTGTCATCGCACCTCCATGAGTGATAAATTCAATAGCAGCATCTTGTGTCCTCGACTCCGCAAAAATTGTCGCAATAGTTACACCCTGAGTCTAGTTTAGTGGCGAATTCCCAGGTTGGTTCACATTCTGGTTGCATTCTAATTTGGACGTTGGTTCTGATTCTGCGGCGGGTTTTGATTCTGCACTTGTTGCTGCACTTGATTCTGATTCTGCAATTGCTGAACATTCCCTGCTTGCCATCGCGCAATCAACTGTGGACAATTTTCAACAGGGTGATCAGTAACAAAACAAAACGTACACTGTGTCTGCAATTATGGGCAATCTCGCTAGTAGTGTCCCAACACTCTGCAATTATAACACTAGACAGATCCTTGACCTCCTCATCCTCCTATGCAACCAAAGCCTCCACAGCGTCCTCCACAGAATCCCCCTTGCTACTGGTATTGCAGTTTTTAGAACTGTTGCTGCATGGGATTCGGTTGTAGCTGCACGCACTGCCTGGGCTGCACGTACTGTGGCTGTTGTGGAGCCATTTGCGTCGGAGCATATTGTGGCATAAATTGTTGTGGTTGTTGCTACGGTACAAACTGCACCTGCGGTTGAGGTAGCGGCTGAGCCACCTGCGGCTGCGGCTGCAGTTGCGGATGTTGTACAGCACGCTGGTCATCCTTCACATATAATGCATCATTTGTTTGTTCATGAAGTAACCCATTCGCTCGGCAGTCCTTGTCTTCATGTCCCATGGACTTGCAAAATGTACAATACAGATTCATTGGTTTTGTGACCATCTTTTGCATGTATTGACACTCCTCATGGTGGTGCCCATATACCTGACAGATGCGACACCACGGCATACCGCCGCCATTCAATGGATTCAACGCTCCTGATACCAAATAATTATGGAATTCTGGGAAATTATCCTTAGTATGCCCCACGGTATGCCCCTCTCTGCGACATCGTGTACACCACACTTCTTCACGATGTTCCTTACCCTTATTAAGGTCTTGCAGCTATATTGTCAAGTTGGCCAACTGCGTTTGAATCTGTGACATACCAGCTATGTTCTCACCAATCGGCAAAGCTTCTAACTGCATCGCAATTTCTAGGGATTCACTTGGTGTTGTAATGTTATGTTGCATCAGCGGTAGTCGAATGTGAGGGAGAAATGCCATGTTGAACCATTCTTTGTGCTGGACATTGCTCATGTCAAAGATGACCCTTGCCATCAGTGTTTTGAATCGCTGGTCAAAATTCCACACAATTTCATTAGGGTACTACTTAATCTATTTTAATTCTGTAATATACTACGCTTCAGATTTGGGTTTTCTAAACTCTGCAATCAATCCATCTTGAACTTCATCCAACATATTTTCTAGAGCACCTACAGGAACCTGCACAAATTTCATGAACCAGTCTAATGCACGACCTTGAAGGGTTGTCACCAATTGTCCTTTCTTGGCATTATCATTAGTAATTTTCTTTACAGTCCATGTTGCTTCGCATAAGAACCAGTATTGCTCAGGGTTATCTTTTCCATTTCCGTGGAACAATGGTAACTTTGCATCTTCGCCTGCCATCTTGGGCTTCCTTCCTATAGTCGCTGAGCTACTAGCAACTAAATTATGTTGACTTGATGAACACGGTGGTGTCAAAGTTGTATTTCTTACTGGTTGAGAGATAGTGAATGGAGGTGTGGGTACGTTGCTGCTAGGGTTTGGTCCTGCCTCTATCCTGGGAGTATCCTAGTTGTTCTTGTCAGCACTGTGAGGTCGCTTCGTCCTGTGTGGTCTTCCTTCGTGGCCTTGTGTTTCGATCGCAGTAGGACCTTCTCCTGTCCTCTGCCTCTTTTCTTGTCGAAACCTTGCTCCACCCCTCGTAATACCACTCTCTTCCTCAGCTTCCTTCTCAGTCTCGTCCTAACATGCACCCATCTACCCTTATCATTCCATGTACCGCCCCCTTGCTGTCGCAGTATCCATAGCCTCTGCCCACCAGGGTTCTTACTGGTCTAGGTGCATCTTCAATATGCCCTTTTCGCAAATGAGCAATTTAATGGGAAACTGTAGTGACAACAAAAACCTACCCCTTGGCCCATTGAAGAATTCCCTTTCTGCCTCACTGTAAGACTTTATTGTATCAACCGCAAACTCGGTGATTTAGCCTTCCAGTATACTGTCGACCCAAACCTCAACAACCCATGATGCTTTTTTGTCGACTTCTTGCAGCTCCTACATTAGCTTTGGGGTCCAAGCTGTCGGCTCACCACCTTGGAAGTTCCTCTTCTGAAAGGTTAGTTTTGCTAACCACTCATACAGGATGATTGGGAACTCGCAGAAAAAATATTCGTGTGGACCATCGTGAATGTACTTCACCAACCACCAATTTGTCGATAACCCAGGGTTCTTATTTTATTTTTCAGCGAACTCTCGCAACTTTAGGTCGAACCAATATTGGATCTCTGGTCTTGTTGGATGCCACAACATATCCTGCTTTCACTTCGCACTACGGTCCCGGCAACAAAACCAGTTGTTGACACAAACCCAGTCAACAAGGGTTCCTCACGTTGTCGACACCCAAGCCTCTGCGATTTCCCTGAGCACCGGCCTAGACAGGTTTAACCCTGTCCAGCAACACCTGCGGAGCAGATGAGGTCTCACCCGAGATGTTCAAGGGAGAGTTGATAGAACCATGTTTCCACCGAACGAAGGAGGATGTTGTGCATCAACTGATAACTTATTGCAACATTCAGAAATAGATCTAAGCATTCACCTCAGGCATTAAGAATAATCACGACATCATTCAACAAATCTCATTATTGACAGAACCATAAATATGCAACAGATATAATAGTAAAGCATTAATCGCAGCAAGGAAACATCACATCATTCATATATTCATATCGCATAATGCATTTACCACAGACAAACGGAAAAGACGCATGGATTCTGCTCAAAAACTCTGTCACGTCATATTTATCTCCGCAAAAAACTAGATACAACAAGATATTCAATCAACTCAGCTATCTCCAGATGCTTCAATCTCTCAGATATCTCTTCGCTATCTAGACTATTTCGGTATATCACACTTACAAACCTACATCTATTTATAGGCTTGCGCCTTTACATTTGTGGTCCACTTAGGCAACCACCTAACTACTTCTTAACAAACTTCTACAAAAACTAACCCAAATCCCACATAATGTGGTCAAATGACCCAAAAACCCACATAGTGTGGTCTAAATGACCCAAAATACATATGACGTGGTCCAAATGACCCAAAAACTACAAAAAGTACTATCGCCATGCGTGCTGCTTTCCTCCTTCCACGGTACCTTTGGCCTTGTGCATCATCCATGATGCTGCGATGCTGACTCATCAAACCGCCTACCAACAAAATTCGGTAATTAATTTTTGATATGCCGACATATATTCACAACACATACTTAACCCAATGTCAATCAATTCTTCTAATAGTTATTCTTTGTATGTTAACACCTATTTGAAGACATACAAGGATGGCCAATGTAAATTAAAAAATTAAAATATAAAGATCATAACCAAAATTCTTAAGCTAATATAAGGAAATCACAACCACTCAAACATTGTTATCGACCCCTTTTTTCTTTGTTGTCCTATCTTATGTGCTAAGTGGGTTCCATTTTGTTTTGCTTTCTACAGCAAAACAATTGAAAATTAATATTTAATTCTAAAGTAATTAATTATGTACATAATAGAAAATTTCAATGATTCCATACATTCGAAGCACATTGCTATTGACATGGCTCCCCCTACGATGCAGTTATGTCCATTTCCTTGACTATCTCCTTGTACATTTTTTTGGACATCCCTATTGGCATATTTTGGATATCACCTCGTTCATCCTTTTGGATTTTCATAATCTTCTTGAAAATTTAAAATGACATTAAACTATTTTTATACTACTATGAAAAATAAATATAGAAGAATTAATATTAATAAAGGAATGCTTTGTAGTAGTATATACACACTCTATAAAAACATGTTTAGGAATATTACGTTTTGAATGATTCTTTTTTGTTGTTGTATGTTTTTTCTATTGCAAGTATAACAGGTCGCACTAACCATTGCTATGGAAATATTGATTTCTGTACCATAAGTGGAAAGTATGTCAATACATTCTTTCCACTATATCCCTCATAGTTTTATAAAAAAAATTCCACCTTCCATTATTTTCCAACACCACTCTGTTGAAGAGCAAAAATGTTCCACTCATCAATGCAAAGGATAGCAATCCAATCCAATAGGGTCAGAAAACCCTACGCAAGAGTCTTTCTAATTCCTAGTTGTTTGGGATGACTGCTTCCGACGGATATTAGGGCCCGTTAGCCACAAGTTTTTTTTCTCTTGAAAGGAGACTTAGTGGTTTTATTAAGCCTAAATCCTAATTAATTTGCGAAACATCCAACAATTAAATGATGAAAATGAACGATATATCGAAAATAGAAGAACAAAGAAGAGATTTATTGATCGTGGGCCACTTTGAGGGGGAAACCTCCTTTGAGCAAGCTCAATATGAATAACTCATGGATGCCTTCATTGGCCTCAACACATACTTATATACTAAGTATATGAGTCCAATACTATGGATCAATACCATGGAACATATAATACTACGAGGCGACTTACAAAGCATATGCGTCCAATACTATGGATCAATACCATGGAACATATAATACTATGGGATAATACAAAATATGGATCAATACCATGGAACATATAATACTACGTAATGACTTACAAAGCATATGCGTCCAACAACAATATACTATCAAAGTAAAGATAAGGGTTGACACGGGTTCCTAACATCCCCTCCCCCTTAGAAAAAGCTTTGTCCTCAAAGCTTTAGATGTGGAAATTGTTGCTGAATTTGGAGTGGTTCCCATGTAGCATCCTCTGGTTGCATTCCGTGCCACTGAATAAATACCTCTATGATAGATCAAGAGAGAAGCTTACGAGTGCACCTATTGAGGATGGACTCTGACTCCAAAAGGATGTATCCTTCATTATCCAACTCTGGTAAAATAGTTTTTCCTTTGATGTTGGTGCCAAGAAATTTCTTTAGACAAGAGACATGAAATACTAGATGAATGCGAGAAGAAGGAGGAAGTTCCAATTTATAAGCAACGGACCCAATATTCTGAAGAAACTTATATGGCCCATAGAACTTTGGAGCGAGCTTATGACACCCTTTGAGTTTCATGGAGGATTGCTTGTAAGGTTGTAGGCGAAGAAAAACCATATCACCTGCTTGAAAAGTGCGCTCATAATGGTTCTGATCGGCTTGTTGTTTCATTTGATTTCTTGCCATGTGAATATTTTCCTACAAAATGTGAAGAACCTGATCACGGTTTTGAACAGCCATGTCAACTTCCTGAACTGGTGAACTACTGGGGCTGTATGGAAGAAGAACTGGTGGTGCCTAACCATAGACTGCTTCATATGAAGTCATTTTAGATGCAGTGTGGTAGGAGCTATTGTACCACCATTCTGCGAGATGTTTGGGTACACAGGGTACTCCCAAAAGACCGAACACCTAGAGAAACCACTTCACACAAACAAATCACAGATCGACACACGATGTTTGACATGGTTTAAACCCTCGAGAGGGAAACACTCCCCGGCCCCGGCCAAATAGCTTCTATGGAGCAGTTTATTATGCAATAGAAAGAAAGTTACAAATGAGCTTCTCATAATCAATCAACTAGACAATGACCCTCCATGCTCTTTAAATAGAGATCATGGACCAATCGGTTGCTAAGCCACGGATCAAGGGTAGGTATGCTTTAAGAGAAGTTGATCCGTCGGATCACTCTATGTCTAGAACATATCGTGACTGTTGGATTAAATATTTACAAATGCATACTAATGCATACTAAAGAAACACACTTTACCTAACGGATATATTACACAAGTTGATCTTAACTAACTCCTAAGTGTCTAAATATCCTAACATCCCCCCTTAAAAACAACTTGGGATAGGATTGAAGGATTTAAAAAAGTGACACTATTAGGAGAAGGAAGGAGGCATTAGAGCCTATCCCCCTTTAATGACAAATTCCTGAACTCCTAACATAGATCGAAGTTTAGAAAACTTTGCTTCTGTGAGAGACTTGGTGAAGTTGTCGGCAACTTGATCATCTGTAGGGCAAAAGAGCACTTCAAGAACACGATCATGAACAATATTTCTGATGAAGTGCATATGTAGCTCAATGTGTTTGATGCGTTGATGTAGAACTGGATCTTTGGCGAGCTTGATGGCACTTTGATTGTCGCACCAAAGTGGAGTAGGTTGTTGCTGCTCGAATCCAAACTCTGAAAGGATTTGTCGAAGCCATAAAGCTTCTTGAATGGCATTAACTGCAACTCAATATTCTTCCTCTGCTGAAGAAAGAGAAAGAGCTTGTTGTTTCTTACAAGCCCAAGTGATAGGTTCAAATCCCATATTGAAAACATAACCCACAGTATACTTTCGATCACTGGCCCAATCTAAATCAATGAAACCAACCAACAAAGGTTTCCCCCCTGTACTGTAATGAATCCCAAACTGAATTGTACCTTGAATGTATCGAAGTATTCTTTTAGTTGCTTTCCAGTGACTTTTATGAGGTGTTTGCATATAAGGGGAAACACGACCAACAACAAAGGAAAGGTCAGGACGGGAATGAGTCAAGTATAAGAAACTACCAACAAGCTGACGATACAAGGTGCTATCTACTTCAGGTGAAGTACAAGTGGCAGAAAGTTTGACTTCAGACTTGAAGGGAGAAGGGGTTGGTGTACAATCTTCCATGTGAAAGAGATGAAGAAGGTCACAAGCATACTTAGAATGAGAAAGAAATATTCCTTCTTTGGTTTGCAAGACTTGGAGACCAAGAAAATAATGGAAATGTCCTAAGTCTGACATTTTAAAATTTTGCTTAAGACTGGATTTCACATGGGTTAAAAGCTTAGGGTCACTACCAGTAAGAATAAGGTCATCAACATATACAACAAGTATGATGAGATGGTTTCCTACTTTCTTGGTATAGACATTGGGGTCAGATTGGCATCTAGGAAAACCATTGTCAAGGAGAAATCCATCCATTTTGGCATACTAATCTCTAGGAGCTTGCTTAAGGCCATATAAGGATTTCTTAAGGCAACAAACAAGGCTAGAGTTATTCTGGACATATCCAAGAGGTTGTTCCATGTAAATTTCCTCCTGTAAATCACCATGTAAGAATGCAGACTTGACATCCATTTGATGGACTTCCCATTTATGTAAGGCTGCAAGGGAAAGAACAAGGTGGATGGAGTTCATTTTTGTGACAAGAGCAAAGGTTTCATTGTAGTCAATCCCTTCAACTTGTGAAAAACATTTGGAAAATAACCTTGCCTTAAGTCGTTCAACACTTCCATCTGATACATACTTAGTTCTATAGATCCATTTACATCTGACAAGTTTTCTTCCTTTTGGAAGAGGTACAAGATCCCAAGTATTGTTCACCATTAAGGAACGATATTCTTCATCCATAGTTGCATCCCAATCTGGATTTCCTGAAGCTTCTGCAAAAGTTTCTACATCATGATTCTCGGAAACTTGAGCCAAAAGAGAAGAGGCTCATTGAAACTGAGAACGTGTTCGACGTTGATCTCTAGGATCACCGGCAAGATCACCAACTGCTTCACATGTTGAATAGACCCATTGAGGAAGCACTTGTGCTGGTGCAAATGGAGGAACATGAGCAGGTGGCGGTGGATTTTCATCCTCACTGTCATCATCAGAAACTGGAGTTGGAAATCTGTCAAAGAAGTTGGAAGTAGAAGAAGGCACAATCGCTGAATCAGGCTCGCAGGCCAAAGATGGCACAATCGCCGAGTTAGGCTCGTAGGACAAGAGATTTTCATCAAATTTAACATCTCTTCTAATTATTATATCATGAGAATGTGGTTGAAGAAGTCTATAACCTTTTACATATTCAGAATATCCAACAAATATGCACTTTTCACTTTTAGGATGCAATGCTTTCTGTTTTTCATCCGGAATGTGAGCCCATGCTTCACTACCAAACACACGGAAGTGACTTACATCAGGTTTAGTTTTACTCCATGCTTCTTCCAGTGTGATACCTTGTAAAGCTTTAGTGGGGGTGTGATTAACTATGTAATTTGCACAATTTATGGATTCAACCCAAAATTGAAGACTTAGTCCCTTAGATTGGATCATACAATTAGCCATTTCTTTTAAAGTGCGGTTCTTCCGTTCAGCTACACCATTTTGTTGTGGTGTATAAGGAACACTGTGTTGTTGTTGGATTCCTTGTTCAGTGTAGAAAGTAGTGAACTTTTTGTTAACATATTCTCCTCCATTGTCGAATCTTAACTTAATAATTTGATGACCAGATTGTTTTTCAACAAGGGCCTTGTAGGACAAAAACATGTTAAATACTTCGCTCTTAAATTTTAGGAAATAAACCCAAGTGCGTCTGGTGTAATCATCAATGAAAGTTAAGAAATATTTGAAACCAGAAAAGGAAGCAGATGGAAGAGGACCACACAAGTCACTATGCACAAGCTCCAAGGGAACCGAGGCGTGCCAAGAGGCATGTTTGTCAAAACTGTCTCGATTGATTTTTTTGGAGAACACAACTGGAACAAACACCATCCCTGCAAGATACCATCGGAAGACCATATTTTCTTTACATAGTTGTTTCAATGAGCAAAAATTTAAGTGACCAAATCGCTCATGCCAAAGTTTGCTCAAGTTATCACTATGAGCAACAAAAACTGAAGGAAAAGGTGATGACCCAAAGTTGATAAATTTGGACAACCTGGTAATATCATCAACAATTCCGATAGCTAGGACATGTTGAGGATCTTTAAAATCCTTGATCACAACTTGGTAAGGTGTAAATGTCACAGTTTTACCTTCACTAGAATGAGTGATTTGATAGACTGATAAAAAATTGTAGGAAATTCTTGGAACACATAGCACATCACTAAAATGACCATTATATACTGGAACTGTTCCAGATCATACAACACTTAGAGATCTATCATCACCAACAAATATTTGTTTGGTGTTACATTCATGCATAGTAGAAAAGATGGATTGATCCTTGGCCATATGATAAGATGCTCCAGAATCAATGAGCCATTCATTTGAAGTAGAAGAAGAAGATGCAGTATAAGAATAACCAGAAGCACAAAGTGCATGTCCATGAGAGTTAGATTTTGAAGGCAAATCTAGGCTGATGTGGTGCTTCTTCATTGTTGCTTCCAAGGCTGCCATCTTCTTGAAACACTTCGATTCATCATGATTATCTTTACCGCAATAGTTGCAATGACTCTCAGTCTTCTTTCCTTTTGGCTTGGATCCTTTGACCTTTTTTAAAGAAGGAGCTGACTGAGAGCGTTTGGGACCCTTGTTTGACTTATTATTGCAAAAATTTTGTTTCTTGGGAGGCTTGGACTTGTCTTTTTGTTGGAACAATAAAGATTTCCTAGATGTATCTGCATTGTTGATGATTCCAAGATGGATGAGCTTATCTTGCTCTCTAATCAAGGAATCACAAAATGATTCAAGACTAGGCTCTTGATAGATAGCTGCATTCAAGGATTCTTTCATGGAGTAAAATGTAGATACAAAAATAGAATATGCAGGTCCAATTTTTGAAAGAATATGATAAATGCATTGTTTGTCTTCCCTCTTAATCTTGC
This sequence comes from Larix kaempferi, assembly GCA_027924585.1. Classification (NCBI taxonomy): domain Eukaryota; kingdom Viridiplantae; phylum Streptophyta; class Pinopsida; order Pinales; family Pinaceae; genus Larix; species Larix kaempferi. Next base: position 9,797,606 of record BSBM01000589.1, on the reverse strand, counting down.
ATTCTTCACATAAGAGTTTAAGAGTTTTGTACTTAGATAAATAATCTTGAATGCATAAAAAATCACTTGGATTTAAAGAAATCAACTCATTTTCGAGTTGATGACCTCGAATTTCATTGTGTTTACCAAACATAGCTTCCAGCTTGTCCCAAGCAGTATCAGGTTCATCAATTCCAGATATGTGGAATCACAAATCAGTAGAGATTGACATCCCAATCAATCCACGAGCTTCGTCACATCTATTTTCCCATTTTATTTTCTTATCATCATCAATGGGTTCTGTTTCTTTCCCTGAGGTAATTCTGAAAAGTCCCCTACTTCTTAGAACATCCTCCATACGAAATTTCCATGAGAAATAGTTGGAACTGGTAAGTAGAATATCACAAGGGGCGGCCATATTGTAAATTAATGGCTGTAAAAATAGAAACCAATAGTCTGGATGCGAAGAGCTTGAAAAAATAGGCGGTTTCAAAAAAAATGGCACTGAAAACTAACTCTGTATGATGAAGTTATGCTTGAACAAAGAAAATGTTGAAGATGTCCCCAATAGTGACGTGGCAGATAGAGAATGTCTAGCTAAAAAAAAAGAACCCCCCTCTTCCCAAGATGAACATTTGAAAATCACTTTACAAGAAAGTTAATTTTAAGTGAAGGAGGAAGTGGGCTTTTTTTTTTTTACTCCTCTCTCGATTTCCGTGCTTGCCTCTTTTCCCGCAAATCACACCACAAATCGAAACAAAACAACTTTTTCACACTTATGGGGTTAGATCTTGTTAGCTTGCCCATAAATTCTACATTTTCTTTCTGTTTCCAATTTGCCGAGATCGCACAAGGTGCATGCCAAAGAGCATACACAGCCGAGAAAAACCCTTTCCCTTTCTGTTTCTGATTCGCTGAGATCGCACAAAATGCACGGTGAAGAGCATACGCAGACAGGGAAACTAACAATCTGAAACTAAAAAAAATCTAATAATAAAAATTGATAAAATATGAGATATTTTTTTTTTAAATAAAAAAATGTCACTGTAACATTATATCTTCAAATTTGATGAAATACACGTTTCTGAAGCAACCGGAAACCGTTTTCAATCAAACGAAAACTATTTCCCAATGGAAACGGCGCTCCAGATGCAATGGAACACCTCCCATGGCCCAGAAATGCACAGAAACTCCAGAACTAGAAACCCTTACAAGTTTCGGCAACAAGAGTTCAAGATCTAGATCATAACTAGAAGCGGCTCTTCATAAAAGCTCTGATACCATGTTTGGGTACACAGGCTACTCCCAAAAGACCGAACACTTAGAGAAACCACTTCACACAAACATATCACAGATCGACACACGATGTTTTTACGTGGTTTAAACCCTCGAGAGAGAAACACTCCACGGCCCCGGCCAAATAGCTTCTACGGAGCAGTTTATTATGCAAAAGAAAGAAAGTTACAAATGAGCTTCTCATAATCGATCAACTAGACAATGACCCTCCATGCTCTTTAAATAGAGATCATGGACCAATTGGGTGTTGAGCCACGGATCAAGGGTAGGTGTGATCTAAGAGAAGTTGAGCCGTCGGATCATTCTATGTTTAGAACATATCATGACCGTCGGATTAAATATTTACAAATGCATACTAAAGAAACACAATTTACCTAACGGATATATTACACAAGTTGATCTTAACCAACTCCTAAGTGTCTAAATATCCTAACACGAGAGGGAGCCACTTTTCCCATTGATGTTGTTGTTCGTAGGTGAAGCAATGAAGATAAGGTTCATAACATTTATTGATAATTTCAGTCTGACCATCTGTTTGTGGGTGATACCCTGAAATCATCTTCAGTTTGGTGCCAGTGAGGCAAAATAGTTCTTTCCAAAAATGACTGGTGAAAGTTGCATCGCAATCCGAGACAATGGAAGAAAGGATTCCATGAAGACGGAAGAGTTGGTCCAGGAAAATTTGTGCGACTGAGGAGGCGGTATAGGGATGGATGAGGGCACAAAGGAGAGGCAATCAACCACAACCAAAATCACTGTCTTCTCTATAGATTTAGGGAGCCCTTCAATGAAATCCATAGAAATATCTATCCAAATCTGTGTAGGGATGGGAAAGGGTTCGAGAAATCCCAGAAGGAGTGTCATTTCAACCTTGTTGTGCTAGAAGGTATCACATTCAGCCACCATCTTTTGAATTGTACTTTTCATTCCCTACCAAAAGAAGTTACGCTGTTCCCACTCATACATTTTGAGGAACCTAGAGTGCCCGACCGATGGAGAAGAATGGAGTTCATAGAAGACATCCTAGAGAATATATGTGCTCTGGGGAAGTACCAAACGACCCTTGTATCTCAGGGAAGCACCATCCCAAGAATAAGGTGGTACAATAGAAGGGTTTTTGGTCAACCATTGGATGATTTGAGATAATGGGGATTCATTGACATAGCCCTGTTGTACAGATTGCAACCAATCTGGAACATGCATAGAAATAGTGGAAAGAGAAACTTGGTTATCAAATGTGTGAGAAAGAGCATCCGCCACAAGATTGTCCTTACCCTTCTTGTAAGTGATCTCATATTCATAACCCATGAGTTTGCTAACCCATTTCTATTGTGCTGGGGAGGAGACCCATTCTTCTAGGAAACATTTCAGACTCTGGTGATCAGTCTTGATGGAGAAATGGTTCCCTAATAGGTATGGCCTCCACTTCTGTACTGCATGCAAAATAGCCATTATTTCCTTCTCATATGTAGAGGCAGATAAATTCTTATCGGAAAGATCTCTTGAAGGGGGCAATCCCACTAGTTCAGCAAAGACACCTACATATCTATCCAAAATTTGTTGTAGATCCAAAGGAATAGTGTAGACCATTGATGGTTTCATCTGAATGGAATGGAGCTGAGCGATGACACCATGTGAATTCTTCTTATGGATATTTTCCATGCAATGTGAACTGATGATGCTGAGAGACCCTGGTTGTAAGCCTGTCAATATGTGTTTTTTCCATTGACTGAAAACTGCATCCAAAGTTCAGCAAAATCCCATAAGATGGGGCCAAGTGTGCATAACCATCGAGCTCCCAAAACCACATCACATCCGCCTAAGGCCAAGGCAAACATGTCGAAGTGCAGGTTATAATCTCCCATAGAGATACTCATTTTGTGACACATCCCCTTGCAAGGTAATGTGGCCCCATGGAAATTATTACTTCAAAGTTGGAGCAAGGATGGACAAAACAATTAGTCTGTTTGGCGATTCGAGGTTCAATGAAGTTACGAGTGCTACCAGAATCAATGAGTATTGTAAGAGGGATCTTATTGAAGTAACCCCTAACCTACATTGTTTTTGGGTTGGTGACTCTGGCTAAAGCATGGAAAGATATCTCTAGGTGGTCGTCTTGAGACGGAGGGTCAACAAGTGGTTGTTGAATGTCGACCTGATCATCTATTATATCCATAGCTTCTTCACAAATTTCATAGGCAGGATGAGAATCCACATCCAAGAGATAGAGATTTTGATCAACACATCTATGTCCCTGAGTGAATTTCTCATCACAATTATAACAAAGCCCTTTTCTCTACGTGCCCGCATATCTGCTTCAGAAAAATGCTTGATAGGAGTTGGTCGAGGAGATGGCGTGATGGGAGGTTGTGGGAAACCATATTTCTGAATGGAACAAAAGTATATTTGGAGCGTTGTTCGGCTGCGATCTTGTCCTCTACCAACTTAGCCAACCCTAGGAATTTCTTCAGTGTGCTGGGACATAACATTTTAACCTTAGATTGGATTGCATCCTTCAGACCACTGACAAAACAACTCCTGTAGAATTCATCAGACAATCCTTCTTTGTGATTGGTTAGTTTCTCAAATTTGGTTTAATACTTTCTCACAGTGCCAATTTGGTGAATTTTAGTGAGTGCTCCTGTGAAGTCATCAAAAGTAGTAGGACCAAATCGTTGCAAAAGGAGTTGGAAAAAATCTGTCCATTTTCACTCTGCATGAGCCTTGATGTACCAATGGAACCATTGAAGGGCTTCATGTTCCAAATGAAAGGATGCAAGTGGAAATTAGTTGACATAAAAAGTATTATGCAGACTGAAATATTGTTCTTCCCGGTATATCCATCCAGTCGGATCATCACCATTGAAGCGAAGAAAATCAAGCTTCGGCCCACGAAAAGTGCTGGAATAAGAGAACCCAGTGTCTGCAAAAGACTATGGCTGTCGTCTATTGTTCATGGCTAAAGGCTGAAGATGGAGGCCGAGAATTTTTTCATCTAGATATTGAAGTTTGGTCTTGAGGGCTTGTTTAAGCCCTAGGTATGATGGTGCTGGAATGTTTTCCAAGGCAAGCAACAGAGGGTGACAACCCAATTTGAAAGGATTCAAACAACTCTACGCAAGAGTAGTTCTATCCCCAAATTGTTTGGTGTGGTTGACTCCCATGGATATTAGGCCTCCGCTGGCACTTATGTGAATTGATCCTGGTGGATCTGTCTTCCTATGAGGGAAGATTACAAAGGTGTTCTATTTCTAAGAGTGAGTAGTATTTTCTTAATGAAAATCTAGTTAAGTTAGATCTAAATTAAGAAATATGTTTTGATATGCAGAACAATCAGATCTGGGATTGATAAAATGTTTCACCAATAAATATACATATGAATCGGATCTATATTAACCAAATTTAGAAAAAACAAACAATAACAATTGAGTGATCTTATCTAAAGAATTAAGCACATGTGAGACTGTTCTGTTATGCCCTGCTAATGAAAAACTAGCAGTAATGCAATTAAAACAATTTATCATTTGCAGAAATGGATAAAATGAATTAAACAAATAAATTCGTTCAACACACAATAGCATCTAAACTGTAAGTTAAGATAAATCCAACCCACAAATTAGATGCATTCATTGAATGGCAAAGATAAAACAGAGTTGATTCAATAATCAAGGTGAAAAAATCAGAAATTATCAAAGAAATTTGACAAATTACACAAAGAAGATGGCAAAGAGAAACTAGTTGTAATTCATTAAGCTTGCAAGAAATTACAATGTCTCAATAGAAACAGAGCGTCTCCAGTTCTTCTTTGGTGATTTTCTCCCCCTTTCCCCTATGAGATCTCTACCCTTTAAATAATAATTACATTGAATCATGCAGGATAGATCCCCCATAAAACAGGGATTTTCAAAATATTTCTAATCTAAGAATTGACAATGGAAATTTGCCACTTGGCCCATACATCTAACAATTCCTCCATATTCGGATACTTGGCTAATTCGAGTGCCAGCTGAGTGTTACATGTAAAAGACTCAATCTCATTTTTCTTGATCTTATGCCAGGCACGTAGGAAAAGTTGGATCTTTATCCCTTGACTGACGGGTTTCTTGATGAATTCTTCAACCTCTGAAATCTGAATGTACTCCAGCTATTGAATCTTCTCTTTGGTCTGTGCACATCTGTTATCAACCTGCTCGATAGTCAACTTGGGTGGACAGGCCTTTTCAATGAGGCCCATGGTAGGGAAATCTAGCATGACCATTATCTTATCGGCATCATACCATATCCTGCCACACACTGCTTGTGCTTTCTGGATTGTTTCCTCGACTAAATCAAAAGCATGTTCCCATGCACTTAAAGAGATTCTAATTCTTCTGAACTTGAAAGTGTCCAGTACAGGAACATCTTCAGGCTTGTCCTTGATGTATTTCTACCAGTCACTCACATCTTCAATAGCTCTGGTTGCTTCTTCCCTTCTATCATTATGTTGTTCCAGAATAACAGAATGTCGCTCAAAGGCATTGTGTGTCTCCTATATGTCATTCAGGGATTCAAATAGTTCATTCAAGAGTTCCTTATGATCTTCATTTATTTTAAGGGTGAACTCCTGGAACTCTTCCTTGGAAAATCTAAAGAAGGAGGGGAAATCTTCCTTAGTCACTGAATCCTTCAGCTGCTGCTCAAGTAATGTGATCTTCTCATCATAGCCAATGTTCAACACTTGTGCTTTCTATAGCTGCTACTATAGAGATTCATTCTGTGTCTGCATGTCTCTCAGTTGAATGTCATGCTCATTTCTCAACTCTTGAAGTTGAGATTCATGTTTTTTCTTAGCTTCAGACTTCTCCTCCTTAAGCTTCTGCAATTCTTCTTTCCTAGCCTCAATTTTTTTATTTAAAGAGGTGACTGAATCATAATTAGCCCCCGCAAAGGCTCCCATTGCTGCTGTAGTTTCTAGTGCTTCTTGTTGGGCATCGGTAGATTTGTTCTTCCATATAACCTGGTTGGGAAAAGGGCCCTACATAACAGTCCCTCCCCTTTGTCTCTTAGCTCCCCTCTTCACCAATGCCTTCTCATACTTGCTATAGAAATATTCCCCTAGGGAAACCACAGGATCCTCCCCAAATTCTGCCACTATGTCCACTGTTGATGTTGATACATCAGAAGTTGAAACTAAAGGTGGAGTCTGGGAAACAATAGAAGTTGGGATTCAGATGTTGATTTGGGTAGTGGAAATAGAAGGTGAAATGATGTTTGAAACTGATGGTAAGAAAAATGAAGTAGAAAGTGGAGAGATGACCTTTGGGAGTGAAACGAAGATTGGAATGACAGGTGGTTCTGGAAGTGAAATAGAAATAGGAATGGCAAGGGACTATACAGATGTGGTGGGAAGTTGGGTTTCAACATCCTGTGTAAGTGCAACAGAAATTGGGATCATAACTAGCTCTTGTGAAGTCACCACAGGGGTTAGCAGTGGTTCAGTTATTGTGAGTATAGGAGTTATGATATTAGAGAATGAGAGGGAAGATGAAATGATTGGGATATCTAATGACGTTGGGGATGTTTCAGCTATAGAAATGGTAACCTTTGGTAAATGAAGATCAAGGACAGAGGTATCAACATTCATGTCTTCCAATGGGTCATAAGATACTGAAGTGATAGAAATAACTTCAAGCAAAATATCAAAAACAACAATAGTACATGAGAATTTAGAGGGAAGTGTTTCTTCATCCTCATCATTGTCTTCAATGTTGAGCATGGTTACCATGGGCACACACTTTTCAACCTTTTTCTTCTTTGTTGGAGTGGATGTAATAACCATCTAAGTTTCTACTACTAAGTTCATCGCTGCAGGTTCTCTTTTCATCTCAGTAGCTGACTTAATTAAGGAATTAAGATTAGCCAGAGGCCTGGGCTATATTGTGTCTTCAGCAGAGGCCTTTCCCTTGTCATCAACATGGTAAGTAAGCATCAATGGGGTGCTTGGTTTCTAAGCATCCTTTTCTGCCTTGTCCTTCAGCACATTTTCATCAAGAGATAGATCAAACTTTTTGTATTGCAGAACTTAGCTTTTAGCTCATGTTGATACTGAAAAATAAAATTCTTCTCTTCCAAAGTGGAAGCCTTGTTCAATACCTCAGCAAATGAATCAACACCCTAGTAGATAGAATCATCTAGTTCAGTCTGGTGTGCATATTCATTCTTCATGTGCTCCTGTGCAAAATGATTAACCAGAAATTCCTTGGGATCATGCATCCTATTTGGAGCTTTCCCAAGCTTAAGAGCAACAATTTTCTTGCCAAGTATCCCAGCATGAGTTGAATTATGAACTGTCAAAGGCCCAAGATGAAGTGGGAACTTGGGCCACCCTCTTCTTTTGGATACTATGAGTTTGGGTAAGACACCATCGTGACAGTCTGAAAAGAAATCTCTTCCAACAACAGTCTGTCTATGTGATGAACCTGCAATAATTAATTAATGCAAATACACAAGATATCAGAAATAACAGAACATAATCACTTTTATATTGATCACGGGCCACTTCGAGGGGGCAACCTCCTTTGAGCAAGCTCAATACAATTAACTTCACGGTGCCTTCAATGACCTCAACACACACTTATATACTAAGTCTATGCCCCATACCATGAGTCAAAACCATGGGACATATAATACTACGGGACGACTTACAAAGCATATGCATCCAATACTATGGGTCAATACTATGGGCTAATATAAACTACGGATCAACAAATACTACGGGACGACTTACAAAGCATATGCGTCCAACAACAATATACTAACATAGTAAAGAGAAGGGTTTACATAGGTTCCTAACATCCCCTCTCCCTTAGAAAAAGCTTTGTCCTCAAAGCTTTGGTTGGAGAAATTGCTGCAGAAGCTGAAGGAGTGGTTCCCCGGTAGCATCCTCGGGTTGCATTTCAGGCCACTGACGCCTTTGGAGTGTCAAGGAGGATTGCTTGGAAGGCTGGAGATGAAGAAGAACCCTGTCAGCTGCATGGAAAATGCGCTCAGAATGGTGCTGATCGGCTTGTTGATTCAGGCGAATTCTGGCCATGTGAAGATTGTCCTGCAGAATGAGAAGAATCTGATCGCGGTTTCGAAGAACCGAGTCAATTGCCTGAATTGGGGAGCTGCTAAGGGTGTATGGAAGAAGAACTGGCGGTGTTTTTCCATAGACCGCTTCATATGGTGTCCTGTGAGATGTGGTATTGTACCACCAGAGCGCTGCTAGGAAATCCATAGAAATAGTTTCCCAAAGTTGTTTAGGGATGGGCAAGGGTTTGAGCAATCCCGAAAGGAGTGTCGTTTCACCCTTGTTGACTTGGAAAGTATCATCGTCAGCCACCATCTGTTGAATTGTCATTTTTAGTCCCTGCCAAAAGAAGTTACATTGTTCTTGGTCATACATGTTGCAAAACCCAGAGTGCCCTATTGATGAAGAAGCATGGAGTTCATAGAAGAGAGAGCCCTGTTGAACATATTGCACCCAATTTGGAACAAGCAGAGAAAGAGTTGTAAGAGAAATTGGGTCATCAATTGTGCAAGAAGGAGCATCTTCCACCATATTGTCCTTACCCTTCTTGTAAGTGATCACATTGGGATAACCCATGAGTTGGATAACCCCTTTCAGGTGTGTTGGGGAGGAGACCCATTGTTCCAGAAAATTTTCCAGACTCGGGAGACCAGTCTTGATGCAGAAATAATTCCCTAATAGGTATGGCTGCCACTTCTGTACTGCATGCAAAATAGCCATCATTTCCTGCTGAGAGGTAGATGTGGCTAAATTCTTACCGGAAAGGTCTCTTGAAGGTAGCAAGCGCATTGGTTCAGCAAAGATACCTGCATATCTATCCAAGGAAGTAGTGGAGACTATTGATGGGTGCATCTGAATGGAATTGAGCTGAGCGATGACACCATGTGAATTCTTCTTAAGGATTTTTTCCAGGCGATGTGAACTGATGATGCAGAGAGACCCTGGTTGTAAGCCCATAAATTTGTGTTGTGCCCCATTGACTTTAAACTGCATCCAAAGTTCAGCAAAATCCCATAAGATGGGGCCAAGTGTGCGTAACCATTGAACGCCCAAAACCACATCACATCCGCCTAAGGGCAAGGCAAACATGTCAGAGCGTAGGTTATAATATTCCATAGAGATACGCACATTGTGACACTTCCCCTTGCAAGGTAAGGTGCCCCCATTGGCAACCATGACTTCAAAGTTGGAGTAAGGATGGACAAAACAATCAGCCTGTTTGGCAATCCGAGGGTCAATGAAGTTATGAGTGCTACCAGAGTCAATGAGTATGGTAAGAGGGAGCTTCTTGAAGTATCCCCTGACTCGCATTGTTTGTGGGGTGGTGACGCTGGTTACAGCATGGAGAGAGATCTCAGGTGGGTCGTCCTGAAATGGGGTGTCAACAGGCGGGTGTTGAATGTCGATCTGATCATGCACTGTATTTGTAGCTTCTTCACCAAGTTCTAAGGCAGGCGGAGAATCCACATCCAAGAGATAGAGCTTTTGTTGAACACATCTATGTCCCCGAGTGAATTTCTCATCACAATTATAGCAAATCCCTTTTTCTCGGCGTGCCTGCATTTCTATTTCAGACAAATGCTTGATAGGTGTTGGTTGAGGAGAAGGCGTGATGGGAGGTCGTTGGAAACCCATATTTCTGAAGGGAACAAGGGTGGGCTTGGAGCGTTGTTGAGCTGCAATCTTGTCCTCAGCCAGCTTAGCCAACCCTAGGACTTCCATCATTGTGTTGGGACAAAACATTTTGATCTCTGAGCGAATTTCATCCTTGAGACCACTTATAAAACAACTCATGTAGAATTCATCAGACAATCCTTCTATGTGATTGGCCAATTTCTCAAATTCTGTCTGATACTCTCTCACTGTGCCAATTTGTTGAAGTTTAGTGAGTGCTCCTGTGAAATCATCAAAAGCACTAGGGCCGAATCGTGGCAAAATGAGTTGGAAAAAATCTGTCCAGTTTGGCTCGGGATGAGCTTTGATGTACCAACGGTACCATTGAAGGGCTTCCTGTTCCAAATGAAAGGATGCAAGTGGAACTTTCTGGACATCAAAAGTATTATGCAGACTAAAATATTGTTCTGCTCGGTATATCCATCCAGTCGGATCAGTACCATTGAAGCGAGGAAAATCAAGCTTCGACCCACGAAAATTGTTGGAAGAAGAGAACCCGGTGGCTGCAAAAGATTTTGGCTGTCGGTTATTGTTCATGGCTGAATGCTGAAGATGGAGGCTGAGAAATTTTTCATCCAGATCTTGGAGTTTGGTTTGGATGGCTGCAAGTGCTTCCTCCATGGTGTTTGCTCCTGCACGGGTGATAACCATAAGCAGGGTTTTTTTTTTTTTTTTTTTTTTTTTTTTTTTTCAGACTGGAGCGGCTACGGCTCGGAAGGAATCTGGAACAACGCCGAACGGCTGGATCTGGAACGGCTTGCAAAATGTATCTGAAACGGCGCAGCAGTGATCGACAATAGTTCAGCTGAAAGTAGATATGGACCCCAGGTATGTGCGGCTTCCTAACAGTTCAGGGTTTTCACTCGGCCACCAATGCTATCTGACGGCTTGCATATTGGGGCAGTACCCCTCACTCCACGGCTCAGGTAAAACTGATAACCGCTTAGCCACAAACGACAGCTCTTGGTTTACCTCACGGGTGGGAACTAGTCAATCAGGTAGGGGTCGTTGCCCTTTTCGCTTGGCAGGTCCTCTCAATGGCCAGCTACTTTGGGGTTCCTGTGGTACTCCTCACAATGAGTTTTAGGGCTTATGCCCAAGTACTTCCCACAGTTAAGCGGATAGGGATTATTCCCAGATCCAAACTTGCAACAGAAAAAATTTGGGCAGAAATTCCACCCAATGTTCAAAAACCAGATCTATATTGCTCAGAATCACTATTATAGCATGTTTCTGGAACTAGAACAACCACTCTGCTTCTACTCATGAAAGCGGAATAGAAATCTGGGCACTCGGTCAAAAGATTTTCTCGCCGCAATTTCCGCGGCCATCACCGAAATTCTGAAAAATTGCTGATTTTAAATCCGCAATATCTCCACTTTTAGAACTCCAAATGAGATGATTTTTTTTTTGAAACTGCGTATTTTTGAAAGAGGAATTTAGATATGCAATCAGTTTCTTCTGATTTTGTGCAGAAAGTTTCAGAAATTGATCTGAAAGTCGCCGCCCAAAAAGAAGAAGAAAAAAAAATTCCCACTTGTGCCAAGGAAAGTGCTCTGATACCAGATGTGATGAACCTGCAATAATTAATTAATGCAAATACACAAGATATCAGAAATAACAGAACAGAATCACTTTTATATTGATCACGGGCCACTTCGAGGGGGCAACCTCCTTTGAGCAAGCTCAATACAATTAACTTCACGGTGCCTTCAATGACCTCAACACACACTTATATACTAAGTCTATGCCCCATACCATGAGTCAAAACCATGGGACATATAATACTACGGGACGACTTACAAAGCATATGCGTCCAATACTATTGGTCAATACTATGGGCTAATATAAACTACGGATCAACAAATACTACGGGACGACTTACAAAGCATATGCGTCCAACAACAATATACTAACATAGTAAAGAGAAGGGTTTACATAGGTTCCTAACAGTCTGACACAATTCTGTGTAACAAATGTGCAATGTTTCCAACCCAAATTCTGACATAAGAAAAGTATTATCATATGTACCAATACCCCATAGTAGAGACCAGTGACTTAGCATATTCATAGAAAGTGGGATCATTTTCCTTAAATATCATCAGATGAATTGTACCAATAAAATGATCAAAAATCTCATATATCATACACATGAAATTGTCTTCCCATAATCCAGAGTAGTAGATATGCACAGGAGGTGCAGATAAGGTCCAATTCCACCCCATGGACGGAAACTGAAAAGCAGAACAGAAGATATCCATGATGTATGTTGAGTAAAAGAATGGAGGCCTTCTGGAGGCAGGAATATTTTGGTATTTCTCAATAGATGACTTAATCTCCACTGATAAGATTTCAACCCATTTAAAGGACTCCCCTGTAGTAAGTACATGATGAGCAAGGGGTACCCATTCAGCCTTGAATACAGCACAATCCGGTAACCCATATAATCTGCAAAGCATAGCTGCCAGTAAGGAGAACAGATGTTTGAACCAAGAAATAGGGTAAGATTTATCAGCCTTGGGCATGAAGCTTGCCGGGTTATTCATCCAAGACCTAAGCGTCTCATCAAAGTTGAATTGGGTTCAGGCGATGTCCAGGAATTTGGAATTGAGTAACTGGTCAGGTTGTCTCAGGGCATAAGACCTAGGGAATGCTTCAGGATGGAAGGAAGTTAATGGTGCCCCAGACTTGTCATTGAAGGAACGGTCCTGAGGGGTATCATGGGCTATAATCCATTTAATGGCATCGGTATAAGGCAAAAGGGCCGGTCTGGATGCAATGGCATGTTATTGGGAGTGGCTAATGTTCTTGTAAAAGGACTGGTTTTACTGGATTTCCGAAAGGTCATCATTGTCGAAGATGGAATATATACAGGACCAACCCAGGTGAAGAGTTTCAAACACTCTGCCACTTGTATCAGAAAGAATGCCATTGTTTGGGTCTTTGTTTTTGAGCTCCCTTAAGGCAGTTTTCAAACATGTAATTCTCGACATGTTTGGGAAAAGTTTGAAGTTATATGATAAATAAGCAAAAACAATTAATATGAATGATTTGAACCTTAAATTATCAGAAAAACCATAACAAAATTGTCGGGAAACCAACCTGAGCTGAAGACGAATGTAAATTGGGAGAGCTGGTAAGAAATCCGCAGTAAATTCTTTGCCTATGTGGAATTTGCAAAAATCGAAAATGGTAGAAAAATAGTAGAAATTCGGAATATTTAAGCAACAGTGAAAAAAATCTAGATCGTAGAATTCAAAGGAAATCAATGGCTAAGATTAAAATATGAAGAGCGGAAACGAATTGTGGTAATTTTGATTTTTGTTTCTGCAATTTGCAACGCGGGTTGTGGGTTGCGGAAGTGCAAGTTTGAATTTTTTAAGTGTTTTTGTGTTTCCGCAATCGGCAATTCACAATGGAAAAGCATATTGAGGGTTGCGGATTTATGTCTCACTTTCGCTTATTGTGGTTTCCAATTTCCGCAATCCGCAATGTGGGTTGTGGGTTGCGGAAACGAAAATATTTATTCACAATGACAAAGTGTTTTCCGCATTCCGCAATCTGCAATTTGCAGGTTGCGGGTTGCGGAAAAGAAAATTCCATTTTATTGAACTTTAAATGACTTCCTCATTTTGCAATCCACAATGCGGGTCGCGGAAACAAAATTTTATTTTTTGAAAATTTATGAATTCCGCAATCCGCATTGCGGATTGCGAATCGAAGGTTGTGGAAATGATGTAATTTCAAAAAAAAGGCAAGTTTTCCGCAATTTTCAAAACACATTAAGGAAATATTTTTTTAGCAAAATTTATTCAATCCAAAGCATGGGAATAAGAAAATACAAAGACAACAATAAAAAATATTCCAATAATGAGTAAAGGAATTCCAAATTACCTTCAAAAATTCTATTTGGGGCTCCCATTTTATCAATAAAAATGGGAGCTATTGCGTCTACAACAAATGGCGACTGGATGGGAGAAGCAGTTATCTTTGTAAACAATAATCTTCAGTTTTGATTGAAAGACATGTCAGAATAAAAGATATTTCATCCTGCAACTTAGAAAACGTTTTCACAAAAATACAACCAAAAAATAGAGTTAATTCCATATGATTGATATGTCCCCATCTGAAATCAATTAATGATGATGTTCATTGAAATAGCAGCCTAGGGGTAAAGAGGTAATATTTAAACCATTATGCACACATGAGAGGGCAGTTTGTGATAAACCTTAGAAAAAATTTATAGCAATTCCATATCTCCAAATCATGAGTT